>CAMQGK010000270.1:485000-1685000 GCA_947000775.1 Pterois miles | reverse complement strand
AGAATAAAAGCATTGTGTTAAATGGATTATTTCCACCTAAAAACAGTAAACAGGATTTTTTTTTTTTTTTTTTTAATGGAGACAATATTTTTAATTTAAAATATTTTTTACCTGTGACATCCTATGGATATAGACTATACAGTATATACAACATAATAATATTGAAACTGCTGTAGTGTTGCTGGTGTAATGTCAATATACTGTCAGAAGATCAGTCTGTTGTTGCTGTGAACTGGAGCTCTCACTCCACCTGAGCCGCTGCTCAGGCAGGCTGCTTTAATCCGTTAACATGGACGCCGAAATAAAGAACAATAGATTTTACAGGTGCCATGTATTGCTTAAGTTCCCTGTGTGGCCAGAGGTTGACACTTTTGGTTTTTACTGAAATCTCAAAAACCTTTAAATGGATTTTTTGTGAAATCCTGAGCAGATATCCATGCTGCCTGATAAATAGTCCTTTTTGACATTGGTGATCCCTGACTCAACATCTACAGTTAGCATTTGTGGTTTTGAGTGAAATGTCTGTAACTACTTGATGGTACATGCATTCATGTTCCCATCTGTCTGATCTGTATTCACTTTATTGATCCTCTGACTTTTCATCACCATGTCAGAATTTTAATTTGTCAAGCTATAACTCATTAAGCGGCCAAAAACATCACCATACACCTCCCTTTACAGTTATGTAATTTTAGGTGGAAGTTGGAGCTTTTTTTTTTTTTTTTTGCATTTCCAACATTTTAGAAATGCACTGTGTTCAATATGATTCAGGTGTAACTGATGCAGAAGCTGAATGAGTGTATTTTCACTTCTGTCTGACAAAGAGAAGATAGTGGATGTGCTTTGAACCATTCTTTATTGAATAATGCTGCAGAGCCTTCTGTACTCACAAATGTGCCTACAGCTCATTCTACACTAGCATCACATGCTGGCTGAACCGCTCGGCTGTCTGCTTATCTCTACCTGGTATAAAGATGTGAAAATCAATCATGTTCATTCAACCATTGAATTGATTTTTTTTAGCTGAGACTTCATCACACAGTGAATGACAAGGCTGGACTCAATTTGATTTTCTATGTACAGTGTTCACTTACTGTGTTGCTATTGTAATGAGAAAATGTGCATGTATTGAAAGCAAAGAAGCTGCAAGACAGAGCAACAACTTAATCCTTGTCAGTTTAAGTTTTTAATTATTATTTCAGAAGTCAGAATTGAGATTTTCACTTACAATTCTTTTGGAAACCAAGTTTTAATAGAAATGTGACATCTGTAATTTCCTTGTATCTATGGGATCTTGTTTAGTGTGTATGGGTGGATTAAAAAAAACTGGCTCCCTGAGCACAAATATGTGAAAGAAACCCTATCATTCCCACATAAGAGCAAGACCATCTTTTTGCAGAGGTTTTACATCTATTTGTGTTATTTTTGAATCTCTCTGTTTTCATTTTCGGTATGTTTGTAGTCATTTGCGAGTGTTTGTGGTCGCTTTAGCTTTTTGCATCTCTTTAGAAACATGGTGCGTCACTTTTCATTGACTTGCAATATGCTGACAGTGAAAAGCTCTGTAGCGCTGAGGAGAACGTCTCCGTGGGTTTCTCAGTATGAGCAACACATTTCACATTAGATGTAGATCATTTGCCCATTGTTAATATAACATATTGAATATAGCAGTTTTAAAATTCTTATCTAAATTGTATCTTACATTTCCTCTGTCTTCTTCAAAACTGACGCCATCCCAAAGAACAGCAACAGTAGGAAACTCCATGCTTAGTTTTTAGGAAAGGCAGACTCCAGTAATAACAAAACCAGATTAAGCTAAAAACTGATCAGATGCCTACATTTACCTGACATACACGTCAGTGACTATTCTCACACATGCCCAGTTGTCAATACTGTAAAACACATAAAGTCATGGTACGTGTCCACATGGATTTGAACTCTGTGTTGATTTGAATGGACATTATTTCTAATAGCCACAGCAGTCCTCTGATTGGACCTCAGAGAGCAGGCCCTAGTCCAAAAGAACCACACTTTAATGTCCTTTGGCTGTGGTTCAAATGAAGCACAGCACACAGTAATGGCCACTGGTTTTGAATAGAGTGAATGGCTACAGCTTTATGTGCACTGGCTCTGTTACAGCTGTTCGATAGCCAATCACACAGATGCTGATGCATCACTGGGGTAAGACTCTTGCTGGGCACATAATGCGTTTGTCCACCTCCAGAATCCACATTACATGGTTTCATATTGCTCGGAACAGTGGAAATAATAATGGAAACGAGGAGAATAAGCAGTGAATATTTAACACCTGTGAATAGTGATGTGCAGCATGCTCTGTAAGCTAGGTTGGTGTAATTGGGACAGTCAGCAGAGAGGACTGCCAAAGTTTTAGCTCATTAGCACATCTCCCAACCACCAACGCTTCAGACTTCTTGCTCTGCTTTCTAACACAAAAGTTGGAATCTTAATGAAGTCAGGGCCCTCTAATTGTCTCCCAGCTGACCTTGAGGTCGGTTCAGTTATGTGAATTACACGTTAAAACTTAAATGGTAGCTGCATTTTATTTTGTTTTTGTTTTGGTGGTGTGATCATGTATACTGATAGGATACAGTCTTCTGTCGTTTCTACTTCCCTTTCCTAGTATTGTGAACCACAGTGTGTTGGCTTTTACTTTTGAAATGTATTTTAAATTGATCATACAGTATATCTATTCTAGGGACGGGAACAGTTCAGGTAAAGATCCAAACCCTTCAGTTTGCTAGTCACAGTTCCTGTATGTATCATTCAGTTCATTTGAAATAGGTCATCAGGCCGATTGTGTATTTTTTTCATTGCGTTTATTGTCACACTGGAAATCAAAGCCTATGGAAAGAGGCTGGGACACGGCGGACAGGAGTATGAGGTATAACACGTGCAGTGTAACTGAAGCTGCGGTTGTGATTGGCTGAATTTCGGCGAGGGCGGACCAGATTTTTACTACATGTCTCTCAACCACCGCCACTATGTTTACACTACCGCAGCTATTATCTAGTTTACTGAGTTTATTGTGAAGGGTGGAACAGTAGCAGTAAGGCGGTGATGTGTTGACAAGGTCCAAACTACACAGCCTCCATATTATCAATATATCATCCTCATAAAGTTTAGGAGCAATGTAACCCTCGACTACACAAGCTGAAACTAAAGCTGGCAGTAGGCTCTGTAGTCTGACTGTTTAGGTTAGTTTGTCATGTATCTCAGCAGTAAACTAAAGCTGGCAGTAGGCTCTGTAGTATGACTATTTAGGTTAGTTTGTCATGTATCTCAGTAGTAAACTAAAGCTGGCAGTAGGCTCTGTAGTCTGACTGTTAGGTTAGTTTGTCATGTATCTCAGCAGTAAACTAAAGCTGGCAGTAGGCTCTGTAGTCTGACTGTATAGGTTAGTTTGTCATGTATCTCAGCAGTAAACTAAAGCTGGCAGTAGGCTCTGTAGTCTGACTGTTTAGGTTAGTTTGTCATGTATCTTAGTAGTAAACTAAAGCTGGCAGTAGGCTCTGTAGTCTGACTGTTTAGGTTAGTTTGTCATGTATCTCAGTAGTAAACTAAAGCTGGCAGTAGGCTCTGTAGTCTGACTGTTTAGGTTAGTTTGTCATGTATCTCAGCAGTAAACTAAAGCTGGCAGTAGGCTCTGTAGTCTGACTGTATAGGTTAGTTTGTCATGTATCTCAGTAGTAAACTAAAGCTGGCAGTAGACTCTGTAGTCTGACTGTTTAGGTTAGTTTGTCATGTATCTTATCAGTTGGCTGAGACAAAGCAGCTCCTCCTGGAGGAGGACAGAGGACAGGAGGAAGGACTGATACTGACACGAATCTGATTTATTTTATCAATATGTTAGATTGTTTCCAGTGAGATATTAATGAGTTTCTATGGTGACTTTGCTGTTGTAAACATTACTGTTGCTGCTCTAGAAACAACATGTGTCCTAGTTGGATTTAAATATTCAATTCTAATCTGGTTCTGAATTTAAAAACAACCATGCTGACATAAGTATAGCTAATATGAACACATCAATATTTGTTTATTTATCACAAGTCATGTCATCATTTGCAATATTGAGCAGTGTTATTGCTCATAGCAGATTTACCTCATATGGTGCTGGCCTAGTTTATGTTACTGTTGTTTAAAAAGCTCTAGTTCTGGCTGACCTGATGCTGACCTTTTTATTGATTATTTATTTTTATTTATTAATTCCTTTAAATAACACATTTTCACTTAGTTAGTCTACTGTTGTGAAGGCAAATAGTTGACTTATTTTGCCAAATAAATGAAAAGCATGTTTAAATTGACATTGGAAATTGGCTTCCTTGCTGTACCATAAATGTAACAAACCGATCTGAAAAACGGGACCCCAAACCGTGCACCGAACTGTGAATTTTATGATCCGTCCCACCCCTAATCTATTAGGTCATATTCGTGTCCAACATATTGCCATTCTCAGTTCATCAAATGTGGCAGCTTGGTCAGTGGTCCTACACTTCAAACTACGACGCTATAGGTTCCCCTCTAGCATCAGTTTTGTATGTGTCAACTTCCACTCATTACGTGCAACACTGTCTTTTCTAAATCAACTTCAAATTCTGTAAACTTCAATAAAAAGCTGAGCTCCACTTAGATGGTGAGTCCCTTTTCCTCGCCGGCGAGAGAGCAGCTAGATTACAATTGTCCAGTTCATTTTACAGAAACCATGAGCATCCATTCACGTTTATCCCGTTAGGGGTCGCGGGGGGGCTGGAGCCGATCCCAGCTGGCATTGGGCGAAGGCGGGGTTCACCCTGGACAGGTCGCCAGTCCATCACAGGACACATAGAGACAGACAACATAGAGACAGACAACCATTCACACTCACATCCACACCTACGGGCAATTTAGAGTCATCAATTAACCTAAACTGCATGTCTTTGGACTGAGGGAGGAAGCCGGAGTACCCGGAGAAAACCCACGCTTACAACATGCAAACTCCACACAGAAGAGCCCAAGCCGGATTCGAACCTGCGACCCTCTTGCTGTGAGGCGAGAGTGGTAACCACTGCAGCCCAGAAACCATGAGCCATAAAGTATAATTCATTCAAATTTATGCTGCTGTTGATTGCTGGCTGCCATGTTAGGAATGTTCCAGAGTCCGTCCACATAACAGCCTACATTTGACATAATGATAATAGTGTGTGGCGTGTAGGGCTGTAGCCGATCAAATCATTAATACTTCACCAAAACATTACGTGCTGCCCACCTCCTCGTCTCTGTCTCTCTCTCTAGGACGTATAAAGTCACAGTGAGCGTGGCGTGTTATGAGCCACTTTGTTTCTTATTTACACAGTCAGCTGTTTTTATTGACACACAGAGCAGACAGTCAGCAGACCATGAGGAGATATTCACTGAATTTAACAAAAAAGTTTTATTGGCATTATAATTTATAGGCATGTAACTTTTATATAATATAAATTTACATTTAAGTTGTCTTGGCAACATATCTAACAATATTAGGTTATTCAATATGTTATTAATTAATTCACTTATTTACTTCACATATTTACCAACAGACATTGGATCTGATCTTGGACAACTACATGTGATAGTAGCTAAAAGCTGGTGTTATGTCAACCTTATTAAGCTTCTAAACTTCAAACTATTAGGTACAGCGGTAAACAAGTGAGATTAATAAAAGGAGGTGACTCCTTACCTTTGAAGTGGTCACTAAGTCCAACAGTGTGGCCATTACTTGATTATTTTATTCCTTTAGACCATAAGGGTCACTCCACTCACTCACCACAAAGATTAACCGGTACATCGACGTTTGCCTTCCAGCTCAGCTCTCTTTTTATGCGGTAAAGTGAATGCAATACTGTCCCTGCTGCTTTGATTCTCCGGCCAATCTCACCCTCCATTGTTCCCTCACTCGTGAACCCAGAGGTACTTGAACTCCTTCACTTTGTGTAAAAGCTTGTTCCCTACCCGGTAGTGATGGGTCCGGCAACAGCGATGCGTCGGCGCATGAATTGAGCTCATAGAGAAAAACCCTGTATCGCTTCAAGAAAGTCACATGACCGATACAGGAACTGTTTCGAACTGACACTGAAGCGCCAAACTGTGTTTATAAGGAAGCTCATCTGTCAATGGGACGTATCGGCCAAAAGAATTTATGATCTGATCTGATCAGCGTTAAATTCATCAAGAATTATGGTGGATTAAGAGAAAGGTTTCCGCCGTGTGGGACCATTTTGATCTCATGTCGGAAAATAAGGTATTTGTTTTAATATCCTTGTTGTTTCATCCTGTTCCTCTCAGAGTTCCCACTTGATCTATCTGAACTCAAATTCATATCAAAATGACTCTTAGTTTTCTACTCATATTATTTTCTGCAGGTTAAATGCCACATTTGTTCGACAGAACTATCCTATTTAAACAAAAGCACCTCTTTAATGCTGAGGCATTATAGGGCCAGGCATGAGAATGAAGTCCCAGATGCACCCAGGATAAACTCAGGTATACAGCCACTCTACAACTTACTCACAGTTGCTTTACTGCTAATTAATTACTATTAATTTATTCTTTACTTAATTTTTAACCATCAAGCTTCCAGGAAGCAGATGCTGGATTAGGCTTTGCTGAATTTCATCCTGGAGGACTGCCAGCCCCTCAGCATTGTTGAGAGTGAAGGGTTCAGGGAATTGGTTCAGGTCCTTGAACCCTCATATGTTTTGCCAACCAGAAAGGTTTGTGTGGAAATTATCTAAAGTAGTAGTTGATATATATTGATTTGCTTTTGGTTTGACTTGGTGTAATTTTCAGACCATCAAACAAATGGCCAAAAAGTATGAGGAGGAACGGGAACGAGTGAAAATGGAAGTACAGCAAGCTGTGGCAGTGAGTAGAACAGCTGACATGTGGACATCTGTGAACATAGAGGCTTACTTGGCTCTTACCTGTCACTACATTAATGAGAATTTGCAGTTGTGTACATCTGTGTTGGGAGTGCAATACTTTCCACAAAGTCACACTGCTGACAATTTGGCCCAAGACAAAAGGGGCATGATGGAGGACTGGGCCATAACCAATAATGTAAAGTGTCTTGTGACTGACGCAGCACCAAACATGATTGCATCCACTAGACAGCTCCAAATTCGGCACTCAATTTGTATTGCACATAGTCTCAATTTATTAGTTAGAAAATCATGTGATCAGATCCCCACACTTACATCCATCAGACACAAAGCTAGGCACATTTTTACATACTTCAGATCAAGCACTACAGCCAAGGAGAAGCTTGCTCAAGTGCAGCAACAGATGGGACGACCAACCCTGAAACTTATCAATGAGGTGCCAACATGCTGGAACAACACATATGAAATGCTGTCAAGGCTACATGATGAGAGGGAACCAGTGTGGGTATCTCTGGCCTCTCTAAAAACAGATTTGACTCCACTTACAGCTGATGAGTATACCATCATAGGAGAAACACTTCTTGTGCTTGCTCCTTTCCATCAAGCTACAGTGAAGTTGTCTGAAGAGAGGCGAGTGTCGGGGTCAAAGGTCATCCCGATGATGAAAATGCTCTATTGTGCACTAGAGCGTGATGCTTCAACCTTGCACACACAGGCAGCCATACACCTACATGAACACCTGAAGCGTCAAGTCACAGACACTGCTACCAATCTGGAGTCATTATGTGTGTCGACCCCAGCAACACTTCTAGACCCCAGATTTAAATCACTCGAGTTCCACAGTTCCTCCAGGTGCAATGAGGCCATCAGTAGACTGTAATCAGACGCACAAAAGAGCCCCAGCCGGGACCATCTTCACAACAGCTGTCTGCACCCACTTCAGGCATGTTATTCAGCATTATTTTATGTTGTTATGTTATTATAATATGTTGGCAACATTTCAAGTGGGCAGACAGACCAAAAGTGCCACAGCTGATGCCATCCAGGAGGTGCAGAGATACCTGGCAGAGGGAAATATTGCCAGGTCCCGGGATCCTATGAGATACTGGGACAACCAAAAGAATCTATCCAAACCTCGACCAGCTTTCCTTACAATTTCTCTGCACTCCAGCCTCATCTGTGCCGTGTGAGTGGGTGTTTTCTACAGCTGGAGAAGTTCAAAAAAAAAGCGTAACAGACTCAATTTCAAAACGTTGGAAAAGCTTAGTTTTTTGAATAAAAATTTGCAAAAAAAAAAAATCCCAGTCCACAAGCAGTCTCATTCACAACACGTTCACTTAGATTTTCATGTTATGTTACATGTTCACATTATTTATTGAACATATCTAAAAATATCAAAGATATTTTAAATTTAAATGAAGATATGAAATAACACAATATACAATACAATGACTTAAGTTATATTATTGTATATACTAGGTCATCAAATCAGTGTCAGTTGAGTCTGTCAACTAGGTTGCCTGTAGGGATTTTTAAGGTCCAGCAGGTGTCAGTGACACAATATCAACACAGTATCAATACAGTTTGGCAATGTGTCGAAACGCATCCTGATGCCTCATCTACCCATTACTACTACCCGGAGTAGACAATCCATCGGTTTCCTGCTGAGAACCATGGCCTGTGATTTAGAGGTGCTGATCCTCATCCCAACCACTTCAGACTCAGCTGCAAACCAATCCAATCAGTGCTGGAGGTCACAGACCAATGATGCCAACAGGACCACATCATCTGCAAAAAGTAGCGATGAGATCTTTAGCACACCGATCTGCAAACCCTCCTCCCCCCATCTATGCCTTGATATCCTGTCCATGAATATAACGAACAGGATTGGTGACATGGCACAATCCTGGTGGAGGCCAACCCCCCCCAGAAATGACTCAGACTTACTGCCAAGAACCCAAACACAGCTCTCGCTTTGGGAGTACAGAGATTGGATGGCCCTGAGAAGTGAACCCCCTCACCCCATACTCTGGCAGTGCCTCCCACAGCATCTCCCGGGGGACCCGGTCATACACCTTCTCCAAGTTCACAAAACACATGTAGACTGGAAGGGTGTATTCCCAGGGCCCCTCCAGAATCCTTGCGAGAGTGAAGAGCTGGTCCATTGTTCCACAGCCAGGATGGACTCTGCATTGTTCCCCCTTAATCCAAGGTTCGATGAACCCTCCTTTCCAGCACTCTGGAGTAGATTTTACCAGGGAGGCTGAGTAGTGTGATACATCTGTAATTGGCACTCTCTGGTCCCTCTTTTTGAAAAGGGGAACCACCACCCCAGTCTGCCATTCTTTAGGCACTCTCCCCACCTTCCACGCAATGTTGAAGAGACATGTCATTCACGACAGCCCCTCTACACCCAAAGCCTTCAGCATTTCTGGACGGCTCTCATCAGTCCCTGGGGCTTTGCCACTGTGGAGTTGCTTAACTACCTCAGTGATGTCCACCAGGGAAATTGACGCTGATCCCCTCAGCTTCCAGTGCTGCCTCTACAATAGTTCCTCAAAGTGCTCCTTCCACCACCTCATTACCTCCTCAGTTGAGGGCAACATTGTCCCATCCTTACTGTAGGAAAAGATTGTGGTATGGGTTTACAATAAGTGTGTTTGTTACATAGTTAAGCAGGCTACATTACATATGTGAAATAAATGAAATACATTGTCTATGTACTGCTCCTGGTTGAAAATCCTGCCTGTTTTTGATTCTTCCATCCACCCCGACCTCCTCTCTGGGCAGACTTTTTCCACTCTTTCTACTACCTCACCCTTTACTCACGCCATAACTACAGCCACGTAGATTAGATGAGATTAAATTTGTTGCCACATGTACAGGGCAGTACAGGTTAATTGAAAATCTTGTATCTCTCAGAGTCAGCATTATATTAAAAAAAGGCAAAGTAAGGCAGTTGAAAAGAGCAGCATTGGAAAAGATGCACTATTTACAAATAAATACACACTTTATTAAAAAAGAACATTTTGTGGCAGGATAGTCTTGTCCATCCCGTCCCCCTTTTTTTGTGCCTGATCCACATCAGGTGTCGGCTGTGCTGATTGTGGGGTGGAGCTGCTGTCATTATAGCCGCCAGGTGAAGCCTTGGTTCAGTTTGCTGTCTCGTCTTCCTTGGAGCTGGTGTCTATGTGTGGCGTGGCGCCGTGTGGTCTGAGCTGACAGTCGGAGTGGCTGATGTGCTGGACCTTCTCCACTTCTCCAACCATTTGCGTCGAGCTGCTGGCTGCGCTGTGTGGGACCGAGGTTATCCGGGTTGGGCTGTGTGGTTTGGCCATTCTCCTTAGCAGTGTTTCATTGTGATTGCTGCTAATGTTTTAATTGTTTGTTCCTCAGTTTTGGGGTCCACCACTCATATGATACAGTACCAGTTGTTAAGTATTTGTGGTTCAAGTGTTGCAGTATCGGCAAGACTAAGCGTGTATATTAAATGGTTTAATGTTGTCTATTAAATAATTGAATATAAATAAAAGAAATATATTTTTATAAAAATAAATCTATGTCTGTTGTCTGAGTGCAGTCGAACCTGTGGCCTTAACTATCTTTCTGGGGGCGAAATTCCCCCAGGGGGCGTAGTTATGCAATACAAATTATTTACTTAACCTATATATAAACCCCCCTCGCATCACAATTTGACAAGAACATCATAATTTGACTTGCAGGGCCACTGACAAAGCTGCCAAATTTGACAACATGGGAATAAGATAAGATAAGATAAGATATTCCTTTATTTCTCCCACAGTGGAGAAATTTCCATGTTACAGTAGCAAAGTGGATAGTGCAGTAAAAAAGAAGCATAGGTTTTAAAAGAGTATTAATACAAATAAATAAAACAATATATACATAAAGAGAAGTAAGGCTAAGAATACGTCCAGCATATTAAAAAATATTATTGTCCAGTTGCTATAATTGCACAGATGATATGATTGCACATATATGTTGTTATTGCACTTATGTCCGGTGAGTTTGTTGTGAATGTGACTGTGTATGTGGTCTACTGGGAGCAGTGCTGGTTCTGAACGTGTATGTGGTCTACTGGGAGCAGTGCTGGTTCTGAACGTGTATGTGGTCTACTGGGAGCAGTGCTGGTTGTGAATGTGTATGTGGTCTACAGGGAGCAGTGCTGGTTGTGAATGTGTATGTGGTCTACTGGGAGCAGTGCTGGTTGTGAATGTGTATGTGGTCTACTGGGAGCAGTGCTGGTTGTGAATGTGTATGTGGTCTACTGGGAGCAGTGCTGGTTGTGAATGTGTATGTGGTCTACTGGGAGCAGTGCTGGTTGTGAATGTGTATGTGGTCTACTGGGAGCAGTGCTGGTTGTGAATGTGTATGTGGTCTACTGGGAGCAGTGCTGGTTGTGGAGTCTAACAGCTGCAGGCAGGAAGGACCTTCTGTAACGCTCCTACGTACACTTAGGGTGTAGCAGCCTGTCACTGAAGGAGCTCTCCAGAGCTCTGATGGTGTCTCTCATGGGGTGGGAGTCCTTCTCCATCATGGATGACAGCTTAGCCATCGTCCTCCTCTCTCCCACCACCTGCACTGAGTCCAGAGAGCATCCCAGGACAGAGCTGGCCCTTTTGATAATCTTATCCAGCCTCTTCCTGTCTGCAGCTGTGATGTTGCTTCCCCAGCAAACCACTCCATAAAATATGGCTGGTGCCACCACGGTGAATGACAATAGCAGTCATATTCATCTTCATATTCATATCAGTATCACATTCTAATGAGGCTTCCTTTGTAAAGACTGTAATGGTTTTGTTCATGGTAAAAACATAATTTGCCACAAATTCAAAGGCCAAGTAAAAATGGCACACCAAGCCATGCACAGAACATATAGGTACAATGAGGACAATGATTGGAGAAAGACAAGGCCTAGTTCCTGTATTTTTCTTTGTCTAGCCAGATGTAGTGCAATAAATTATGTGCATATTCCCGACAGAACTGCATGAATGTTACACTCATCTGTTACAGTATAAACAAGGCAAGAAGGCTATATCATGCATTCATTTTGCAAGTTTAAGTTTAAATTGACCATACAACAAAAACATGATGAAAAGAGTGTACAGCCATGATAGCAGCTCTGTGAAGTCGTTCTGTGGGAAGCTAGATGCTGGCATCAGCATACTAACACACTCTAAGTGACAATACATGCTGATATTAAAAAAAGGTGTTGACCATGTATAAAATCTTAGCCTAGCATGTTAACATACAAACATTTATCTTTAAACACAAAGTATAGTTTAAACTCATGAGAATCATGAGTTTTACAGGTATTTTGCCATTTGTGGTGCTTGAAGAAAGGTCAGGAGATTGCTAACGTTATGACAACTCATGGAAATTTCACTCAAATCCACAAATTGAGGTTTAAGGAAAAGTCAGGGGACTGCCAAAGTAATTTTTCATTCTCAGGCAATATACATACCACATTTTACAGCCATCCATTCAATAGCTTAGATAACGTATTTCAGTATGGTGGACAAACTGAGTGACTAACTTGGTAAATAACAAATATAAGAAGTGCAACCTTGGAAAGTACTGGAAAAAAAAAAACCATAATTCATCATTGACACATTTCAAGAGTTACAGCCTGAAATTAGACTTTTGAAATGTGGAATTCAGAATGATGTTCTTGCTATAGAGTTGAACGTATAGTTAACCCAAAATTTAGTTTTTCCGTTTCATAAACAATGGCTTGAATTACCAGTAGAAGAAGAAGAAGAAGATAGTCCTTTATTAGTCCCACGAGGGGAAATTCAATTTTTTCACTCTGTTGTTTAACTTATACACGGTACATGCAGACCCGAACACACACATGCACAAACATGCAACAATGGAGAGGTGTCAGAGTGAGGGGGCTGCTCCTGACAAGCGCCCCGAGCAGTTGGGGGTTTGGTGCCTTGCTCAGGGGCACCTCGGCAGTGCCCAAGAGGTAAACTGGCACCTCTCCAGCTACCAGTTCACACTCAGTTCTTGGTCCATGGCGGGACTTGAACCGGTGACCCTCCGGTTCCCAAGCCAACTCCCTACAGACTGAGCTACTGCTGCCCCCAACTGAGCTACTGCTGCCCCCAATGTTAATTAATGAATACACTTCAGGGTGAATTCCAAGAAATAGCATAGAGCCCTGCCCAGTTGAACATAAGAGACAAAAACAAGGACCCTTACATCACACCCTACATTTGTTTGTGGTCCTTACTTTAACTGAAGTAATAATGAAGCTGAACTTACGTCCCACTCTCTTTCTTTACCTTTGTCTCTCAGCATGGCTTCTAGCAGGGAGGGGATTAGAATGCTTACAAATGGTGCTTTGTGCCTCACAGCTGTTATGCATGACAGAATCACGCAGTGTCAATGCTCTGAGCTGCTAACCCAACAGCCCTCCTGCTCAGACTTCGGTAAGTGCCGCTCATTGTTTTCCTTACATTTTATTCCACAGTCTCATTTCCATATCAGGCTCTCAGCACCCAGCTGTGAAAATATATGAATGATGGCAAAATCTATATCTAGGAGGGAGATATGTCTCTTGACATTATGCCACAAACCTTCTGAAAATGAAATAGAGTAGAAACCCTTATAGTGATCATGGCTGTCTGGTTCAAACTGATTACTACAAGTAATTTTAGACTAACCAAATTATTTGTCTTTATTTCTCATACAGACTACAATCTAATTGACATGTACATTTATTACATCAGTATAAATTAATGAAATGGACAGTGTCACTCAAATAACATGAGGGTAGAAGGGTTTGACTTGAACTGTTTGCTGTGGTAATTTGACTAATGCAAAAGAAAATGTCAATTATTCTTAGTTGTTATAGATACAACACAACCCACATCATGGGGCAGTAAAGTGTGTGGTTGCAGGTTGCCTGGAAGAGAGCGGAGACAGCTGGTAGCCAGGTCTACGGTGACCAGACGTCCCAGTTTGTTTGGCATTGTCCTGGTTTCAAGCGAGGTGTCTCGTGTCCCGACAAATATCTGTAAAACACTCAAATGTTGCATTTTTCAACAGTCACTAACAAATTGTACCAGTTTTCACCACAATTCAAACTATGATAACAATATTATACTTACATAGACAATCATCATTTAAGTACACTCCTGATCAAAATCTTAAGACCAGTTAAAAAATTGCAAGAATTTGCATTTTGCACTGTTGTATCTTAAGAAGGTTCTAAGTAGAGTTTCAAAATGCAAAAAGAAGAAATGGGAACAAGAGACCAAATGTTTTGAGCAGGCAATTTATTGAAAAGAACAATTTAACTGAAATAGGCTGTTCATCAGCTGATCAAAAGTTTAAGACCACATCCTTTAAAAGCCCAAATCTGTGCAAAAATTTGGATTCCATGTCATTTTCTGTCAAGTAATCACACTGTCAAGACCTCTTGATGGGAAAAGCAAAAAAACTCACTGCCTTCGAACGTGGCAGGATTGTTGAGCTGCATAGACAAGGCCTCTCACAGCGTGCCATCGCTGCTGAGGTTGGACGCAGTAAGACAGTCATTTTGCATTTCTTAAAAGATCCTGAGGTTTATGGAACAAAAAAATCAAGTGGTAGACCCAAAAAAATCTCACCGGCACTGAGCCGGAGGATCCGAATGGCTGTCCGTCAAGACGATCCTCATCCCAAATTAAGGCCATTACTGGTGCTGACTGCAGCCCAATAACCATCAGACGGCATCTGCAAAGGAACGGCTTCAAAAACAAAAAACGTCTTCAAAGGCCACGTCTCCTTCAACGCCACAAAATTGCCCGTTTGGCCTTTGCAAGGGAGCACCAAACATGGGACGTTCAAAGCTGGAAGAAAGTTTTATTCTCTGATGAGAAAAAATTTAACCTTGATGGTCCTGATGGCTTCCAACGCTACTGGCATGACAAGGACATGCCACCTGAGATTTTTTCAACACGGCACAGCGGAGGGGGCGCCATCATGATCTGGGGTGCTTTTTCCTTCAATGGAACAATGGAGCTCCAGGTTGTGCAGGGCGTCAAACAGCAGCTGGCTACGTGGAGATGTTGCAGCGGGCATCCCTCATGACTGAGGGCCCTCGTCTGTGTGCTGATGACTGGGTTTTTCAGCAGGACAATGCTGCAATTCACAATGCCCGTCTGACAAAGGATTTTTTTCAGGAGAATAACATCACTCTTTTGGATCATCCTGCATGTTCCCCTGATCTAAATCCAATTGAGAACATTTGGGGATGGATGGCAAGGGAAGTTTACAAAAATGGACATCAGTTCCAGACAGTGGATGCCCTTCGTGAAGCCATCTTCACCACTTGGAGCAACATTCCTACAAGCCTTTTGGAAACACTCGCATCAAGCATGGCAACACGAATTTTTGAAGTGATCAACAATAATGGTGGAGCTACTCATTACTGAGTCTGTTTTTGAGACTTTAATTTCTGTTTTAGGGATTTTTTTGAGCTATGGTCTTAAACTTTTGATCAGCTGATGAACAGCCTATTTTAGTTAAATTGTTCTTTTCAATAAATTGCCTGCTCAAAACATTTAGTCTCTTGCTCTCATTTCTTCTTTTTGCATTTTGAAACTCTACTTAGAACCTTCTTAAGATACAACAGTGCAAAACGTAAATTCTTGCAATTTTTTAACTGGTCTTAAGATTTTGAGTGTATATATACGAGTTAAGTATATATCCAGAAAACAAGCACAGTGCACCGCACTGCAGTCTCTAACTAGAGTGATGTTGCACACTGTCAAACTACAATTACGCATGGACACAGCAGATCCACTGGTTCCATTTTGTGAAACCAGCATCAGGCTGTTGAATCACAGAACCACCGTGCTTATGCACACATCAAATATATCATTTTGATTGACTGATTGACTCCCTCAGGACCGTCTGTTCCTGTCTTAAGTTTCACCTGGTGTCTCCATTCAGGCCATAATGTCATCTGAGCTCCACATTTTTAAATTATAATAGCCTGTGGTGAGCAACATGATGTGATAGGAGATGCTCCAGTTCAAAAAGTTGAAAAATTATTTCCATAGTCCCAGGTAACAAGTTTCATTTGAGGGAATCCTACAGGACTGTCAAACTGTGCGTCATGAGGGGGATAGTTATGTGATTAAAGGGGGAGAAAGTAGAAAATGTGATAAATCCTGATTATCACAGCCTCTAATGCACCCCCCTAAAACAGTGCCTTCTTTCTGATCCCACCCAATGCTCAAATGCACCACAGGTGTGCCAAGTTAGCCATCCTGATGAAAATGCCTATGCCATGGTGAATGGATATTAGTGCATGCACATGCATCATTGTGCAGTACACTTAAGGGTCCTGGTTTGGGGCTTTGAAAATATAGTCACCCCAGCCTAGTCTAGACTAGTAAACTAGTCCTACATTTTAGACCCAGTGCTACTGGCCACCAGCCTGCTATTTGGATTATTCTCCATAAATCTGTGCAGCACCAGAGGCTGGTGGAACCAGCCCAGGAGCTAACCAGCCAACTGTCCGCTAGCTATGTAGCAAGCTTGCTAATGTTTCAATGCTACAAGGCTTACAAAAACCAGCCAAACAATGTTGTCATTCATCTGGTGATAGCAATGTGCTTTCCTCCACTGTGACAACAGTGTGACTGAAACATTTAAGTTGTTCTTTTTGAAATTTTATTTAAAGGCGCCTTTCAAGACATCCAAGGACACTTTACAAAATAAGATTATACAGTCCATACAAAATTACAGTGAAAAAAAATAACTAAATGAAATTTAAAATAAATACAGATAAATGGGTACATTCATAATAAACACATTACAAAGTACAGTGAAAGGCTAAGCTAAAAAATATGTTTTCAATTCTGATTTAAACAAAGCAACAGATGAGCCCTGGCGCAGACCCTGAGGGAAAGCACTCCAGAGGTTAGGGCCAGCCACACTGAAGGCCCAGTCACCCATAGTGCTGAGCCTGGAGGGGGGAGTGGAGAGTCGATGGGCAGGGGAGTACAGAGAGTCGGTGTGTGGGGCTGAGAAGACTGGATACGTAGGAAGGGCCGAGCCATGTAGAGATTTACAGACATGCAGAAGGACTTTGAAACAAATGCAATATTTAACTGGGAGCCAGTGCAGCTGCTGCAGGGTGGGTGTGATGTGATCTCAGGACCGTGTGTGGCTCTCGCAGCAGAATTTTAGACATGCTGTAAACTTTTTAACCCATGAGAGGATGCTCCAAGGAGAAGGGCAGTATAATAGTCTAGTCTGGATATTATAAAGGCATGAGTCTCTGCAACAGTGTGTCAAAGAGAGGGGCGTAGTCTGGAGATGTTCTTCAGGTGGAAAAAGGCAGCTTTGGTGATGTTTCTGATAAGAGTGTCAAAACTGAGGGTGGAGTCCAAAGTTACACCAAGATTCTTGACCTTAGCAACAGAGGATGTAATAAAACCAGTGATGGAAAAATTTAGATGGGAGACTTGAGGAGGATAGCTTCAAATTTACCATAACAAGCACTAATGTCATTTAGGCAGTCAGTTATGTTGGATGGTGGTAGAATGTCGGAGGGCTTGATGTGTATGTAGAGGTGTGTGTCATCAGTGTAGCAGTGGAAATTTAGCCAATGTTGACGAATTATGTGTCCAAAAGGGATAATGTGGATAACAAACAGTAGTGGGCCATGAACTGAGCCCTGGGGGACACCTTGTGAAAGTGGAAGACCTAAAGTGATGGAAACAAATTGTTGTTTAGCTGGGAGGCAGGACTTGAACCATAATAGTGGAACACCAGTGACACCAAGTCATGTTTCTAGCGGGTTCAGCTAGTCAGCTGTGACAGACCGTATTAAAAGCATCATTAAGATCCAACATGATTAGAACGTTTAGGTAACCAGAGTCAGCAGCTCAAAGCAGGTCATTGGAAACCTTGGTCAGAGCAGTCTCAGTACTGTGTTTTATCCTGAACCCCGACTGAAACTCTTCCCCCAGATGGTTTTATGACATGTGAGCCTGTCGCTGATTGGCTACGGTTTGCTCAAGGAGTTTGGAGAGAAATGGACGATTGGAAATTGGTCTTAAGTTGTTGTAGTTCCCTAGATCAGAACTGTTTTTTTTTTTTTTTTTGAGTACTGGGGTAATAGCAGCCATTTTTAAACTGGAGGGAATTGAGCCAGACAACAGGGAAGTGTTAAAGAGCAGAGGCACAGGATTTAATCAAAGGAGTGGGCATGTGACAGGCATGTAGCAGTCGCTGAGTTTGTAACAGGTTCGGTAACAAAGTGCTGGTCAAGATGGGCGAAAGCTGAAAAACAGCAAACAGGGAAGGGAAGGGCAGTGATGGCAGCACTGAGGTAAGTGGACATATGATGTAGCTGCTGGTAGATGGAAATGATTTTGTTCTCAAAGAAGTCCATAAAGTCACAACACAGTTTATCAGAGGCAGCCAGCAGAAATTGTTCAGCTGTAATAGCTTGTTGACAGTAAGAAAAAGAGCTCTGGGGTTACCTTAAAAATGGCCATCGCTCTGACGCTATTTCTGTAGGTTCACTATTTACTGGCTCACTGCCAGTTCTTCTGCCTTTCCCCTCACCATGGGCTCGCTTGGGGTGAGGCTTTGCTGGATATTGGCTGGCTCTGCAGCGCAGGCGGTGTATGCAGATGTATGACGCCCTTTTGTCAGGTCTCCTCGCTCATCCGGTGAGGTGGGAGGTGGCCGCCGTTCATCTGACCGCACTGCAGTGATGCAGTGCAGGTTGAAGAATTATATGACCAAGCTCTATCAGTCCACTTGACCTTCAACCACAGATGCTTTCCTGTGTGCATTTGTTTTTCATACAGGAAATTTCATACACGATTACATTTAAATTGTTAATTTAGTTTTAATTTTTTTTTCCACATGTTATATGGAAATACCCAAAATAAACACTGTAAGCAGACTACTTGATTACTGAATTATTTAAACAGCATTTTGATAGGAATGTTTCTGTCCCAAGGTTTTTGATCCATATAAGTAGTTGTTCACTGTAACCGTGATCACTAGAAGCTATTTCCACTGTATATTTAAAAAAAAAAAAACAACATGCAGGCAATCAGGGCTCCGTGCATCTGAAGAATTCATGACTGAATTTACCTCTGATCTTGCCATGCCCTTTAATGTCTCTTTGTGACAAATGAACCTGATTAATCAGTTTTATAGCTCATGTGTTATCTGAAATGAACTGAGAGGAGTTAGAGGTCATGTGCAGTCTGAGGCAGTAATATAAACCTCTGGCAAAGGACAAGTTGTTCAGTGTGATGTCTCATAGCTGACCTCATAATACAAGGAAAAGCCTCCCAGCCCTTGTCACATACTGAAAAAAAATACCAACAGACACAATGTTTATATGGAATGATTCAACTACAATATTTTTAAAGAAATGGAAAGGTCGCGAAAAATGTGTGAAATTTCAAATTGTGATGGGACATGAATTTTTGTGTTCGGAGGTTGAATGCGCAATACATCCATCCACCACCTCCACACCCTTATGTCCTGCTAAAGGACACACGACTTCCTGCATTGGCAGTGAACACTGGCACTGAATGTTTACATTCAGCAACCCCAGTCAAACTGCTATTGTCTATCTCTGTCTCAAATGAAGGACTTAAAGTTTCTAAAAGTGGCGTAAATAGACGTAGCAATAGCGCCTAAGGAGACTGTGAATTAGCAAAGTGTCATTTGCATGGTGAGACTGCAACAAGGGCAAAAACAAAGGCTGATAACAAGTCAACAGTTTATCCACATTATCCAAAGCTTTGGATGTCAAACTGAAAGTGAGCATACATGAAATATCACTAATAATCCCTCACTGACCAGAACAACTTTGTGGACAAAAAGTATGGTACGCCAAAGCAGGCCAGCCATTAGGACTTATGGACAGGGTGACAGACTTTCCAGATTGGGCCCCTCATCCAACCCCGACTCCAGGTCATCCAGTTTCATATGATACAGATATCTTCAGTCCAGTAGGTTTCATTTGCTAGTTTGCCTAAATCCTCACCTTTGTATATTCAGCTTTACCTGTCATATCTGATGCTTCTTCGCACTTTTCTTTGGCCAGAAATTTGGCCATTGTCTTTCTGATCCTTTCATTTCCTTTTTGTCTCTGTATCCTGCTTTTAAATTTTTTTGAGGCCCCCGGCTTTCCACAAGAATGTGGAACAGCAAGCTATTGGGAAACATTGGCCAGGTAGGGTGTCTGGGGGCATGACATCCCCCTGGAGAAAAAATAAAAAAATAAAGCCCAGATTTGGTTCCTCTAGCACATTCTAATGCCACTATTCCATCATATACACCAAGATTAATTATTGCATATTTGTTTGCCTGTCTGACTGTAAACATGTAGTGAATTACTGTAAATGAGAATCAGGCTTTTAGTGTGTTTTAGCCCTCACAGTCTGTAAAGCTATTAATACTATTAAAACCATGTCTATTCCTGACTGATCAGAACTTTTGTAATCAAGAATCAGACCTTTTATACAGTAGGAAGTTCTATTACATCGTGTTTATATTTATGATTTGGGGCATCTGAATCCTTGTATGAGTTCAACCCTCTGGAGGTAACGTCGTCTCTCATTGATCAGCTGGAGGGACACGGATCAGGCTTCAGTGTTTCCTATTAATTCCATCTTGGCATGTGAATGATCACACGGTGTGAAAGGACCCCGTTGGACCTCGCCTGGTGTATTCCTTCAGTGCGGTGTGGTGTGCATCTGCTTCCTGGGTTGAGTTTCGACTGCAACATTTTCACAATAATACCGGGAGGTCGAGGTAAGATGACAAGTCGAAAAGGTGTTTTAATGATACCAATAAATTTATTGATCATATCAATACATTTAACTAGAACTGACAGTGATATACTATAGATCAATAAGTAAATTGTTGTAGTTGATCCCATTTAAAGTTCAACCATGGACCATAGACCCCTCCTTGGCCTTGGGCCCGAGGACACCTGTACTCTTTTACCCACCCTGACAGCGGGCCAGGGTCAAAGTTCAACCACGATGATGGTCTATGATGGATATTCACAATGTTTATTTCTTTTCCTAATCAATATGCTTCTAATGCCACTTTCTAATGTGGGACTGGAGGGGAGCTGTATCACACAACAGATACATCAGAACAGACATCATGCAGACTTTAGCAGCTTTTTAAGTTCTGTCTCTTTTTTCATGTTTCACACAGATACGTCTGTCACCTTTTGTGTGTAAAACTAAGTGCAACAGCAATGGTGTCGTTGAGGAGAGCCTATCTAAAAGTGTAGGCTTTTATCTCCATTTGTACAGTTGATTGCATCTCATCCCTTTCTTTGGTGTCTTTTAGCTATGCTTTCAGTGATGACCATTTTAAACATGGTATACATTTCTATAATATTTATACCATGAAGCATGGTCATTAGGTGCTCTGACATCCATCTGCTCATCCAATCCCATCGCAGGAGGTCACTGGACCTTAAGGCAGGAGGGCAGGACTGATACTTGACTTCTGTTCGGTGGAATCAGGTGTAACAGGAGTAGAAGCAACACGTGAATAGTAGGACTTAAACAAATTCACATGACAGAGGCGGGAAGACTTTCTTCACTTCGGAGTGGCAATGTAATAATTTTGCTGTGAGACTTGAGACTTCTACAATGTAAGGGCCTGTGAACTTTGCCTAAAATGATGAACCAACTTTTGGTGTCAGGGCCAACACCTGATCTCCAGGACAGAATTGGCGTTCTGCCCCACAATCATGCTACCACTTCTGTTGAGACTGAGCACCTTCCAAGTTTTCATGCGCCTTCTCCACAGCTGAACACGAGCAATGCTGGAAGCCATTGACACATTCAGCTAAATTTTTAGGTGGTCAGCCTCTACCAAATTATCCTGAAGAACTGTTAAGGGACCGCGTTCTGTATGGCCAACAGTAATCTCATTAAGACTAAACCCAGTGCTCTCCTGCACGACCTCTCTGGCTGATAGCATCAGCCATGGCAAGCCCTCTTCCCAGTCTCTCCTTAAATCTGTGCAATAAGCGTGCAGCAGTGACTTTAAAGTTTGATGGAAGCATTCTAACGCTTCCTGGCTCTGCGCATCATATGCAAACGCACGGCCATGCTTCACTTTCAACTGCTTCAACACTTGCGAAAACATATGATATGTAAATTTGGAGCCTTGGTCACTCTGAATCACACAGGGAATGCCAAAATGGAAATAAACTGTGTTAAAGCCTTAGCAACAGACCTAGCAGACAGTTGGATATGCACCAGGGTGCCTTGTAGTTTGGCACATAACAGTTAAAAAATAAGCACAACCAGAAGTAGCTGTGGGCAAAGGCCCCACACAGTCTGTTATCAGGTGTTTAAATGGCTTGTTGACAGCTGGAATCGGACAAAGAGGTGCTGGCTTCACACACTGATTCGGTTTACCAGTAAGCTGGCAGGTGTGACACATTTTGACACGTCTCTCTTTAACCTCTGCCAGAAAAAGTCACACAGGACACGATTGTAAGTCTTTCTTACGCCCAGATGTCCGGATTCGTTATGTGCAATTTTTAAAACTGTTTCACGAAATTTATGAGGCACCACAACCTGAAACACCGGCTCACCAACAAAATCACCATCACACGGCACCCATTTCCTCACCAGCAAGTCATTCTGCAGGAAATAACCATGCGCATGTATCTCAGCCTCTGGAAACACACTATCCAATAAATTGGACAGAGACGGATCAGTCTGCTGGCTCCTAACCGACTCATCTCGAGAGTCAGATGGGAGATCGGACAGGAAAACCACACAATCTGAGATTAACAGGCTGAATATATAGGCTGGTAGACACTGGACCCAGGTGTCACCAGCGGACACTAATTACCATGCTGCCATGGCATAGAGTAGTGCTACAACACCAACAACAGGGGTCACCACACTAGTGTAGTCATAAAAGCGAGGATGAGATGCTGTTACCACTTAAGCATGTGTAAGGGGTGACAACGCAGGTACATTTAATGAAAAGTGCGCTCCTCAACATTGTATGCTTCTTTATAATGTGTATACTGTAGTCATCACAGCAATTGGCACTTTTCAACTTTTTTTTTTTTTTTTTTTAATTTCTACCAGCGAGGGCCACATCGCCATGATTACGGAAACTGTAAATGTTATGCTAAGAAAAAACAAAAAAAACATTGCAATCTCCTCTATTGTCAACCACAGACAGACATAAATAGCTTTTACAACAGGTGATTCATCACCATCCTGAGATCTGTAATCTTTTAATTACAGTGATTACAACATCATTCATTTGCAGGAAACCTGTGAATCTCCAGAAAACATACAGACATTATTTATCTGCCATTCAAACAATCAAAGGAAGTCTTTCCTCCCTGTTGTCAGTTCTATCAGACATTAGACTGATGAGGAAAGCTTTGAGGGATGATGCACTTCTGTTAGGTAGATGTCTGAAAGCACAACAGCTCTCAGTGGAAACTGGTGTTACTGGGATGTCAGCCATTTGAGGAAACCACAGAAGGGAGCCGAGCATATGAGATGTAAGAGCAGTCTCAGAGGCTGGGAGGCAGGGTGGTCTAATTGGTTGGAAAGACCCTCATTCAACGAGGGGTTAAAGTCTCTGTTGGCGACTCACTGTCTTTCTGAACTGCCCTGAGGAAAAAACTGAATTCCCAACAGCCCCGGAGATTTGTTCTGAAGCCAACCTGAACCTCTGATCTCCCTTTGGAGGTAGAAAAGAAGGAAGAGTCCTTTTGTCCATTTTCTTTATTTCCCTGTAGAGGTTTTAGTTGCATCACTCTCAGCTGTAACCACTTCTGGCACCACTGTTGATGAACACTGAAAAAATACGTCCATGAAAAAGAGTCTGTGCTGCAATGTTAGGTGAGGTATGCTTATGCTGAATAATTTCTGTTACTTCCCACAGTTATTTGTATAATACACAAGGAAACAAGGAAATGAATATTGTGTACCGTGTTTTTTTGAGTTATATATTGTCTGTTATTTCATTTTTACAATGCAATATTTAATTGCAATGTTGCATTGTTGGATGACTCCACAAAGTAACAAGGTTGTTTAATGCCAAAATATAAAACTAATTTATTTCTATGATATCTGTATGGTAACCAATATAGTTATGTCTAAACAAATAAATGACTTGGTTAAGGTTAGGGAAAGATTGAGGTTATGGTTCAAACATGGCCGTTGATTTGTGGTAAAACACAGGCCAGTCAACGTCATTAAAGTCCAGATGCTTCTCTCTGGAAAATTAGTTTGTTTTTCACAACAGATTTAAATTCCTCATTCATTCAAGTAAACTGCATGTGTTCTGGCACATGAGCAAAAGAGTAAGTACAGCTGTCTATAATTTGCGCTTCTTGCTGATCAAAACTGAGGAGTTGATTCTCAGTGAAATCATCATCCTCTTCACAATTTATAAACATTCTTTTATCGTTTCAGCCATTACATGCAAAATGATCCATTCAACTATTAAAATCTGACTGCTGTGTTTTGATATTGTTGGACTCCAAAGCAAAGACTGACACGTATGTAAAAAATGAAAAGAGTATTTAACAAAACAAAAAGACCAAGCAGTGGAGGCAGGGAGCTGGCTGGCTCATAGAATAATCAAGGACAAGGAGAGACTGGGTTCCCCGAGATAACACGAGGGCTGAGCACTCTGCCACTGAAGACACAGCAGAGCACTGAAGCACACACGACAACCTTGGCACACAGGGAAAAACAAGGGTAAGACTAGAAAACAGCAAACTGGCAGCTGAACTGTGCTAAAAATAAGTTACTCCCAAAAAAAAAAACACAGAAGGAAAACCCCACAGAGCACTACTGAATGAGACAGAACGATCTGAGTAGTGGAGTGAAGACCAGGCTTTTATAGTGAGGTTGATGAGCTGAGTGGAAACTGGTGTGTCTCGTCTGCTGCCATGGGAGGAGATAGCCACACCCCTCACACCCCTACCACACACTGCCCTGCAGGAGAAAGAAAAGAGAGGGGAGGGAGGAGAGAGAGAGAGAGAGAGAGAGCAAATAGAAAATAACCTACAACAAAACCAGAATCATCACACTGTCAGACACTGACTGTATCTTCCATAAATGTCTATGGCATGGTGTAACAACTGGAGGTACAATGTGTTGTTGTTGTTTTTTTACTTACTTTTGGCAAGTATTTGTTGCAAATTCTCTGTTCACTGTAGACAGTATGACATTACATGAACGCTCAAAAGTGAATTATCTGTTTACAGCACATGCAACATACAACACTTTGCCACATGAATAAAATTGCTGTTTACATACAAGAATGCAAATCACCGTACACACCGTATTGTACAGTACGGACTTTACACAGTAAACTTTTACCTACTGTTGAAATAGGAATCTAAAATGTTGTCCAGTATGGCTCATACGATGACTTTTCATTTTGGTGGAACTGGCCAGTTAACTGACACAATAACTCAGTTTTGAAGCATGAATGAAATGCTTTGGGTCAGTTATTACCTTTTACAGACATGCAAAAGTTGCATGAAACAGTTGTGACAACTGCACTTACAGTTTAGAGAATGTTGAGCTGATTTAAAAAAAAAAAAAATGAGCCAAAGCAACTGAGAAAAACTGGAAGCAAATGTATGTAGGTGTCATGGTGTACTCTGAAAAGGTGGCTTTCAGCCTCTTGAGCCAGAACAGAGAAGAGCCTTGACCAAAATAAGCCACCGCAGGGTCATCCAGAGAAAGAGGGATGTAGGGTTAGGAAAACCTAACTTCACTTTAGGTCAACACAGAATCTTGAACTGGATGCAAGGTACAACAGGGAGAATGTTCAGTGAACGAAGAAGAGCAGCGGTGTGAACAGCAGATGGACAGCAGGGCTGTGGACTATCTGAGGAGTCCTAGTGGCAGGCGTAGGGGCTCTGAGGAGCCCCTTGTCCAGAATCCCACCAAGACTCCTCACTGTCATTGTCAATGGGGATGTACAGGTCTTGATGTCACCATTAAGCTGAGTTTTGTTCAGGTTGAGCACTACGTGGTGCCTCCACACCTGCTCTGAGATATCTGCCAGGCAAGCAGTCATATAAATAAAAATAAAATCTGATCAGTTAATCACAGCCAGAAACAGCTTGTGCATGCATAAGCTTCTTTGTGACTGGGCAAAAAGTTGGGAAGAATTCCCAATGCTCCATTCGCCTATTTAAAATATCCTTTCTCTTAGCAGTTGCCTAAACACAGAGTACTGAACACACAGTCTGTTTGTCTCTGGAGGCTGTGGGAATGAGTCAGGTAGCTGGAATGGACCTTATTTAATACCCAGTGAGACAGGGATGGACATTTCATTTTGATCTACAGCAGACCCGAGGCCTTGAAGTCCCTGTTTCAATTACATAGTAATTGCTATCTGTTTGTTATGATCTGCACCATTAATTTAATGCTGCACCGAGAGTTGTCTAATCGGAATCATGTGATCTGATAGAATTAAGCAACTGGGTGAAATGGTGTTGGACAGCCAGCCAAATTACAATAATTACAATAACAGCATCATCAATGTGATGGCCTGTCATTGCATACAGTATAGCAAAAGTAACTCATGGCGCTTTGTCAGACTAGGTTTGTAATGCATAGAAGAACTGGAGCTAATGCATAGTTTTTAAGACAGATCTATGTTGGTATGCTCAAACTGGAGCAAATCTTCACTCAATATTATTGGTGTAAATTTAAACCCTGATTTCACAGACTGATCTCAGACCTGTTATTTCCACACTCCTCACTCCTAACTCGTCAAATACCACTGCTTGGATGGAGAACCCCTCTTGTGTTACTTTTGGAAGGATTAGGGACGGAATTTCAATACATGTTTGATACAGAAAGAAAGAAAGAAAGATATTCCTTTATTAGTCCCACAGTGGGGAAATTCAGTTTTACACTCTGTTGTTCACACAGTACATATACATGTCAATGGAGAGATGTCAGAGTGAGGGGGCTGCTCCTGACAAGCGCCCAGAGCAGTTGGGGGTTTGGTGCCTTGCTCAGCGGCACCTCGGCAGTGCCCAAGAGGTAAACTGGCACCTCTCCAGCAACCAGCTGCTCTTGGTCCATGGGGGACTTAAACCGGTGACCTTCCGATTCCTAAACCAAGTCCCTACGGACTGAGCTACTGCCGCCCCCATACATGCATAGTGTCCTTTCAAAATAAACTTCCATTTTCCGATAAAGTTAGGTTTAGGCAACACAACCACTGATTAAGAAATGGTCATGGTTGACGTTTACTTCACTGACTAGTGATGCACGATGACTCTAAGGGCTGATGATACTTAACAACTGACATGACTAGTGACTCACAGGGTGATACCGATGACTCATGACTAAATTAGACAAAATATGTTAATGTTACTTTTAGTTTCACATGGGGCACAAACACTGGTCTCTTGGCTGTAAGTCTTTTGTTTGTCTGTCCTATCCTAAGTAGTAAAACTGCACCACTAGCTCCGACCATTAAATACCACTATGGATGGGTTTACATTAGAGTTAACTGAAAGCCCAGTTTGTCACATACTGTTGTTAATGGGTGCCTCTGTGTGTCAGTTTCTGATACCAAACGGTGGCTTTTGACGAGATGGGAGTGAGAACAGGTTGGTTATTTGCTTCCAGTTTCTGTCTTTTTTCTTCTTGTGTCTGTAAATTAATTAGGTTACTAATCGAAATCTGTGTGCTGTAATTTTGATGATGACGTTGTGGTAATTTAGCAGTAAAAGCCTCGCTGACTAATCTAAACAAAGTCAAAACAAAGGTAAAAAACTATTCTTATCTTGGGTGCAGCCGTTGTGCCCTGAAAAATAGGCACCTGGTAATGCTTGTGTGCTGCAATGGTATCACTAACACTTGAGCGTGCCTGTTGTTACATTGACAACAATAGATTTGAGGGCACAAAAAATGCATCATGTGAAGGGACGCCAAGTGTGTATTCAGAGTGACAATAACACTGAGTGACTGACACATCCACCTCCTGAGCTCCAGGTGGTGTTCTTGGTCCTCCAGCACTTCAGGCCCTTGTTAAAGGAAAAGGAAAGCATGTGCTGACGAGGCACAACAACCAACAAGCAGATTTTGGTCCCGGTTAGATTTGCCAATCAATGCGACAGCCACTGCCTGCTGTGGTTCTCCGTGGCACAGCAGGATGACTCACCCCTGGGGTTGGGTGCATTTTCACAAGTGCCATGGCCAAGAAAACCACCTTTCAGCTGCTCCGTCTCATTCCTCTTCTTACAGAACTAGGGTTATAATACAAATTGTAACAATTGTACAACACATAAGCTTTGTTCTCGGAAAGGACTTTGTGGGCATTCTGTGGTAGGGACAATGCACGGATAAAAGCACTTTATTTGCAGTACTTTGAAATAAGTCTCATTTGCATGTAAAGTTACAGTCTGTAGACAAAATTATTCCCATAGTCTCTTTTGAGTTAATTATCTCAAAAACTGTTTTATTACTGGATTTTTGTTATGGATAACTTAATTATTTCTGTCCACAGATACACATGGGTAGATGTTGTTTTAACTTTAACTTTAAGGACTCTCATCAATCCACTGAAGCACCCCATAGGGCCCCTCTTTCAAACACAGACAGCTTTAAATTAGCAATGTTCCACTATAGAAAAAGAAAATGTCCTCACTGTGCTTCTGGCATAAACATGCTGCATATTCATTAGAAGGATGTAAAGTATGAAAGAAGAGAACGCAGTTGCCATGGACACCTCAGTTGAAAAAAGTCAGCAACTTAAGCATCCAGGAGTAAGCAGAGAGTAAACTTTTGTGCTGACTCATGCTAAAGGTGCTCTAGAGGCTGCATTCAAATATCATTACAGAAATCACAGTTGTGCAGAAGCTTAGCATGAGTCCCCCAAGGCCTCAACAGCCAAACAGATGTACTTTAATTTATACTGTGTCCCTGAAGTTTCAGCTGCATGACAAACAGAAGACAAATGAGCACAGGCCTTACCATTATATTCAGCCGTTTAGCTGACTCATTATACGCACAGTAATACACAACAGCATAGCTCTGCTGTGACTACTACAAAATGAAAAAAAAAAGTAGCAACACAATACTAAGATAAATATAAGATGTATAAGATGTCTAAATGTAGAGCTTATATTTTACTTTTTTCAAAAACATACCTGAAGCCATAGTGACATGAGTCAACTCAATCGATCCAACGATCCATTTTTCTCTGCTTATCTGGGGCTGGGTCACGGTGGCAGCAGGCGAGGCAGTGCAGACATCCCTCTCCCCAGCAACATCTTCCAGCTCCTCCTGTGGGATCCTGAGGTGTTCCCAACCCAGATGAGATGTATAATCTCTGGCATATGAGCTCCCTCCACATATCAGAGCTCCTTATCCTAAAGTGGAGCCCAGCCACATTTCGGAAGAAAGTAATTTCAACCACTTGTATCCACAATCTCATTCTTTTGGGTTATTACTCAAAGCTCATGGTTGGAAGGTACTGTATATTGACTAGTAAATCAAGAGCTTCATTTTCGGCTAAAATCACTTCTTCAGCTGACACTGCACCAATCTGCCTTTTGATCTCATGCTTCATTTTACCCTCACAGGTGAACATGCAACTCACCGTTTTCAGCGCAGTCCACCATTTTCCATCAGAGAACCATGGCCTCAGACTTGGAGGTACTGACTCTCATCCCAATCACTTCACACTCGGCTGCATACCACACCAGTGAGTGCTGAAGGTCACGGTCTGCTGAAGCTTGCAGAACCACATCATCCACAAAAAGCAGAGGAGAGAGTCTGTCATCCCAAAACTGGACACACTCCTTTCCCTGGCTTCACCTTGTTGCACGTTGATTGTAAATAATCTTCCCCCTACTTGTCCACGCTCAGAATACAGGGCTCCTGTCTATCCCCAGAGTGAAAAAAGAAGTCATCAGGGCAAAGGGCTTTCCCTCATCGAGCACCTTTCCACTGGAATAACCTCCCTATAGACATCAGGCAGTCTGATTCTGTGGAGGTCTTTAAATTCATACTCAAAACCCATCTTCTTGCCCTAACTTTCAATTGTTTAGCCAGTGGGTGTCTCAGTCTCAATGTGTAATTTAAGCCTCGTAGTCCTGCTGACGAAAATATTATTAATTTTAGGCTGCTGCCTCTCAATAACCCTCTGTTGTTTATGGCCCATAAGCACTGCTGTGACCCTCCCCCTCTCCATTTACTCAAGCTTCTCTGTGCTGGACCATCAGCCGATCTGTGACCTCTCTCAGCCTCTCCAGCTTAGCCTCTATAACAATTTACATCAGTTCAAGGGTACCATACAGTTACATTACTAAAGCTGTTATCAACTCCTTGATCATAACAGAATGTAACTTTCATCACTGCTTATTTGAGAAAGGACCCTGCAAGAGAACAGGTTCTTTAGTTAGGTTCTCAAAAGTACTATAGACCATAGACGTTTGTTTCTGGCTGTCAGCATTGGCTGGCATAGTTGGCATGCTTAGCAAGGCTTACTTTTCCCAGGATTGTGGCCCAAAGTTTATGGGAAACCGATCTAAAGGCACCCTACATAAACAAAGAATACATTTTCTTGGAGTGGCCTTTCTAAACTGAGCGCAGTGAAAGTTATTATGCATGTAACCTCGCTGAAAAGTTTTCTACTTCATCTAAATGATTGAATATACTGTAGCGCTGTAGGCACTGTGTATGGGTCACACATGGCCAAGAATTGCAGTTTGCGTTTATCTGTTTTATCTTGTTTGAGGGTTGATATAAACACTTGTGGGTTCGATAAAATAAAGATTTAACAGGCTTGTGTGGTAGATCTCTGGAGTATTAGCCACCATGTTGCAGCAATGTTTTGCCCTCCAGGCTTTGCACCAGTTACATGATTGAAAACAATGAATTTCATACTTTTGCCTGGGGTCCCCTTTTTAAAAAGCAGTAATTAAAACAAACAGAAAAGAATGATATGAAGTCATGAATAGATTGACCAAGTCATGAAAAAATGGAAAAATAAAGCACCACTAATATAGAAAACAGTAGACCTCTGGGTACCCCAGCTAGTAAGAAGAGTTTTAGCGGGTCATCCAGTGAGAGTCCACTATAGAATAATAAATAAGTAAAACAGACAGTAATATGTATGCTGGCTAAATTGTGGTAATAGAATCTGATTGTTCCCTCAACCGGATTGTCATCTTGTAAAGATATATAAAGCCTTCTTTTCAAATCCTTTTTGACCTCGAAAAAAATTTGACAAAATGACTATGGCTTCAGTCCACTTTCATGGTATTTCTGAAGCTTTCAGCCAACTTGAATCACATGATAAACAGGAGTTTGTATGTTGGGGAAGATGGTAACCCATCTTTGTTCTCTTTCTACGGCCGTCCAGTGTCTCCTGGTCAACGACCTTGGGCTTCCTCTTAGTGGAGGCTGTGAGTAGTTTTTGACCTGGTCTCTGTGGCTCGGAGGTAGAGCAGGTCGGTGGTTCGATCCCCAGCTTCTCTGGTCACATGTTGAAGTGTCCTTGAGCAAGATACTGAACCCCAAATTGCTCCTGAGCCATCGGTGTGTGAATGAGTATTTAGATCAGATCCTGATGGGCAGGTTGACTCCTTACATGGCAGCCTCTGCCATCAGTGTATGAAGAAGAAGAAGAAGAAGATCTACCTTTATTAGTCCCACAGTGGGGAAATTCAATTTACACTCTGTTTAACTTATACATGGTACATGCACACAAACACATACATGCATTAATGGAGAGATGTCAGAGTGAGGGAGCTGCTCCAGACAAGCGCCCCGAGCAGTTGGGGGTTTGGTGCCTTGCTCAGGGGCACCTCGGCAGTGCCCAAGAGGTAAACTGGCACCTCTCCAGCTACCAGTTCACACTCAGTTTTTGGTCCATGTCGGGACTTGAACCGGTGACCCTCCGGTTCCCAAGCCAACTCCCTACAGACTGAGCTACTGCTGCCCAATGTGTGTGTGTGAATGTGTGTGTGTGTGGAATGGGTGAGTGCTGACATTTATGCTGTCATAAATGCAAATCCATTTACCATCTAACATTTTGGTTTGGTGATCACAGACAGCTGATGATTCTCTCTAGTGTTTTTTCTCTTGACATGGGTCCTTGGTGTTTCATGATATATGTCATATATGTCCAGCCTTCCTCTGTGGGGAATCTTGTCTTTAGGGTTTACCAGCAGAGATTTTAGAAATATTTGTTGTTATACAGTTTCATATTAAACTAAACACCAAACCATCTGTGTTGGACATCGGTCAAACAGACTCTGGTCCACAGGAGAAGGAAACGAAGAGGCACTATAAAGACGATTATATCATGTTTTCATTTACCTCAACTGATGCTGATCTACTGCAGCTTCTCCCTCTCAACCCCTCTGTGAATTTCTTCAGAAGAAAACCGTCCGAGTTCAACGGATATCAGAGTCAAATGCAAACTGCAAGCTTCCCTAAATGCATCACACCAGGTAGCACTGCTAATTGGCAAGTTAAAAACTCTTACTTAATAGCAGATAAGCTAATTGCACGATCAGAAGCTGTGAAACCATGGTGGATAAAAAAGTAGGAGATGAGGTCAAGTTTGTGCTGCTGTCCAACGACACGATGTGCAAGTGGATGATATGACTGATGACAACGTAGTTGAACAGGTGGTCAAGACAGGAGCTGATTCTTGGAGTCTACTAATATGGAGGACCACAAGAATCATGTAAAATATAGCATTATTACATTACAGCAAATAAATGTACAATAAAAATAGGCATTATAAAATGAGTTTACACATGAATTTATTAATTCTATTTCATTCTTTAAATAAATGGAAAACATTACAAAGTATTTCATTATTTAACATTTTAATGGGAAATAAAAATAAGAATTATGTAAAAAAAACTTGCGCATGCAATATTAATCCATGGTTGACGTGTAAAAGGGAAATAGAAAAACACCATAAAACAGTCAATAAGTACATCATTTAAAAATACATATTTATGAATTCATAAATAAATAATAGAATTCAAAATTCTACTTGACAATGCAGTTTAAAAAGAGAAATTAACTGGATCCACACACTGAATTAAGAATACAGGTTTTAATCATCCATTTAAAAGGGCAACTTATTTCCTCATTTGTATTAGCATTTTCCTGCTGCTTTTGTTAAACATATTAGCCTCTGGATTTGCTGAGTCATTTAGCTTCTCCATTTAGCCTTAATGTGACCTTCTGGGTCCTCCGCTAATAAAATAAGGCAAATTGATATAAATTAGCCACATGGGATGTAGCAGGCTCCCTGATGGCTCCCCGGCTGTCACCTGACATCTCTTTGCAGGTCTCCCTCAGCATCCCACATAATCAGAAAACAAACAAGATAACATTTTGATGTCTTTGAAAACTCTCCATCACAGTATCATGGCTTCAGCCATCCACAGTATTGCACAGCCGTGGCCGGTCACGCTTTCACATCTTTGTATGGTAAAGTGTGTAGGCGCCATCAGACACTACCTTTAAGGTGCTGAATGGTTTGTGGTATGTGCTGACTGATTGGCTGACAGGTTTATCTATCTATTATTTATTTAACAGAGATCAGCACTCTACTAAGCAAATCTTCTTTTTTTTTTTTTTTTTTTTCTGGTCTAGGAGACCAGCCAGAGGGTAAAACAAATGGCCCAGTCCAAAGGTTGCTCTTTATCTCTGTGTGGCCAAGGCATCATCATAGAGCACAGAATGAATTATCATAATCTGAATAAGGTGATAATGGGGGCCATTCTCACACAAGTCACAGAATATGATATAAAAATATGATGCTGCATTTTGTAGTATTCATGTTAAAGACTGCAATTTAAAACCTTCCCTATGACCCCACTTAAGCTTTGCTTTTGCTTCCTGGATGCTTAATTGCTTAGTCACCTGACTGAAAATTAATCAGCAATTTTGACAACAGATTAATTTGACAAAGAGAGTGAGCCTCTATGTATTACATCCCTTACAACTTAGATGGTTACCTGAAGGTCTGAGCCATGCAACTTCAACTCAGTTTCTTTTGTCGTTAAATATCTAACAGACACGAAGCCCCTGAGTGTCGTACCTTCGTACTGTTGGTAACTCATACCCACCAGACTAACACTTGTGCTTCTGACTTGTGCTTGCTGAGGTTTAACACCAACATGGGCACTGATTTGCTCTTTTAGTATAACAAACTGGAATGGGTTACCTTAGTATATTGAAAAAATAAGCAAACTCTAGCCATTGGGTGATTTGGAAGTTTAAGCTTATCACCCGTATTTCAATCAGGAGACACACTAAGTGATAAGTTACTCAAAACGTTAGGTGACTCACTGAGGAAATAATTCCTTCCTCTGCATTTTAAAAAAGTAAATTCCCAGATTGTCCCATGATTATTTACTATATCAGATTTGACTTTGAGGAATCAGATGTAATAAATCAATACATTATAAATTAAACATCTATAATATTAGTGCAAATCTGAGCTCAGTTAACTGTCATTAAATTACTATGCTTTAAAGATATTTATTTGAATGTGGAATATCCAAAGACAACTGCTGGCCTTCCTCAAATCCATCCAGCCTCTCCTCTTGTCTCTCACTGTGTTTGTGTCATTCTTCTGTGTTTGTGTGTGTGTGTTTGTGTTAATGCTGTACTTCAGTTTTGCTTGCGTGTGTGTGTGTGTGTGTGTGTGTGTGTGTCGGTTGACAGGAGGTCTATATTGTAATTTTATTCTGTTCTATTCTATTCTGTACACCCACCTAATGCATGTCTCTTCTTGAGGTTTTGTACATTTATTTCCCCATCACAGATTTTTTTAGGGGGAGCTTTTCCTCATCTGAAGCGAGGGTCAAAGGACAGGAGATTCAAGATTAACTTTATTGTCATTCATACTATTTACAGGGCAAGTGCATAACAGAATTAATTTGCATTGCGAGCGTTAAAAAATGCCAACAAGAGTAAAATAAATAACTTCCCTGTGTAACCATACATAGGATAAAAATGGATGTAGAGTATAAAATTGTGATGTATGGGATAAAGGATAAAGCCCCTTGAGGCAAATCTGTCACTGTGATATTGGGCTATATGTATAAATAAAATTCACTTGATCTGACAACTCGCTTGTAGTTTGCCAAAAACAACATGAGGCGCTAATCACCACCTGGCTAATACCAAGCCTGCAGTGAAGCATGATGGAAACATCATGCTATGGGGATGCTCCTCAGCCAACAGCGGCGTGATACATGGGTGTAGAGACAGCTGGGGAATGGAGAGGTGGTCTAGGGGGGTCTAGGCTATAGGCTACAAAAACAACATTAATCAAACAGTATTTAAAAGTCTTATTGATTTTCAGAATATGATCATGCATGACAAACATTGCCAGAATTAAATGTTCAGATAAAGACTGTGATATGTATAAAGTAAATAATAAAATACAATTATTATGGCAAGTTTTGTTTTAAAGCTTTTTGTGCATTATCAATAGTAATAACAATAGTCCAAAATTATGTAAAATTGTTTAGTTTTAATTAAAACTTCAGATTTCCTTGGGGAGGATAACAGTTCTTTGCCTGTGATGTATTGTGGGGTTCAATTAAAAAGACTGAACTTCTCTTGATGCCACTGTGCACACAGTCCTACTTGGCTCAATAGCCCAGCTTTGTCTTGACTTATTGTTGACATATTGTCTTATAATGATGACTTTCATATCTGTTTGCTCACTGTTCTCTGTTTACTCCATTTAACACTTGTCACTATACATTGCCGGTGAATTTAAAATTGCTGTGGCATTTTGTGAAGGGAGGGGAGGGCCTCCAAAACGTCCATAGCCCTGGAGCCCCAGGTTATATTAAGGTGCCCCTGTTCTCAGCAGCCAGGATAGAGAGACTCAGACTCAAGGGAAGGATGAATGCAGCCAAATACGGAGCGGTCCTTGAAGAAAACCTGCTCCAGAACACAACTTCAGACCGGGGATTCACCTTTCAGCAGGACAATGATCTGACTATACAGTCGAGACAATGCCAGAGTCGCTTCGAGACAAGTCTCTGACTGTCCTTGAGTGGTCCAGTCAAAGCCCAGACTTTACACCCACAGGACATCCGCGGAGAGACCTGAAGATGGCAGGAGCTTCACAGGGTCTGCCAGGAAGAATGGCATAAACTTCTCAAATCCAGGTGTGCTAACTTGTAGAGACTTGCCCAAGAAGACTAGAAGCTGTATTTGCTGCTAAAGTGGCTCCTACAAAGAACTGAATTAAGGGTCTGAAGCATAAATGAGAGATTTCAGAGTTGTCAGAAAAATCCCCAAAACATTCATTAGTGCTTTATCTTTTCTGGTTTCTAGCTCTTTGAAATATCAAACTTTTTTTTTTTTTTTACACATCTTTTAGTCAATGCAGAAAATCCTCAAAACAGGAACATTAAGTAGGCCTATCATTACCATTATGAGAATCTTAAATGTGACCCGTCTCAGTAGTCTAACATATTGGGATTGGGAGCTAATGAAATTCCAATAGCTGACATAAAGAGGACAGACCCTTGAGAGGGAAATATGGAGGTAAGACTTTAAAGTAGCCTGCACAGCAGCGAGCCTGTCACTGTGAGTTTAATGTGAGTTCCTTCCTTTAACTGTAACACTCACTAATCCAGCCTGCAACAGCCCAACAGGCGTGCGGTGCCGCCTCATATTAACTGTGGTGTCATGTCCGGCAGAGGAAGTTAGTTTATCAGACATACCAGTCCTACTGAATGCATTTCAGTGAACGATATGGAGGCATGAGAGATGAGTAATCAAAGTGTTGCCTCTGTGCTCAGTGGAGAGCAGCTTCTGTCACCTCTGTAAACATGTGGATGGGAGTATCTCACTTTTAACAACAGAGCAAAGTACAGCCACAGGGAAAAGAGCTGGATTATCCAGGTACAAGTAGAGATGTAGAGTGAGTGTAATTTATCTTTTGTTCCAGAGGGGAAAAAACACTTAATGCTCTCAAAGAGATTAGTTTACATTTAATTACTTGAAAAATGTACTGCAGTACAAGCAGTTATGTGGAGGGAGGTATTGATCTATTTTCACACCTTTTGTATTTGAATATAAATTAGTTTCTGTATTTTAGGATGTTTCTCTCACACTAATCACTAACTGCGGATTCTAATTTTAACTCCTTCGTATCCAATACATCACACAGCAGGGTGCGATTTGTGAAAAAATGGGAGTTATACTTGAAAGTACATCACAAACCACAGTAATACCAGTTATGAACATTAATAAAACAATTATATGTCTATTACATGTCCACCACATGCCTATTGAGAGACAAGCGTGAACACTGACAGTGAAAGTTCACATGTATTCTGCGTTATTGTCTTTATTTTTGAGCCAATATTCCAGGTTTCATTTGATATGTGTCTTCTGCTGGTTTCGTTCTATGTGCATCTCTTATGGGCTTTCAAGTATAGATCAGTTGTACATACATTGCTATGCAGCTCTGCCTATGTAGATAAAAAATGACAATGAAAGATGTGTGAGTAGAGTTAAAAGAGCCGTCTGACATTACCGTGAAACCTAAACAGAAACAAGCTTATTATGTGTGGTAGAAGCAACAGACAAACAGGCCCAGTTTTCTCTCCCAGAAGGCTATGTGCATATCACTGCTTTGCTTCTGTCAAAGCATAAACACAGATCATGTATTAAAAAAAATATGGAAAATGCTGTGTAAAAAGCAGATTGGCAAATGGATGAAACACTATACATTACACACAATACATTTCCCTTGAAACGCAACTCACATTGTAGTGTCATTGCATGATCATTTTTAGAAGACTGGGAAATACATGGTTGTATGAGGATGAACTGTATATATTTTGATGACTAGTGGCTCTATTTAATTTAGAAATTTACTCTTGAACACCTTGGTCAAGCAAACAAATATTACAAAACAGATTTTTCAGTTGATATTCATAATCATAATAACAATAATAGTTTTTTACTCCCTGATTATTTCTCATTATCAGTGATCAATTTGCTTTTTCTGTCCTGAGTCAACATTCTAACTATTTTTTACAGCCCTAATTGTAAACAAGAGAAATGGAGAAGAAAAGTGGTGACTACCCACCTTTGCAGCTGTCATAAAATCTGAATGTGTCCATTCAGTTGTGTCCATTCGCCCCCAGTCTGCCTACTGGGGGTGGCAGTAGCTCAGTCCGTAAGGACTTGGGTTAGGACGCCGGTTCAATTCCCCCATGGACCAAGACCAACTGGTTGCTGGAGAGGTGCCAGTTTACCTCTTGGGCACTGCCGAGGTGCCCCTGAGCAAGGCACCAAACCCCCAACTGCTCTGGGCGCTTGTCAGGAGCAGCCCCCTCACTCTGACATCTCTCCATTGACGCATGTATATGTACTGTGTGAACAACAGAGTGTAAAACTGAATTTCCCCACTGTGGGACTAATAAAGGAATATCTTCTTCTTCTTCTTCCTTGATTATTGATAGTCCATGATTGTTAGTCCACGATAGTCCACCGATCAAAAGAATCACAATTCTTTTTCATGAAAATTAATACGAGTTCTGAATATTGCCATTTTATTTCCATCTCACTATCCATCAAAGGAAGACCAGACTTCAACTAACCTAAACAATACTTTCTCTTCTTCCTGCACAGTTATATTTGGTTTGCTTGTTTTCAATACCTTGCTGGCTACAAGATAAAAATGTCCCCACCTTCCTCTGTTTAGTTTTTCCTTTTTGGTTCACCCATAGGCTTGTCACTAATGGGCAGGTGGGTTTTGAAGGGATAAAGAGAAGTGTTGTTTCATGCATGGTGCCATGAATCCTTGGACTGCTCATTGTTCTGCACACTCTCTCTGCATCAAACAGAAGCACATGGCTAATTACTATGCAGAATGACATCCTCTGACCTTGAACGCCTTCCTTGGTTGGGTTGGGTGAAGGTTTAGGCATGAGGAGTGAGACTAATCAGATTTAGGGTAATATTAGGTCAGCCACCCAGAGGCAGCGGCACACCTTCATCGTGGAAGGAAAGAAAATATTGCAACCAGGAAGATCCAATGATGTCACTTTGCATAATAATTGGCCATGTGCTACAGTTCTGGATAACAGGCCGTCTGGACATCTATCGCACTATTAGAGTTTAGGAATAATGGGCCGTTGGTACAATGGTACAACACCATAAATCCTTGGGTGCTGTAAAACGAGAGATAAATGTCACAAGAGTGAATGATGGCAGCACAGGGAAAGAAGTATGACCTGAAATTCGAGCTGTCAGTTTATTTGCTGAACAAAACTCAGGAGAAGCAGCAGGAAGATTCATGCTAGCTTATCGGGAAGATCACTAAATAATGCTAAGACGTTACACTAAATTATGGTGAGAAGAAACTGGCATGACCATATTCAAAGGGGTCCCTTGACCTCTCACCTCAAGATATCTCAGTAACAATGGGTTCCATGGGTACCCACAAGTCCCCTTTACAGACATGCCCACTTTATGATAATCACATGCAGTTTTTGGCAAAAACTATGCAGCTGGCATGCAGTATAAATGTGTTATTTTTGCCTTGTCTAAAATGGTGTATTTGAATATTTCTGTAAACTGGGGTCCCTAAACTGTCTTTGGATTTCTTAAAGTGGGCATCGCTGTGAAGCTGAGACTTGTAGATCTCATGAGCCCAACTGTGTTCATGTGTGATGATGTTAGTCCCCATAGCCATTTTATCATAGTGAAACTTGAAACCTGGCCTTGCTGTATAAAATGACCTGTGGTGACCTCTAGGAAAATAACAGCATTATGAAACTTTACAGCCACAAACTAGAGACCTAGAGTATGGACGGATGGCTGTCCTTGCTAGATGGACAATCTGTCCCTCCAAGTCCTTTTTATATGTACATTACAAATCCCTCCTTGAACACTGTTCCTGGTTGCCACTGTTTTAATGCTGAGCTGTCAATCATCAGGAAAAGCCATCAACAAAACCTGTGAGAGATCCACCCGACTGTGACCAGTATCACACAGGCCTTCAGAGTCCAAATCCTGCCCTTTTATTTCAACCACTGCAGCTGATGATATGGTGCCAAAACACAAGGGACTTGTTGAGGTGACATAATGGACCATTATAGATTTACTAGACTCATAAATACACAGGGGCCAACTGAATGCAGCAGGATACAGCTCCTTCCACTCAGCCACAATTGCATAAGCCTACCTAGAAATGACACACATTGTACAGTGTATCTCAACGACTAACAACACAAGGACACGCACTGCAGATACTGAGGCCCCCACAGGAGGCAAAGATGATACATGTTCATGAAAAACATGAAAAATCAAGTTAAATCCCACACTTCACCTAGATGAGTGGAAGGGCTGGTTGGCTGCTACAGTTTTTAGGATTTGTTCTGCTATCTGTTGATAATCAACTCAGTAGAAGTGGACTGAACTCTCTAAAACAGCCACTGATTAGGTTGGTGAATGCAAATGTTATGAAGCCCCAGGCCAAAGAGTGTGGGGCTGAAAAGATGTACTGTGAACAACTAAGATGGAGGTTCCTCTCTTTCATGTTTCCCTGCCTATCGAACTCAAAGTCAGCCAGGCGTTGTAGCTTCAGCAAGAGAGACGTACGTCACTTGTGCTACTTTTGGGTTTGCAGTCTTTCTAATTTCATATCTTTTCAGTCACAACAAACTGCAACTTTCTTGAATTGCAAAATTATGTTTTAAATTGACAAACATCGTGTGTGTGTTTCATGGTGTAATTTCAGCGGGATGAACACAAATATTTGTCTCTCCCTGTTGACGACCTACTTCATATTATTTTCCTCTCTACTGAGCTGCTGCAGTATATCACATGACCTGTGATGTCACCCACACTGACCTTCTCTACCTTTCTGCTTTTAAAACATTTTCTGACTTAAACCGAGCCCCCAGGAAGAGTGCTGGGTTTTGAAACAAATTTCCATAGTGGCCAAATACAACATCTGCATCCATCACGTGATGGCATTGGGCCCAAAAAGACTTTTTCCGATAGACTTACATTAAGTAAGAGACATCCATCAATCAGCGAATATTTGAACACTTACATGGCCCTTAATCAAATCATTAGGTCCTAAAAGTTGTAAAATGCAATTATAGCCAAATCCAGAGTTATTTTCCTTGTTGTGAATGAGCTCCAGCCACGGTTAAAGAAAACGCTACTGTGCCTGCTCTCTGGGCCCAATGGATGCAGATCAGATCAGACCAGATGATCCAGATAATTATTCTCTGGCTCTCAATGAAGGTGGAGGCTTTTTCCCTTGTTCCCTCCCTGCTCTGATCTGCCCTGCTTACTGCTCTTCGTCTTGTGCTGTCTTTGTCTGATCTATCGGAGCCTCTCTCTGCATTTCTCTCCGAATACCTAAAGTCAGGGAATTGATCAGCTGGTCTCTCAACGCAATTGACCAAATTTTCTCGACAAAGAGACTGGGCGAAGGAGAGCCCACCTGCCCTGATGGAACGTTTTCAGCCAGATACACGATGGACTCCTGGGAGAGGTGGAGGGTCGTGTGCCTGTCGATGCTATCCGTTGAGGATGTTGAAGACGTGTTGTTCGATCCAGCGATATATCCTTATTTAAATATATCATCCAGCTCTCCATTTAAAGGGTCCGGTCTACAGTTCCTACTGGTATTACTCAGATAGGAATTACTGTAAACTGTTCAAGCTGGTGGCGAGGAGACACGCCTAACATCTAACTGCCTTCATCCGTGCGTCTACCCTGCTTGCTCCAATGCAGCACAGGATCGAGTAGCTTGGGATCCTATACCAGCACCGTCCACGCCCGTTAACGGCAGCTCTCCTCTAAGCAATCTCGGGCTTTTGTTGTTATGTTAGGTAAAAGTTTAAAGACTCAGAAAATAAGTGTTAAGGATCTGTTAATTTGTGTAGGCTAGGGTAACCTATAGGAACCATAAAGATGTTGACACACTATACCATTACGACCACAGTCCTATTAAAGTGATAATAATCCAATGTCCAGCAATTAACTTTAAATGCAACTGATGTCTTTGTTGCTTGATTATGAGCGGGGCAAGGCATACAACATAAACATTGATTATATTAAATGATTCAATTTCAGTGATTCTAATAATATATATGATTTTAATAATTTGTAAAAATGTCCAAAAACCTGATTGTGAGACCTGATGCCGATAGAAAGTCCTTATTAGGGGGAAAATCCAGAGAGGGATTGCAGACGTGTCCTACAATCCTTTAGTTGTCAGAAAAAGGGAATCCAACAGATATCTTGTGATTATATCCAATCATCAATGATCCTTCAGTTCCCAGGGTCCAGCAACTGGAGAGCAGGGGCTATGGTAATCCAATAACGATGTCCAGCTAGCTGTGGCTTGGCTATCTCTCCCGTGGCTCTATCCTCATATCTTATAGCTGTATCCTTTTTACCAAAGTCCCATTTGAAAATCTCACTCTCTCTGTCTCCAGAAATGAACAAAAGATTTAATCCTCAAGGTGTGGTCAGTCCAAGAGAATACAATCCAACTTGCTCGAGTGTCGTCCGAAGGAAACAGCGCAGATTACGTTGTGCTATCTCCTTTTATACCCTAAATCACGTCAGTCTTTATACAACACATTATTCCATTATGTGTGTGTGTGTTTTTGCAGCCTCCTCAAGCATTGGGCCGCACTCAAGGCCAGATGTTTATCGACTGACTTTCGGCTCCTTTTATGGAAATCCCCCAGTCTTCAGCTCAGGACATTCTTCTTTAGTTAAATCACTTCTCTCATTTCTAACTTTTTACCTTAAACATGGTAACATGGTAACGTCTCAACATGCCTTTCTAGATGACCTCATGGAAAGTCCCCAAACTTCCATATTTCAGTCTTTGATGGTACTTCAGCATTTAGGGCAACAAGGGGAGCCTCAACTCACTTGACAGTGTACATAATTGGATGTATGATAACAGGCATTCTGCTGTTTGGAGTTAGCAGCTTCCTGATCTATCGCAAAAGTCAGAAGACGCTGGCAGCACTTTTGACAATAGGGATGCTGCCCGACATGATTGAGGGAATGTGCAGGGCTGCCAACGCTCAGGCTCAAGCGATACGTGAGCTCAATTGCAAGCTGGATGCGATTCTTGATCAAAATCGCAGGCTGGCTGAGATTTCTGAACTCTGTTGCAAGATGGATACCAACTTGGAGAAGTTGTCAGCTCGGCTCGGCTGAATTTGGTCATCGAATTTGGAGCTATTTGGAGCTTAGCCACTGGGAGACTCAGAGAAACTTAACGGGATGTGGCTGAAAGATATTTCATTATACATTGTATAACGACAATAAAGATGATTCTTCTTCTGATAATTTATCACTCGGCAGTCGAGCCATTTTGGCTTCTTTACCTGATTTTTTTTATTTTTATTATTTTGGCGTCCATGTTAACGGGTTAGAGCAGCCACACTGTCCACATGAGATTCATGTCTCATGTGCTGCTCAGCTGGATATCAGTTGTGTCTCTTCCAGAGATTTGAGGTCTCGCCTATTTTTTACCACAAGCCATGCACAGTTCACAGCCACAGCACAGTGAAAGTGATCATTTGACTGTATATTGTGTGAACATAGAGGAGGCCTTGCTGTAATTTTTTAAAAATAATTTTAAGTGCAGCCTTATTGTCCTCAATAATTTAGCAATTTTTGAGGGAAGAATGCCTAAAATGAACTCTGTCCTCCCAGTATTCTGTATTGTCATTTATCAACCCCCATGTCTGCGTTTATATTATTTACAAAGTACCACACATTACACATTACACTTCTTAATCTTTTGTTGTCTAAAATAAATATGAATGAGATTTATAATGAAATGAAATAGCCATTGTGAGAGGCAAACTGTAAGGGCTGACAGAACGCTAGGCAGCAGAAACGCCGCTGGTATCGTTCAAGGCAGTTAGCTAAAAAACATTTATCTGCTGCTTCCATCCACAGCTGATTTATGTCACCGGCAGACAAAATGTAACTACATTCACAAAACCAGTACATTTAAATTTATATATATTATATACATACAACCTCACATCAAAAAATCCAAATGAACTCTTACAAACTCCAAATTTACACAGCTAATTTTGACGCAGCCAGTGCTGGTGTTCACATTCTTCATAGCCTTATTAATTAGCATTGATTAACTCACTTTGGCAGATATGACCGCCCTTTAACTGGTTGAAACTGGTGAAAAAAAAAATAATTATTTATATGAGAATGCTGCTTACTGTTAAGATAAGATGAACCTTTATTAATCCCCAAAGGGAAATTCAATTTTTACACTCTGTTGTTAACTTATACACAGTACACACAGACCTGAAATACATCCATGCACAAACAGGACCTATAAACATGCATCAATGGAGAGGTGTCAGAGTGAGGGGGCTGCTCCTGACAAGCGCCCCGAGCAGTTGAGGCTTTGGTGCCTTGCTCAGGGGCACCTCGGCAGTACCCAAGAGGTAAACTGGCACCTCTCCAGCTACCAGTTCACATTCAGTTTTTTGGTCCATGTTGGGACTTGAACCGGTGACCCTTCGATTCCCAAGCCAACTCCCTACGGACTGAGCTACTGCCGCCCCAACAGCAATTGTTGTGTTGTGATTGTTTAAAAAATATGGCGGCAAATTACTTATCATTACAATGAGAAAATCATAGATACTTTACAAGAGGAGCTTGATAGACTTGATAGACACACATTTTTGATTCAATAGTTTAATGGGCAAAAACACACTGCAGTGGAATAATCCCACAATTCTGAAACACAACACATTTAAAATGGCTTTAAAGAAATAGTTACAAAGTACCATGTAGTATATTCAGTTTTAAATTTTTAACTTTTGATCAGCGCTGTCGCCTCACAGCAAGAGGGTCGCAGGTTCAATACCGGCTTGGGACTCTTCTGTGTGGAGTTTGCATGTTCTCCCCGTGTAAGCGTGGGTTCTCTCCGGGTACTCCGGCTTCCTCCCACAGTCCAAAGACATGCAGTTTAGGTTAATTGATGACTCTAAATTGCCCGTAGGTGTGGATGTGAGCGTGAATGGTTGTCTGTCTCTATGTTGTCTGTCTCTATGTGCCCTGCGATGGACTGGCGACCTGTCCAGGGTGAACCCCGCCTTCGCCCAATGCCAGGTGGGATCGGCTCCAGCCCCCCCGCGACCCCTAACGGGATAAGCGGTTGACGATGGATGGATGGAACTTTTGATGATCAAGATATATGATATGATATATGTTAATTGTATACAATTAACATATATGTAGCTATATATTAGATATATGTAGATAATTGTACAGCGCTTGCTGTCTCGTACGTTGTTTTATCTTGTGTTGTGTTAAGCGTTACATCGAGGATCACAGTGGAAATGATTTTTAACATATAACGACAGTAGTGAGTTTGATGAGTGGCGTAGGGCACTGGGTCGGAGCAGGAACAGTGTAGCATCATAATGGACGACAACTGAGGGCAACAAATGCCACATCCTCACGACATTCCAAAAGAAACTCTAGCATGTTGCAAATTTTTTTTTTTTTTTTTTTTTGCCTTCCACAACATATTAACAGGTGGGTGTTGTACCAGGTCACTCCACCTGCCTGAGCTCCGTCAATGATCCACCTCTTTGCCCATTTGTGGATGAGGTGTGAGGTAAGCCTGGACCACACAGGGAACGCTCTCTAGGAATTTAAGGTCATGTCTATTTTTACCGTGAGCTGCGTTGTTCACAACAACAAACAGTGAAAACTGACTGGACACTTACATCATTCCAGCCACATTACTACAGTTTCAATGCCTGTATCTGTAGAATATGTTGCAGACATGGAAAAAAAGTAAAGACTAATTTTTGCCTTTGATTGGTCGGGGACCATTGTGTAGTCTGTCATCTCTGCAAAATCACAGCAAGAAAATCACCTAATCTGACACACTGACCATCGTAACAGACATTTCCATTCCATTTCCATCCATTTTGTTGACTGAACTTTAAGCCAACACAGTTTGACAGCTAAAGTTTGATTAAGACAGTGTAAACTAAATCTGCTGTTGAAACTGTGTGATAGCTGAAAACTATTACAAGTACATGTAAAGACTTGATGTTGTTTAAACAACTGCTGTTTCCAAGGTCAAGAATGAACTGTCAAATCAAATGGCAGTTTTGGACTTGTCTTAGATTTAAATTAAGTGGTCATGACGACAGCTCTCACTTCACTGACAATTTGGCAACACCCTGAAATATCTGCTGCAGACATGTGATGACCTGAAGTCCATCCACACCACCGTCTGAATGGATTACACCATTATGTAAAATACCAGGACAGTAAACACAGTAATGCTACTGTGTTAACATGATGGAGTGTGTGCAGCCACACAGAGTGGAGTGATCCCGAGCGGCTGTAGTCTGTGTCCCATGGTAACGCACAAGAATGAAAAGCTTTCTTCCCAGCCTCCTCTGCTCCTGACAACCAGGAAGCATCCAATCCACACGCAGCCCGTCCCATCAGCCTCACTGTTGGCTGACAGCAAAACCTGGCATCAGTGGAACAATAGGTGGACTGGGAAACATCAGAGAGGAAAGCTGCCGTATTTACTGTCTCCCTGCTTTTGTTCACAGTGTTTTATCACAAGAACCAGGGAAACAAAAGGAAAAATCATCCTTTTTAAGTTTACAAATGCTGACATAATTAAAGCAAGCATAGATTAACTGGAGTATCTGTATTAAATCAAACTAGAAAAAAATGGCATTATATTCATTCCTAAAAATGCCACATGCAGGTTTCCTTGGGCTTCCGTGTGTTCGGCCCATAGAGCATGCGCACTAGTGTCCTTCTCCAGCTGAGAGCATGTGCATTAGAGACTTAATCTGGCCCTGCCAGCTGACTTCGAATTCTGATAGTACAAAGAGTCATTTCAGAGTGTTTGTGATGCTCAGAGTTACAGTATACTACATATTCCTCATTTTACAGTTGTTCCTTTTGTAGTAATTATGTATAGCAAGAATTGTTTTTGGGCCAGTGTGCATCATATATTACTGTAATACAGAGTGTGGCCACTGTGTCAAAATCAAGTCACAGCCCAGGGGCCTCATTTATAACCGTTGCGTAAGCACAAAATGAGGCCTGAAATGTGCACACACCATTTCCAATACATAAGTTGTGATCTATAAAAACAAACTTAGTGTGCACACCTGTACAGAAACGTTGACCCATGTGTAATGGGTGAGCTTTCCCCAATATTTGTAACCACACTCATCACTGAGACTGAGAACAGCCGACACCTGATTTACTCCCCTTGACTAGCAGCTCCTTAAAAGGAGCAGTTTGCAGCTAAGCAGAAGTATGGCTCACTCTTTTCTGCCTTTACTGCTGCTGAGGGAGACGAACATCAGACTAAGGTATTCCCCTTACTGGTGTCCCTTTCTATAGATGTTACCCATGCGAATGTTGCCATTGCGGTCTTAGTTTTTCGCTTCCCCCTGCGATGCTCATGCAGCTTTACATGAAGAGCGTAAGGTACGGTGTGCGTGCATTCACGTGCAAGAGGATCACATGTGGGCCAATTGTTTGGTCACCATAACTTGCAGCTCGAGGTATGTTATTTTGAAATGTGTCCAATCATAGTTTGTTTATATACTAATGGTAATAATGCACGCCTCTCGCAATAGGAACGCAGAAACTGGTGCTTGTTGTTGAGTGACATAGTTTTGCTTAAGGCGGCGAAGGTAATGAAGTATATCAGCATTGCTAATGTTTACCTGTTTTAATAAATGATGTTGACTTTTTAAAATCTTATTCTTTTTGCCCCAATAGGAGGAGCTGCTGTTTTTGTCCTTTAGTTAATTTTTCCTACTTTTTTGTTATTTACTATTTAGATTTTTAGGTAATGTTTACCTGATTTACCTGCATTTGTGGTTACTGTGTTGTGCTTTTGTTCATCTTTTTTACTTTTTGTTTAAAGCGTGGCTATATCAGCTATATCAGCCACACTTTGTGGGTTGGGTTGCTATATCCTTGCATGTGGTTGGTCACTGGGTGGAGGGACTCTTTCTGTGTTGGGGTTCCTATTGCATGTGGCTTTGTTGTGTCCTTCTGACCCCTTTGTGCTCTTTCTCTTGCAATGAGAGTCTAAATAACTGTGCCCTGTTTCTTCTGGTAAGTGTAAGTGTGCTGTGTTCCTCCAGCTACTGGTGGTGATCGAGTATTCGGGATTCCCTCCCCTCACTCCACTCCTCCTGTGGGTTTCCCTTTCCCCTGTATTATAAGTTCAGTGGTGTGGTAACGGTTTTAAAAACATTTTAACTCTTATTTTTGTAAAAGTTTCGTGGTCAGCTGTGGAGTACAGCAGCTGATGAAATTATCATCATTGATTGTAGAATATCCAATATTACATCAAATAGCATTAAAGAATGGTAGAACAGAGCATCAATAGCTTTAATGACGTCTTCTAATAGTGTGCAGATATCACTTAGTACAATTTTAGTTTTCATAAAGTTGTGTGTAAAATTTCTGCAGTGAGCATGACATGACTTATTTATGTACTTATTGTTTATTGGATAGAGGCAGAAACATTAAACTTAGACAAAATGTGAATCAACACTTGTAACATGCTGCATGCTGGATTCACTGAAATGTGAATGGATGAATTAAGAGAATGGGTGTTCAGGGACCACCTCACCCACAAGCACCTCCATTTCTGTGTCAGAAATATTCCTTCTCTTGGTCCTCCTCTCAGTAGTTGCTGTGATCCACCATTAATCAACCGTCTCATTTTTATGCAGGAACATTCAGGAGGTGGTTTGCACTGGCATTGGTACACAAATCAGATTTTTGTTTTTGGCGTATGTACATTTCGTCATTTGAATGTGAAGCAAAATTTAGTGTGGATCCTTTCTACTGTTTTATAACTGAGACCCCAGAACTGTTCTTAGAGGCTTGGCCTCTATCCATACCTCCCTCACCTGCATTTGTAGATCAGGCAGAGAGTGATGGACACATTTCGGGATTTTCATTCTTTAAATTAAATTGGTGTTTCCTGTGGCAGCAGTTTATGACAACTAAGAAACATCACTGCTAGTCATGCTTTCAGCTTCTGTGGTACACACTGCCTGCTACCGTTGATACAAGCCATGTCAACACACTCACTCCCCACATACCAGCCCAGCCTCACCTAACGGCATATAATGCCAATTTGTTATTTCGCCTGTTCCTGCATTTCCTACTATCTAGTGTATACTGAATGCAGTGTAAATGCATTTGCGTGAATATTGCAACACTCAGAGCTAGTGACATAAAAAGAGACACCTAGTTAAGTATGAACAGTCTTTTAAATCCAACCATGGCCTTTTTGCAAGCCTAAGTGGTTTTGTTATATAAACATAACTGTCACACTAATAACATTGCATTCAATGAGGTCACCACATTAAATATGTGATGTGAAATGGCATGTAAAAAGCCTAAAATGCACTATCATGACGTTTATACGCCATCTCATGAGATCAGGTTGCACAAACAGATGATAGGTCAGGACCCCTTGGTGTAATTTTTTACGACACTGAGCACCCCTTTAGCTTCACTTTTCAACAAGCAGTGTTGTCCGACAGACTTCAACACGTGGTTAATGTTGTGAAATCAAAGAAAACTACTTGGTTAGGTTTAGGAAAATGCCATGGTTTGGTTTAAAATAAATTTGTTCGACAAGGAACTTATTACGACCCATTTGCCAGGACTGATCTCCTCCCTTTTTATACTGTCACCTGACTTCCTCCTCTTCTCCAGTCATAAGTACTACCATGGACATATATACATAGATGCCACATTGACTCTTAGCTCGTACATCATGGTGGGCATCATATTGGGCAGAGAAAAAAAAAATGTAAACGTTAACTTAACGTTACTCCTTGTAGATCTAAACCCTTCAATATGAAACTACTCATTGAAATTGGTTGAGAAATATAGACATTATATTGAAAAACAGAAAAACAGCTGTTTCCCCATTCACTTGTATAGGGTTACAGGCCAGTCTTGCCCTGTCCAATATGGTGCCCACGTTGACATATTGCAGCAACGGGCTGAAGCGTCCAATGAGATGACAATGTATATACAGTATGTCTATAATTACTATGACCACTAGAAGCAGCACTGCATGTGCAAAACTGACACTAGAGGGGTACATGGAGCATCACAGTTTGGTTTGTAGGGCCACTGAACAAGCTGCCATATTTGACAGGGAGTGAGACAGTGCTCAGCATGTTTAGCCTTTTGTAAAAAAACTCTGCACTCTGTAGTGTTATCTGTCTACAATTTGCAATTCAAGCCGTCTCTTGCTTTAAAACATTTGGTCATTTCAATCCCTGCTGAGGTCACTCAGTGCTGTGTTTAGTCTGCATTATTGAAAGGAAAAAGTCTAGTGTCTTTATTTCACAGGTCCAGATTTGGTGATGTCAAATATCCAGACAGCTTTAAAACTGTGTGCTCAAAATTGTCTGTATGGCAGCTGGATTAAAGTAAAATAGAACAGAGGTTTAGTGCCCACCTACACAGAAATGCACCAATAAGTACTATAGTTAGGTGCATTTTCTCCTCAAGGATTGGAACGATTTTGGTTCAGTTTTACTTTATCTTGTGAGTGAACAGCAGTGGAATGTGTTTCATATGGTCTGAATGAAATGATAGTGCTATCTGCGAGCAGAGGAGTGGAGCTGCTCTGCAGTGCTGTGTGTTGCTGCTCAGACGCTGACAGAAAGGCAGATAGCTGAGTGCTGAAGCTCCATCCATCAAACAGATCAGGTCATCAATCTGCAGCTGACACTGTTCCACTTTGGTGTGGACGAGCCGCTTCCCTCTGCACTGAAACTGTAGTCGCCCATCACTTGCTGTGATAAACACTCTGAGATTACATTTCTTGTTCAAACTCATTTTGTTAAATGTTGACCTTCCTAAACTTCTTTTTTAAAATGCCTTTAACTGTCATGATAATGGTAATTCAAACTTTAAAGCTACAATAAGCTGTCTTTTTGGCTTCTATCAGTCTCCATTACTGGCCTGTTTTTAGTTTGAGATGTTTTGGGTCATACTATAGTGGCCATATTTTACCTCAACTGCAGAGGGAATCAGGCCTTGATTAAAAAAATAATAATAATAAAAATATTAAAGATATATTTGTAGTTGTCAATGGTGTTTGCTGTTGTATGTGTCCATAATGTACATTTTCAAACCACTATTGCGTGTCATAGAAAGGTGAATAAAGAATAAAGAAGATAATGCAGCATCTCAGCTGTCTCATTAGTTCTGAACATTTTGAACACTGAGCATCATGAGTCAATTTTTCATAAATTCATGATGGCAAGGTCTGGTAGAATTGGGTCCTCCATTAATTGTAGGGTTGGTGGTTCAATGCCTAGCGCCTTCTGTCCACATGTAGAAATGTTCCTGAGCAATACCCTGAACCCCGACTTGGGTCCCATGTGGGTGAAAAGCTCTAAGCCACACATTGTCTGCCAAATTACTGAACTGTGATTATTCACAATCACTTCAACATTGCAGTTATTTTTAAAATAATCCCTCCCTGTCCTGGTAGCAATGTTCATTTTGTTAATGAAAACTATGACAAAATATGTTCGTCAGTGTTTCCTTCACTAAGACGAGACGATGACACCACTGTTATCAAATACTAACCTTAACAATGACAAATATGCAGTATCACTAGCAATAAAGGACCGGACTAAAATGTAGCTTTGTAATGAAATCTTTCAGTGTAAAATCTTTCATTATTTACATCACCTTCCACCTTCTTTTCCCTATATATTCATCTTTAACCTCTTATCCCATTAGGGGTTGCGGGGGGCTGGAGCCGATCCCAGCTGGCATTGGGCGAAGGCGGGGTTCACCATGGACAGGTCGCCAGTCCATCGAGGGGCACATAGAGACACATAGATACCAAAGCCAATTGCCCAAGTCAACATCAAGTGCGGCATATACCAAGGAGATGCCTTATCACCACTGCTGCTCTGTATAGGCCTGAACCCCCTCAGTCAGATCATCACCAAAAGGGACTACGGGTACCAATTTCATAGTGGGGCAACAATCAGCCACCTGCTCTTCATGGATGGAATGAGTGACAAATAGACTCACTGATCCACAGCACCAGGATCTAGAGCAGTGACACAAGATTGCCATTCAGATTTGACAAGTGTGGCCAGATGGTCTCAAAGACAGGCAGGATGATCAGAACCTAAGGGGTTGACCTACAAGAGGGCAACATAGGTGGTATCCAAGACACCTACAAGTACCTTGGTATCCCACATTCTAATGGAAACCATGCTGCAAGGAAGTCAGCCACAGCCAAATGCCTCCAGAGAGTAAGGCAAGTCCTGAGAAGCCAGCTGAACGGTAAGAACAAAGTCCGAGCCATCACTACCAGTCATCAGATACCCCGCTGGGATCATAAGCTGGCCAAAACAGGAGATAGAAACCACAGATATCAAGACAAGAGTTCCTCACCCTAAGTCCTGCACCCTGAGACTGTACACTAAGCAGAAAGAGGGAGGCCAAGGACTAGGTAGGGTCAAGCACACGGTCCTGGATGAAACATTGAAAATCCAAGAATACATCAAGAAAATGGCCCCAAAGCATGAGCTGCTAAGTGAATGTCTCAGGCAGCAGAAACCCAATGAGAGTACAGAGGAGGAGGAGCAGACAAGTGACTGAACATGACATGGTTGTTGGTGCCAGACGGGCTGGTCTGAGTATTTCAGAAACTGCTGATCTACTGGGATTTTCACACACAACCATCTCCAGGGTTTACAGAGAATGGTCTAAAAAAGAGAAAATATCCAGTGAGCGGCAGTTGTGTGGAGAGGAGAATTGGCAGACTAGTTGGAGATGACAGAAAGGCAACAGTAACTCAAATAACCACTCATTACAACCGAGGAAAGCAGAACATGTGGAACCTTGAAGAAGTTGGGCTACCGCAGCAAAAGAGCACACTGGGTGCCACTCATGTCAGCTAAGAACAGGAAACTGAGACTACAATTCACACAGGATCACCAAGACTGGACAATAGAGGATTGGAAAAACGTCGCCTGGTAGGGTCAGAATTTGGCGTAAACAACATGAAAGCATGGATCCATTCTGCCTGGTATCAATGGTTTAGTCTGGTGGTGGTGGTGTAATGGTGTGGTGATATTTTCTTGGCACACTTTGGCCCCCTTAGTACCAATTGAGCATCATTTAAATGCCTCAGCCTACCTGAGTATGGTTGCTGACCATGTCCATCTCTTTATGAGTGTACCCATCTTCACAAAGCTCAAATCATCTCAAACTGGTTTCTTGAACATGACAATGAGTTCACTGCACTCCAATGGCCTCCACAGTCATCAGATCTCAATCCAATAGTGCACCTTTGGGATGTGACGGAACGGGAGATTCGCATCAGAGATGTTCAGCCGACAAATCTGCAGCAACTGCATGATGCTGCCATGTCAATATGGACCAAAATCTCTAAGGAATGTTTCTGACACCTTGTTGAAAGTTTGCCACGAGGCAGTTCTGAAGGCAAAAGGGGGTCCTGCCTTGTACAAGAAAGGTGCACCTAATTATGCGGCCGGTGTGTGGTGTGTGTATGCACATATATATATATATATATATATATATATATATATATATAAGTAAAGAAGGATCTTTGCAAGAGCAAGACTCAGGTCTGTGGGCTTTAAAAAGGAATGGAAATGTCCTCACTTAACATTCAACCTTCCTCTGCTACTTGGTGATGGATGACGTCTGTACAGTAGCTATACTCTCAGCACTGACTATTTGACACAATGCCTCGCTCCCTATCTCCTTCAGCCAGAGTATTTTGCTGCAGCCAGTGGGGAGTAATGATTGGAGACCCCCTGACTGGTAAGGTCAATGACTGCCAGAAATCACTGAAGCAGCCTTTCCACTGTTGGCAATCTGGCCAGACACATTTAATTAATTTCCCCATACCATGAGCAGTATGGGCTGGATTTAGTACAAAAAACAGAACAGACAGAACAGAGGGAAGGTTCTGTGTGTCAATCTGAACTAATGGTGATGTGAAGGGAGATGGACATATCCATACATACAAAGAAGAGATAACATAAAATGAATGTAATGAATGTCAACCTGAGCTCATGCAAAGGCGAATAAATACCACAACAGTTTAAGAAAGAAAGGAAAGCAAGATATTCCTTTATTAAATTCAGTTTTACACTCTGTTGTTCACATAGTACAGTACATAGTACATATACATGTCAATGGAGAGATGTCAGAGTGAGGGGGCTGCTCCTGACAAGCGCCCAGAGCAGTTGGGGGTTTGGTGCCTTGCTCAGGGGCACCTCGGCAGTGCCCAAGAGGTAAACTGGCACCTCTCCAGCAACCAGTTGGTCTTGGTCCATGGGGGATTTGAACCCGGGTCCTCCACATCCTAACCCAAGTCCTTACGGACTGAGCTACTGCCGCCCCAAGAAAGACATTGACATGACATGATAGTGTCTTTTAAAGTCACACTGTTGCTGTGAAATCATCACAGTTATGTTCAGGCAACAAAATCAGTGAGGTTTAGGAAAACATCATGGTTGGGCTTAAAATAAGTATGTCAACTACGTAAAATACATACATACAATGTAACATAAGTATGCAAAATACGTCACAAACATCACTAATGTCACTAGTGTAACTGACGCAACAATACTTTGGGATATAAACAACAAAACACAGACCCTGTGTCATTTACCATCCTCATGCTGTGTGACTTTGCCATCAGCATTCATATCAATACAACCTTTAAGTTTAAACTGTTTGCTAGAAAGTTATTCATAGATCTAGCCTCTTAATTTTCTTCTCAAAGTGCACCAGATTGATGCATTAACTTTAGAATGGAGGCCCGGAGGGTGCCGGGCTGCTTATATGTTACAACTGTAGAATTTAACACACATGTCCAGCTTGTCTCTTTATTCGGATGGCTGTATAGCCTACACATTTAAATCAGCAGTTCTTATCATATTCACAACGATTTGATGTGAGTAACAGAGTATGCAAATTACAGTTTTTCTCTATTGTATACAAACAGAAAATAGAACTATGAACACAGGACATGAATGAGCAGCTGATTGTAAAAAAAGTAAAAGTGGGAAGTTAAAGTTAAAGTTAAAGTGAAAATTAACTCATGGCGCAGGAACAGTGGTCTCCTGGATTAAAGTCTTGTTTTTGTTGGACCCATCCACCTTCCCTCCCGCCACCTTGTTTGTCTCTTTCATTCTGTAAACTACATCACCACAGCACTTTCCCTGAGCGTTTAATATTGACATGGATGGGTTTACATTGTAGTCAATGGAAAGCCTGCTGCATCTCACATCGACACTAAAGGGTGCCTTGTGCGTCATTATTGAATGCTGACGGCTGTGACACAGCATCAGTATTTGACACCCTGGGATGGAGAATGGGCTCTGAGAGCAAAAGAGGTGGAACACATGAGCTGAAATGCAAACTGGAAACCCACCAGCTATCCATCCATTGTCAACCGCTTATCCCGTTAGGGGTCGTGGGGGGGCTGGAGCCGATCCCAGCTGGCATTGGGCGAAGGTGGGTTCACCCTGGACAGGTCTCCAGTCCATCGCAGGGCACATAGAGACAGACAACATATAGACAGACAACCATTCACGCTCACATCCACACCTACGGGCAATTTAGAGTCATCAGTTAACCTAAACAGCATGTCTTTGGACTGTGGGAGGAAGCCGGAGTACCCGGAGAAAAAAAAAACCCACGCTTACACGGGGAGAACATGCAAACTCCACACAGAGGAGTCCCAAGCTGGAATTGGACCTGTGAACCTCTTGCTGTGAGGCAACAGCACTAACCACCATGCAGTCCCCCACCAGCTATTATCTGATAATGATTTAGCTTTTTATTGGTTCAAAATTAGCTTTTAAACTGGCTACTTGTTAAAGAGACCAGTTGTAGATGTCTTTTCTCAACTCAAACTGCTGCCTCCCATCTCAAGTTACTGTTGTTGTAAACAATGAGCAGTGCACAGAAATGGAAGTCTTGACCCGGATATCCGCTGACTACACCGGAACCTCAGAAATATAGCCCCTTGCTTCCAGAGGCTGAATCATCATCTGACAGATAGCCGAGGGGTTCTGATATTGTTACCGTATTTTCCGGACTATAAGGCGCACTTAAAATCCTTTCATTTTCTCAAAAATCGACAGTGCGCCTTATTATCCAGTGTGGCATATATATGAATTCTGGTTGTTCTTACTGACCTCCTTGAACCAATTTTATTATGAGTTTGGTGAGCTTCAAAGCTGCACCGCTGGGTGGATTGTAGGAGCATTACGGTAACAGTAGTCAGACACCTGACGGAGTAATACTTCTGTTACTGTGCTTCGACAGATAGGCACCATAACATTATCATGTGTTTATAAGGAGCCAAAATGGTACCTGTGAAGAAACATGCTGACGAAGCGGATTTCAAGCTTAAGGCAGTAGCAGAGCATGGGAATAGAGCAGCGGAGAGAGAATTTAATATTAATGAATCAATAGTAGAGAAGTGGAGGAAACCAGAAGATGACCTGCACCACGTAAAGAAGACCAAACAGAGTTTCTGAGAGAACAAAGAACAGTGGGTTATTCAGCAGAGAGCAGCAGGTAGAAGCGTCTCTACAGTTTCTATTCGACTCAAGGCAGCGGCGGTAGCGCTGGACATGATAATCAGTGACTTTCGAGGAGGTCCTTCTTGGTGCTTTCATTTTATGAAAAGGCGTAATCTCTCCATATGCACAAAAACTACCATCTCGCAGCAACTGCCAAAAGATTACAAAGAAAAGCTAGCCATTTTCTGCACCTACTGCAAAGACAAGATCACTGAGTGAGCGGCTTAGAGAAATTTATGTTATGTGAAGAACTGTGTCTGTCCTGTGGTTAAGTTCTTCTCAATTATCAAGGAGTGCAGTGAAGACAAAGACAAACAGGACTGGTGGGGATTTATCATTCATCATTCATTTGTTGCTTACATCATAGTTTTGTTTTTATTCATTGATGAATAAATAGCGGCAATGCAAATGGGACAGACAGTAGCTGCCATGAACTTCCAGAAATGTTTCTTTTTTTGTTGTCTTTTTGACTTTATTACTGGAGCATGTATGGACAGAGATGCATTCATCAACAGAAATTGTGGAGAATGGATTTAGTCCAGCAGACCTCAAGACGACCGCTGCTCATGTCAACACAATGCAAGACTTGGTGGGACGATGAGAGGTAGAATCTGTGTTAACATCAGTGATGCTTGGTGCTCAAACATAGTCAAAGTTGATGAACAGTGTTTTCCTGATATTGATTTTTTAATGTCAAAATGCCAGCCATATTATCTGCTGTTGTTTTTGTTGTTTATTTTTACTTTATGTTCCTTTTGATGCAATTTTAAAAAGGAATACAATATTGAATAGAAATAGAAATGTAACTCTGACACAATAGAACGTTGTTTTTATGAGCAGGTACCCATTTTGTTTCTATCTCACGAGCGGAGTGCAGGGACTCACTGAGTTAGTACAGACAAAACTACAATCAAACAGTATGTTTATCCAACACACTTCTCAGCTCACTGGCTTATCCTTCACAAACGATCGCTCTCAGTTCACTGGTTAGTAAACTGACCTGAATGAATATCTGGCTGTGTTTTAGTTCAGTCGCTGGAACCACACAGTCAGGAGCTTCAGCTAAGCATTGCAAGGGAATGGAGCATGTTCAGTGATACCTCAAGCCAAATCAAATACTTTATTTAATAATTAGGCGTGGTGAAAATGTACACACTGAACATAATAGACACCCTATTGTTACTTCAGTTTCCAAACATCCACGTAAATTGTCCGATCTCAGTTCACTAGTGAGCTGAACTGAACAATCTGCTGTGTTACACGAGTAACATAACAGTGAGTAGGACTACTCGCAGTCAAGCGCAGAATGATTCGGTGATGAATCTTTTGAACAAATCTTTTTAATGAAGGGATTCTAGTGATTCAGTACTCTGAAAAGAACTGCTCTTCCCTTTACTCCTTTCAGGGTCTGTTAAAAAGTCTGCCTATACCTTGCTTTGTTGGACCTGGGGCAGGACTTTGATCACCACTTTTGTGCTTGACCACCCCAGTCATGGATGTTTAAAGAGAACTGGAGACAGCATTGGAGCGGACATCCATTCATTGCAATGAGAGTTGCTCCGTGGTGCATGAACCCAAAATGGTTTGACTGCTGACAGATAAACAGTCAAACAAACAGAATAAAAAAACTCAGATCATCTGGTGAATCTTCCTCATCTATTGAGCCCATAGAGCAGGCAGTAGCATTTCCTTAGCTCCACCTCCCAGCCCTCGCACCAGCAAAGTGGTCTGTGATGACACAGATGGTCTGCTCTGTAACTGGTAAGGTCTGCTTCTCCTGCGGGTCATTCCCTCTGGTCCACCAACTTTACAGCTGGTCCTTGAAACACCTCATCATGCTTTGATGACTACATCAAGATGTTGGCTCTTCAATCTGTTTTTTAAGGTTTTAAATGCAGGGACAAGACCTATCCATCCATCCATCCATCGTCAACCGCTTATCCCATTAGGGGTCGCGGGGGGGCTGGAGCCGATCCCAGCTGGCATTGGGTGAAGGCGAGGTTACACCTTGGACAGGTCGCCAGTCCATCGCAGGGCACATATAGACGGACAACCATTCACGCTCACATCCACACCTACGGGCAATTTAGAGTCATCAATTAACGTAAACAGCATGTCTTTGGACTGTGGGAGGAAGCCGGAGTACCCGGAGAAAACCCACGCTTACACGGGGAGAACATGCAAACTCCACACAGAAGAGTCCCAAGCCGGAATCGAACCTGCAACCCTCTTGCTGTTAGGCAACAGTGCTAACCACTACACCACCGTGCAGCCCAGGGACAAGACCTTTCCTCTCTAATTCAGTTCAATTATATGTATTTTCACATAGCATCAAATCATAACAGAAATTATGTCAAGATGCTTTTCATGTAGAGCAGGTCTAGACCATACTCTATAACTCCATAGTGTCTGTGTATATGTTAATGTTTTGTTGTCTGGTTTCTGCTGGTTGTTCCTGTTTTGTTTTTGTTTTTAAATTTGAAATATGACTGACTTTTGTGCTGTGAAACAGAAACCAGCTGTAAATCAGTTTCCAAAGTCAGGCAAGTTTAAATGCAATTAAAACATTTCAGACGGTGAACACAGTGAGCCCTTTTATTATATTTAAGTTGCTCCAATCTTGCCTTCTTCAGCTTTAAGAGCTGCGCAGTATCCAGCAGCAGTGTTATGGTGGAGTTCTTCTACTGCCAAGAACACATTCTTTGACTACCCATCTTTCAGCGTTCTGACATAGATCCCTCAAAGTTACAGATACTCACATCCATGGCAGACTCTGCCAGGACACTTTGGAGCTTGGCAGCCCCTAGGTTCTCAAAGAATGGTTCCCAAAGGTCATAAATTATGACCAAACCTTACGATAGACAAATTGATAGCTTTCATGAATCCTAATAGCATTTCTTATCTGTCACTCACAACAGTTAATTAAAAATCATTCAGCCACCTTTGCTTTCACAGCACAGCCATACAACATTTATGGAATAGATGACTAGGACTAGGTCAACTACATACCCACACCATCTATGAATGAAACCTCATCACAAGTTCTGTTTAACCAAATAGTGATTTACCCTCTCACTTTGATTGCATCCATTGAAAAAAAAAAGTTTTGTTATTATGCAGGTCTAAGGAAGAGAGAAAGAAATGTGTGATGGCTAGTGGGAGTACTGTGGAAGGGAACACCTCTTATGTACAACCCAAGGTCTGCTCCCTGCAATTGACCCAGCTCTACCTGTCACCTTCTATAATGTCTGATCAATTATCCCTGACGGGAGAGTGGTGCTAGTTGACAGTGAAACCTTAAGTGTGTGTGTGTGTAGTTCTAAGCAGCACAGGCCACATCTGGCTGCCTGTTCCCACTGGGTGCTGTCGTCGCATACAAGACCAGTGACCAGAATAGATATTTACCCCCCCCCCCCCCTTGTTTATTCTGCCTTGACGGTCAGGGCGGCCTCTTCCTAAACCCAATCACAAAGTGTGTTGTTGAAGCAAAGCAGTCCCTGCAGGAGCAATTACATGGCCAGTCATGTTTAATTTCATACAGTCAGGCTGCTTCTGCTGCTATAGTGTGTGACTGGAACCCAGCAGCCAATGGGCTTCCTGCTGGGTGCACCACGGCTTGCCAGGACCAAGGAAAAAATAGGAAAAGAATCAGTCTCGTCAACTGATTGGTGAGTGATGTGTGATCTTGGCTTTGGCGGCAGTAGCTCAGTCCGTAAGGACTTGGGTTAGGACGCGGAGGTCACCGGTTCAAGTCCCCCATGGACCAAGACCAACTGGTTGCTGGAGAGGTGCCAGTTTACCTCTTGGACCAGGGGCACTGCCGAGGTGCCCCTGAGCAAGGCACCAAACCCCCAACTGCTCTGGGCGCTTGTCAGGAGCAGCCCCCTCACTCTGACATCTCTCCATTGACATGTATATGTACTGTGTGAACAACAGAGTGTAAAACTGAATTTCCCCACTGTGGGACTAATAAAGGATTATCTTTCTTTCTTTCTTTCTTATGGCTTATGTACTATTTACACAAGATGGATTACAAGAATGGAAGTGTGCTTGTAGATTTAGAGAGGGCTCCACTGGCAACCATTTTTAAGAAATTGGCAACCCATTTTTGGTCTTTGGTTACTGAAGGGAAGAACCGATGGATCTGTGGTGAGAATCAGCTTTTGAGAATGCATGGTTTTATACTGTAATGGCAGTGAGATTAAAAAAAAGTAGTTTTAATGGAAGTCAATGAGGCATTTTGGCCACAAAGGTGTCCAGAGGGAGAATCTGACACTACATAAAAAATAATGATGCAATCAAATCAATTTTGTTGTTAATCTTTGACATATCCAAGACTCTAATCACCACCAATGTCCCACCCCCTACTATTTATCATATGGAAAGTAACTCTTTTTTTTTTCTTTGTAAAATAATGATCGTTATTTCAAATAATTAAACTTATTGAACGTTTGGTAGCTAGCAAGTAAGTAAATAAGTCTTAAGTTGTTTAAATGATTTATGAAAAAAGCTATATATACATATATGTCTGATGATTTTACAGCTGTTTTTTGTAGGTGTACATTTTGGCCACGAAGGTGTCCAGAGGATTGTAAATCTGAGAATCTGAGGAGGGCATAAGGGTTAAAAGTTTGTAAAAATAACAGGAAAACTCATCTCTGATGCAAATAATTAGCTGCTCAAAATATATCCATATCACTTGTTTTACACAAACTTCATGCAGTTGTTGCATTCACTATTTGTGTTAAGTGTACAGTTTATTATTTGTTCTGTAGTGAAATATCCATCAGTTTGTCACATAATCAAAGGCCAGTCACTTCACTCAATGACAGAAAAGGGAAAAAGGTTGGGATCCACAGCTCTAAAGTACCTGTCACTTTACCTTTTTCTTTCACATCCCACACATCCACCTGACATCTTAGACTGGAGTGAGAGTTTTGTCGAATTTATAAACTTTTAAAGAGCTTCTTTATTGAATTTACTCCATAAGTGTTTGTACATAGATTACTATGGGACTTGGTTCCTAATCCTATTGTTGGATTTTAAACCCCTTACACCCCTTTAGTATTGAATTTCAATCAACTTTTACTACTTTCTATTTCACACCTGGCTGTCTACAAGTATCTGATGGCCACAGATTCTGACTTCATGAAGATATTAGACTTATAAAACAAGATAGAAATAGGCCCATTCAGGTGCAGTGGACCTCTGGAGTATTTACAGGCTGACCCCTTTTTCTTCAGTCCTATGCACCTCAGATTCCACACAAATGGAAATGTGAAAAGCCAATGGGGTCAAAAGAGGACACTGAGACAACGCAGGTAAGGATGAGTGAGATAAAAGATAATAGTGGAGATGTTTCTTTCCTTTCATACCTCCAGGGACTCAGGATGACTCAGGACATTATCTCTGAGACTCAGAAATGGAGTTAATAGGGAGTGACACAATAGTCTACAGTCTCCCTGTATATGAGAAGCTGAGTAGTTTGATCTTCTTACAGAACATTTCACTGCAATGAAAAGAGGTGAATTTCAGAATTGCAAATTTTGAAGCCATAACTGGCCAAACTCATTGCATAACTGTACAAACCAGTGAGAGGTTACAGTCTAAATGCAAGATACAAGAAATACAAGAGTCCAGAACCTCTATCAACCAATGCAGGTCATTTAAATTCACAAATATAACCACTTCACAATTCAAGTGTAAAAGTAGCCTCTTCAATTAAAACTTGACATGACCTCTTTTTATGGGACAATCCCATGTCCAGAGTTTAGTTTTGGCTTTGTACTCTTTAATTTGAGCTGAAACAATGACTTTGTGGTTGATTCTCTACTTAAATGTTAACATGCATATTCGGATAACAGCGTAGAAAATGTACAAATAATTCACTCTTAAAACACTCTTTTTGTGTGTTTTTTTTTTTTTTTAAGTCCAACAAAACTCTCTCACCTTACTCAAAAGGCACAACCACAACACACACACATGTTAATGCAACATAAAATACAGTTAACAAGAGCAATACAATTCGTTTTGCGGTCTCTGATTTGTAGAGGAGTGTTGCTCTTCTCTCCTGATTGGTAAACCTCTCAATGACCTTCCTCTCTGAAGTTTCTTCTCCATGGAGAGCATGGCTAGAGCATTAAGGCCATCCTGTGTTATGGTGTTTCTCAGGTCTGAGGAGCACCTCTCAGATTCGGCTGCCGTCATGCGCGTGGTGATGAGGATCTGGAGAAGACTGACAGTCTGTCAAAGTGCTCTGTCGGCAGTTCTCCATTAAAAACTGGTACAGAGGCAGCTCACCACTGTAAGCCTTGAACTCTGTTCTCATAGATGAGGGACAGTTCTGTGTTGAGCTTGGCCTTGTTCAACATGGGGTACAACTCCACTATTGTTTCAAGTGCTGTCAGGGAACTTCACAGTGTTGTGGGAACAACTCTTTATGCTGATGAAGTGCTGAGTGTTTTTATTCACCTCCTCATTGTGTTTCCTCACTGCAGTCCTGTGGCCGTCATCCAGCTGCGTAGTGATGTTCACTCGGCCTGGCATGGCTAGCTTGACAGAGTTTTCCATGTGTGTCCTGATGTTCTCATGTTTCCTTACTGTTTGCAACAGGTGCTTCATATCCCTCACTCCCGTTGTTGTCCACGCTGGATCTGTCCCCGTTGTTTTAAATAGCAAGCACAGAAAGCCAAATATAGCATCAGCATGACCACATCCAGCCAGCCGGGACTTTCTGTCAGGGGACGAGGAGGAAAAGCATATGTTTTGCACAGGTGATTTTTTTGTTATATTTTACACATCATGAGATGCATTCCATATTCAAAACAAATAAGGACAATTTATATGATTTATTATTACTATTATTAGTAGTAGTAGATGTAATGTTTTTTGTGTGTGGCTGCCCTAGCGGCCTCTATTGGCCATCAGCCCTGTGAACAACCTTTCCTGTAACATGTTCCTTAGTTGTAGCTTAACATTCAAATTTGAACCAACAGTTTACTGTAGAACTAATCAACCAAGTCACATACAGTGTACGAGCTATCACAGAACGGCAGACTTTAGCTCAGTACCTCCTCTAATAGATTATCCTAATGACATCTATATTTTACTTATATCTAAGACAACAGCGGTCTCACATACACACACACACACACACACACACACACAGCAAGTGAGGATATTGAGAATAACAACTGAATTTGATAAAGTCTTGCCTTTGAACACAGTCCTGCTTCTGTATTTCGTTTTTATCATGGCAAGTGAAGAGAAGCCTTTCTCACACACAAGCATGGCCTTGTCCGAAAGCAGATGGTATTAGCTGTGTTTATCCAAAATTCAACAATGACTGTCTTCTGAAAGCAGACTTCAGTTCTATTAAACTCTCCTGCTCACCATCATTGAAGTCTTTGGGTGTTGCAGAGGTAGTGATGTTGAACAAGTTTCTCATCCAGTTGGTTGTTTCGGCCATCACTTGGAAATAGTCGCTAAAACTGAGATGAGGCGGGCAACGATGTTGGCTTTTCTTCACTTGCCATGATACAAACAAAATACAGAAGCAGCATGGATGCAGAGTCAAACCTGAGACTGAAGCTGACCTCGACTGACCCAGACACTGTAGGACTGTGTTCGCAAAGACAGGCACACCCTGTGTGCGTGTGTGTGTGTGTGTGTGTGTGTGTGTATTACTATATGTTGTGGGGACATGAATCTGTTTACACAGTCACATTGTGGGGACTTACCTTCCTTTTGGGGACAAAATGCACGTCCCCCATAACGTAAAACATTATATTTTTAAACCTAACCTTTTTCTAACCTTAAAGGTTAGGTTTAGGGTGAGGTTAGGGCAAGGATTAGGATTAGGCAAGTAACAGTTACCCTTAGGGTTAGGGTAAGTCTCCAGGAAATTAATGTAAGTCAATGTAATGTCCTCAGAAGTCCTGGAAACATGACAGTGTGTGTGTGTGTGTGTGTGTGTGTGTGTGTGTGTGTGTGTGTGTGTGTGTGTGTGAGGGGCTAGGGTAGGCTTATGCTACTGTATTTTAATATCAGTCATAATCGGGGTAGTTTGGGAGTAAGCCAGTTGGAGAGCATTTTCCGGTACTTGGAAAAAGTTTGAGAACTACTGCCCCAAATGAAAAAAAAAAAAAACAACAAAAACATTTAATACAAACTTGATCTTAAAAAAAGACAAAAAAGAAACCTACAGTACATTGACCCAACACGTCCAGCTGTGATACACCACAGGTGGGACCAAAATAGCACAATCGCACAGACAGGAAAGCTACAGAATGAATCAAAAACAGGTTTGCTTCTCATTGAAAATCTCAGCATGTGCTTAATGGACAACAGCAAACAAAGGCCAGAACCACCAAAGTAATTGGAAACCAGTTGCAGAGAAGAAGGATGATCAATCTTGCTGAGACAGTTGGGGCATCACTTGTAACCTGCACTGATCACAGACCTGTTCATAATTTCCAAATGATCAGCACAGACAGGCTGAAGTTGATTAAAAAATACACAGGTGCTAAATGGAGCTTTGGGTGTGTGAGCCACAGGAGGTGTCAAACACTGCTGACATCAACAAAAGACAATGAGTTCATACTGGAAGTAACAAAGGCTATAATTATTATAACCCTAGGTCTACAAGCACAGGTGGAGCCCTCTACTGGACTCTATGAGTAAAACTCCCCTCTAATCACAAGCATGCATTCATCCATCCACCGCCAACCGCTTATCCCGTTAGGGATCACGGGGGGGCTGGAGCCGATCCCAGCTGGCATTGGGCGAAGGCGGGGTACACCCTGGACAGGTCGCCAGTCCATCGCAGGGCACACCGTGCAGCCCAGCATGCATTCACTCACTGAAAATTTGTATAAACGTAGCCAGCCAGTCAGGACGTGCCTACCTGAATACTCCACAGTATTCAAGGCAGCCACTGTTATGCTACACTCTCATTAGTGAGTGGCATAACAGCAACATGGTCCCTTGATAGAGAGCTCCGCCTGTGCTTATAGAACTAGGGTTACAATATCATAACCTTCATTCTAAATCACAAAGGCGGAGCCCTCTACTGGACTCTATGGGTACAGTGGGTGGAGCCCTATGAATTCCCTCCCTGCTGCGACATAAAATCCACCCAGTCACACTGATCCTGACTGACTAAATGTTAGTTGCCAGAGCCAATTTACTATTTTTATAACCAAGACCACCATAGCGGAGAGGTAGGGGCCCCAGCCAATCAAGTTAGTAGGTAAGGTAATTACTAACTAGCAGTAGACACCCTGCACACCCACACATAAATTCCCCAGATCATCAAGGAGCACAGGAACATGTAGGTGTACCATGTACAGGAGATCAGGTGCAACACAACTGGTACACACCCCACCCTTTTCACCAGTCCTGTGTTGTTCCAGTGAGCACAGACCCTAAAAAAAAGCCCGACATGTCCAAGAGATAGAGGTCATTAAAAATCAAAGTCAAACCGAGTCCCCAGACACCACCTGTAGATGTGGCAGGGGGCTGCACTTCTTCCAGTTGGAACTGGAAGAAGCAAGAAGTTACCCTCTGTTTCTGCAGGTGTTAAATGCAGCAGAGCTTGGAAGGAGCCATGGGCATTGGCTTTCCTCTTCAGGGCCGGAGGGATGATGCTTATGTTTCAGGATCATCCCACCAGATGTGTATGTCCATCCACTTTTCCATCATGTGCACAATGGTGGTTGGTGACCTTCCTGCTCCACTCGAGTAAGTCAGCTTGCCAGCTTGGCAAGGCATCTCTCCAGACCGTCGGTCTCTAGCCAGTAACTGTTCTTCACTTCAGTTACGTTTAGTTTCCTGAGCTACCACCAGCCCTGACTTTGTGTCAACCAGTCAGTAGGTGCCATAGATGTGTTGTGACCTGGGCTGTCATAGCTTGAATCACCTGACATTACCAGGGGTGCATCACCTACTGCATTCATTAGAGCCTCACTGTGTTAACACCATGTTTTATTCACTTCACAGAAATATTTCTGCAGGTACTGACATATTACACTCCATTACACCTCTCACCGAGGCTGGGAACACCAGGTATAGCTGTGCCCATCAATGCACTCTGTCTTGTCCTTCATCCTCCAACAGTTTCAGTAGCTCCTTGCATGTATACTATGCTGTTGTTGTCTTCTGAAATATTTGACTCATCCTCAACATCAGTCAAGTTCATTTCCCCCTTTTCACTCGAGGGAAATTCATCATCAGGCTCATCTAAGCTGTCCTCTGCACTTTCCTCACTGCTCAGGCTCTCAAATGATACCTCACCATGCTGTGCTGATGAAGCCCTAGGCATGGGGATGCTATCCAACACACCAAAGTCATCTACTGTTGTAGAAGAAGAAGAAGAAGATCAACCTTTATTAGTCCCACAGTGGGGAAATTCAATTTACACTCTGTTTAACTTATACATGGTACATGCACACAAACACACACACACATGCATTAATGGAGAGATGTCAGAGTGATGGGGCTGCTCCAGACAAGCGCCCCGAGCAGTTGGGGGTTCGGTGCCTTGCTCAGGGCCACCTCGGCAGTGCCCAAGAGGTAAACTGGCACCTCTCCAGCTACCAGTTCACACTCAGTTCTTGGTCCTTGGCGGGACTTGAACCGGTGACCCTCCGGTTCCCAAGCCAACTCCCTACAGACTGAGCTACTGCCGCCCCAACAGGCGTACAACAGGGTTCAACATTAATTCTTGCCAGGGGCAAGTAAACTCTGTGTTTGGGCAAGTGGAATGCCTTAAGCAATTGTCTGATTGGACAAGTAAAAAATAAATGTGATCTTTATTAGGGATACCCCAAAATTTAGTAAAATATGCCATTGAGAGATTGGCATTAATGCTTTCCTTTGAGTGGCCAGAGTATGCTTGACTGCTCAGAGAGAATGGTAACATTACATTCCAACAGTGCTCTGAATTTACGAATAGTCCAGCTTGTGCCGGAGTGCACTCCGGCCCTCAGAGTGACTATTTATGAATACACCCATAGCGTGAAGCTACGTATAAACAGTCTGCACTTTGGAGAAATTCATGCCTTCAGGACTTACTGCCAGAATGGGTTTATTTTAACCCAAATAATGATCTTTTCCTAAACCTCACCAAGTAGGTCTGTGTCCTAAACCTGCCTGTGTCCTAAACCTGCCAGACACTGATTTCAGTCAGCAATGCCTGAAAGCAGACTTCTGTCATGTAAATATGGCACCTAATAGCTAATGTTAAAATCTACTTGTTTGGCTGAAAAGACTTAATGTCATTGTTCAGCTTATAGTGAGCTTGACTTCCTGGCCTGCCTGAACTAACACTTTTTTTTAATTTTTTTTTTTAAGGGGGGGTGGGATCTTGATCTTTAGGAGGAGATAGCAGGTCAGCAGGATGAGGCTCATAGAAGTGGTGTACATCATCTGAGAGCTGGGAACCTGAAGATTAATTTGTATCTGTTTATTATCTGTAATTTGTATCATAAATCAGAAAAGAACATGAATGAATGAATTAATGAATACATTAATTTGAATATATTGTGAAAGTGTGTAAGGGCATAAAGTATATGAGAAGAGTTAAACATTGTGAATAATCCCTCCAAAATAACACATTAGGACACCAAGACTTTGAGGAACACCATAGAAACAGCCATGTTGTGATTTGGAATCAAAAACTTTTCACATTTGTTGATTTCTGCAAGAATTGCATTTGTCTGCAATTGGATGGTGAGCACTAACTGCTCATAAACCCCCTTATCATCAACCTACCCAGGAAAGCCATCCAGCCTCTGAATGCTCTAGGTCTCTAGTTTCTGTTGTTTATCCTAGAGGTCACCACAGGTCATTGTATACACTGAGGTCAAGTTCATCAGAAAACGGTCTCACTATATGAAATATTTACTATGGGGACTAACATCATCATACAGTTGGGCTCATTGGATCCATAAGAGTCAGCTTTACAGTCATACCCAAATTATGTAATTCCAAAAATGTTTTGTTTACAAATATTCAAATAGACTATTTTAGAAAAGGCAAAAATAAAACATTTAAACTGAAAGCTAATATTGTACTTGGTGATATATGCACAGTATTAGAAGATATTATTACAGCTGTTGAAGCTGTTCAACTATTCCTTAATACTGTTTGATCTGATCATAGATTTCTATAACACACAATGATGATACAACAGCTGACCATGAGTGTCGGTAATAGTCTCTCTTAAATATTGAGCACAATTTGATTAGAGATTTGAGTTCGCTGATATAATTTACAAATAAAAAGTTGATTATGGAATAGTTATAGCTCACAAGCACAAACAACATTGCTGCTAAAGTGGATCTATTACTATTTTTCTTTTTAAACAACTTTTGCGTGAGAAGTGATGTATGGTTATAAATGAGACCCCAGCTCAGGTCTAATGGGATGGGGCCATAATTGATGTGATGTATTTCATTGTCTCATTACTTGTACTGCAGTGACAATAAAGTTGAATCTAATCCAATCTAATAATAGCAGGTAACAGATGGATTTATGTTCATTCAGTTTGAGTTGATTATTGCAGGTGCATGGCGGGTAAAAATTTAAATCTGTAAAAATGTATTCACTAATACATTATTTTGGTGTTAACTACTTGAGTCATAAAGATTACTTGGTATCTTTGATACGAGATGGTCTCTGCAGGTTTTTAACACAAACACAAATTTGTGTTAAAATTGCAGCATAAACAGCCTCAGCTGCGCCTCTCCTCCAACTTGGCGTTCATCTGAAACTGGAAATTCCCTTTAATATTGGAGGCAAAGGTCACACAAAAGAATAATCACAGATATTGCAATAATGTTCTTCTCCACTCCCTGACCTACCACTGCATTACTTTTTCTTTGTCTGTTTTCATTATGTATAGTAGCTTGCAGGTGATTGTCACCCTAATTTTTGTGAAGTAGCTGGACAGTCTTGTATCTTCTGCTATCCTAATATGCTTTAAGAGGTGATTCACTCAAGTCCCATAGATAATGAACAGTGGGTCATCACTCACAACATGCAAATGAAGAATATGCTGGTCCACACCAGCATATCAACATTGTCATGGTGCACATCTTACCATTTCTTTACCACAACTGCTTATCATCAAATATTTCACAATGAACGTTACAGCCTCACAGAGGTATGAGTGTAGCTTTAGACTCTTTGACTGACACTGCAGACCTTTTTCTGCCTTCCCTCATTAAAGCCATAGCACGTAGATGCAGCAGAATTATAAAATGAACCATGATTCCATACAGTTTCAAAGTTAATCCTGGTTAGTGCAACTCATCATCAACCTTGAATAACAGGCTTTACAATAGAAAAGAGGCTTACATGGCTTTGAAAATCAATATTTGAGGCACACAATACCACAGTGTGCATAATTATGATCACTGATTCACACACAGCCATACCACAGATGGGATCAATAATTGACATGACATGTCAGATTATGATTATAAACCTCCCCATCTGCGCCACCGGCAGTTTACATCACTCAGATAGCTATTCCACAGTGAGACTGACAGTGTGCCTTGCTTGGTTAGTCCTGCTCTGCTGTGCTGATTCATAGAGTGGGTTGTCATTTTCTGAGGCACAGCAGCTGGCACGGCCTCTTCCTCCTCTTGCCAAGAACACAAAGCAGGACGCATCACTCTCCTCCGACACGTCTCACTTCAAACCTTCACTATGATTGCAAGCCCACAGCCAGCCAATAGGAGCACTGATGTCAGGTGCCAAGGCAACGGAGATGAAACCAGAGCTCCTTATGTCTGGACATGTGCCTGCATGTTGTATGTGTATAGTTGTATAATAGTATGTGTTTGCATGTTTATGTTTCCCTCCTGCCTGCATGTCTGTGTATTTATGTGAAGCATGTGTATTGGAGCTCATGCTGCGTTGGGTTGTGTGAAAGAGAAGAACTACACTTACTGGGGTGGTGTTTGAGCTTTTTAATTGCAAAATGTCTTCAGCAGCAACAGGAATTATGAGGAGATGAACATTTACAGAGTTGCTCCTGCATAAATGCTCCCTGCATCCTCCCAGGAGAAAGTCCAGGTAAAGCAGCATTTCATTATAATAAAATTAATAGAATATAATTTACATAAATAAATAACAAATACTAATAAACAGAAAAATACAGAAACAGTAACCATGCATAAACCCACATACCTGAGATATTTACAGGATTGCTCCTGCATACTGTTAATGCTCTCTACAACTGAGTGATCATGTCATCCTCAGTTTCATTGTATTGCCGCATCCCCCTCGTCTCCTGACACTGACTATAAACATTTATGTGTATATTTGCCAGATTATCAGCTGAGTGCAGAGTGTCACCTCTCTGGACATTGAGCTCTATTCTCCTGTAGCTACAGACACACCAGCGGTAGCTAAACAAGTACACAAAAACTTAAGTAAATATGCACACATCTTTTTAAAATATGCATGTATTAATACGTTCAAGAAGTTATCTGTATTTTCACTGAGTGGTTTGATTTGGTTTGGTTCTGGCTGAGCTGGCGACCTCTGTGTTATTAGTTGTATTGCAGATAATGTTAAAAACAACATTTAAGCAACAAGAACCAGAAGTAATTGTTTTCTGTGACATAGTTCCACCTGTTAAATATGTAAATATGTAAAATCTGAATCTGTAAAGTAATGTGTAGTGTTAAAATATACCCATTTGCATTTGTCCTTAAAGCCCCTTCCCAACTGGACGAAAACCCACTAACTGGGTTCTGGCTTTTGTCTTCAGTGGAAAGGTTTCAATCAGCATCCGTTCCCAGGACAAGTGACTGCAGTCGTCCCAGGTATTCGTCAGTCCAGCTCTAGTCTGCAGTGAAACATGACATCTAGGTGGACATGCTAACTTTCAGCCCTTTTCCAGCATGATGCCATGAAGGTCCATGTATATTTTGGTCGGTCATTCAATTTTCCTTTCACAGAAGGATATTAAAATTTAAAAAAATGAGAAGTTCTTTGATTTTGAGTTTTCAAATTGAAATACAAGATGTTCTTCTTTATTAGGGTCAAAAAGGGATTAACTAAACTTAAAAACAAATGTTGCTTTTCCTTTTTTAATTATTTAAACAAAAGTAATATCACTAGAAGACAGAAACAAAAATGAAATCAGTTTTTTGTTATTCTGTGACAGGAAGTTATGTAAGAGTGCGTATGAGGACAGTTCTGTGTATGAGAGAAAATAAAGTACGGTGCTGCTGTGTAACTGAAGGTGATGTTAAAAGCTCTTTCTGACCATAGTAACGTAGACAACGATCTACAATTTTAATTTAATCAAAACAAGCCGTCCTCTGAGCTGATGGTCAGGGATCATCCACAAAGGGAAAAAATGAACAGAGAGCCTCATGGTTGTGCTACAGCACATAGTTTGGAAAAGTATGCTTTTGCATAACTTTGGTGAAATTTTATAGGGAGAAATATGCAATAACTACACTGTTATAGAGTGTAGTGCTAACAGACTGTCTTCACACATCAATGGTCTATTCCTGGTTATACAACAATTGGTTTAGTTTATACAGAGGTTTGCTACAATGGTCTTCATGGCAATATATATATGATAAAATAATTTTTTTTTTTTTCAAAATAAGTACTGTAGCATAACCAGAAAGAGACCATGTGTGGAGACATTTTGGTGGCACTACACTTTATAACCGTAATATTTTTCCCATTAAAATTTCACCCAAATTATGCAAAGGTATATTTTTCCAAGCTAAATTTCGTAGTACAACCACAAGGAGACCATTGATGTGTGATATGATTTTAATGGCACTACACTGTATAATACTGAAGTTACTGAATATTTTCCTATAAAAAAAATCACAAAGATTATGCAAAAGTATATTTGTCCAAACTGTGTTCTATGATACAATAGATCTTTATTGTCAGTTTGCACTGAAATTCATTTTGCATCCATATACAGCTTAATTTGAGAAACAAATACACATATAATAGACATACTGTCACCATAAACAGACAAATAAGACAGTTGTACATACAAGACAAAGCTAAAACACATCACAACCATCCATAAACATTCAAAATGACCGTCTGTCCTCTGGATCTAAATCTCCTTAGCAGCACATTAATTATTATTTAGCAACAAGATGGACTGATGATCAAAAGCATTCTTCAGCCTGATGCGATTAAATGGAGGGACTCTAAATCGCCTGTTTGAGGGCAGAGGTTGATATTCCCCATTTAAAACATGCAAGGGATCAGAAGAGATGCAGTTAGCAGGTCTGAACATGCTCTTGTTGTGAGCTGCTTGAAAGGAGGGCGTCATCGGTTGACCAGTGATGTATGCACAAATTGGATTTGGCTATAAACCATGAGGAGACCACTGATGTGTGAAGTATATTTTGATGGCACTACACTGTATAAGACTTTGCCAATACAAAACCACCAACATAATGCAAAAAAAATCTGATTTAAGTATTGTAGTATAATCAGGAAGAGGCCACTGATGTGTGAAGTATATTTTGATGGTACTACACTGCATTAGACTGAAGTTATTGAATATATTTATTGCACCTCTTGTCGGCGTTGCACTTCCCTGTAGACGGTCCCTGACCACTCGTCTCAGCCGGCTGCACATAGAGACCAATGTAATGTGTCCAGCTTGGAGGACGGCTCATTTTGATTAAATTAGGTTATAGCTCGTTGTCTACCTTACTGCGGTTAGAAGGAGCTGTCGTTTGTGTTTTAACAACCTTTCATTTATGAGTTATTGATCCGGGAAATTTGAATTTGTCAATATTTTTCCAACCTTTCATTTCATTTCATTTCACTTTTTTCTTGTTTTTAGAAATGGCCTGTTTTTTAAGTTTAGTTCATTCTTTTTGACCCTGATAAAGTTTTTTTTTTTTTAATTTTTGAAAAATGAATTGAATCAAATAACCACTATTGTTTTTGTATTTTAATATCCTTTTGTGAAAGGAGAATCAAATGATCAAAATGTACATGGACCCCATGATGCTCAGCCTCAAATTATGTCTGTTTTCGTCCGAGCAGCGCTCGGACATTGTTCCAAAGTAGTCGTCACCGAGCTTGAAAGGGTTAAACGTTGAAAAAGAAGTCTCACTAGGCCTCCTACTTTCTTCAGTTAAGGGATGGTTCAGATGATTGGAAGTAGAGTTAGATGAGGTACTTTCTACAATAGATGGTGGTCAGCCTGCCCCCTCCCTCCGACAGGAGTACCAGCATGGGAGCAATGTTTTCTGATAGGGAACTGAACTGACTTGTGTCTATGAAGAAAGTATAGATAAAGTTCACTTCCTCTTCAGATAGAGCTGTCTGATGACCTGATAAAACGATGAAACTATTCTAAATATAGGGTACACTTCAATCAAATCTATTAATCCAAATCAACTATGTTCTCTGCGCCAGAAAGCAAGTATTAATATAGAATTGTAATCCTGAATCACAATGAGGTTAAGAGTGCTCGGCATGCAAAACAACTGCTCTTCTGTTCTGTCTGGGAAATTGTGTTACAGTGGGGATGAAGAAGATGAAGGAGAACAAATAGAGACAGATGAGGGGTGGTACAGTGTGTGTGGTGGAGGGGTGGAAGAGCGGAGGGGTACAGAAGTAGGGGAATGAAGGTCGGGTCACCTCATTACTCTGATGGCTTTCACATTATTCCAGTGTCACATCCATGCTGGAAAATCAGACACCGCATCATTCACCTTGGACTCACTGATCATCTCCATTCATCAACAGCAGGGCACACACACACACACACATACACACACACACACTCACACGGCCCATTTATTTTAATTATCATCACATAGCTGGTATCATGCAGTATCAACAGCCTCTTGTCTCGTACCCCATTTACCGCATGTGACCTGAATAAACATACATAAGACAGACAACACCAACACAATAAAAGATAATATAAATCATACTGCTATTACAACTAATAATTATATCAATAATGTTCAGTATGAAACCTGAAAGTGAGTTTACAAGGTTGTTTTTGTACAGATGGGTTTTGTGAATTGATTTCAATGACAAAGAGCGGTCAAATTATATGATAATTCCTCCTCAGCATATATTACAGCTCTGAGAGCCCATCCAGTACTGCTGTCAGTCTTAAAGTAATTAATTCAAGTGAGTGCTGGCCATGGTTTCCAGTCCTTGTGGCCAAGAACAGCTCCACCTGATATTTGCATCTGTTCAAGGACTCCTCTAAAGAAATAGATGCATTCTGTAATGACCTCCTCCCACGCAGCTGGCAGGAATCAAATTATGGCCTGCCAGCTCTCTGCTGTTTTGGCAGTGAATTAATTGTTCCTTTGCTATGAAAACTCACATGCTGAGGAGACAATTGTTCTTTCTGCTGCTTCTGATTTGTTTCTAGGTGTAGTGTGAAATGGCCTTCACCTTCATGGAAAATACCTGTACTGGAGTCAAATTTCAATAAGCTCAGTATTAAAATCAGTATAGGTTACAGAGTGTTAGGGTGTCTTAAAATTTGTTCTATATCAAATCCTTGCTCGCAGTATTATTGCATGTGAGCGGGGGCTTCATTAATCAAAACATGTATAGAACAAGCTGTAAATGTGTGCTCACGAACTGTCTGTATGAACAAGAAAAAGCAAGTTTATCAAACTGCTCACACACAAACTCACACAAACAATGATAAATCACCTTTTCTACATCCATCTGCTTGTGCAAGTAGAGGCTCATTTACATGCAGACGCGCCCCAAAAATGCCAGCTATGGCCATCACTTTGACTGCTTTTACTTCCTAGTAGCTCTAATGTAGAGAGACAAAAATAACATTATCCACACAACATTTGTCAACATACAATTAGATATTATGAGCGAATGAGGACAGAGTGATGTGGTGCACAATTCCTCAAGTTCTCACCACCATACCAAGGCATGTGCTCAGTCCAAACGCTGTTGCTCCTGTTGTTACCATAAGTATGCTGTATAATTTTGATCCTTCTCTCCATTAACATTCCATAGCCGGGAACCCTATATTGGATTAATGTTCACCTTACTGGACAGTTTGACAGTGAATAGGAGCAGATGGTGGAATGAGTCGAAACCAGTGACATTAAGGTTACATGGCATGTGCTGAAACCACTTGGCTACCAAGGTGCACCAACATTTTTTTAAATCCTTATCTGCTAGATCGGGGTTCCCAATATTTAGGGCCAGGGACACCTCACAACGGGAAACCCCCCCCATTACCTTTTATCGAAATTGTAATTACGCATATGCTGACTACCATATGTGCTCTATCACAGGCTGACAAAAAAACAGACAACCATTCACACCACAGGCAATTTAAGCAACAATAACCTAACCTGAAGTTTATGAGGAAACCGGAGAACCTGGAAACCCACAACACCCAACAAAATGAGGAAGCCAGGTTGAACCTGTGACCCTCATCTGTGAGGCAATAGTGCTAACCACTGCACCCCGATTTACCACTTTAATCACTGGCTAAAAACAAAACCTGCCCCTCTTTACATTAGCTACGGATACGAGTGGCACAGTCAGTGTATGCAGCCAGCTCACCTTCTAATGCAGGTCTCACCTATTTATCGGTGAGCCTGTGCGGTCCACAGCAACAAAAGACAGTGAAAATGATCTTTTGATTGTATACTGACATCAGACCAGCAAGAGTTTCAGAATTCTTCCCTTTTCCTCCTCCTTTAAAATTCTGGCATATTTACAGGACAGTGTTGTAGAAAATGCAATGATATGTAAGGCTCCATGAATGAATAAAGAACGAGATTATTATTGTGTTTTATAAATGTGGGTTATTACTATTTAGAAGATGAGCTCACACTTCTTAACCTTTTTCTGTCTGACAGTTATAATGATAATGACATAATGAAATGGCCATTAAGAATGGCAAACTATGTAGAAAGAAAGGGCTGGTAGCAGCAGCAGAAACACTGCTGGTGTGGATGGCAGCTGTCACGCACTGCTCACATGGGCAGTGTGGCCCAAGACTAAGCTTTCACGAGGAGGTGTAGGGGACCTTTCTCTTTTTGAGATGGAGACATCATTCATGCCAAAATACACAAACCCTGAAAGGATTCTCTTGCAACAGTGTGTCATTTCTATAAAATGTTTTTTTTTTTTTTTGTTTGACAAATACACAACATACGTAATCCTTTGTGTTTAACAATCCAAAGCTTGCATGTGAATTAAATATGCCTAGTCATGTTAAATTGAAAGCTCAGTGGACATACATGGGAAAAAAAGTGCTGTAAATGGCTTATTAGGGAGTAGGAGGACTTCATTAGTACCACTCTGTCTTTGCACTGGCATGAGTGCCTCAGGGGTGCGATGAGCGAGCAGTGGGCTGCATTCATGTCACCATAGATCGTTGTTTTGGAAAAAACAACGATGCAAAAACTGTAATACCAATACTAAAACTGCTGCTTCATGTACATTTCATAGTGTACTATCCATGTGCGAAGTAGAGGTAGGGGAGGTTAGAATAAGACAAAGATAAGGAGAGAGAAGGACGACCTGAGGATACTCTCCTGGTTTCTATCTTCTCTGTCCCAACATGATTTATTATGTTGTTACTGAATCAGGAGCTGTGCAGTCTTAATGGTGGCTTGAACACAACATGGCCACCAGACTGATTCTATTCATGCCCCAGTGCTTTGTGGTATATCATTTATAGACCTGTGGGTGACTCTGTGCCCTGCTGACACACACACACACACACACACACACACACACACAAGCCATCATTCTGAAAAAGAAAAAGAAAAACTGACTATGATTCAATGAGGTATTGATTCTGCATCCCTGCTTCGATTGAATGTGAGTGTCCTTTGCTCTCTGTGGCAAAACACATCGAGCGGCTTCTAATCAGGAAGTCATGAAAAGGATTTTTGATTTCAAAGTGAAATGCTGATAGTGAGCGCTGGGGCTCCAGATTAGATCACCTCACAGGTTTGAATGCAGGAAAAAGGCAGTTTTTCAAACAGAAGGGTATACTGATAACACTAACAAAACCAAAGGTCATGTTTGCAGAAAGAAATTCAGTTTTGGTTTTGTAAAGCAATCTGTGATCAGTTATCGGTGTTTTATCAGACTTTCAGTGAAGCACAGAGCTAAAATTTCCTTTTGTGTGCAGAAAATAAATATAGAACATAAATACAGTCATTATAACCGATGCATACGCATAAAACAGGTTTAAAAGAGGCATCCCAACCTGAAGCTTTGTTTACAGACACCGTGACGCAGACCTCTGTAGATGGCGCGCACGCTACAAACATGCTCAACGCATCGAACGTTGCAATATGCTCCAAAACACCAGAAGGCGTACAAACAAAATGTTCTGTGGATAAGTAAGAAGTCAGTGAGTGGTACCGAAAAAGGAAAGTAGGCTGCCTGGCAACAGTAATAAACACTGATGTAGTGCCAAATACTGCATTTGTGTACTGTTTCATTTTAATTATCTCTCGATGCTTCCACTCGGGTTACTCTCTTGCATGAGACCTTTTTTTCTTTTAGCTTTTACAAAATGATCTCTCATTCTTTCACAGCCTGCAGCAGAAAGCCTCTGCTTTCCCCAGTGTCTGGCCTGTTTCTTAACAAGAATACAATGGCAAAGGTGTCCCACAGATGTGCAACACGCATAGTGGGCGCATCGTTACAAAAATTCAAAGATGGAGCCTTTGCGGTGATGACGTAATTTTCTGGCGCGCGCACCATAACATAAACCAAACTTAATACGCCAGATGGTTTATTACACAGAACCCTCTAAAAAGCCGTCACTGGAAGCTGTTTGGAAAAGGGCAGGCACTTTCAAGTACATAGCAGGTTATTGGATGAACCATCTGTCAATCAAACATTTGCCGAAGCCAGTCGGGAGAAGAGCACACTAACCTTTAAGCCGCCACTGTAGTTTTGACCAAACAGTCTCCTTTCCATCACACTAAGCCATAACTGTAGCTGCCAATAGCTCCTCACAGGATGCTGACATTGAAGTCTTACAAGATCGATGTTTCATGTGATCAAGGTAAGATGCATCCACCACTTCCTACAGAAATTTATAGAAGAATTTTCAAAAAATAACTTGGCGGGGGAATGTGCAAACCTGTCATGTTTGAAAGTCATGCATATTTTAGAGCCTGTGAATCTGTTGATTAACAGAACCAAAGTAATGAGTAATGTAACTTCTTGTTGAGTAATTTGTAAAACAACACACAGTAGTTTGTTTTTAATAAATAATATGTAATGTGTAAATGATGCAGTAACTTGCCCAACACTGATGGGCACTAAACCATTTGGGTTAATACACTATTTTTGTATTGCAGTGTGTATGACCACACTGAATCGTGAACAATACTGAATTAAAACTCATGGTCAAAGTGCTTCAGCCCCACTAAAATGTGCCTTCATGCATGCCTGCCTGGTATGATCAACCGCAAGCTGCAGTGCAGCAATTATAGGACTGCTTTCTGCTAGTATGTTTCCATAACTACAGATTTGGCCACCACTCCTCAGTGAACTCTGGGGAGGTCTAAATGCATTTACTAGTAATTATCTAGTTAGCATTATGGATTCTCTGTTCATACTGATATAGGCTTATAAAAATAACATTAATGCTGTGAAAAGGTGAAAATATTAACAATGATAGGCTAATTAGTTATTGATCTCCTTGCATTCTTTGCACCACACTATCAGTCAGGGCTGGACTGGCCATCTGGCATACCAGGCACTTTCCCTGTGGGCTGACATGCCTTTTGGGCCTTTTTTTTGTTTTGGCCCCTTAAACAGGTAAATCAGACCATTTCTTTTTCCATAATTGACATGGGGCTGGACTAATCACATCTTTAAACACTTCCCCCCTTTTGGGCTCACAGGGAGGAGGAGAAGGAGAGAGATGAGGGAGGGAGTCTAGAGCTTGTAGTGAGCAGAAGTTATGGGCTAGCTGCTTGGCTCAACATACCGTATGTCATGAGAGATGAACAGTGCTCTAAGTGGGCCGGTACGTAGCAGTATTTTACTCATTTTACCTCTTGGCATACTGTGACTTTTTCATGTGTACCAGAGCTTCTCACAAGCTAGTGGTACTCTTCTCTGCCCTCTCCAGGTTCTCTGGGAGATTCATAATGGAGATTCACGTCGCCATGCAAGCAGAAGCCAAGCTGTCACATCAGAAGATCATTTCAACAAGCGACTCTGATCCTCTGCTGTTTACTATCCATTTCTTTTTCTCTGCCTGTCTGCTTGTGACTGTCTGTTTTTAGGGGCGGCAGTAGCTCAGTCTGTAGGGAGTTGGCTTGGGAACCGGAGGGTCACCGGTTCAAGTACCAACATGGACAAAGAACTGAGTGTGAACTGGTAACTGGAGAGGTGCCAGTTTACCTCTTGGGCACTGCCAAGGTGCCCCTGAGCAAGGCACCAAACCCCCAACTGCTCTGGGCGCTTCTCAGGAGCAGCCCCATCACTCTGACATCTCTCCACTGATGCATGTATATAGGTCCTGTTTGTGCATGTATGTATTTCAGGTCTGCATGTACTGAGTGTAAAAATTGAATTTCCCCTCGTGGGACGAATAAAGGTTGTTCTTCTTCTTCTTCTTTAGAGATAATTCAAAAATATGTGGAATTAGTATGTAATTTAAAATCTACAATCACAAACATCAGTGACACTAGATTATTTCTAATAAATGTAAGGGATGGACTTTGAAATGTCAAAACTCCAGGAGAACAGCAGGGAGAGAGGGAAGGGAATTGAAGGCATTCATGGGAATCATGTTTTATCAATCTGATCAATTATATCATTTATAGCAGATTATCAGTGTGATTTAAACATTTTCTGAATCTGCTCTTCTGATTTATAGAGAATGAATTTACAGGACAAACATTTCCATATGAATCGTCTACATTCACTCTCTATAGAAATCATGCTAATTTTGTGAACATGTCAGGAAACCAGGCTCAGAAAGCTAGTACATGTTCCATGGTGTGATCAGTAATTTAGTGCAGTAAGTCAAATAATTTAGTAGTCAGGTTACAAAAGAACCTAGAAAGGGGTGGTTGCCTGGCTCACCTACATGAGGATCACAACTAGAATTATGCAGTGTTAATATGAGATGCTGAGCTCATTGTTATTCACCATCCATATGGATGTCAAGAGAATATGCTCTCGATTACCTTGTGATTTAGAGCCTTGTTCAGCAAGGTCTCGAGCAATAAATCAGCCTCCCCTCCTTCAAATGAAGTGTGTCTGTGTGTAATAAGTTCATAAATACTGAAGCTCACAGTTTATCACCCAGCCATGAGTCCATCAATCAGTCTTTGCCAAGCCTGGCAGCGGCAACAATACAATACTGATAATATTTTCAAAGTTCATGTGACTAAAGGTGGAGTTTACATTTTCTCCCGGTGTTAGCGTGGGATTTCTCCGGGTTGTCCGGCTTCCTCCCACAGTCCAAAGACACGCGGGTTAATTCATGACTCGTAAATTGCTCGTAGGTGTGAATGTGAGCGTGAATGGTTGTCTGCCTCTACGTTGTCTGTCGCTGTGTGCTCTAGCTGGGATCGGCTCCAGCCCCCCGCGACCCCTAACGGGATAAATTGAGGTTGGATGGATAAGATAAGATATTCCTTTATTAGTCCTACAGTGGAGAAATTCACATGGATGTAACTGAAGGTGTTCTCTTCTAAATATAGATTATACCACTCTTCTCTTGATTCTATTATACTCAGATCAGGCTATTATTTAGGAAGAGACTGGCAGATGGTATTTTCAATGCTTTCTGCCTTCAAGGTGTGTTTGTGGCCCAATGCTCCAGAAGAAGCAGATGCATTTCCTGTTTCAGTTAATACATCATCTGCTCTCCCCTGACCCATATCTGTATTCACCTTGTTCATCGAGGCAGCTACACACACACACACACACACACACACACACACACACAAGTATCCTAATACCTGCTATTTCACCTGTTTCCCATTTGTTTGATGAATTTTCATGCATTTATAGGTAACAGCCTCCCACTAATTTGTACTAATCCTTTCAATTCGCCAGCCATCTGCTCTGAGCCTCTCTTCCACAGGCTGCATTTCCCACTATGTGGCCTCTCTGTATGAAGGTGGGTGCAACTGTCACCGGTACATCTGACAGTGTGTCCTTTGGCTGGAAAGATTCACATTACGTATTGTATTTTTGAAAAGTCTTGGTATGGATTACTATAACTTAAAGGAACAGTGCATACAAAGTAGGTATTTATTTGTATTTTCTTTAGTGTATAAGGTGCTGAAAATAAGAATTGTGTTTTTGTTACCTTAGAATGAGCTGTTTAAATCTACATAGGGAGCGGGTCCTCTTTGTGGAGCCAGCTGTCATACTCCTACAGCAGCCCGTCCTGGATAAAACCACTATGTTAACTTGTCCTGCTTGGGCCGGAGTCGATGTCAAAGTCAAGTTTATTATCCCACTAGGGGAAATTCAAATGTTGGGACCAAGGATGATGTGGCATGGGTAGTGGCTGCAATAGACCCGTGGGAGCTTGGTGTTATGCTGGTTGCAGATGGGACAGGCATTAAAACAAAATCCAGAGTGTCATCTTTAAGGGTTACCCACCAGAACCTCCTCTGTAGCACCTCCTTAGTCTGTTTGATTCTCGGATTCAGGACTTTGGATCACAGATCCGGGGGTACAAACAGATGATCAGGAGGATAGGAACTAGGGCCAGGCTTTAACCCTTTCTTCTACTTCCCAGGAGAGAGAAGCCACCAGGTGCGATGACTGGGGGATGGTGTTGGCAGATGGGAAGGAGCCTTCCTCCAGAGGCTGTCTAGACAGGGAGTCGGGCTTCACGTTGCCGGACCCAAGTTGGTAGTTAAAGTTAAATCAAGTCAGGAACAGCGACCATCAGGCTTGTGTGGCTTTAAGTCTCTTAGCTGACTGGAGGTACTCTAATTTTTTTTTAACTACTAATTTTTGTGGTCAGTCCATACTAGGAAGGGGATCTTGGCCAGTGCCACCATTCCTCCAGAGCCAGTTTACCAGCAAGAAGTTCACAGTTCCCAATGTCATAGTTCCCCTCCAGGGTCAGCCCTCTGGACAAGAAAGCACAGGGGTGAAGTTTCTGGTTGCTGGCCACCCATTGGGAGAGAACTATCCCCACTCCTACATCTTTTGGGATAGAGTATTTGGAGGTCAGGTAATAAGGGAGGTGACCACAGTACTGTAGCCTCTCTTGAATCTCTGGCAGCCATTAGCAAATCCCAGGAATCACTGCAGTCTTTTCAGCCTTGACAAAAGGTGCGTTTTCTAAGAGGCGCTGCAACACCACCTGAATATGATAGACATGTTCCTCCTTCATTATGGCGAGAATCAGGATATCATCTAGATAAATGAACACATGCTCGTTTAGCATGTCCTTGAGCATGCCATTCAATAAAGTCTGAAAATGAGCTGGGGCGTTGAGGAGGCCGAAGGGCATAACCAGCTATTTATAATGTCCAGTAGGAGTGTTGAAGGCCATCTTCCACTCATTTTCCTCCCTGATGCAAAAGGTGATATACTGCAGATGATGGTGGCCCCTTCCAGGAGCTCAAATGCAGAGGAAATAAGGGGGAGTAGATAATGGCTCTTTATAGTAATGTCACTGAGACCCTGGTAGTTGATGCAGGGCCTCAGGGATTTGTCCTTTTTTTCCAGGAAATTCTGAACCGGCAGGAGAGGAGGATGGACCGATAATACCAGCAGCCAAAGAGTAATTTATCTAGATCTCCATAGCAATTCTCTGGGGCAGACAGGGAGTACAGGCAACCCCTGAAAGGGATTGTGCCAGGCTGGAGGTTGATGGCACAGTTGTAAGGATGGTGGGGCTGGGCTGCTTTGGCCTTGCTTAATACACCCCTGAAGTTGTGGCTGTCAACAGGCACTCTGGACAGATCTGAAGTTGGACAGGAAGGAGTGGGTGCCTGGGGGAGTGGTGGCCTGCTTCAGGCAGACTTGGTGAGAGCCCGGGGTCCATCCCAGAATGGCTAATATAGCCCAGTCAATGTTGAGATTGTGACACCTGGTGGGTGACCATGCCCAGTAGATGACCATTGAGAGCGCTGGCAGGAACAGGACGCAGAAGACAAACCTGATCGATGAAGCATAATGATCTATTATTGGGGGAATGTTCAGAAATCCAACTCACCAGCAATCCCCTCTCTACTGATGTGTCTGGCCTTTTACTGGACACTTGGAGCCAAAACGGCCAGCCATACCATAGTATGACCAGACCTGGGCATTACACGGCCAGTGGGCTGGATCCCGCCCTCGTGATGGTTCTGTCCGGCCACACAATTTTACCTACGAAACTAAACAGTAAAGAAAATAGCTTTTATTTTGAAACACTCATGTATTGTTAGTGTGCTTCTTCCTTTCACACTTGACACTTGTCACCTGCTGAGGCGGCAGTGTTGTCAACTTAATGACTTCGTTGCTATATTTAGCGAGTTTTCAGACCCCTCCAGCGACTCTTTGTCAATAAAGCGACTTGCGACAAGTCAAGCAAATTTTTCTGGTGTTACTGGAGACTTTTGGAGACTGATGTGAAAGCATGTATCATTCTTACTCTTCTCAATGAGCAGCAGGTGCTGCCATGGGCCCCTCCCCATCCCAGAGCTCTCATAGGTGGCCCAGTCCTGGTCCACAGGCACAGCAGTCCCTCCTAGCTGCACATAAGATAAGATAAGATGAACCTTTATTAATCCCCGTAGGGAAATTCAGTTTTTACACTCTGTTGTTACAGTACACATACATGCATTAATGGAGAGATGTCAGAGTGAGGGGGCTGCTCCTGGCAAGCGCCCCGAGCAGTTGGGGGTTTGGTGCCTTGCTCAGGGGCACCTCAGCAGTGCCCAAGAGGTAAACTGGCACCTCTCCAGCAACCACTTGGTCTTGGTCCATGTTGGGACTGTTGGGACTTGAACCGGTGACGCCCGCTTCCTAAACCAAGTCCCTACGGACTGAGCTACTGCCACCCCCAATCTATAAAAAGTCATGGACTACTAAGTATTTTTTCACGGAGGTTGGCGGTACAGCTGTGTACTTAGTTTGCAACAAACATGTGGCTGTGTTCAAAGAATACAAGTTGATCTGTCACTTTGAGACAAAACATGCAGAAACATACAGAACCTGTCTGGAGATGAGAAGGAGAGGACAGCCGAGGGGCTGCTGGCTGAGATACTAAAGCAGCAAGGACTTTTTATAAAGCTACATGCAACAAAAGAGAAGAAATTTAAATGTTAATGTTAAGTTAAATGTTACATGTAAGAACTGATGTTAAGTTAAACGTTAAGGGTTGTTAATGGAAACATTACTACCCAAAACAGTCAGCCCTGTATGATTCAAAGACTCCTGTATATAATATAATGTTCTTAATAATGCTGTTTGGAGTAGTCTTCAGTATAATAAATGCTGAAAAATAAGTGGTCAGCATGTATGCTTTCGTGTTAAAATAGAAGTTACGGCTGACGGTATTTGTTTGGCCCCCGGCAACAATCTGGGTTTCAATGTGTCCCCACAGGAAAAATAACTGCCCATCCCGAGAAATGACAGAGGTTTCCCCTATGCCGGTGCTTCCACTCCTTCGTGGTGTGACTGGTACAGCCCACCTGCCTAGGCTTAGGCTCCCTCATGGGCTGACTGGTTGGGGTTCAGGGATATGGCCAGGGAAATAAGGGCTGCTCACTCTGTCCCAGCTTCTCGCCTGGATACAGTGATCCAAATGGGAAGTCAGCTTGGCCAGTTTGTCCAGCAAGGAAGGTAGGTCATAGGAGACCAATTTGTCTTCAATATAATCCTTGTGTCCCAACAAAAAGGCATCGCACTGGGCACTAGGTAAGTATATACTATCTTTTATTCACAGTGGACTCAGGAATCAGGACAAGTAAGTAAACTCACAATCCTGATTTAGATAAAACACTGGAGCAACAGTTGGTTCTGCCCTGATGAGCACCACATGTCCATCAAGCAATTCAACAAGCGCCGGCAGAGAGTTCACAAACACAAAGGCGAACGCAGAAGTACAAACAATATCAAAAGTCAACACTGATCTACAGGATACAAAACAGGAGAAGTTACACTGCAAAAACATGGTCGGTTTAATTCCCAACAGCCAGGAGGAGCAGACAGAAACCAGGAACGCTAATACAGGATTCCTGATTGGGGACAGAAGGCTGAGTTAATTACCAAAATTATGACGAGACAGGACAGTCAGGAACAAATGACGTCAGCAACAGGAGTTCAGTCCAAGAGTGAGCTCTGGTGAGTCTTGTATGTGGGTGAAGAACAATCTGGCAATGAGGGAATGACAGAGGGAAGCTTAAATACTGGCATGATTACTGATGATTTGCAGCTTAGTGATCAGGTGAGACGCTGAAGTGGGAGTGGCTGAATGGTGGTGGGAGGTGAGGGCGGAGTTGTGGAAACTGAGTGCAGAAGAATGGGACAACTAGATCTTATATTTGTACGGCTTTATTGTTAAAATATTTCATAAGACAAAGTTAGGACAACTTACATTTGGTTTATGAATTCTGAAAGCAGAAGACCCCATGTTTTCAAAACAGTATAACATTCACATCTTCTAAAAGAACACCTTCCATTGCAGCTTTTTGTAACACAGAGGTGGACCTGGTACCGGGTCCGTCGAGTTTAGGGACCATACTCTTATGAAAATGGTGACTTAAGGAATGAAGGAAGAACCCGAACGCAGAAAGCACACAAACGTAAGGATTAAGGAAAACAAGCCTTTAATCCTAGGCTGAAAAAACAATATCTTCTAGTAAAAAAAAATAATAAATAGGAAGACAGGAAGAAAAAGCAGGAAGAAAACCTACAGAACAGAAACACAAAGCTACACAGAGGAGATGGGTGTCTAACGGGGAATCTGGGAAAAAAAATACAGAAGCAAAGAAAGTCACTGTGGCAGAACAACGGAGCACAGTCAGATCACGGCGACTGAACAAATGAACCGACAAAAACAGAAGGAAAGGGGTGGTTTAAACACACACAGAAGACAACCAGGTGGAAACAATCAGGGGCGGAGCAACAATCAAGGAAACTAGGTCGGGGCTGTCAGTCATGAAAATGGAGGGAAAAAAACACAGGGCCAGGAAGTAAAACTAGAAATGACACAGAGACGCACAACTTTCAAAATAAAACAGGGAACAACCAAAGACAAGACACCAAGACCAGGAACAGAGTGATACAAGACATGACATCAGAAGTGGGTGACAAAGACAAACAACACTAGAATGAAAATGACAGAAACTCAAAATAACAATGCTGAACCGAATAATACACAAACAGTAGAAATTAACTAACAAAAAGTCTGGAACCATGACACATACCAGTTGAGGTCCACTCATTATCTTTTATTTAAGCTTGAACACAGGTCAGGTTATAAGCTGGCTCTGTTGATGGTTACAACCAGATATTTTTACAGGAAATTGCTTATAATTAGATTAATTGACTCTTTGCCGGAGTACCAACCAGAAAAGGCGAGCAACTGCCCCGGGGCTGACCCCCAGTATCCCTAAAACCCCTAATAAGTTGTGTCAATAAGTTGTATGTACAGCATGAAAGTTCATTCTTGACCCTGTAAACAGCTGTCTGACAAAACAGCCTTACCGTTGAGTTGACTCAAAGTTTAAACCGACATGGACAAAAAAGTCCCAGAATGTCAAATGGAAAATCTGAACATTTACAGTTCTATGACAAACTCCATCCACTGATATAACTGAAAGCTCCAGAACAAAACAGTAAATGGGCCTTGGGTTGAGATTGTTTTATCAAAAGGTTTTTTTTTTTTTTTTTTCACCCTATTATGTCAAAAGGGTGTCATGTAAAAATCTTGTTTTAAAACCATTAAATTGTGCTCACAGATTATATATTACTACATGATGTTGTGTTTGAACTGCGCAAACAAACTGACACAGAAAACCAGTATTCCAACATAGAAGTGCTGGTTGGTTTGTGTAAAGGCAAATGAAGAAGCTGATGGATGGTAAGCACCATACTTAGTGGGAAGTTGGAGGCAACATAGCATACATAAGTGACACACTGTATAAGCATGTATAGATACACCATATCTGAACACTTGGCTCCTGAAAAGCATGCAGCTTTCTGTACTGTAGGATTTACAAATATATCACCACAGCAAATATGAAAATATGAACAAGTGAGTAAAACCAAACTGCTTTCCTATTAAACCCAAAACGACCCATGTCTTTAACTGCTTAAATTGATCAGAGTAAAACTGAACTAATTAGGTCATTACACTGCGATTAAGGGGATTACACAACAGCAGAGGCCAGTCTGACATTTGTAAAAGAAAAAAAAAAACTTGCATCGGCATGCAAAACAGGATACTAATTCACACTAATGGAATACATAATATTCCATGCAGCTGGAAAAGGGTGCATCTGGGAGCATAAATATGCACTGAGAAATGGGCAAGAACTGTAGATGAATTCCTGCAGGCATTTATTTGGCAGTACAGCCACGCTTTCTGGTTGTAAACATGGCATTTGTCTTGACATTTTGTCATTTATTTAGTCCAGAGCTTTATGCAAAGTCTACCTACTAAGGCTGCCATTTCAGTTGGCTGCATATATGCAAAATATTCTCCAGGGTACGTTTTCTTCTTCTGGCATTCTATTGGCTTTATGATAATGAGAGAATTATCAAAGTGTAATTACACACTGTGTTAAATTTAGTCCTGATGTAATTTGACCAGTGGCAGCCACAGTATCAGATAGGCGTACTGATGGGAAAGCGTTTTACCGTGTACAATGAAATCAGATCCTCCGTGTGCATGATTACAGATGAGTCATGCAGTTCTACCCAAATCCACCACGAACTCCAGAGCCTGTGACCCTGCTTTGCATACACCACTATGTAGCTGCCAGTTTCTGTGGGCTAAAAGTGGTCCAGTGAATAGTCTTGGATGAATCTGTTGTGGCACCAGTCCAGCTGTCAGCAGCAGGGCAGATTTTCAGAACCCAGAGCCAACAAGCAGCAACAGGGCTGGGAATCCATTCACTGAACAGAAATACCTCACATTAGTGTCCCTCTCCGGTGAAATAAAGGCTTTGAGTTGTCCATTGTCTACTCACACAAAGTACAAATATATTCCGTTTTCAGTGAGAAAAGGAGCAAAAGAAGTGGAGGAAAACAGCTCAATAAAGTAGCGTCTGTGTGAACACTCATTTCCATTCCACTTTTCAAACTGCTTCTCTTAATTGATTGCATTACACAGACAATTTCACTTTTCGTGTGAGGCAGTTTAACAGTTTATGAATATAGCACTAATTGGGGTGTTAATTCCATGAATGCTTGTAAGAAGATTGCTAATAGAATGGAAACCAAACAAACACATGGTGATAAATTACACTGCAGTACAATTCAATGATTCATCACTGCAGAGGCTGACCTTTATAATACAGTGATAATGATTTCATGCATTACAAAGAATAAAGGCTGGTATTTGAGGGGTAACAGGATGGCAGCCTCGGGTTCTAAATCTCAACACTTGTACACTGATAAAGTGCATGTAATGAAAAAATCAAACTGTGACTAGGACAAGATGAAGAGAATTTTACTGTGAGTGGCAGCGATTCTCCCGAGAATTAATATATACTGTATTTTCAGTTTATTTCAGTGATGGAGCAGAGAGAGCAGAACATGCAGGGACTCTCACACAGCACAGATTACAGTCGGGGTGACATGATCAAGGGAGGTCGTGCCTTTAAACTGTTATCCACAGCGAGGTGTCTGATATGGTTTCAACCCTGCAAAGTCACCTTGTCGCTGCTGACTGTAAAACAAGGTGAAGCTCTATCGAGAAAACATCTCTCGCTCTTTCCAGCAGCTCTGGCTGGAACTGTGTTACTGTCAGTTGTCTGAAATTACACAGTTCAGTGTTTCTCTTGCAGCGATTGAAGACTTGTGACAAGATTTATGTTTTACCTGTGTTTAGATGGCTTTACATGAAATCTAACCTACAACATTGCAAACGTTATTGTACTTCCCAATATATATGAATAAACAGACAGCTGTTAATGTGAAGCAGTTACAATTGGTTCAGGTCAAAAGTTAAAGTGACACGAAATAGTAGCTGATTTACTTAAACAATACTCTAGTATAGTAAAGTATACAGTCTGGCTGTGTATGGTCAGTCTGTGAATTTGTCGCTAAATTGTTAGACATATAGTCAGTGGTCATGTCTATAATGTTAAATCCAGCGGTACATGTCCACCAGGGGAGGTGCTGCTCAGTCACATACCCTTTTGTGGAATGCATGTGATTGGTCCCTGGTTTTCTGCTTGCCATTTTAAACAAGGAACAATATGGCAGCTTGCTGATAAACTTTGTTATTACATCTAAACAATTTTCCAAAATCTAATTCTGACAACATTTTAAGAGAGAAAAAGGTGATGAATCTGGTTTCATTTCAGAACTAGATCACCTTGTTTCACAGCTTGGTCCAAGTTTTGTGAACCAAACATGTCACACAGGACGGGTTCATTTACATAAAGGACTATTCCTGCCTTTTTATTTTGAAAAAGTAATAGCCAATAAGGAAACTAACACTCGGCCGACTAATAGTGTAACTTCATCACCCACTCAGTCGGTGAGAGACTTTTGCTTTTGTAGGGTTTTCCCTTTGTGGTCCAGCCAAGTATCCTTACTAAGAGCATGACAACTTGTGACTGGAAACCACATTTGGATGTAATGTTAATTTTGTCAGCTATTTTTTTTTTTATTATTACTATTTAAAGTCATTCTAATGGTCTGGGCACACTAGCCACATGAGCAGCACCTGCTGATGCTGTCAGCCCTCTCTTTCTACATAGAGTTTGCCTTTCATAATGGCCATTTCATTTAATTATTTACAATAATAATAGATTATATTATATTTATTTTAGACCAAAAAAGGTTAAGAAAGTGGTAATTAATAAATATTTGTAATAATCCACAATTAAACCCTGTTCTTTATTCAATCATGGAGCTGTGCAAGTCACTGCATGTTCTACGGCACTGTTCTGCACATATTTCAGAATAAAAGCCTTGTGTTAACAAATGAAGGAATTCTGTCCACAGAAAAATAATGCTTGAAATGAAAACAGAAAGTGGTGAGTTACTTCTTGTCATGTCCATGACATATTCTACAGATATAGACATTTAAACTGTAGTAATGTAGCTGGTACAATGACAGTATACAGCCAACAGATCGCTTTCATTATCATCATGTTGCTGCTGTGAACCATGCGCAGTTCACGGAAAAAATAGGCAAGATCTCAAATCTCTCAAAGGGCGGGCAGTGTGGACATGCTATAAGTCCTGTGTTAAATATCCTTATTGTCACCTGTATTTTCGGCAAAAAGTTGCACTTGCACACACCACAAAAACTACAGCCAATGGCAAAAAGCACATACGTTCTGTGTCTGCAACTGAGGAAATAACTCTCCACACCAGCAGGTCGCAGTAGTCTATCATTCAAAAAGGGAAACTGGAAGGCAAGTTATTGTTATGATACATACACACCACAAAAGCTAGGGCGACAGACAATATTCACTGATGGTGAAACAACATCTGATTGTCACAATGTACTGTTAACACACTTTACCCCTTTATAGTGTATACTAACAAAAGCAGACAAACTCAAGTAGACACAAGTAATACAGTCAGTGATTTTGCTCATAATGTCAATTCCCTAACAACATCTAGAGCTTGCTAATAAACCCCCTTCTTGAACTGAATTGAACAAGGATTTTCTTGCCAATGAATGCAAGTTTTTGTTTTTAATTGGAAGATTGTTTTAAATCTTTTATCAAATATGACATAGTGCAGTTTTAATCATAGCAAGGCAAATGTAAACAGTGTATCTTGCTCTCCAACTCAATGCTCATTGACAACTGTTTATCCGGGTTGGAGAAACTATTGACTAATCGAGATCAATCGATGGGATTCATTTTGGGGATATCAGGTTTGCACCCAGCTAGCTACCATCCATGAAAAATTGGGAGAGAAAATGGCTACAAAAATGACAAGAAGTTTGGACAAGAATGAGGTAGTTGTTGAGGATACTGTAAGCTGTCGTACTAGTGTAACAGTTTTTAAATCCACAAATATCAATGTGAACTGTAAATTCATTACTCCTGGGAAATGTTACTACAGCCTTTAATTCGAGTGCAAATGAGACAAAAATGCTTCTGCTCCTGAAAACAAATAGAGAAAAACAGGAAGCTAACATTGAATGCATTAAGTGAAACAAAATGGCTCTTTAATCTATCAGGCTACTTTCAGGACAAACTAGAATTTTTATTTGTTTATTGAGATGTTGGTAGCTTAATCTAGATTTTAGGAACATTAGATCCATTTTCAAAGTTAAAATTTTCACATTTGGGTTTGATACTGTGAGCTGATACAGTACTTTAAAGAAAAAAAAAACAGGTGGTGAGGTAGAAGCGTTCATTGTGCTAGTTTTATCATGTATCTCATCCATCAGCAGCTCCAGTCCACTACCCTTTATTACTCAGGTAGGCACCCTCACAATATGGCCCAAAATGTCGTTGTGGGAGGGCTTGTGATCTACAGTCACTGCATAATTGATCGTAGTCACTGCATCATTCATTTAGGCAATCTTCATTAGAAATACATGCCTGAGAAAGGGACCACATCAGAGGAAATAAAAATAAATAATCATGTCGAAGCTCCTGGAGGGTGTTAAAGTGGAGTTGAATGAAGAATAAGTACACAGCATTGAAGATGTGCAGGCCAGCAGGGTTCGTGCTGCTAGTGTGAAAAGCCCACTCTGCTGGATATTGTAGAGCCTCTCAAACCAGCTGGTGGAAGTGTGAAAAGCAGCATCGAGTATGCTGTGTCACATCCAAACAAAGGTTAACACAACTGACTGAGTTCATGAGAAAGTGACATGAAAAATTAAAAAAATGCATTATAACATAATAAGGTATATATATTAATAATCTGTCTGTTAGACACTGAGGATGTATAGAGAGACAGCTACACCTAATAATATAATATAATATAAATTGATATAAATAATAATAATATATAAGAATATTTTTTCTCTTTGAAAGGCTTCCACTGAGACTAGCATGAAAGTACACATTCTGTGGGAGTGGAGAGGTATTGATTATGAGCATATGAAAAGATAAAATTTTTGCAAAACTTTGGATGGGCTTTGTGTGGGATGTAAAAGAGAGAGTACTGCATGCTCTATCAACAAAACAGAGGTCCTCACAGCTCCTAGCTACAGGAAATTTTTCATTCATTTATTCAATTTTTATTTAATCTTGATAGATCATTGACCACAAGCTCTCATTTATAATGATGTTAAGAATATACAGCACATATTAAAAACGAAACAGATACAAGAAAAGTCAAGCAATTTAAAAACACTTTAAAAGTAAGTGCAGACTGTGGTTAAATGGTTGGTTATAAAGGATTTAAACTGACCAATGGATACTAATGTACTGAGTTTTGAATAACAGTGTAGGATGTTCCAAAGTAGGGGGCACAGAAGCTAAAAGCAGATTTCCCAAGTTTGTGGCTAACTCTGGGGGCTCTGAGTGTAAGTGTATCATTGGAGCGAGTGTGATGAGAGGTCCAGTCCAATAATGAGGTGATATACTAAGGTGGCAGATCTCCAACAATGGCTTTATAAAGAAAGAGATGCCAGTGCATATCACACCTCTCTGCCACCCAGCCTTGTTGTATAGGGTGCAAAGGTGAGTACCATAAGTTCCCTCGATGATAAATCGGAGGGCAGAGTGATATACAGAAACTAAGGCTTTAAGAGTGGAAGCAGCAGAGTCTGTAGACCAATCCAAGACTGACAGGAAAAAGGCTTACTTCAGCAACTCTTTTTCTGCTAAACATTGGGAAGCTGGTTCTATTCCTGTACAATAAGCCATTTTCCACAGTTTACTGTGAAAATTGTCTATAAGGAATTTAAATAAACTATCTTGTCAAGCCAGGTGCCAAGATATTTGTATTCTGTAGTTCTGTGTCAAACCCATTCACAGTGGATGCATGCAAATCATTAGAAACAGTATTTCACCAAAAACTTTACCATAAGTTGTTTTTCTTGTCGAAATACTATATTATGACTTTTTTTTGACATACTATACTATGACAATTTTTTCAACATACTATACTATGACAATTTGTTTTCAAAATTTTACACTATGGCAATTTTTTCACCAAAAACCTTACCATAAGTTGTTTTCCTTGTCGAAATACTATATTATGACTTTTTTTTTCTATTTACTATACTAGGACTTTTTTTTTTCGAAATGCTATTCTATGACAATTTATTCGACATACTATACTATGACAATTTTTTTTTCGATATAGTACACTATGGCAAATTTTTCACCAAAAACTTTACCATAAGTTGTTTTTCTTGTCGAAATACTATACCATGACTTTTTTTTCGACATACATAGAGAACAGCATGGATTTGAATTTTGTTTTATTTGTTTTAAATACCAATTTAAGATTAATAAGTGCAACTTGTATAGCATTAAAGGAGAGTTTCAGATTCTTAATGGCTTGTTGCCATGCTGTCGCTTGTTGCTATACTGGATACAATAGTGTCATCTGCATATAGACGGATTTGACAGCTACTTTAAGGTAATACAATTGTATTAGTTCTAATGTAGTTTTGATAGTGATGATTCTGTAAGTAGTTTTGCAGTTGGCTACCAAATCAAAGTATGATTTATTTTTCAGCTCATCAGACAAGATTCATTCATTTCCCACCACTCAGCGTGCAGCTATATAAGAAGCTGCAGTAATGTAATTCATGGGCTTATTCATGTAATCATTCATTCATGCATTTGTCTAAGCAGAAATATGAGGGCACATACGTTAACAGGTTGGACAGTGGAAGAGAAATTGCAGGTTTTACAGTGAGATGTGCCCACATGCCCAACTGTAACATCAATGATGGGTGTGCACGAGCACACAGTACATGCAATACAATACCGGCTGTAAAATGACTTGATGACTGGATACATTTAATGTTTAAGCAATGCAAGTGTCTTTCCAAATTTCACATGCAGCCTATTGTGATATTCATAAATATAAGGTTTATTTTATTTATTAATATATATATTTGGTATCACATATTAGCATTTTTACATGCGGGTCAGCTTTGTCTCATCTAGAGATTTAAGATTTCTCCTATTTTTACTATGAGCTGCGTGTTTGACAACAGCAGACAGTCAAAATGATCATTTCATGGTATGTTGACATCATTCCAGCTACATTACTACAGCAAGGCTTTTATTCTACAATAATTACAGGGCAGTGTTGTAGACCAAGCATTGACTTGTAGGGCTCCATGAATGAACAGGGATTAAACTGTGGATTATTACTGTTATTTACAATGTGCACACACTTCTTAACCTTTTTCTGTATGAAGTAAATATAAATGACATTTATAATTAGATGAAATGGCCATTGAGAAAGACAAACTGAGTGTAGACAGAAAGGGCTGACAGCAGCAGAAACACTGTGGTTGTGGACAATCCACACAAGGGACATGCATAAGTTCAGCAAGGCTGTTGGACAACAAGACTACTTGGTCATGTTTAGACAATAGCAGTACTTGGTTAGGTTTAGGAAAAGTTTGTGGTTTGGGTTAAAATAGTTTACCTTATAGTTTGTTAGTAACTGGTATTAGTAACATACAGTGGTTACGTAACAAAACTAATGTAAAATAAGTCAATGTTGTTTCGTGTGGGATACAAACACGGGTTTGATGTGGTTAGGTTTACATTGGAGTTACAATATTTAAAAGCCTAGTGTGTCTCATACAGGCACTAAAGGGTGCCTCGGCTTGTTGGTATCCGATGCTGAGGGCCGCTGACCAAGCGTCGATATTTGATGAGATGGGATTGACAACGGGTTGGAACACAACCGCTTTGGCTGTATTGTCTATGTTTGGGTCTGTTCCTAAGTAAAGACAGTTTTTAGTCCTAGGTTAACTTCCATCATGATTTGCAGATGCTTGATAAATACAGGCCCAATATTTAACAAGCAGATAAAGCCAGCAGTGGTACAGATTCTATACTATACAGTTCAGTGTTTAATACTACAGATAAAACTACACATTTTAGAGTGGACTTTTATTGTGACAGTCTAAGGCTCACCTGTGCAATAATCCTGCTGTCTAATCAGCATCTTGATATGCCACACCTGTGAGGTGGAAGGATTATTTCGGCCAACGAAAAGTCCTCACTAACACAGATTTAGACATATTTGTGAACAATATTTGAGAGAAATAGGCCTGTTGTGTGCATAGAAATTGTCTTATATGGGAGCAAAAACAGAAGTGTTGCATTTATATTTTTGATCAGTGTATGTCTAACAAAGGCTGTAGTGAGGTTCAGCCACTTTCCACAATGAATAATGAACTTGTAATGATATGCTGGTCCGTCTTTTCCTCTAGTGCTTCACTTTCCTTTGAGGACTATTATCATTGTGACTGAGTCACTCCAACAAGCCCTTTGCTCCACAGGATGTCCACTCATCTAATGAGTTTGGCCCTGAACCACCGGCTCAGTGCTTGTTTAAGTATGCTGAAGCTCTTTTCTAAACCAGAGGTTTCCTACCACTGTACTGTTGTCTAAAACAGCTCTTTAGAATAAATTCACTTCATGCATCTCTTTATACCTCACTTTGCTCCATTATTAATGATTCTTTACCATAAATGAAGGTGATAGATTACACTGCCATGCATTTTGCTGTGGAAGTTAATGGTCCTCGGAGGATGAAAAATAATGCTTTTAGTGACCTTTGTCTCTGCTCTACTGGAAAGTCTGAACAGTGAAATGATCTGTTTGTTGTTGTCCCTGTCAGTTGTTAGTGTGAGGTGTAATGATCACATGTCATGTCATTATCTCATGACCTGCATTTATGTCAGTCAAGATGAATAAGCATATCAAGTCCCATCAAAATCTCTCGTGGATTTATCTCTGGTTTCCTAAATGTATGTCTTTTTAAATGATGTGAACAGTACATCCCCTCCCCTCACTGTTCATTTCTCTTTAGAAGGCTGGACCAGACAAAGTATTGATGGTCTTAAGCTTCACAGCAGTGACATATTTTAAATTGCCTGGAGAGGAGTGATAAAATGACTGAGAACGAGACACAAGACAGAAAACAGACAGGGAAAATGTTTTTTTTGACATGCCTCCATGAACCCAGATTTTAAATTGACAGTGTTGGAATGAACACCAGGGTGTATATGGGAGATTTTATTGGATTTTGATAGTTTGTATCCACAGAAGATAATCCACAAATGTGTACAGATCCACAAATATTTCACTATCCACAAACATATTTTTTTATTTGTATTGTGTGAAGTCAAATCCACAAAAATACAGACCGATTTGCAGATATGCATAACTTGTTCTGGTAATACTGTACTGAATTTCCCCACTGTGGGACTAATAAAGGAATATCTTTCTTTCTTTCTTTCTAATACATTTGCATTTCAAATAAAATGTAAAATTATATATACACATTTGTGGATCCATTAGTACTTGTGAAATGACTGTTGCACATTTGTGAAATGTTCCCTTACAGTTTTCTGGGCCATGTGACATTTGTGACTTCCCTCCTGTTTTTTTGGGGAATTTTGTCCAATTAGTACTGCAGCAGATCTGTTAAAAATCCATCGATATGAGGTGTGTTTACTAGCTACACCAGAAGGTGGCTGACGGCCCAATAGTCCGACAAATGGATCTCTGGACTGAAAGCCCATTATATTCATAACATGTTATTCCGAAAACAAACACCTATTGTTCTAAAATCCAGTTGTTCCGATAATGCACACTCTCCCTGCACCACCGTCTTAATGCACAAGCTTACTGGGGCTCAAACCCCCAGGTCTGACCATGTAGGCCCATGAGGCTCCAGGGCACACAACACAATGCTCAATATGTAAAGATGCAACAGTGGCAGTTTTACTCCAACACATCCTGCCAGGAAATTTTAGAGCCCTTTTCTAGCAGCGGTACTGTACAGTATATCTGACTGAGATCTGTTTGTCTTAATGGCTGACAGACTGACTGATGTGAAGGGATCTGAGGGAAGGACTTTCAAAACGTCAGTAGCCAGAGGACTTAAAGTAATATTAAAGATATTATATTATATTGTTGAGTAATACTGAGTATAGCCCTCACTGAATTCACTGCTGCATGAAATGCTACCTGATGCCAACCAAGAGGGATTGTTAGATTAAATATCCTACCTTGAGGTCCAGCAGCATCATTCTGCATAATAAGTAGCCATGAGCTTCTGCTAGTCTGAGAATGGATGAAAGATTCAACAATGAACAGGTGGAGAAAGGTAAATCTGCTATAGAGTAGATTCATTTTATTATAGTTGCTTTTGTGAATGTTTGTTGAAATGATAGTTAACCTAATTTGTTAGCTTGCTACACATCATAATGATCTGAGGACAAATGATGGGATTTATGCCTATTTAAATTTTATTTGTTTATGATATTCCTTTATTATTCATTTGCATTTTCTGTTTATCTTCAGCACTTCAGAATGAATCGTAAATAAATAGGGCCCTGTCCATGGTGCTGACTCGGCAGGGGCCTTACGTTGAAAGTGTTGATAAATTGTTTTATGTGTAGCCAAAATAAAAGAAAAATAGAAGAAAAAATAAAACTTGACTCATGATCCTGGTTATTGTGCATTTAGTGCAGTAGCCGAGGATATAATGCTTACTGAATGGTGGTCACAGCTTTGTAAAGCTAATGAGAGTATCTAATGTCTATAAGGTGTTTTTGTTTTTATTCTCACAATTTCATTCTCCAATAGCCTAGAAACATTTCCATCAATATGTTCAGTGTTATATTACTGTTTTTAGATTAGCCTACATCTAACGACTAGGGTGACGGGAGTGTGCCCCAACTGAGGTGAAACTCTCATGTCTTTATTCAGAAATTGGAAATTTGTTTCAACAGTAAAATTGCTTCAAATGTTGTTTTGCATAAGGTTTCAGCACCATGGACAGGGCCAGCAGTCATGCCCTGATTATTTACAATTCATTCTGATGTGCTGGAGAGAAACAGAAAAAGTAAATTAAAAATAAAGATATATCCTTAAATAGAAATGCCATCATTTGTCCTCAGATCATCAATATAGAAGAAGAAGAACAAGAAGAAGAAGATATTCCTTTATTAGTCCCACAGTGGGGAAATTCAGTTTTACACTCTGTTGTTCACACAGTACATATACATGCGTCAATGGAGAGATGTCAGAGTGAGGGGGCTGCTCCTGACAAGCGCCCAGAGCAGTTGGGGGTTCGGTGCCTTGCTCAGGGGCACCTCGGCAGTGCCCAAGAGGTAAACTGGCACCTCTCCAGCAACCAGTTGGTCTTGGTCCATGGGGGACTTGAACCGGCGTCCTCCGCGTCCTAACAGACTGAGCTACTGCCGCCCCACATATGAAGCAAGTTAACAAATTAATCATAATGAATTAATCATAATGAAATGAATCTACTCTAAAGCAGATTATCTCTATCTTTCTACATTTGATGTCATCGGCCCTTCCCCATATTTAATCTAACAATCCTTCTTGGTTCACATCATGTAGCGTTCCATGCAGCAGTGACATGAGTGAGGGATAAACTTTTAATATCATATCCTTAATATTACTTTTAGTCTTCTGGCTACTGATGTTTTGAAACCCCTTCCCTCAGATCCCTTCACATCAGTCAGGCAGTCAGTCAGTAAGTAAGACAAACAGATCTCAGTCAGATATTCAGCTCCTAGCAAAAGGCTTTTAAAAAAAAAAAAAAAAAAAAAATCTCCTGGCAGGTTGTATCTTAGTAAAATACACCACCATCGTGCAGTAAGACAACACTGCAGGGAGAGTGTGTATTGTTGGAACACTGAGATTTCAGAACAGTGGGTGTTTGTTTTTGGGATAATGGGCTGTCTGTTTAGTGGGCTTTTGGTCCAGAGGTGCATTTGTAGGACTATTGGGCTGTTGGAATAACAGGTTGTTGGAATAGTGGGCAGTTCCTGGGGATGGGGTGTTGTATGGTTTCACAAATTTCCTCTTTATAGGCATTCCCGCTTTATGCTAACCAAATGCAGTTTGAGGCAAAAACAAGGGTTTTTTTGCAGGCAGTACAAATATGTTATTTCCGCCTTTACTAAAAATGGTATTTGAATATTTCTGCTTATACATGTTGAACATGTGCAGAGTTGACATGAAAGTCACATCAAGTATGCCCTCATTTCTGTAGCCTAATTGTCTCAGTCCAAAAGTAAAAATTTATTAAGAAAAGACCAACATAATAATTTCCAAGATTCACTGGAATTCCTTAATTTTTTATATAACAAAATACTGGTGAAATATTCTGCTTCAGTCCATATTTGTTGGCATTTGGCATTTCCAAAAACAAAAATTTCATGCTTGCTGCAGGTTGAAGGTGTCTGCACAGTCAAAGTGAGTTCACACCCTCAGACATGGTTTATTTGCAGGGGTTCTGCGCACATCCAAATGTTTCCAGACGTAGATAGACGGAAAAAAATTAAGAAATTAAGGAGTTTAAAATGTTGTTTTACCGCAAGCAAAAACCCACACCAAGTATGGGAAATCCAAATGTTTCCTCATCACAATTCCACGTCTGTGCAATTATTCTTGCGGAAAGTACAACCAAGGCTTAATAGTAAGAATCAGAGCACAAAAAATACATAAGCCCAAAAGCACACTCAAAGGAACAACCAGCCCACTGAATGTGAAGCAAGCAATAATCAATAGCTAAAAAAGATACATTAAAGTCATTTAAAAAATCCAATTATTAAAGCTTCTCATTTCAAGACAAAGTCCATCCTCCTTTATTTCTTTAAAAGAATTCAATGACATGGAAAAAGGTTTTGCCTGTAGATCTGCCATCAAATCCATGCATTGTAATTTTCTCAATTTAGGCCAGCAGAGAAGGCCTTGCTGGCTCTGACAGCCCATCTCTGCCAGTGAGAGCATATAGTTTTCAGATGATCAGTGTGGCAGAAAAAGAGAGCCGCTCACTGATGGCAGCCATGATTATAAAGGGTGAGCTGGATGTACACTGAACAAAAATATAAATGCAAGACTTTTGTTTTTGCTTCCATTTTTTATGTGCTGAAGTCTGAAGACTTTTTCTATGTACACAAAAGGCCTATTTCTCTCAAATATTGTTCACAAATATGTTTAAATATGTATTAGTGAGCACTTCTCCTTTGCCGAAATAATCCATCCACCTCTCAGGTGGCAGATCAAGATGCTGATTAGACAGCAGGATTACTGCACAGGTGAGCCTTAGACTGTCACAATAAAAGTCCACTCTAAAATGTGCAGCTTTATCTGAGACATTTACAGTATTAGGCACTGAACTGGGGGGTCAGAAAACCAGTCAGTATCTGGTGTGACCACCATTAACCTCACACATTCCTACACATCTCCTTCACATAGAGTTGATTAGGTTATTGATTGTGGCCTGTGAATGTTGGTCCACTCCTCTTCAATGGCTGTGAAGTTGCTGGATATCAGCAGGAAGTGGACCACGCCGTCGTATACGTCGATCCAGAGCATCCCAAACATGCTCAATGGGTGACATGTCCGGTGAGTCTACAGGCCATGAAAGAACTGGGATGTTTTCAGCTTCCAGGAACTGAGTCCAGATCCTTCAACATGGGGCCGTGGATTATCATGCTACAACATGAGGTGATGGAGGTGGATGAATGAACAACAATGGGCCTCAGGATCTCATCACAGTATCTCTGTGCATTCAAAATGCCATCAATAAAATGTAACTGTGTTTGTTGTCCATAAGATATGCCTGCCCATACCATAACCCCAACGCCACTATGGGCCACTCGATTCACAACGCTGACATCACCAAACACACATGACGCCATACACGGCGTCTGCCATCTGCCCTGTACAGTTAAAACTGGGATTCATCCATGAAGAGAACACCTCTCCAAAGTGCCAGACACCACTGAAGGTGAGCATCTGCCCACTCAAGTCGGTTATGACGAACTGCAGTCAGGTTAAGACCCTGGTGAGGATGACGAGCATGCAGCTGAGCTTCCCTGAGACGGTTTCTGACAGTTTGTGCAGAAATTTTTTGGTTATGCAAATCGATTGTTGCATCAGCTGTCCGGGTGGCTGGTCTCAGACGATGTTGCAGATGAAGATGCCGGATGTGGAGTCCTGGGCTGGTGTGGTTACATGTGGTCTGCGGTTTGTGAGGCCGGTTGGATGTACTGCCAAATTCTCAGAAACGCCTTTGGAGACGGCTTATGGTAGCAAAATGAACATGCAGTTCATGGGCAACAGCTCTGGTGGACATTGCTGTAGTCAGCAATTGCACTGTGGCATTGTGCTGTGTGATAAAACTGCAGATTTTAGATTGGACATTTATTGTGACCAGTTTAAGGCAATAATCCTGCTGTCTAATCAGCATCTTGATGTGCCACACCTGCCACACCACACGGATTATTTCAGCAAAGGAGAAGTGCTCACTAACACAGATTTAGACAAATTTGTGAACAATATCTGAGAGAAATAGGCCTTTAGTGTACAAGGACAAAGTCTTAGATCTTTGACATCAGCACATAAAAAATGGGAGCAAAAACAAAAGTGTTAGCGTTCAGTATATGTAGCAGTGAGAACAGTATGTCGTGAATGTAGCAGCAGGATCAAGTTGCCTGCCTGAACTAGCTTACCTGTTTTGTGTGTGTGTGTGTGTGTGTATGTGTGTAAGTGCACAGTTCGTCTGTACAATGATTGATTATTAGCACCATTTCACTTTGGTTTTCGGCTTGACCTCTAGATAAAGTGGATTAGAATCTAATTTGGATAAAACACTGGCATGCTTATAGCCTCTGACTGCTTGTGTTTCTTGAGCTGCTTTACTTGTTGTACTGATGTCATCATGTTGTTAGATCTCAGAAGTGTTTTTGTGTGTACAATGTTATCATACCTGATATGACGTAATATCCAAAACTACAAAATTAAGACTCATTTTTTAATAAACCAGAATTGTTCTTTAAACACAAAACAAGAATTATACAACAATCTCCCTGCATTTACCTCGTAATGACATAATGTTTCAATGCTGTAACAGCAGCAGCACAAAACAAACAAAACAAAAGCTTCTTTAGTTTTAATTCAAAGTGAATCTAAACATCGTTTGAACCTGCCAGTAATCCTGTATCAGCAGTGTGAATTGTGTAAAGTCTTATCCACACTGGCTGTGATCCACCACTCACACCTGCTCCTGCCTGAGATCCAGCCCTGGCATTCAAAGGAGGGAAGCTGCTTGGTGGTGGCTGTTTGGGGAATACAAGGAGGCTGAGCTGCAGTCAGAGCGGAGCTCAGCAGATTATTTCGGGATTATCTCGTCCGCTCTCCGGAGAACAAAGGCTTGGCCGGACACAACGAGGATGGAGAGTTAACATATGCTGCTTGCATTAACAAGGTGGCATCAGAAGTTTGAAGTTGTCATGCCAAACTAGGAACACATCATCTTCTCCCTCCTGTGGTTTTTACTACAGCCTGAGTTTAATCTCAGTGTTTTGCAGTCATATTTTTCTCATTCAAAGTGTTGCCGACAGATGCGAGCATGTCTGTAGAGGAGATGGAACAATTACATAATGCATCACTCTGAAGGGTATAATGCATACTGTATATTTGTGGTCTGAGAAACAGTTCAGCTTCAGACGGTTGATCTACACACCTGTACCGGTACGAGTCAGCGGGGGGAGCAGCGGCAGCAGGCTGCCAACCCACCGTAAGAACCGGGAATGAAGACTGGCTTTGATAAGCAGAAGCATACACCGTTAGCTAGCTCGCTAGCATATAGTCATGCAACCTGACCACATGACAGCACACATTGAATCATAGCCCCCTCGTTTGCACAGTGAGGCAGAAATGGATGAGGAAATGTTCAAAGAAATGAACATGTATTTATGTTTTGTGGGGCTGCACGGTGATGCAGTAGTTAGCGCTGTCGCCTCACAGCAAGAGGGTCGCAGGTTCGAATCCGGGCTTGGGACTCTTCTGTGTGGAGTTTGCATGTTCTCCCCGTGTAAGCGTGGGTTTTCTCTGGGTACTCCGGCTTCCTCCCACCGTCCAAAGACATGCTGTTTAGGTTAATTGATCACTCTAAATTGCCCGTAGGTGTGAATGTGAGTGTGAATGGTTGTCTGTCTATATGTTGTCTGTCTCTATGTGCCCTGCGATGGACTGGCGACCTGTCCAGGGTGAACCCCGCCTTCGCCCAATGCCAGCTGGGATCGGCTCCACCCCCCCGCGACCCCTAACAGGATAAGTGGTTGACGATGGATGGATGGATGGATGGATTTATATTTTGTGACCATTTTTTAATCCTACATTTCACATTAAAGGTGGGGTTGTTAAGGTTGATAATGTGTTTTTAGTAATATTTGTTGAAATTGACCTCAATTAGTAAATCAAATGCTCTGACAACAAAAGAAGAAAAAACAACTGCCTGACTGCTCTTGCTCTGCCTGTGCACTCATTGGAGTCTTTTGCTAGTTTGACAGCTGTGAGTGAGCTGAACACTGGCCATGTTCATCGTTCATGTTCATGATGATAATTTGGGCGAGTGTCTTTAGAGCGAGGCCTGACGGGGTGAAAAAAGTTGGCAACATTGGGCTGGGTTCTTCTTGTCTGAAATCACTAAAGTCACTAAAATTTTGTGTACTCTTGCTAGTTTCTCAACGTTACCAACCCAAGCTTTAATATATTGATGCATTCTACCCTATAGAAATATTTTTCTTTGGACTTTTCATTGTCCTGTACGCTGAAGAATTAATGTAGATATAGGCTACATGTTTTGTATTTATGTACATTTTTAATGGCCATTCATTTGCACATCATTTATAGACATAACTGAATGAAACAACACATACACAAGGCCATGTCACTCTGCTGAAATGCAGGATTTATTATTTTTTTATTAACTTCACAAAGTCAGTTGTCTCTTTTCACCTGTAAAAAGGCAAAGTTCAGCTAGTGATATCAAACATGACAACAGCCATTTGGCAGCGTAATAAAGCAACATATATCCTCAGATCACAAGTACTGTAAATCAGGGTGGATAGCTTTGTCCTGGAATAAAACCCAACCCCTGCTTTTTTTTTATTAGTTATATGTAGTGGGGTTGTATCAGAGATTTATCATACTGTATATTTACTGTATTACCTACAGGACACGAGAGTCGGCACGCCCCCAGTTTGGAGAAACTGACAGGAGTACAAGAAGGAAGGAAGCAAAGTACTATAGCATACATTTTAACTGGCAATGATTTTTTCAGCTGTTTAAAATATGTTGTGCTGCTGCCCCTGTCCACAGTGGCACATTGCTTCGCTCTCGTGCTGGTACTCCTGTCTGTTTCTCCAAACTGGTCACATACCGACTGCCATCTATTGTAGGTAATACTGAATACTGAATACTGAATAAGTACCTCATACAACCCAACTTCAACACACCCTAACTATCCATTTAAATGTGCATCACAGTACAGTAAATGTGAAATTCAAGGTGACAGTTTTGCATTTCAATGTGATGGATTTTGTTTTTACTAGCAGCAACCTCTACTCTGGAAATGATTGTATAAATATTACATATATTCAATGTAGTTGTTGTGTGTGTATGTGTGTGTATATATATATATATATATATATATATATATATATATATATATATATATATATATATATATATATATATATATTTATAATATTTTATTCATTAATTCCCCAAAATGCCATGTTCAAAATTGTTCATACCCTTGTCAAATGTCTCTCTTCAATAGTCTATAGCATAGCCTTTGTTGTTTATGACTGCTTTTAGATGATTGTTGTACGTGTCCACAAGCTTGCATGTCTCCTGTGGGATGTTGGCCCACTCTTCCTTGGCGAAGGCCTCAAGCTGGGTCAGGTTGGTGGGTTTCCTAGCCATCACTCTGGTCTTCAAGTCTCACCACACGTTCTCAGTTGGACTGAGATCAGGGCTCTGACTTGGCCATTCTGGGACACTGACACCATTGTCCTTGAACCATTTCTTCACTACCTGGGCGGTGTGTTTCAGATCGTTGTCCTGCTGGTACATCCAGTTGTGTCCAAGCTGGAGTTTCACAGGAGATTCTTTTAAGTTTCCATCAAGGATCCTGATGTAATCCTCTTTTTTCATTGTTCCTTGGATCTTTACGAGGTTCCCTGTGCCACTGGAAGAGAAGCATCCTCACAGCATTATGCTTCCACCATTGATGGTGGGCACACTGTTCTTGGGCTTGATGCTTCTCCTTTCTTCTTCCCAACATATTGAACATCCATATGGCCAAATAACTCTTCAACTTCGTCTCATCAGACCACAGGATGGTTGACCTAAAGCTGGGATCTTGCTTCAGGAGACCTTCCACATGCTTCTTTCTGAGCAGAGGTGTCTTCCGAGGCCTACGTCCATGGAGATCTCCTCTGTACAAGACTCACTCATTGATGGACCGTGACAGCTTTGTCCCTGTCTGGTTGAGTGTTTCCATTAGGGCCTTGGTTGTGGTCCGGGCATTGTTGTTGACCTCTTGGCAGATTTTCCTGATAAGTTTGGGGAACACCTTATGTTTCCTGCCATGCCCGCTGAGGTTTTTAACAGTATTGAACCTCTTGTGCTTGTTGATGATGCTCTGGACGGTCGACACAGGGACATCATACTGCTTTGAAATGGCCTTGTTAGCTTTTCCTTCATTGTGGGCTCACAAGACACTGATATAAGTCTCCACTGATCTCTTTCTTCTTTAACATGAGGACCAGAAATTGGGAATGTCCAGAACATTTTTCCTCAATTTATACTTTTCTGAAAAGATGCTATTTATTAATTTTTTGAAATCATTGTTTAAAACTTGGTCAATAAAAAAGTTATTTTTCCATTGTAACATCTAGAAATAACTACAGGCCAAAGATTCATACATTTTGTTGGGATATTGTCAGGGGTATGAATAATTCTGAACATGAGCAAAATATCTCTTTTGGCCATATCTATTAAAATACAAATAAAGTTTAACCAACTCATATGTGGATTTGTGTATAGCAAGTAGAAAACAGATACACAAGAAGTACCGTCATAGTAACTTTTACAAAGAAGGAATCTAAAAAGGAATGTTATTTTCCATGGGGTATGAATAATTTTGAGGACAAGTGTATATATATATATATATATATATATATATATTTACACACACCATATTTTTCGCACTATAAGGCGCATTAATGAGCGAAACAAGCGAAACAAAACGGTCAGATAATTCAATTAATTTAATAACTCAATAACTTCAATAACTTTCAACATTTTTCAGTTGTAACACATGAACAGTACACTCACTTTTCAGTTCATCCCTCCACAAATCAAATCCATCAAATCCTTCATCATCAGTGTCTGAGTTATACAGTTAGGCGATTTTAAGTGCGCCTTATAGTGCACAAAATATGGTGTATATATATATATATATATATATATATATATATATATATATATATATATATATATATATATATATATATATATATATAAAGAGAGAGAGAGAGAGAGAGAGAGAGAGAGAGAGAGAGAGAGAGACATTTTTTCCTGCTGAATGGTCAGATCATGGAATAACGTTGATGCTGCATATTCATCAGTCTACAGAGCTCCTGCTTCCATTTGAAATGATGATCAGGAAGTATGTCGTCCTTCACGTTTGAGTCCATAAACTATTTCACGGAGCAACATCTCTGCCCTCAGTTTCAATTCTAAACTTGAACTTGAAACAAAGGCTGACAAAATGTGGTGAAGAGGAGTTTAGTCCTCATAGGTGTAGTTATAAAACACCCTGCCACCCCACACATGCATGCATTTTACACCTCACCTCCCCTCAGCTGATACCCCAGCGTCTGAGCAGAGTAACAGACGTTTAATTTAGTTCTTTCCATCTCTGTGGAGAAATGCATTAAGCTGCTGAAGTGTGAATGGAGATGTCTTAAAGGGAAGGAATTAAGTGTTCCCGCTGTGCCTGCACGTACTTGTTTGCATAACCCCCACTCTATCATTGTTCTCTCTGCAATACACAACATTAATGCTTCACAGTGTTTATTCACTCAGTTTCTCAGTGCAGTGCAGGACTCCTGCTGCCGGGTTGATTCTGATTATCCACAAGAATCTGCTGATTCGAATAAAACCAAATTCATTTGAATTTTGTTATTTACATTCAGTCACCTCTGTAAGCTCTGATGTGTCTTCCCCTCACAGCACTTCTAATATGGTCTTTGGTTATGATGTGGCAGCACCCCCTACTGGTACCCTGCAGACACTAATACATACATGGGCAAAAGTATGTGGACACCTCTGTACTATTTTTGCCTGGTTTGAAACACTTGGATGTAAAAACAGAAAATACTAATGAAATCAATGAAAACATTGAGCCAACAGTTTGTGTTTGTCTCTATCCTGTCTGAGCATGACCCAAAGTCAGCTGAAATGACTTTCTCAGTTGGTTTGGTGTGGAAGAACTTGAATGGTCTGTCCAGAGCCCTGACCTCAACCCCATTCAACACCTTTGAGATGAACTGGAACACAGACTGGGAGCCAGACCTCATCAACCAACTTCGCTGATGGACCTCACTTAAGCTGGATATACACTGTACGGTTTTAGCCCATTTAAGGCTAAAATTTTTAGTCATACAACTCATTTTAGAGTCTGACTAAATTTTAGCTCCGTCAGGTATTGATTGCCGTGCAGTGTACAGGAGACCGAGGAGGAATTAACTCCTCCCACCTGTCTGTCGGTCACTTCAGCAAACAGGATGGTATAGATGAGGAAGGCAGCACATTTCTGCATTAGCACTGTGACCTGTACAGACCTCTGCTAGCAAACAGACTTTACTTGACTTGGCCCTTTTTTTAATGTATTACATTTTAAGATAAAGTGCAGTAGAAGTGGGCAAAGTGGAAACTAATAGTGCATTAACAACTCATACAGCAAAGGACAAGCCAGTGAACTAGAATCATACAAACGAGAAAGGAAGGGGCAACAATTACTAAAAAAGGGATTTGATTTCCTTATTATAGTACGCTAGTGTTTAGTTACAACATAGTAGTAACAACATAGCGACAATGCTCTCGAAAAATATCATTGGTTGGTCTCTGAGGAAGGAGGCACCGGGGTGGATCTGGGAGTGGCTAGAACAACTGGACCAGGGCAGACTGGTTTGTTCCTTCACCTCTTTCTTTGCTCCTAAGTGCTTTAAGCCATCCCCAGTCCCATAGAAGGTGTTCTGGCCTGTTGCGAGTCAGATCTGCTTTAGAGCAGTCCCCATCCCCGCATGAGGGATCTGTTCAGGTTAGACAGGTTAATGCATTGCCTCTGCTCATTTATCATCATAAGGCAAAAAGCTATTATGAATAAAGAACATTTACAGTTTCAGAGAAGCATTATTTCTTGTTGTTATCTCTTCTGAGAACACTGTGTAAAAGATGGTAGGTTCCATTATGCAGATAAAACAGAAGCAGCCAGGAGAGACGTCCCCACATGGATCCAATCAACATATTCCTGACCTGGTCCTTATGTTTTTAATCAATACTGGTGTCCTCAATTTATGTTGTTAATTTAAGGGTGTCCCTCAACACCTTTGGAAAAATCTGACCACTTATGCATCCATTAGAGGACAGTCAGCAACTCAGTCACTCTCATCTGATGTTAGGTCTGATACTTACTGGATGTAATCAATCTAGCACTGATCATTATGAGATGATGCATTATATGTAGATGATCTGCTGCCACATCTGTGCTGTTGAATGATGAGCAACTGACCCATATGAACATTTCTGATCAGATGATATCAACACAAAAGAGTTTTTACTAAACATCAATGCTGTTACTGTAAATATTGTTGCTGTAAATTTAGAATTACTACGACACTGCTTAACAATCGTCCCAAGTGCTTTTTAAACTTTCAAATGTGGAACGATGTATTAATACATAAAACTAAATTTAAGTTGGCACTGTCGCCTCACAGTAAGAGGGTCACAGGTTTGAGTCATTCTGTGTGGAGTTTGTATGTTCTCCCTGTCATAGTGTGGGTTTTCTCCAGGTTCTCTGGTTTCCTCCCACAGCCCAAAGCCATGTAGGTTAGGTTCACTGATGGCTCTAATTAACCTGTGGTTGTGAATGTGAGTGTGAATAGTTGTCTGTCTCTATGGGTGCATCCCAAGAATCTTAACTGCATCCACGTTTCCCTCACTTGCATCTTTTCATTTTGTCTAAGTCCCTCCCACCAGGGATGCAATGAGAGATGTAAGGAAATCATGCGAGGAAAGAGGAAACAAGGAAATAAATTTTAGTGACATGAGGCATCCTTTCCTCTGAAGCTTCATGTGAAGCGGCGTCCCTTTCTGATGACAGCAGCAGCTGATCACAGCTGGATCAGCTGTCAGTCGGCTTTCACAGCTGTTTGTGTCTGAACTGATCTAATACTAATAAAGACACAGTTATCAGTGTTTTCTCTCTGTAGCCTGTTAGCTGTTTAACAGAATAAAAGCTGCAGTCTGTATTTATACTGTGGACGGAGTCCTGCTGAGAGGACCAGGGACTATTTCTACTGGTACAATGCCTTTATATTATTTATATATTATTAGCAAATGTAATTATTGATAACCTGACTGTGAATTCATTAATTAATAACATTTTTATTAGGCTAAATGTTTCAGGGAAAACTGAAGTGAGGTAATTCAAACCCGACGCTCAGAAATTATCAACCTTGTGACTGAATGGAAACGACTATTAATAATGTGTGTTTGTTGCTGACAGGTAGACTCTCCTTTTCTCTCTGACTTTAATTAATTATCATCAATAAAAGTTAATGGGGTAGTAACAAATCATGAGGGGAAAACTATTTTTAATGAATGAAGTTGTTTCAGTGTCAGGCTACTTCAGACGTGGTGTGTGGAGGAGAAATACTGAGGTCCCTCTGCTGCTGTTCAGACTTTAACCTTAATCTTAAAAAGGGGGCATGCCGGTCAGTAGAAGACTTCAGTGAAGGTTGCTCCCGGTGTGTCCTCACTCACCTCCTCTGAGATCCATCCTCGCTCCTCCCTCCAGAAATAAGGTTTGGCTTTGGGACGGTCTTCAAGATGGCACACCAGAACAACTTCCGGTTCAAGCGAGGTTTGAGGTATACAAGGAAATAATAAGAGACTTAGGAAGGGGGCGGCAGTAGCTCAGTCTGTAGGGAGTTGGCTTGGGAACCGGAGGGTCACCGGTTCAAGTCCCACCATGGACCAAGAACTGAGTGTGAACTGGTAGCTGGAGAGGTGCCAGTTTACCTCTTGGGCACTGCCGAGGTGCCCCTGAGCAAGGCACCAAACCCCCAACTGCTCGGGGCGCTTGTCAGGAGCAGCCCCATCACTCTGACACCTCTCCATTGTTGCATGTTTGTGCATGTGTGTGTTCGGGTCTGCATGTACCGTGTATAAGTTAACAACAGAGTGAAAAAATTGAATTTCCCCTCGTGGGACTAATAAAGGACTATCTTCTTCTTCTTCTTCTTATGCATCAGGCCTGTGATACCTGGAGACCTGTGCAGGGTGTACCCCTCTGTTACAGCTGGGATCAGTTCAGTTTTCAGTTTCTTTGCTTTTCTAACATTGGCTTGCATGTTAAACTGAGTATAATGTTAAATTCTGATATTTAATCTTATTTTATATGATAGAGCTGAGTGCTATCACTCTCCACCTTTACACCAATTCATGGGTTCCTGAATTATAATTGAGTTATTAATTATAGTTACATATTTTGATATTCATTCATTTAAATGAATAAATCTGCTACAAGCCATACTGCTACATCAGTTTTGCAGGTATTTAGTCATAAACCAAAGTATTTAAGAAACTGAAAGGTCAGAGGATCACCAAAGTAATTACAATTCATCCAGCGGGGAACATGAATATGTGCACAAAACCCCATATCATTCAATCATTCACCATTCAGTAGCTGGAGTCAATTTACACAGAACAACAACACACCCTCCTAGTGCTGCTTTGTCACACCCTTGACGTTACTTTATTTTCTGCATCAAAATCACCATAGTTACCCTTACCCTTAACTGTAGTTAGGTTTAGGAAACATAAGGACTAAATGGTTGAGCTTAAAAATACTACATTTGTACAGTGAAAAAGACACTGACCATTGTGAATACAGGACATGAACAACGGTCTGGATGAAAGCCTTGTGTTTGTTTGACCCATCCAGCTCCCCTCCCACTGGGTTTTTTTCGATCTTTAGACTATGCCACCACACTCCACACCAGTGGTCTTTCTATGAGTGTTGAAGCAGATGGGTTTACATTAGTTAACAGGACGCCCGGTGTGTTTCATACCTGGACCCATAAGGTGGAAAAGGTGGAAAGCTTTTTGGAGCCCAGCTCAACTCTGGACTAATGCCAGATGGAGATTATTGGATTGACATTGACTATTATTCAACCTGTCACCTGCAGAAGTTCTCTGACGACTCTGCTATCGTCGGCCTCATCACTGATGGGGACGATGGGGAGTACAGAGAACTCTCCCAGGACTTCGTGGACTGGTGCCTGCGGAACCACCTCCAGATCAACGCGGGGAAAACTAAAGAGCTGGTGGTGGATTTCCGCAGGCAAACTCATCCCCCTCCAACACCGGTGAACATCCAGGGATCAGACATTGAGATGGTGACATCTTATAAATACCTGGGTGTTCACCTGAACAATAAACTGGACTGGACAACAAACTCCTCTGCACTCCATAAGAAAGGCCAGAGCAGGCTGTACCTGCTCAGGAGACTGAGGTCTTTTGGAGTGCAGGGGACACTATTGAAAACATTTTATGACACTGTTGTGGCATCAGCCATATTTTATGGAGTGGTTTGCTGGGGCAGCAGCATCACAGCTGCAGACAGGAAGAGGCTGGATAAGATTATCAAAAGAGCCAGCTCTGTCCTGGGATGCTCTCTGGACTCAGTGCAGGTGGTGGGAGAGAGGAGGACGATGGCTAAGCTGTCATCCATGATGGAGAAGGACTCCCACCCCATGAGAGACACCATCAGAGCTCTGGAGAGCTCCTTCAGTGACAGGCTGCTACACCCTAAGTGTACAAAGGAGCGGTACAGAAGGTCCTTCCTGCCTGCAGCTGTTAGACCCACACCAGCACTGCTCCCAGTAGACCACATACACATTCACAACCAGTACTGCTCCCAGTAGACCACATACACATTCACAACCAGCACTGCTCCCAGTAGACCACATACACATTCACAACCAGCACTGCTCCCAGTAGACCACATACACAGTCACATTCACAACAAACTCACTGGAAATAAGTGCAATAAGGACTTTATACAATTATATCACTGATATGATGGACACATTTTTTTTTTTTTTTTTTCTGTCTTTACTTTTTTCTATTTTCTATTATGTATATACTAATTTATTTTTATTTGTATTGCTGCTGTAACGTGTAAATTTCCCCACTGTGGGACTAATAAAGGAATATCTTATCTTATCTTATCTTATTAATTAAATATTGAATTTAAATTGTTATTAGCTATGCATACTGGGATCCACATCTCTCAGTAAATAATAACCATCAAATAATCAGCCAAGCCACAGTGTAAATAAAGTATTTTATATTTGAAAATGTATATAAAGGAAATCTGGGGTGCCAATTTGATTAGGCTTGATGCTGATAAGTTTAATAAAAGCATTAATACCTATAATTTATAGGTGCTATGAACTGTAACCATCTTCTTACATTAACATTAAACATATAGCCCAAGCTAATTGTATAATATTTTGAGTACTGGACTAATTACCAGGTAGTAGAGCTCACTGTTATATTGTAGTATTTTATTATTTTCTACATTTTATATGTTGTTCTATACTATTAGCTACAGTATATTAGCCTGTTACTTAATGTTGGAGTGAATTGTATGTATACTCCATCACTGAATAAGTGTCTGTCAGTTTACATGTATGTGTTTAGCGGGAGAAAGAGACATTGTGTTGATACGACTTAGGGAGGTCCCATCCACCGGCCTTTTTCTGTGGGTGGGTCTGACTGGCACTGTAACACATGCCGACAACCATAAGATAAGATAAGATAAGATAAGATGAACTTTTATTAATCCCCAGAGGGAAATTCGAGTGTCATAGCAGCATCAACACAGATAAATACAGTATAGTAAAAATTAAAAGAGAAGGTGCAATGAAGGAAAGAAGGTGCAATGAAGGGAATTGACAATACAATAAATAAGTAACAGTAATAAGTAAAGTGCAGCAGGTGGTGAGTATTGTATATGCATAGCTTATACATATGTAATTATATAATTACATGTAATTATATACATTTGGAATAAATACGGAGCAGATGATCAGAGTCACATGGGGGTCAGACCTTGGTTGTGGAGCCTGATGGCCACCAAAAGAAAGGACTGACCCAGACGATTTGTAGTGTGCCGAGACGGGATCAGTCTCTGGCTGAATGTACTCCTCATCTGGACCAGTTGGTCATAGAGGGGGTGGGAGGGGTTCTTCAGAATAGACTCCAGCTTCCTCCTGGTCCTCCCCTCTGCCACCACCTCCAGACTGTCCAGCTCACATCCAACCACAGACCCAGCCCTCCTCACCAGTTTGTTAAGTTTGGTGGCATCCCTGGTGCTGATGCTACCCCCCCAACATACCACGGCACTGAGCTGCTAAGACGTGCTGCCACTCCGAAGGCAGCACAGTGTCACGACAAAGCCTGAGTATTTCACGCCCTGGAAATAAGAACTGTCTGGAACAACATGTAAACACCTTGGTGGTGCTAAAGGAAATGTCAGAGGAACACCAAAGTAATCAGAGTTCATCCTTTAGGCTCCAATTTTATAACAATCCAACAGTTGTAGAGGTATTTCACTACAAGCCGAATTTGTAAACCTGCTGGTGGTGCTAGAAAAGAGGTCTGGGGATCATTAAAGTCAATAGGATCCATTCTCTGGGATCTTAAATGTTTGGATAAAATGTCATGCTAGTCCATCCATTGTTGAGATACTTCAGTCTGGACCAAAGACTGAAAATAATCTGAATCAACTGACCAGTTGACCTATCATTTCTGTCCATTGAGCCATGCTGTTAGCATTTCTAAAAATCTCTGTTACTCTGTAGATGAAGCTGAAAAAATGAAGTAGCAGTCTCAGTGTTTAGCTCTACATTTGCATAATTTCAATGTCAGTTTAACATGCATACCCAGTTCCACTTGCTATATTAGAATGACATGATAAAATTTTCTTAGCTCTAGTATGAATAATTATGACCCCACCTTAGTTTCCTTCCTGCCTAGTTGCTCTGTTGATGTATCTTTCTGTATGATACTCACTTTTTTCCCACATTAGAGAGGTTCTCAATAGGAATCTCCCCTTCAAAGAATGTATTATGTTGAATGAATTCTCAGTCCTGCTCCTAATTGGGAGCCTTTGCGTAGGTATATCGTCATTGTGGCTATAAATAATCTGAGTTAGCTTGTGTGTAAAGTGCAACGAAATTGGGACAGCAGAGCCATGCAGGCTGCAGCTACACATGGATGTAATATGGATGCACTTTATTAAACCATCGTACCTGAGAGCACTGTGCAAAACCAAGAGAAACAATCTATGGTTTTGGGGTTGTTGGGGACGGGGGGGGCCCTCATCCCACAGAAAAAAAAAATGAGTTAGTGTGATAGGGTGGGGGAGACCTGTTACCTTTCCCACCCCCCCGGCCCCCCCCCCAGACCCCCAACCCCCCCCCCCCCCCGCCCCTCCCCGCCCCCCCCCCCCCCCCCTCCTTTCTTCCTTTTTTTTTTTTTTTTTTTTTTTTTTTTTTGGTTTTCTTTTTCCCTTTTTTATTTTAAAAAAAAATAAAAAAAATTAAATTTCCCCCCCTCGGATTAATAAAAAAATATCTTCTTCTTCTTCTTCTTCTTCTATCTTTCATTTCTTACCTCACTGATAAACACTACATTTTATAGTATCTTGTCAATCTGTGAATATAGTCATGGCTGTATACATGTTTCAAAATGTACTATATGATTTTGTTGAGTCAAAAATAATTGCCATGATAGGATTTTGTTATTGTCAAGAAATCCTACAAAAAGACCCAATCCAACAATGTGTTAGTCAGTCACTAACAGACAGGGTTGGGCCCACAGGGTCCGACTGAAGACTTGTATCTTGTGGCATCAGAAGAGAGGTGTTACATTCCTGTGCAGGAAGTGCAGCTACATCACAAAATGGCCGCCCTGGCCCACACTACATCTCAGAGAAATGCCTCATCACTCACACAGATGTAGGTGCTTCAGGCCCTGACCAGACAGAGCGTATTTTAGCAGCCTGGGGCGGCTTTTTGTAATTGTTTTCAATGAGAGTGAAAAGTTTTGTGTTGCTTTGCACTTGGCATCTTTTCACTCTCCACCCTGAAAGCCTCGAGTTGAAAAAAATTCAACTATGTATGGAAAAATGTTATTAGCAGGGTTGGAGCCAATCCCAGCTGACATTGAGCGAAGGTAGGGTACATGCTGGACAGGTGGCCAGATTATCACAGGGCAGACAGACAACCATTCACACTCACATTCACACCTACAGGACATTTAGAGTCATTAGTTAACCTAACCTGCATGTCTTTGGACTGTGGGAGGAAACTTGAGAGCCCATAAACAACCTATAGCCCAGCCAAACATGCTCCACCAAAATGGTCCCAAACCAGCCAGCCCTCCCTCTAGCCAGGAAAATGAAGCTTTTAATCACTGCGTGCTGCATCATAGAGTCCTGAGGTCTCGCCAGTGCTATCGTTGTGGTGAATTATGCCATACCTTGTGGCAATGCTAAAAGCCCAATGAGCCGGTGCCAATGTTTTGTCTTTGTTGATGCTGCAAATAGAGCTGCAGGAATTCAGGAACAATTTAAACTTGAAGACAATGGAGTAGAAGCGCTGCTGGGTCTTTGTGGCAATCACATACAGGTGCTCTTTGGATCCTTCAGGTGTATTGTTCTTAATCAGTATTGTTGAGGGCTCATTGCATGAGCAGAATATGGTCTCACAAAAGTAGAAAAGGCAAGTTTGTCTAAAAAATAATCCCAGGCAATATGCAATCCAGGCAATGTAATGATCAAAATGAACAAAATAAATGGCTTTATTTTACATGGCAGTAATTGTTTAAAATGACCAACATGTTGCTGATGAAGACCTATGTTGGTCGCAACGCATTGGTCATTTTACACGCAACAATTTCTGCCATTTTAGGCATTTTAATCTTGTTCAAACACTACAGAGTGCCTGGGATTATTTTTGAGGGAGACATGCATGTTGTACTTTTTTGAGATCATATTCCACTCATGCAATGAACCCTTCACAAGACTGAATTTCATCATCATCATCATCATCACCACAGCAGAGAGCCAGCAGCCCATATATCCACTTTGCGGCCCTTCCGGGGGAAAGTAGACGCCACAGACCGACGTGCCCAGTAGCTGTGAATCAATGGGATATAGCAGCCTTGTTCGAGTTGCTTGTGAACCCCCTGTTGACTGGAGAATAAAGATGTCTCCTCTGTTGAACTTTCTATTTTTCCCTTTTTCATTTATATTGCACTGCCTCATCCTAGTCTGCTCTAGTGACCTCTCATGACATTGCAATCTTTAAGAACGCCTCACAATTTTATAGTTTCAGCTTTTTTAAAAGAAATTTCCTAAAACAATTACCCACTGTAGGTTTAATATAATATAATTTATAGTTTAATATTAAAGAATTAAAAAGTTGTGTAGCAATGAAAGTTAGTGGGTGTCGTGACCCACTGAGATAATATACAGAAGATGGCGGTGTTGGTGTAGTTTCAGGTGATGCTTTCAAATCATCACAAGGCTAACACTGACAATGAAGATTTTCAAGCTATGCTAGTGGCAGGGGCTCTGGTGATCGCAATGTCATTCATGTTCCCCTTGTAATCACTTTGGTGATCCTCTGAACTTGCACCATCAGGTCAAATTTTTATGACCAAATACCTGCAAAACTGAATCCAGAGTTAAAATCCACCCGTGTGCCGTGTCCGCCCAGTTAATGCTGGCCCAGCTTTATTTTTAATACGTCCCATCAAACTGCCTGCCAAGCAGCTGACAGCTGATGGAGATGATAGCAGACACATGGAGTATCAGGACCGAAAACATGACCAGAGAGGAGATGAGGAAAGACGTAATAAAACGCAGTGAGGGTGATATAGATTGAATGAGATTATGCTGATCACAGAACATGATTGCTCTTAGTGAGGGCGCTGCTGCCACACAATACAGTATAAACAGAGTGATTAGCATCAATCAGCAGCATTCATAAAAACCCACACACTTAACCTCACTAGATGCACACAACTGGATGGTTTTTAAATAACGTGACCTTGGATGAGCAGCTGAATAAGGAGCTCCTTCTTCTGTTTCCATGGTAACCATTCAGTGGAGATTAGATGACAACACCAGAGTGATTTTGTATAGCTTTTAGCTGCACTTCTCTAATTATTTTATCCTAATAGAAGGTGTCGGGGAAAGTGGGAGGCTGCTGTTGCTGGACTTCAATCCAGAGCAGAATGATGAAGCATGATGAGAGACATGTCATCGTTCAGATGAGACAGCCTTACTCACTCAGACAGTCACTCTGCTGGTCTCTCCAGGACTGAGGTGGGAGATGAAGTGATAGCAACGACTGATTGATTGTACAACCTCAGTGACAGACTGCCCTAAAAACACTTGTCCTTGAATTTACTGTGTGAACACGTTAGAGGGCGAATGACTTAAAACCTATTTACAACTGCTTCAGATTATGAGAAACATCTGCATCAATTTCATGTTAGGTCCTTGACAACCTGATCTAGGACCAGAGTCAGGCCAACTCCAAATTTTACTCATTCGACCTGCATGCAGGTAGTGTCCTGTTCTTTTGCTGCAGGTCTTAGATCTGTGTTTACGTGTTTTCATTCACCTGTTTTTGTATGCATTGTGATGTAAACGCTAATCCAATGATTGCCATTTACTTTTGTATGTTTTCATGTCCTTTCTAGGAACATACTATAAGTAATACTGACATTGTAGAAGTTACAGAAAAGTACCGACAAACAACTTGTATCTTTGACTACATGAAGGCGTGTGCCTTTTAACACTAAAAACCAACTGTTGAGAGGGCTGCTTCAGTCTGGAATCTTGTTTCTATGGATTAGGAATTGTTCCTCTCTTGATTTGCATGCCAGTTCAATTAGATATTACTGCCATGATTGTTTAAAACAGGACTCAAGATTAACAGTTTCCTTTCGTCCTGGGAACAATAATATGTCCATTATCGCTTAGCAAATGACAGACTGAGCAGAGAGCTGACCACAATGTAGCACAATGACATCATTCTGCATATTGATTGGCCTAGTGCTTTTTTGTGTTTGTATCTTCGGAGACACTCTGAGCAATGGGCCTTCTTTTTTGGATACCGGGAAAATGGGTTTTTGGTCCAATGGGACATTTTTTGGACTATTGGGACTTGTGGGTTTCGGAATAATGGTCCATCAGAACAGTGGCATGGCACCTTTGTCAACACACCTGATGGAGATATGTGCCCTCTGTCAACTGGTTAAATGTAGTGATGAGTCAGCAGTTAATGGCAGTATAAAACAGTCAATAAAACATGTAGTCAATAAATATGTTTTTCAAAAATTGTGAATCACCACAATTACAAGAGGTCCTTGACCATATAGTCATAAACGAGCACAAGTAGTAGTAGGCGAGATTAGCTGAGGACAGACAGACAGATGCACACATACAGCTGAATACATAATCTCCTCAGGTTTATGCTGGGCAGAGATAATAACAGAATGTGGACACAGTTAGTGTGAAAAATATAATGAAAGTGTGTTATGGCTTGATCAAGTAGAACACATCCACTGAGTTATTGATGCTAAACTATAAATCCAAACTTACACTGTATCTAAACGCCAACCTGCTGTCCTGCTTTTTTTCCATTGTTTGTGGAGCTACCCACATGTTCGCTGTTACTGGACTATGATTATATATGCTTTATAACATTTGTGAGCCCTTTTTACATCTTGCTGACTAAATGATGACATACCTGCTGATCTCTGTAACAACAGACCTTTTGCATATTCTGTTGCACTCTGCTCAGAAATGTGTCCTAGTCATGTGGATGTCTGACAAAGCTCCCACCCTAAATCAGTGGCTACATACTATAACATGTGTCATGCCTTTTGAACCTTTCCATCCAGAGACGGATAACCCCTTTTTATTCTACCTTATTCTTATTCTATCTATGACTCCTTTGAATACCTGGGAGCGAAGGATGAAGTTGGGACTGATAGAACTAGCCTGGATAAAGGATGTGGAATTATAGCTTGGTATGATATTGAAGTTCAGTCAGGCATTCCACATGTAAGGATGGCTGTCCACTATGGGTTCAGGGCTCCCATTTTATATGTCTCTGTCAAGTATAAATACATTTTAAGGGTGTGAAGGTTAGGGTGACTTTAAAGCAGGAAATCAGAGTTTGCAAAGACCTGCAATTAATATTACCCTGTTGTTTAAAAACTACCCACATCACATTGATACAAAGATGACTGAAAATTGGCAAACCTTCCTTTTAACTAAACCATAATCTTTCCCTAATCTTAACCATACCTGTACGAACATTTGATTTGATTTGATTTGAATGATTTATTTCAGACATGATTGAGTAATACTACAATACTATTCAATTCAAGAGTAGCTCTAGACCATGCTCTGTTTAGAAATCCAACAAGAGATCCCCCATGATGACAATAATCAATAGAAGTGGATGTACTAGAGTGAAAGTAGAAGTATCAGTAATAGTAGCTGTATATCTCGCATAGAACATAATAAAACAGCATAATAATAGAAATATATGTACTACTAATTATAAAAAAAAATGCTGATAATAATGGTAGTAGCAATGGGTGTCAAGCAGGCAGCAGATGCAACCAGGATCCAGGTGTAACCCTGATCCATGGATACCAGCGAGACAAGAAAGCACAAAGACTCTGGGGAAGAAATCAAGTTAGTAACATGAATTAATGGGACATGAATGCATCCAGATGGAGAGGAAGAGAATGAGAGAGGAGCTGTATCATAGGAAGTCCCCCATCAGTCTAGACCTATAACAGCAGAAATAGGGCTGGTCCAAGACAGCCTGAGCCAGCCTCGGGCCAGCCCTAACTATAAACCTTATCAAAAAGGTTTAAGCCTACTCTTAAATGTGAAGACAGTGTCTGCCTCTCAGACTGAAACTGGGAGTTGGTCCCATTCTAGGAACCTCCAGTAACCCTGCATTCTGGGAGCCAATTGAATGGGCGCCACATTGCCATTGAATGTTAAGTGTTGAACATAACCCAAGATTTTGCTGAATTAGCCAATATTAGTGTGCTTGTCTGGGAATGTAATTGAATGATTTTAATGGCTCAAATTACTGAATTACTCATGAATATCGTATAAATCCAATGATAAGCATTCACATTAATATTCATGATCATCGCAATGTGTGAACTGCATAAAAAATGACATGTATTGCTTCTGCTTATACCTTGGTAAAGCATCACACTGCCAGTGCTGCTGTCATCTCTCTCAGAGTGTTGGTCAGCAACATTTTGGATAAGACTAATTATTCTGTGGTCTTTTTGGACCACATTTAACTTTCCTTCCAGACTGGGTCTGTTATTTTGATTTCAAACAGTTGAGGAAGGTTTTGTTTCAGATCAGTTTTGAAATGTTGGACCTGAGAGTGTGCCTTTTCATTTGGTGACCCATTGAAAGGTAGTGTTAGAAATGCTGTCTGCTGTTGGATTAACACACACAATATATATGGAAATCATCTCCTGTGTGACTCAGTTAATAATTTAAAAATGCCAATCACAAGGTTCTGCGTTTATTTGGGTCAATGTTTCTGAACCAGCAAAACATGTGTTAATTACCAACTCCAGAGCTAGCTTCTGCTGGGCTTCTGTGGACAGTTTCCACTCTGTCCTAACACTCTCCTGACACTCATCATTTAAGCTACATTACATTATGCACATAATCAATTTGCTTGGTCCTCCTAAACCCTCATCCTGGGAGTCCATCATTAATTGCCTTTCCAAGCTCTCACTGATAACAGGCACTGACAGGTCAGAGCAGAGGCAATGCAGTCTCACAGTAATAACCCATTTCAATGCAAACGCAGCCACATATGCTCCTCTCCGGCCCAGTGTAACTTCCTGTTTTCCCGAGTGTTTCTGTAGACCTCCTACAACAAATGCTTGTTATGTGGAATAGCAAACTGATATACCAAGGTCTCTGAATATCTTTTATTCACAGCTCGGGAAAAATCAATAATGAACTAGAGACCATCACCATATTACAGGTTGGAATCTTAAACTTTTATGCATATCCTATTAAAATGACAATAGATAAGTGCTTGTTCTAACTTATCATTATGAAATGTTGATAGCACAATGTAATGGCTATAGAACAATAATGTCATTGGTAGTTAGATTGGTTCCCATTAGCCTCAGTGCATTCACTATTCAATTATGTCTGCCAGTGGGTACAATCTCCCAGAAAAATGAAAGCTCCATTTGCTCATGATTCTTCATTTTATTCTTATTACCTCTGCCAAGGAAACATAATCTCAGGAGAAGGCATTTCAATAGCGCGTCACTTTTAAGGCCATTCCATGTGTCATGATAATGCAGCAGTCATTTTAGCTATGAAGTTTACATTGTAAAGCAGCTTTTCGACTTTAAATTAAAAAAATATGCATTGGATGAGTCATCTAAAAATCATTTCAGATATCTGTGGCGTGCACAGCGATCACACACACATTTTCTTGAGGAAATGCTATTCTAGTAATCTTTGTTCATCTGTGTCAAAATACTTAATAAAGTTGATTCAGATAACTATTCAAAATCTGACTAATGTCAAACCTCCTTGTGTGGACTCGTCCTTATCAATCTAAGGGTATGATGGTGAATGTGTGTTCTGTGGAGAACAAAGTGAAAGTGGAGGAAAGAGTAACTCCAGGCGTGGCGCTGCGACTGCTGACCTTGGAGCTCATTTTTCACTGGTATCAGCAGAGAGAGATCTGCAGCTAATGTCTGCAGCTGAAAGAGACTTTCCCGTTGACTCTCTGCATTTAATTAGATTAAGATTCAATGCACTTCCCCTTTTCACCTCTCTTAACCAGCCGTCTGCAGAAGACAGTGGATAAATGGCCAGAAAGTGACTGGAACAGTCCAGCTCAGAAAAAGAAGCATAATGTGCTCTGTCTGTCCCCTTGATCTATGGAGCTCTCTACTTCAGCTGTGCCCGGACAGAACAGAGATCTCGGCTGAATACCAGCCATTTTCAAGATCAATACAGCCTTGGACAGTGAACAGGGAAAGCTCATTAAGCATGCAAAGACATGTCACGATGAAGACATCTGAGAACAAATGCCTCTATTGATTTCTGAGGGGGAGAGACAGGCATTTGAGGGTGACCACTGGGGAATTTGCGTGTACACAACATTTGGGTTTTTGCTTTCTTTAGCAGCTAGAACTGCTGATGTGAGTGTCCTTTAATAAACTTCCAAAGTAAGACAGCAGCATCAACCAGAAGCATCAGCCATCAACCAGTTTAAGCTATATGATGTTTACTCTAATTGCAATATTCAAACTCAGGACACAATTTTTTTAAAATGTTTACAGCTGCTTCACTGTATCAAATAAAATGTCCATGTCTGTGTGCCATTATTTTGTACACATTTACAAAACACTCACGCATAATACAAGGAATGGGAGCTCTGACGGTGACTTCATCTGGATAGATAGATAGATAGATAGACAGACAGACAGACAGACAGATAGATAGATAGATAGATAGATAGATAGATAGATAGATAGATCTTTCACCAACCCTGGCTTGGAGGCAAATATATCTGACTTGGGAGCAAATAAACAAATAATACAGAAACATAGGGTAATTCAAAATGGTAATTAGGCTTACTTTAATATCTTATAATATTGTTATGCACAGCATTGCATAAAAGTACCTGGAGCAAAGTAATGCAGGACAATGCATACAGTCTGTGGGACTGTAAGCACACGACTCAGTCGTGTCGCACTGGCAACATATGGCTCAAGAGGGTGATTCACATAAGTGAATATGTACAATAAATATTTAAGAGAATGGGCGTATTCTGGTCAGAGGGACTGACTTGTCTGTGTAGTTAAAGATCTAATAGGTCGTATATCACATTCCATGTAAACAGTTGACCCACAATCTTCAATTGAAAGAATTTCAATCAAAATGAAGTAAAGTGTATGTAACCACCATTATGGAGTGATGTTTTTAGCGGTGCACTGTTTAACAATAGTTTTATGGTCAGGATCCTGATCCTCCATAAGGTTTTATTTGTCATTTTTTATATAGCAAACATTGTCCATTTTTACCAAATATGACCATGGAAAAAAGCCACACAGTGGTTGGGCTAAGCCAGCTCTACTCATAGCCCTGAAAGCTTGTCTCCTTTGAGATTTGCTAGTGACAGGGAGCATATTTTGAGTAAAATATGTGAATGCAAGACAGGATAAAAATAAATCCTTAATGATATGCAAGCAGGAATTATGAAATCACTGAAAACTTAGTGTGAAAACAATGTGTGTTGTAAAGCTGCAGGGAGCTGATAGTGCCTTAATTTCTTGCCTTCCTTTTATGCCTGCCATTTTTAAAAACAGGAGCAGAGGGGTTTGGAGATAATGCTTTTATGAGCTCTCGATAAAAGCTGCAGCAAAGTGCTGAGGGTCTTCAAAAGCCTGCAGATTCCTTTAAAGTATTAAGCATATTGCATCAAACAAACTGCAATCATTACTGTCTGTTAGGTTTCACATCATTGTTGCAGTAATCACACCACTGTATAATTCATTAGTCCTCAGTAGCCATCTTCAAATCACAGATATTAACAAATGTCACAGATGATGTTCCCAACAAACCCAACAGATCGTATCATCATAAAGGCCCAGTGAGAAGTGAGCTAGAAACTAATGTATAAATGTTTCATAATGCATATCCACTATGAAATGATATAATCAAGCTTTATAAGTGGCACTTAAGTCTAAGCAGGCGTACAGGCTGTTAATTGTCAGAGCAAAGCTGAGAGGCATTCTAAAAACACTGACAGTAATATTACATTCAGTAAGTCGGGCATGTTTTTCTGCATGCATCCTGTATCCTGAATCACTACACATACAATTGTACCATCCAATCACATCTGAGATTTACATCACAGAGCATAGCCTTCATCATCCCTGACATTCCACTCTAATCTCATTTTGGGCCATTTGTGGGAAAAATTGCAATCATGTTTCATCCAGATCCTCTCTGTCCGTGGGGCAGTGCAGCTGGATCAGTGTTAACACCTGGGAATGGCAAAGCCTGTATTAGTGCTGGTTTAAAGCAGAATCTCAACCAGCAGCCTCCACTGAATGAAAAACAGAGAACTGAGGTGACTAGACTGCTCAGCTCTGCAGTACTATTCCTACATCAGTAGCAGAGAGAATCTCAGCACGTGGGACAAACTCTTTACTTAACTTCACACAATGTATTCTCCTGCAGGTTTGTTTTGAAATCTGTTTCTAAATGTTTTACCAGCAATGTCCCTGTTCACTGTTCGTGGATGATGGGAAAGATGCCCACCTGCATGTAGCACAGCCTCTGGCCACCAAATGGAGGATGCTGAACAACTTCAGGCGCTGCCAAGCAGCTAGGACCTGAGCCACATGAATGACCTCCTCTCCACCATGGAGACTTACGAGAAGACAGACTACACAAACACACAGCAGTCAACACCCATTCACACAGATAGGAGAATTAACAAACACAGGAAGTGAAAGAGAGAACAGCTGATGGTCCAGCACAGAGACACCTGAGTGTAGAGACACGACAAGGACGAGAGACAGACACACAGCTGTGGGAGACAAATAGAGGTTACAGGTTTGAAGCTGTTATCAGAAAGTTTATATTATTCTTGTAGGCAGGACACACATGGACAATGAGTTGACTACTAGGCTTAAAAGAATCATTGACACCTACCTGCTGGGTAGATAATGGCGACAAAGAAGTACAAAATAAAGAGACGACTGAAAGTTATCTGTAAGTATCTGAAAGTTAAGTTAAAAGAAGTGTTTTAAGAGTAGATTTAAAGTCAAAATAAACTAAGACTGTCTGATGTCCATAGGGAGGTTATTCCATAAGAAGTGGGTATGATATGAAAAGGCCCTGTGATCTGCTGACAGCTTTTTAACTCTGGGGACAGACAGGAGCCCTGTATTCTGAGAGAGGTTTAATTTAGGGGGATCTATCAAAATTAAATAAGAATTGTTGTGTTTTTGTTACCTTAGAATGAGCCATTTCAATCGCCATACGGAGTGGGCCCTCTTCATGGAGACAGCCACCATGTTTCTACAGTAGCCCTGATCGGACAAACTAAACACCGGCACTGGACAGAGTCATTCACATCTTCACAATCTCACGTCACATCATAGTTACAATATCACCACTAGACGCTGCCAAATCCTACAAACTGAACCTTTAAGGAGATCGGGTAGGTAGGATGCAGTGCATCTATTTACAGTTTTGTAGGTCATCAGAAGCACCTTAAAGTCTGCTCTGACATAGATAGGTAGCTGATGAAGGGAAGCTAAAACTGGTGTAATAATTTTCTAGTTTTAGGTAGGATTATAGCTGCTGAATTCTGAACCATTTGAGGACTTTTGTTACTAGGCCTGACAACAAAACACTAAAATAATCCAATCTGGATGATACAAAGGGGTTAATTATGATCTCTGCCTCAGTCATAGATAAAATGACCTGATTTTAGCTATTTTGTGTAGGTGATCTTGGTGTGTGCTGAAAGAGTAGGATCAAATGTAATACCAAGACTCTTGGCTGTCAATCTTCGAGGAATCACACAGTTGTCTGAACTCACTGTTATAGTATATGATCAGACTGATGTCTGTGTTGAGCAGAGACAATGACCAGCATGTCACCTGAATTTAGGAGCTGAAAATTACTTGACATCCAGTTTTTCCAGCCCGTTCTCAGGGGATCAAAAACCAACGCTTTATCTCCACCTTTTAGCTTCGGTATGAGATGCAGCAGGCATTCCTTTAACTACATTGTAAACCCATACGCATCAGTATGAAATGCTCAAGGAAAGTGCTGTAGTGGCATAGTGAAAGCGACACACAGAGTGGGAAAGAGGGGAAAGAGGGGAGGTGAATGGGTCCAACAAACATGGTAAATGGACTTGCATTCATATAGTCCCTTTCTAGTCTTCCAGCCACTCACAGTGCTTTACACTTCACGTCAGCATTCACGCATTCACACACATATTCATACACTGATGGGAAACATGAGAGGAAGCGACAGGATGTCACTGGGGAGTGGATGGAGGCTTCTGCTCTGCTGGCTCAGCGTCGAGCCTATTCCTGCCGTACAGCTAATCCACAGCCTCAGGTCCAATTTGTGTTGGATTAGGGGGCTCACTGAACCCCCTACTGGCCAAAAATGCATGTAGGGATATCTATGTTTTATACATAATAACACAGAACTAATAATTTATTGTACTAATGAATGATATTGGCCTAATAATATGAGTTGATAGTGTGATTACAGGAGGAAGATAAGAAAGGGATAGATTTGTGCTCTTTCTATTCACAGTATGATAACATTTGTTGCGTCATGTAAACAAATCACTGATCTATCAGCTGTGCGGTCAAAATCAGACTGGAGACATGACACTTTCCATGTTTGTATTTTTAAGCAGAAAACACATATTTATATTGTGATATTTTCTGAAAATGTCTTACAATAAAGCCAACAGCAAATAGGAAATGTTCCGGTATTCTCCCTCCAGTTGGCTTCCACCTTATTTCGGTTTTTGTAGTAAAATGAGTAGGTACGGTATGGTCATTTCAATTTCACCAATCAGTGGTGAGCAACGGGAATACGTAGAAACAGGACGTCCAACAGCAGTTCAGCTCAAAACTACGTCGCACTGTGCATTGTCTCGTCACTTGAGGCCAGTTAGGACATTCCAGTAAAAAACAGTGTTGTCAAACTGATTTTGTGGCTGACACTTGCTCCTGTCACATCCAGTTAGGACATGATGTGATATGTAGGCAACACACATTCCAATACTAGTCTACTATTCCAATACACTAAACCTCTCTGTATTGTACACTATTATTCCCTCTAGTGTGCGGCAACCCAGTGTATTGCTGCACTCCGCTCATACAGGGATTGGATAGGCGTCAACTTGGACTTAGTGTCACATTACACACACACAAGGTTCATTCCAAACTGGAGCTGGCAGTGTCTGTTTTTAAGAAATCTTGTTTTAGTTAGTTAGTTTTTTTGTTGAATATAAGAAAGTGGAGAAAAGTAGCCAACTAGTGTAAAATAACATAACGCCATGGGTTGGTTTTCCTTCTAGCTCCAACCACACCTGTGCTGTACTTATACAGGGGGCCTATAGTGTGTGCACACAAATACAAATAACATTTGTTCGGATAGATAAGTGTTATGGAGGATTGTTAACCTAGCAGTAGCCTAATGTTAGTATCATCTCTGTTAATGTAATTAAGAAATGAAGAGTGGAGGGGAGATAGCTGGTGTTTAGCTCTCTCTGTCTGACATCAGCGCTTTTCTCAGGCCATTTCTGGGCAGTTAGAGGAACATTAATGTTCACTCCTGACAGGATGAACCTCTTGCTTACAAAGATAAAGAAATAAATAGCCTCATCAGTTTTCATCAGTGTGCAATGCCATTATGTCAGCTGCAACAGAATGAAGATAGAGAATGGGATTTTTTTTTTTTTCTCATAAGAAAACTTGACTCTGTGTATAGGGGAGAGCAGGTGCTATTGTTGGAAAGGTCAGTTAATGCCACCATTTCTTGAAGAAACATGCATTTGTAAGATGTATTTTGGAAGGAAGAAAGCCAGGTGCACAAGGCTGTATGAGTTAAAAGTCTGCTGAATCTCTGACAACCCCCCTCCTCACCTGACAACACAGCTGATTGTGTTTAATTGTAGTCGTGGCTTCGTGTTAAGTACAGGTAGCCAGAAACAGACAGAAACAGCTAGCCTAACTCTGTCCAAAGTTCAAAAATACACCTATTGTACCAACACTTCTAATGCTCACTAATCAACATGATTAATAAAATAAACACATTTCTTGTTGGTTTAAAGAACAGAAATACATTAACAAGTTGTAATTTTAGAGCTAGTTAAGAACTAGAGATATTTTTTGACAGTCAATCCAAACAGATTAGAAAGATTCAGTAAAGGGGGCGGCAGTATTTCAGTCCGTAGGGACTTGGTTTAGGAATCGGAGGGTCACCGGTTCAAGTCCCAACATGGACCAAGACCAACTGGTTGCTGTAGAGGTGCCAGTTTACCTCTTGGGCACTGCCGAGGTGCCCCTGAACAAGGCACCAAACCCCCAACTGCTCGAGGCGCTTGTCAGGAGCAGCCCCATCACTCTGACATCTCTCCATTAATGCAGGTATGTGTACTGTGTGAAATTAACAACAGAGTGTAAAAACTGAATTTCCCTACGGGGATTAATAAAGATTCATCTTATCTTATCTTATCTTAAAGCTGTTGGTAGGTGAATTTTTGACCTTTGGACAGAGTCAGGCTCGCTGTTTATGCTATGCTAGGCTAACCGTATCATGACTGCAGCTCTGTACTTATAATTAAGCATATATGTTGTAAATGTTGAACTATGTTGTATCCAGGGTGCCCCAGTAGTGGTTAAGGGGCATACTGTATACTGCAACATCAACCATTGGACTCCCAGCTGGGGGACCTTTGTTGTGTGCCATACCACTTACTCTTTATCTGTTTCATCCTGGAACTGTTGCATGTTCCAGTCGATCAATCCATAAGGTTATTATCAAGTGGAAATCACATATCAGTATTGCATGTATGCATGTTTGCACACAGGGGACACTTACACAAATACAAATTCAAGCCTTCTTCTGACTTTTGTTTCCTAAGATTTTTATTCTACTTTATTTGTTCTTTCTTGCATGGACTATAAGTGCCAAATGAGGTCTAACTGTTAAGAAACAGTAACTTGCATCAGGAATCACTCTGTAACAAAGAACTCACATCCAAGATGCTGATATGAGCTCTGCATACCTGGCACAGTAAAAACCCAAAAGATCTTTGTAAGCAGCTTCAACAACCTGTGGTTCCTGTCAGACTGTTACTGTTGTTTCTACCTCTGGTTTGTAACTGAAGACCTCCGTTCAACCAACAATCTCAGTAAAGGACCAATACAACAGTGAAAAGGGTCTGTTACATGATGTAGCTTTAACAAACACTTTTTTTTCTGCATGTAGGAAATCTTTTATATTAATTGCATATTTGTTGTGGATTTTTAAAAATATTTGTACAAATGCTTACAGACTAAAGTACTGTATATTTTATTGATTTTAATAACAAACCATATATCTGTTATATATTATTATCCTATGTTATATTTATTATGCATGCAAAAGTGGAAAATGCAAAAAGTAATGATGTCTGTTTATAAAACATAATACTGTCTAATACTGTAGAGATGTGATCATTTATTTTAGATTATATACCCCCTTGTTCAATGGTGGTGAGGATGTTATGTTGTACTGTAAAGTAGAAATGGTGTTGTATGATGTACACATTGTAAAGCCCCTGAGGCAATTTTGTGATTTGTGATATTGGGCGATACAAATAAAACTGACTTGACCTTGTCTGCGCTGTGTTCTGGAGATCAGGTACTCTAATCTACCTGGAGGCAACCAGATCTTTTATAAAACCTCAAGATGAGACTCACTTATGGTGTAATAACTGTAATCACAAGACAAGTTGTGTAAAATAACATTTCTGTCAAGTTGACATAATGTGGCTGTAAAGGAAATATATACAAGAATGTTATTATGTTTTGCTTTGAACCATCACGTCGCTGGTTTCAGATCATCTTGCCAAAAGGCCACAGTTGAAAATTAGCAGCCTGGCTAACACTGGCACATCCACAGAAATGTGTCGGCCTTTTAAATAATGAAGTGAAACAGGACTTAGACTGTGCTTAATTTATACACCTCACTGAGTGACTGACTGACTCGAGTATGTGTGTGGCAGTGTCAGTCAGTCAGTCTACCACTTTGGCCCAATGGATTGGCATGAAATTAGGTTTAGACACACATGGTGTCCAGAGGATAAATCCTAATGACTCTGGTGATCCTCTGACTTTTCCTCTGGAGCCACCATGAGATCAAAATATGGCCAAGTACAAAACTACATTACTACAGTTTTCAATAGAGGGTAGCTAAAACCTGCTATGTCTTGTGCTAATAATACAGGATTTTAATAACAATGAAAGTTTGTAAAACATTAAAATCAAGCAAAACTTCATCATTTGCAATTTTCCAATCAGACATCTTACTATACATCTAAACCTATAGTAATTTTTAAAATAAATTATAAATCTAAAGAATAGAGAGGATCCAGACACCAGAATAACCTTAGTGTATTTTGAGAAAAACTAAAAATGAATGTCATGTTAAATCATTTAAAACAAAAACAAGGGAGGAGGAGGTCTGCCTTCTGTCTTCAGAGAGGAGTTAAAGTCTGCGACAGGTCTGCCTCCACCCTGGAAGAGGGATCCCACTTCAGCTGCTCTTCCTGAGGTTTCTTCCATTTTTCCCTGTTGAACGTTTTTTTTTTTTAGCTAAAGATTTTCCTCATGACGTGAAGGTTGTACTGTAAAGGACAGAGGGTGTTGTATCCTGTACAGATTGTAAAGTCCCTGAGGCAAATTTGTGATTTGTGATATAAGATAAGATAAGATGAACCTTTATTAATCCCCAGAGGGAAATTTGGGTAATATTGGGCTATACAAATAAAACTGACTTGATAAAAACTTGCTAAAAGGTTCTTAAGTTACTGCTGCTACAAGCTGTTTCCTCCTGTTTCCAGTCTTTGTGCTAAACTAAGCTAACCGGCTACTGGTGCTATCAGACTGCCATCTAACTGCTGGCAAGAAAGGGAAAAAGCGTAGTTTCCAAAATGTTGAAATGTTCCTTTAACCTGTGTACTCGCTAGGCTCTGCCAGGCCAAGCTTCTCCTCATCTCCACATTCTCATCCAAACATGGCCACTTCTGGCTCCAAAAACCAAGATGGCAACGGCTAAAATGCCAAACTTGTGGCTTCAGAACTGTAGTTCACAAACCAGTGGGTGACATCTAGGTTACTCCGTCCTCTTTATTAGCTCAGCCTATGATCTTAATGTACTCATATCACACTGTTCTGTTGATGCTTTTCTTATCGCTGTCCTTTACCGTTTATTCTATACATTACCCTGTACGTGCACATTACTCTGTGCTTTTTGCACTTCTGGTTAGATGCTAAACTGCATGTTGTTGTCTTAGTACCTGTAATCTGTGCAATGACAATAAAGATGAATCTAAGCTAATATATGTTTAGTCACGTATGATAGACGACGACAGAGGCTAACTCTTTCCATCTGTTTTCAGTCTTTTGTTTTGCCAAGCTGCTCTGAACAAAGATGAAATTAACATCAGTCTCCTTGTTTGACTTGTTTTTCAAAGGAGATTTTTAACATTGCCTGATTGACAACAAGCTGTTTTCCACCGTGCCATACCACAACCCTGTGGTCAGAGGAAAGACACTGTAGAATAAAAATCCTGTCAGTCTTCAAAAACCTATATCTGTCAGACCCTGATTCCTGCTGCCAGAGCACATGGCAGAAAGCCTTCAAGCATCAGCAAGCCCAGCACATTGTACAGTGATCTGTGGATGTGAGGCCAGTGAATGGTACAGTGATGTCCCAGTGGTGGAAGTTTCCTCCTCTCTCTTGTCAGGAAGGGGAGGGAGGCAGATGGAGGCGCTGGGAGCATTCAAAGAAGCCTTGAAAGACAATAAATCACTCAGGAGAGGCAACGCCTGAGGGCCAAGCAACAAAGCACGCTCTGTGGATGGAATAGCTGATGAAGGATGGGGAGAGGCGGTGCATCAAGGAAAGGTGCAGAAACAAAAGACAGAGTAAGTTAGAGGAGATGTGGAGTTTGCTGCAGGAAATGAAGGGAAGAGTGAAGGGAAGTAAAAGACAAAAGAAACAGATTTTTACATTTGAGGCAGGGAGGAGAGTGGAGGTAAAGTCATGGCCTGACTGAGAGTATGTGGACAGCCCTGACACGATTTCACAGAAAACTCAGAAATATGTATATGCTTTCTATTTGTGATATTTATAAACCATCAGTCCCTGTTGGAGCTGGATGCACATGAACAAGTTTGATTTCCTCTTCCACAGTGATATGCAGTGAGTGGGCATGGACACGCCATCGTTAATACAGCCCATTAATACATCCCTTCCTCATGTGCTTTCAGTGTAGGTGATAGGGGATCAATGTATCCACTCAATGATCAATGATCAATGATCCAGTATCATCGAGGCAAAGTGAAAACACTGATACATATCATCTTTAAGATACGCCTTTATTTGTTATTGAAGTTCCCAGGACATATTTTGTTAATTTCTGTCCAAGTGCACCTTCCTAAAGTCAATAACAGGAGATCTGTTCATTCTTTTTATTAAAAAGAACAGATTATTTTTTTCTTGTAAATGTCTGGAATAGCCCAATAATACAATTGTCAAATCATATTTTAGTTGCTTTTTGTGACTTGACATGAATGTAACTGACTGTGTTAAATTGGTAAATTATATAGCCTCATATTGATCACATCCCTCTGAATTTATTTATTTATTTACCAGGGGCAGAGCACATTAATCACATGTAATAACATTTCAGTTTCTACCTCCATGTAAGTGTCCCAGAGTTACTCTCATCTTTCATCCAGAGTCCCTTGGTAAAATGGACTTAGCACCTTTCTTGTCTTCTGACCACCCAAAGCGTTACTTTCACTCATGCATTCATGCACTGATATCAGAGGCTGCCATGTAAGAATCCATCCTGCCCATCAGGATCTGATCTAAATATTCATTCACACATCGATGGCTCAGCCTTCAGGATCACCGTGAGGTTAAGTATGTTGCTTAAACCTGCCGACTGGTGGGCGACGTGCTCTACCTCTGAGCCACAACCACGGCAGGTTATTGCATTGTAGCAGACTTTGTGATAGCGAATATTGTGTCATTATCCAAAGAACTGATATCATGTTGTAGTGATTGCTAATGAGGCTTCAGCAGTCTCAGTTAGTCAAATTAAGTGGTCCAAAATTACAAGTACAATTCAAGAATTTACTTAATCTAGAAACTTTTTTTGTCTCTATGATACTCTTTATTTTTATCAACCATTTATTGAAAGTCTACTAACTTTCTACTAAATGTATTTGCTGGTTTAATGGATTGTCTGAGAAGGACAGGAAGAGCATCAATGTATTGTGAAAGTCTGCTCCAGTAATAATAATAATTGTTGGATAATTGGGGCCCAGCAAAGAGGCTTGTCCCAATCTGACTTGAATTCACTGTAATGCCAGTTCCTTATACACTATCAGGCTGGTAAACACTGACAGTGATCATTCTAAGTGTCAGTAGGCCATATGAGGAGGTGGTTTACCTGTTGCTTTGCCTCTGCTGAGCAGCCTGAGATTGGACCAAACACGATCCCTCCAGCAGCTACTTGGCTGCCATTGACATTATTGACTGTAACTTTGTAGCCAACAAGTGAGCAACAGTTGTCAGTTGTACTGTTGTTGCAGTATTTTCTTGGATTGATACCAATTGTTACATAAATTTGGTGTTAACTTTAACCATTTTTTACCTCTCTAGTTTGTGGCTGTAAAGTTTCATGAGGCTGTGATTATTCTAGACGTCACCACAGGTCATTTTATACAGTAAGGTCAAGTTTCAAAAACTGATCTCACTACAGTGAAATGGCTCCTACGAGGACTAACATCATCACACATGAATACAGTTGGGCTCATTGGATCCACAAGAGTCTCAGCTTTTAAATGCTAACCAATTTTTGTAATTCAAGACTGTATAGGGACCCCAGTATGCACAAATATTCAAACTCATCATTTTAGAATAGGTGAAAATAACACATTTATACTGCATTAAAAAATGCATGGTCTCTACCCCAAACTGCATGTGATTATCATTAAGTGGGCTTGTCTGTAAAGGGGAGACTCGTGGGTCCCCATAGAACCCATTTTCATTCACATATCTTGAGGTCAGAGGTCAAGGGACCCCTTTGAAAATGGCCATGTCAGTTTTTCAGCGTCAAAATGTAGCATATCTTTAAAGTGTTGTTTAGCCTCTTTTCCAACATGCTAGCATTACATGGTACCAATGGATTCCTTAGGTTTTCTTTTTTCTATTGACCTGCTACAGCCTCTGAAAGACAGTAAAGTCTGTCCAGATTGCCCGCAATCTCACGGTCTCAGAGGGTTACCTCAAATTTTCTGCACATGAGTTACAACATAATCCGTACAATGCCACTCTGCTGCCTTTACATGGTCTTGCTGGAACACTGTATGGTAACGACAAATAGTTCTAATAGTAAAGCTGATGTTTGAACAACTGTATGCACTTCTATATTGTCCTGCCTCACATACATTTAGTCACATACATACAGTCCTACACCGTTACAGTGAGAAGTCTCCTCTTCCTCCACAGCCTTGCACTGCTGGCCGTTAGCCTGTAAGCTGCTCCACTGGCTCCACTGCTTTGTACAAGGGCACCTCCACTGTAGATTAGGGAGATTCATTCACCTTTCCCCTCCCATATTTTCCCGATAGGTGTTTCATACTGTGGGAGGACTAACATCTAATAGCTATTACATACTGTCATATAAATAAAGGTATCCATATTGTAGGCACAGGGGTGACAAATTGGAAATATGATGTGAGAGACAGGCAGCTTCTGTGACTTTATGAAGGGTTGTAAATATGTTTAATGGGGTGCATTATCATATTTCAGAGGTGTAGACAGTCTGAACACTGCTGTAAAATTGAGATAGTCAAGTCATGGTGTAATGCTCTGCTCCTTCATATAAACCTAGATGTTATACTTCCATCTGTCCACATTCATACATAACATATAGCATGATATAGGTTTGCCTTGGCCTTATCTATATACCATAGTCGTATCTGCTGCGCCACATGGGTCACACTGCCTTTACGTGTGTCTGTGTGTGTGTGTGTGTGTGCAATTTGATTTCAGCACAGCCACTGATGAACTCACTTACACACTTTCCAAAGTAATAACTTCAGTTTGACAAGTCTTTAATACAGATGAATAAATTTGACTTGACGTGAAATTAATTTCTCCTGGATCACATTTTCCATTTAAGTTCCTAAGTCATCTGATATGTACGTATGTGTGTCTTTGTGTGTGCATGACATGACATGTCAACGAGAGCTCTGCTGCAGCTCCGTGGTGACTCCTGCAGCATCGGCAGAGAAATACCTAGAGACAGTAAGTTGGAGTTGGTTTGTGCTTGATCAAACCTTTTCCATCCATCCATCCGTCCAACCAACAAAAAATGTCATTAACTTTGCTGCGGATATTTGTGGTCCCTAAAGGTCTTTCCTTTAATAGTGCCTCTCTCTGGCCAAATACGATAAATACAAATCTAAATATATTTGGCAAATTGCCATGACCAAAAAGACGGGCGTTCCTGACATTGCCTCTAAAATATAAACAATAGTAGGCAAACTGAGAAAGGCCGACTCCCTTTGTGGGCTTGAGAGCTTGTGAATGGTTCCCTTGAAACTGTAGCAATAACATAAACCAATGTCACACAGATGAAGATACAAGTGCTACATACTCAATGTTCTTGATAAAGTTATTTCAAAATCACCATAGGTCCATAATTTCGTAATTATTTGATTTCTTGTCTCCTGAAAATAAATACAACACAATAATTTGGGGGTGGAGTTGAGTTAGTCATGTGAACTGCTCCATTTAAACCCAGAGGGTATCATTGGAGACTTTATTCTGCATGTGTTGAGTTGCATGCTGGACAAATTTCACATTTGCATGTTCAGCTGGCCAACTGTGAACTCTTGAAAAGACCAACTAATTAATTGAAAGTGTACTGACTGAATTATTACTGTAATATAATTACTAGCATAATTAAACTATATTTAATTATTTCTCTATTATTTACTGTATATTCATGCATTCATTCATCTTTCATTTGTGATTTTGATTAGTATTTTTATTTTACATTTATATATTACATACTGTATGTTTAGTATGTATGTATGTTTACATTACATACTAATGGAAGTGGAACTGCCTGGCCTTCATACTTGTATTTTGGGTTTCTACTAGATCATGTTTGCATGATTTAATGTTTAAAAAAAACAAGATTTTTCATTATTATTTTGTCATTTTATTTTTTACATTATGTTTCACACTGTCTGAAACACTCAATTTTAGCTCCTGTCTCTTTAAGAGATAAAGTCCAGTCTGTTCTGATTGGCTTGAGAGAAAAAATATGGTGCATGTTAGTGCATCTTTGCAAAGGTAGCTCTTAAGCTGTGGGTGGTATATTAATAATGAACTGCATATGACATAGGAAGGGGAGCCACATCTGAATGGCCTGTTGAATCACATGTTCTCTGATCCAGACAGTTTGTTGGTTGGTAGGCACTCCAGATGCCCACATGGATGAGCACAAATACTGGCAAAGTGACTTTTTCATATGTCTCCTTTCATACAGTGGATCAAATAGGTCATGATGTGTCTTTTAAATATAATATAATCTGGTTTCTCATCATCAGCAATGTGGCAAATCATTGCATGTGTACTTTTTTTTATCTCTTTAATTACACAGTATTGTTGCTGGTTCTACCTGACATATTACTATTGTTTTAGTTATATTTATGTCTTGATCCCAATATTTTTGAGGTACATTCCCATACCCAGGGCTGCACGGTGGTGCAGTGGTTAGCGCTCTCGCCTCAAGAGGGCCGCAGGTTCAAATCCGGCTTGGGACTCTTCTGTGTTGCATGTTCTCCCCGTGTAAGCGTGGGTTTTCTCCGGGTACTCCGGCTTCCTCCCACAGTCCAAAGACATGCTATTTAGGTTAATGATGACTCTAAATTGCCTGTAGATGTGGATATGAGCGTGATTGGTTGTCTGTCTCTATGTGTCCTGTGATGGACTGGCGACCTGTCCAGGGTGTACCCCGCCTTCGCCCAATGCCAGCTGGGATCGGCTCCAGCCCCCCCGCGACCCCTAACAGGATAAGCGGTTGACGATGGATGGGTGGATTCCCATATCCACATATTTATTACAATCTACACACAGGTGTGTTCTGTTATTAAAATATGGGAATTTATTGTTACTCTCAACATGCAGAGTAAGAGTTCTGTGTTGTCGACATTGATTGTATGCTGAATTGGGAAAAAATAAATAAATAAGTACGAAGTAAGTATTTTTTAAAAAGCAAGGCAGTGGAGGCTCTATTTTCCATGGGGAGAAAAGACAGAAAGGTCATGAAACACATAGAAAATCCCAGATTATTGTTGAACTGTGTGTGCTGCATATCTCCTCACAGCAACAGATGTTTCTGGACATATTACAGTGTTACATGCTGCCACCATGTGGACGGAACACATTACTAAATTAGTGCAACATCACACCACAACATGACTCCAACACATCACCATACAAATGACACAAAGAGCAAATTTTCATGCACTTCTTTAATATATCAGTTTTTCATATTCACAACAAATACATTAAGCTCTTTCTCCTTATGATACAGCCTTAAATATTTTTACACTCAACTGTTTTTTTTTTTTCTCAGAAGTCTGCCTATCAAAATGTCTTTTAATTTTCCATCTCTTTATTTTGAACATTTTATAGTTTGTTACATTTGTAGTCTCCATGCCTCCTAGCAAACTGACAGTATTTCCTTTGTACAACTATTTACAGGTGAAAAAAAAACAAATGGATTTAAAGGAATTGATGGGTTTAAGGTACAGGCAAGGAGGAGAACGGGGGGAATGTTTGAGAAGAAAAATGAAAAGAGAGAAAGGAGAGTTTTGGATGAAGAGCAGGCGGAGGATGTATTCACTCCTAGAGGTTTTATCAGCAGATCTGTGGTGATATAGAAAATAAAGATCTCCAAGGGAAAGAAATACAGCGCTCAGAAAGACAGACTTCCTTAGGTCCAGTCAGGAGAACAGTGGGCCATCTGAAAATGTGCAACAGCAGCAAACAATTGCTGGTACTGTTGCTTCATTTGTACCCTGGGAAATAGTAGTTACCAAAACCAAAAGCTCTAGAACAAGCAAGTAAGTTAACCTGGAGTTGAGCTTGTAATGTCAACTGCTCTTTCCAAGGTTGAGAATGAAGGTCAACATTTAAGCCAACATGGAATATGGACAGGAAGTCCTTGGAATGCTTGCTCGCTCTCAGACTAATGCTGTTAAATCTGAGATGAATCCGACCAAAAAAAAATAATAAATCCAGGTATGATCCTAGCCATGAGTCAGACTTCTCAGAAAAAACAATTCTAGTCAAATTCATTCATTGATTCTGAGTCTGTAGAATTGAATTTTAATCTCCCTTTTTCCCCACAACCTCATCCTCTTGTGTAGGTACCAGTGCTACAGGGCTAGTATTTCATACTAATGACAGATCATCTTCATTATCTTGAAAACTTTTCATGACCAAGAAGGTCCTGGCAGTTCTATCGCTAGTGACTCAAAGTCTCCTTCATAACCTGAACACGTGCAAATCTTTGAGGTGGCTGGCATTTGTGAAAAAGCCCATAACATGTCAGCTCAGGTTTCTTCAGCGACAACCTCCATCATATCAGAGGTGTTAATGACTTGGTGACATGTAATACTTAATAATAGGACTACATTGTCCCTACAAATCAGTCAAGTATAGGTAATGGACAGATGTTAGTAGCAGAGTACAAACCAAACTGGGGAGCCCTCTCCCTCAGAATCCACAGGTGAAAGCAGGTACTGAGGTGGCTATCTGCTATTGGCTGGTATTTACTGGGAGTGTGCACTCAAAAACCCAACAACCAGTTTATGCTAAACCAGTGTATCCACAGCATATGACACAAGAAGGTATGTGCCAGCCTGAACTGAGAAAACAAAGCACCATGTGAACCAGCAACATAGCTGACACTGGCAGAGGTGGGCAAACTTTACAGCAGACAATACAAAAGAGTAATTCCTTAAAGTGGCTACTATCAGCACTTTTATGCTGTTTCCACATCAAATGTGAAGCAAATTTACCTCACAAGATGCACCAGAGGCGATTATCTCCACATGGATACCAACAGACAGTTCTAATAGTTCTTACTAATACTAATATAATAATAATGATAATAATAATAGTATAGTAATACTAAACACCGTCATACCTGGGTTCATAACATCATCCGGGGGCGCACATAGAGCTGCACCACTGTATCTAGAAAGTCACACATCAGCTGAATAATCTGGTTACTATAGCTGTATGGACCCAAAATAAACAGACTTTGCTGTAATTTAATTCCAGTATAAATGGGTCAAAAGAATGCCAAAATAACTACATCGTGATATGATTTGTAAAAAGTCAGAATTTGTCCTTTATCAGGTTTGTCCATGAAATGACAAGCAAACAACTTTTAAAATGCTTGTTTTCTGAATGGAGTTTGGAGCAATCAGGGCTATGCTCTGCTAACATTGCAACTGTATGTCGCTGCCTTGATTAAATACCTTTATACACACACATTTTCATTTATATTCTGGGTGCACATAGACGGCTACAATCATTATTTCAACCATTTCAGATTCAATGTCAGGACGTCAGGAGAATCTCACCCATAGTGCATTTGTGTCTATACATTAACTTTGTATGAAATCACACTGCACAAAAAGCTTTGCATTTAGTCTGAACACACCATTACAATAACAATGCATCAATTACAACTCCTAATAAATGCTGCTCTGTAACTGCTAGAGGTGTAAATAACAGGGCTGTCAATCGATTGAAATATTTAATCGCAATTAATTGCACATTGTCACATTTTTTATCTGTTCAAATTGTACCTTAAAGGGAGATGTGTCAAGTATTTAATACTCTCATCATCATGATAGTGGACAAATATGCTGTGTGTGCAGTGTGCTTTGGAGCTGCTGTCTGAAGTCTCTGCTGTTATGAGATTGTCCTATTCTGTGAGCACCGCCTCCACAGGCCTACTATTCCCTGTGAGGTGATTGAAGTGCTTCTAACTTTCTTTAGGGAACAACAGCTGTCAGTGTGTCAGAGTGCTGACTTGACTATGACTTGCCCCAAACTGCTTATGATTATCATAAAGTGGGCATGTCTGTAAAGGGGAGACTGGTGGGTACCCATAAAACCCATTTACATTCACATATCTGGAGGTCAAAGGTCAAGTAACCCCTTTAAAAATGGATATGAGAGCTTTTCCTCCCCAAAATTTAGCACAAGTCTAGAACATTATTTACCCTCCTTCTTGATATGCTAGTATGACATAGCTGGTACCAATGGATTCCTTAGGTTTTCTATTTTCATATAATACCAATATCGACTAATGTGTTAAAGACCTTAGTGGAATTAAAAATTTGCATTAATGTATGTTAACTCTGACAGCAACTGTTTGCTATATGAACTGAAAAGGTGATGCTATGCTGTGGTCATAACCTGTTTCTGCTGTCCCCAAGTGGCCAAAAAAGGCTATTGTTGGCTTAAACCTGGTATAATAATGTTTTTGGCCACATCCAGGGAACACATAGCAACGCTAGCATTTATTAGGCATGTGGTTCTGGTCAAGAGAAGAACGTTCAGTTAAATATTTGCTCTCCTTTTAGTTGTGGTTTGGTTTTGTTCCCAGAAGTACAGGAATGTTGACTAGAACACTGAAAATAAGTACAAAGTTGTAATAATCCTGGAATAATATTTAGCTGCTGCAGCTGCGACACAACATCCTGCAAGGTCAAGTAAAGTGCACGTGTAATTTCAGAGTGACATCACCTTGGACCAACAACTAACCAATAGCAGTTGGACATTAAGTACCTTGCTTTCACTAGTAGACATCAGGCTTAGCACAGATTTGGTTGGGTTACTCTTCAAACATGAGTCATAGCTGTAATGTCTCCAGAGATTACAGGTGATCTCGAGTAACTAGAGATGTTAATAATTAACCATTTAACTGAAAACCGACATTAAGCATTTTAACAGATTAATGCTATTGGCTAAATGAAATAATAACCTAAAAGCTGAGAAAAACGCAGAGGAGCGTCTTGTCACTTTAAAGATAAAAACTGGTCCACCTTAAGAGAGAGCCGGCACAGATACAGGAAGTTGGCTCAGGACTTCCAGCTGAGAAGTTGTAGCTTGTAACCTCGTAGCATTTATTCACCGACAAATAAACTGTACACACACTGTCTGCGACAGCTACGTTCACAGCTATAACGCCACCAATAAACACACACTCACCACCGCCAAACACACGGTCTGTCAGAAACTAGCTGAAGTTACGCTACAGCGGGCACAAAGCCACCGGCAACGCTAGCAGCTGCTAACGTAGCACAAACACACACAGTGTTTGTCAGACAATCGTTATCGTTAATCAGAGCAGACACACAGCTGACAACCTGCTGAGTTAAACTAAATGTGCAGTGGAGACTTTTACTGGAAAAACGCAGCACCGTGGCTTCTAACACTCCTGGACGGTGAACTGGAGACAGTGAACGCAGCACCGTGGCTGCTACAGTAACTCTCCTGATGGTGAACTGGAGACAGTGAATGCAGCACCGTGGCTTCTAACGCTCTGGGACGGTGAACTGGAGACAGTGAATGCAGCACCGTGGCTTCTAACGCTCTGGGACGGTGAACTGGAGACAGTGAATGCAGCACGGTGGCTGCTACAGTAACTTTCCTGATAGTGAACTGGAGACAGTGAATGCAGCACCGTGGCTTCTAACGCTCTGGGACGGTGAACTGGAGACAGTGAATGCAGCACCGTGGCGCTACAGTAACTCTCTTGATGGTGAACTGTTGACTCAGTTGTCTGTTGTGCTCATATACTGCAGCTGGTGCACCGCAGCATGCGAGGCACAAATCTTATTGGTTAATGGTTAATAATCGGTTAACAAGGGTCGGTAATTGGTTTAGAAAGTTTTTCAAAATTTGCATCCCTACCTGTAACATTGCAGTCACTGAGCGGCTCAGAAAACTGTGCCACGGGCAGAATGTTATAAATACAAACTCACTGGATGGGAGTCAATCTTTATAGACAGGGAGGCAACAAAATGCTTAATAACAAGGCTGTGGGATGGGGATACCTGGGGGTTAGTTAATGATGGAAAGACAGAAGATATGATCCTGATGAATGAGAAGAACCAGTCTGTCAGTGTTGGATAGATGCTTCAGCTGAGCTGCTTTATCAGAGACTGTCCGTAGATGACAACTGAGCATTCACAGTTCCCCTGCACATGGCTCATGCATTGAAAATTTAATTTTGGGTCATCAGCTCTGTATGTCACAATTTATTCTTCAATAAAAAAAAAAAAAAAAAGAAAAGGCAAGTCGCTCATTTGCTTCGATCCATCTCTACAAAGTGCAAGTACACGAGTCACAAAGACTTAAACAAGCTTCAAAAAAAGACTGATAGCTTCAAATAAAGCAGTTCTGAAAATAAATCCAGAAAACAAAAGAAAAATTCACATAAATAAAGTAAATATCTGCAGGCCTGCCTGTACAGAAGAAGGCAAACATTGACTATAACAAAATAAAATGAACCTGTAATAACACCTACAACCCTCAACACACGCTGGAATGAAAAAAGTACAGGTGCATGTGTGTCGAGAAAGTAAAAGGTGTGATTGAAATAACATTTTCGGACTTTTTCACGACTAACAGAACTGTCCAGAGGATCACCAGTCCTTTCAGCAGGTAACACTGCAGCCCATTAGTCAGTAGCTGCAAAAAGAAGTTCCCCATGTTAAGATGAGTGCAATATTTAAGCATTAAACATGAGGGGAAAAAAAGGAAAAGAAACAATGACACGGCATGCACTTGGTATTAAAACAAAAAAAAAAGGTTGGGTTTTGTGGGAAAAGCAAAAGAAAAGCTTTGTTGTAAAGATGCTGTGTCACAACTTACTGTACACACTCCTTAGCTCAGTGGAAATGCTGGACACTAGCTCGGCTTAGACCAGGCTCTTTAGACACAATAACCCCTCATGTGTGGCTTCCATCACCACACAAATCTGCATTAATCCTCCCTGTGAACAGCTCCTGTGGTCGCACAACACGCCACACTTCTGCTTTCACAGTGACATGAAAACCTTTGAAAAGGTAAAGCGTTTCTTTCCCACACCTCTACAGCTCGCTAATTAACATCTCATATGTGGGCTTAGACCAGGCTTCTTAACCAGAGTAACAAATCCATCTCATGTTGCTTTTACTGTCAAACAAATCAGCATCCTTCCTCCCAAAGAACAGCTTCTTGGCAGAAAAATCTACCATAAATCTACGGAAAGAACCGCTTCTCTAATACTTTCATTTTAAGATTTTGAATTTTTTTGAAAAGGTAGAGCAAAATATGTCAGTAGATAAACAACTGTTGCCGTTTCCTCACTGGTGTTGAAGAAGTTGGAGCACTGAGCCCCAAAAGAGCAAAAGGCCTGTGCTGCGTGACCAGAAAAAAAGCCTTCTTCTAAAATAGCTACCATCTCTTCAAAAGAAACAAATGACGAGTAAAAGCTCAGCATTCCTAGCAAGTGCTAGCTTAAATCTGAAACAGATTAAAAAATAAAAATAGATCTATCTTTCAAGTCAGCTTCCTTCATGGGTTAACCCTGCTGAGTAACCTCCAGCTCATCTGGGGATCGGTTAGCGGCTGGCTAACGCCCGGCCTCCTATCTGAACCGACGGACGAAGGCCTCTTCTCCTCCCTCGGCCTGGTGTCTGCCGTCGCTCACAGAGCAGTTCAGCTTCAGCGGCCACCGGCCTCACCCTCACAGGAAACGATGGGACGAGGGGGGTCCTCAGCCTCGACTCCTCCTCCATCTCTCCTTCCTTTTGCCTTCATCTCTTCCTTCCAGCAGGCTAGTCCATCTGTGGAGTTTGCGTCTCCTCAGAACCGTTGGTATGGATATCTTTGTGTTTCTTTTTTTTCCTTTCTTTTTGTGTGATTCAAGTTTCTTTTGTATTTTTTCCTAATTTAGTTGTGTCTGTGGCTGTTTGCCTGCTGGACAGCTTCTTGTTGGAAGGACTCCAGAGAGGCTGCCTTCTTCAGGTTGACAGAGGAAGAAAAAAGCACATTCTTTGAGACAGTTTTTTTCAGTTTTCTTAAGTAATGAATGAATCCACCGCATGGACATGAGACTTTTGAGAAGTGACGAGGAGGGATGGACAGGTGGGATCTGCAGCACTTACTTAAATGCCGAAAACTCCCCTGAAAAGTAACAAAATACACAGAGAAGATTAGTGTGCAAGCACTGCTGCCACAGCCACGGGAACATCAATTCAGGTTTTCATTATGTGTATCTTCACAATACAGCAGATTTAACGTGGAGTGGCTCTCCAGGAAAACATGGCTAACTGATATACTTTTATGATTCCTTCAGGACCTCAAGCATCTTTCTGAGAGGATTACCAAACAAACGCAGCAGGACAAATGTGGCACTATTGGACTTTAGGATACAGCTTTAATATTTGTGGTCTGAGTTCCAGAGACTTTGTTTCCTGCATTCTGGTGACTATAAAAGTATATTTATATTAATTAGCTTACTTTCATTTTACTTTTAATTCTCAGGAAAGAATACAGAATACGTTGCCCCTCTGGCATGAGCTCACTTGAATCTGTCTTTTCTCTAATATTCATCACTTGCCATTCATTTGTTCATTATTTGGTCCTGCTTCAGTATTTCTTTCTCTTAGTTCTGTCCATTCCTCTCTCCTTCTCTCACTCACTGACGGCCCTTTCAGACAACGCGACATCGCTACCACTGTGCTCTGAATCACACTTTCCAGTGGCTTTGACCACGACACTTTACATCGAGCAAAGCCCAACTTTGAGGACTGTGTGGTGTAATGTGAACCCAGCAGTGATCGCAGCTCAAGCCGTCATCTAGCAAGCAGTCTGGAGCAGCTCTCTTCCATCAGGAAACAACATTAGGTGTAAACATGGCTTATACAGGCTGTAGAGCACCAGAAACAGGTTGAGATAACTAGCGGGACAAAAAGGTATGAAAATTTGCCATAAATTGGGAAAAAAACTGGATAACTGTGACCCCGGGAGGAAACCTAGAAATGGCAACAAAAAAGTGAGTCTCCTAGGAAAATCAGGAGGGTTGAAGAATGTCTTCATATGGATTTCTATGGATCAGTAAACATGTTTGATCCACGCGGAAACCTTCAGAGATGCTCATCATCAAAAAATGTCAGTCAACTAGTTTTGTTCTTGTTTCAAGATGAAAAAGCCAGTAAAGAAGCATTTAGACCACCATCGCTTTAACTTTGTCTTTGCCTGGTGTTAAGCTACAGTCAGTGAAAGACTTCCTGTACATATGTTTCAGATTAAAAGCCATCCAACAGCTCAATCCCTCCCTTTTCTTGTGGGCTTTGGATGTGAAATATCTGCAGGAAGGTTTGAGGTGCTTTTACAGGAGCTTAACAACAATGAAGAGAATGGAAGAAAAAAGTTAATTAATGAAGTAATAATAACAATATTCCTACTACAAAAAGGAAGCCAATATTCACATTTATGAGGTAGTGAAACATTAGAAATACCTAATAATAATGATGATGAGGCAATCGTATAGGCCACCACAATCTGTATCACAAAGCTCATATTTACTGCTGCCAATTGAAGGCTTCACTGTAGAGGGCTTCCTTTACATGTAAGTGAAATCTGCAAACATTTAATCTAATCCTCGTTTTCATCAGTGTTTCTTAGAAGGAGTGGGTGAGCTCTTTTATCCTTGTATTTTGAGTTTTACACCTTTAATGTAAAAGCATACTTGTGAACTGAGGTCACTACAGAAGCTTTCTGCTTCAGTGGAGTATTCTACTCCACAGTACTAGGTGATGTACTGAATCACAGCTCCTCTGTGTGTGTGAGCTCACCGTAGCCGCCGGCCTGGATGGGGGTTTTGGGTGAGGCGCAGGCGTACAAGCTGAAGTCCTCCGTCTGAAAGCCGGCTCGGTTTAGCGAAGGCTCTGAGGCGCTGCGGTGGATTTTGGGTAATGAGCGAGCCAGCAGCTCGATGGACGCCAAGATCTGAGAGAATACACAGCACAGCCACAGGGTCATCAGTCAGAATCTGTGTGATCACCATTCACTGCTAAACTAAACCAACAGTGTGTGCTGCGTTTGGAGTCACTGCCTCATTTCAGCTGCTTTCTCCATCTTTTAAACCTCTGAGGCCATCTGGTGGCAAAGCACATCTACTTCCCATTCATTCAGTCTGTGACGTAATGGGACCAAGTAAAACATCATCCACAGAAAACAGATACAAAGAAAAGAAATCAAACTTTTTAAAAACATTTTCAAAGATCACCCCTGTCCTCTGAGCTTACATCACATTGTGGGGCTGTAAATCCACAAATCAAACAGGACTGACAGAATGGTGTGGTTGGCACGTACAAGTGAAGGTCGCTCGCTAATAGTACTTGCCAATACGAAAATACCATTCAATAATTAACTACTGGCTTCTACCCTGCAGATGTTCATCTAGTGACAAGAAGTCATTCAATCACCTGGCATCTGCCAATAAAACGCAGAAGAGTAGAAGAGGAACAAGTGTAGAAGAAGAAGAAGATTCAAGGTGAATGTGAGAGGAATGTTCTGTCTGTAATTGAGGCAGGCACCATATTCAGTCAGCTGTGATGGCCTTAATCTGGCAAATCCGATGCATGTGTCACCTCCCAATGACATATAGAAGCACTAGCATTGATTTGTCTCACCTGAGGGAAGAGAGGTCGCTCCTCTCTCTTCTTTTTCAAGCAGTCGGCCATCAGTCTCTTCATGGCCTTTGGACAGTTGCTGCGCACCTTGCTGAGGTCAGGAGACAGGTAACCTCGACCTACCATGAATATGATCTATGGGAGGAGGAGATAGGAGTCATTACCATGTCTGTTAGCAGGGAGAAACATTTCATAGAGCTTCCAATGAAGCTCAATGTTAATGTCAGGAAACATGACTGGGGTGGTGATTTTATTAGTAGAAAAAGATTCATTAAAACTGAATTGAAATAAATTACTATTTATCTAAATACAATTTTTGAGTTTTAGAGTTAAAGTGAAGATAAAGTGAGAACTAAAGGAATCTACTGATAACCTATTCTTGAAGTAGCTTGTCTGGAAGGGGGCTAAATAACGCTCCAAAGTCAGGCTAAATTTTGGTGAGGGGAAAACTGCCATGGTCATTTTCAATATGTGACTGTAAATGGGTTCTATGGGTACCCACAAGTCTCCCCTTTACAGACACGCACACTTTATGATAATCACATGCAGTTTTTTGTATGCAGTATAAATAGGTTTTTTCCACTTATACTCAAATGATGTGTTTGAATATTTCTGCATACTGGGGTCCCTAAACAGTCTTGAATTACATACATTGGGTATCACTGTAAAGTTAAGACTCTTGTGGATCCAATGAGCCCAACGGTATTCATGTGTGATGATGTTAGTCCCCATAGGAGCCATTTCATTGTAGTGAGACGATTTATTGAAACTTGACCTCACTGTATAAAATGACCTGTGGTGACCTCTATGATGATCACAGCCTCATGAAACTTTACAGCCACAAACTAGAGACCTAGAGCATTCAGAGGATGGATGGCTTTCCTAGCTAGACTGAAAATACACAAACAGTAGTGCTCACCATCCAATCACAAAAAATGCAATTCTTGCAGAAATCTTCAAATGTTATAAGTTTTTGATATCAAACCACAGCATGGCTTTTTCTACGGTGTTCCTCAAGGTCTTGGTGTCTTAATGTGGTATTTTGGATGGATTATTGATCATTTTTATCAATTCTCAATTTTTTCATGATTTAGTACCAAATATGTGTAATAAATGATATCATCCGAAAATAGCAACAACTTATGAGACAGAGCATGGGAATGGCCATCATATACTTCAATAACAATGTTCAAGCCCTGATATAGCTTTGCAATTTATTCTAAATAATTCATTCATTCATGCTTATTTCTGATTGATGACTAGAACAACTTGCCACAGTGCTGAGTTGCATCTCAAATTAATCTTCAGGTTCCCAGCTTTCAGAAAATGTACACCACTGTGACTTATACTGCTAATCTGCTATCTCCCCCTAAAAAAAGACTAAAACGGCTTTTGTGGGTCTCAGGGGGTGAAGGTCCTTGTAATGTTATTTAATAGGTAATTAGGCCTTGTTGAGTCCTTATATTACTGTCGGCAAGTTGTGGGGCTCAGAGGGGATAGAGTTTTGGTACATGTCTAACCGGAGAGATAATAAGCTGTATTCTGACTACTATAAAGAAATAAATCATACTGTATAAAAGCGTTTTGTTTTATTCAGACATCTGTGTGATGTGAGTCCTCTTACCTGGTCTCTGTTGTTGATGTTGGAGTAGGGCAGTGCTCCCGACATGAGCTCATACAGCACGATGCCGAATGCGTAGACATCTGACTGGAAACTGTAGGGGTTTTTGTCCTGCAGCCGGATCACTTCTGGAGCCTGAAAAAGCACAGGTCACACTGACCGTCACTTCTAGCTCATGCCTATTCTCAGATAGTTCAATAATAACGAACCAACAGAGAAATATGTACGGTAACTGGTAAAATGACAACTTGGTGAAGGGTCACTGTGAGGTGAACACTGACCATCCACAGTATAGAGCCGGACAGCTGTTCAAACTGGTGGGAGCCACTCCAGCGGGACTTGACTGTAGCCAGACCAAAGTCACCAATCTTCACTGTCAGATCCTCGTGGAGGAAAATATCTAGAGGAGATGACGTCAAGGAAACACTCTTCTGCATTTGCAGGATCCATCCATCATCAGCAGATCTGAATAGAATTTGGACAAAAAGACGTTGGTCTAAACATGAACTGATTGAGAAGTTTCAAAAGGATACTGTTGCTCTTCAGATCTCTGTGGATGATTGATTTGGCGTGTAGGTAACTGAGGAGGAAGAGAGAAAACGTTATTAGACCAACTTTACATACGGTGAAATCTGACTGTTGTCACATTTGCGGCGGGGGAACTCACTCCATGCCCTGAGCGGTCTGCCGGGCGATGTCGATCAGCTTGATCATCTCAAACTTGGTCTCAATGATGTGCAGGTGGTGGTAGAGGCTGGAGCCTTCACACCACTGGGTCACGATGGCCAGCTGAGGCTTGGTGGTGTAGCCCATGAACAGCAGGATGTTCACGTGACGCGTTTTCCTGGTGCCAACACACACAGGTTGGTGAAAAAACAGAACTGCAGTACTTTTGTATGACACTTGAGTCATATGATGGTAATCTGTAGTGCAAGTATAAAGTTGCATAATAACTGAAGGGTAGATGGCTGACGTTACCTGAGGACTCCCACTTCATTCTTGAACGCTTGAAGCTGCTGTGGTGTGGGAGCAGTGACGTTCAACATCTTCACTGCCACATCACCTGGGAGGAGACGGAGGACATGACAGTCAAAAACGCCACAAAGGTTGATTTTAAGAATATGCTGTAAAAATAGAGCTGCATTTTATTTGTTTCTATATATTTAGACCTTAAATTTAAAAAAATGAGAAAAAAAAACCAAGAAGGTGTTTTAAGGATTCATGGGAACCACAGAAAAAGCACATCGGATACTGGTACAGGTGGGAACTCAAACAGACACTGACCCCTGTCTCTAGGTCTGACTTCAATACCTTAGTAGTTTCTGGGCTTCGAAGCTTCAGTGAGAAATATTGAGGGTGCTGCGCAGTGCAACAGGCTGACATGTCCTTCTGTCTGTACCATCACTGTTTCAGAGTCACTGCTGCACTACTGTACACACACACACACACACACACACACACACACACACACACACACACACACACACACACACACACACACACACACACACACACACACACACACACACACACACACACACCTCTACACACACAAAACGTGATATCCATCTGAGAATAATGTGGGAAGATGTAAAGAGTTATGATTCTTGGTTTGGTTTTGTTAGTTGTTTCTTCATGTTTTGCTCCCTCTCTCTCTTCCCCTTCTTTGTGTTCCCTGTCTGTCTTTCTCTCTTGCCGGGGCAGGTGTGTGGTAGGGGTGTCAGGCTGGCACCAGGTTCTCCTCAGCTCATCAACCTCTCCATAAGATCCTGACTCCCTCTCCACCACACTGCCATATAATTCTAGTTCGGTAGAGCTGTGTATTATTTCTCTGTGTTTTTTTGTGTGCCTTCTCCTGTGCTCATGTTATCCTGGGGCTTGCTGCATTGCCACCCATGGTGCCTTCAGCATCTGTGCTTTTTCCCCCCATGTACTCAGTCGTCATGTCTTCTCAGAGAGTCTGTTCCCTTGTCGGTGAATCCACTTCCAGCCAGCCTGTTCTCTGCCTCCACTGCCGACTCATTTTTGTGTTAGAAATAAACTCTGTTCATTTTTGTTTACCTGAGCCAGTCTCTAATTTTGGGGTCCAGACAAACAAAACCAAAATCATAACATAAAGCTTTAAAAACAGCTCACAAATATATGGCTTAATTTTTAAAAAGGGCTCAGTAACTTCTTCAAACAGCTGGACACTAGTGAGTATTTGTGGCAGCAGGATGGTGTATGTGGGACTGAGTCAAAACTAAACTGTATGTGTTTATGGTGATGAAGGAACATGTCACCCAGCGTAACAGTGAGGCTCACTGATGTGTTTTTATTTTAATTATGTTATAAAAACTACAAGAAACTCACTGGTTTATTTATAAGAATGGTGAGTTGATGCCCAGAGGAAGCAGCAGTTTTCTTACTAATGCTACAGGTCAGAAAGTATATAGCATCAGTCTTACCATGCCATTTTCCCTTGAAGACAGTTCCAAAGGACCCTGAGCCTATCCTCTGACCCAGTGTGATCTGACCCTCTGGGATTTCCCAATCGTCGCTGGAGTCCCTTCTCCCCAGGGTTTTCTGTTCCACAGGGCACTCAGTCAGCACAGGCTTACAGACTATCAACTCCACAAAAATGCCAACATCTGCAACAGTGTCTCACCATCTTATTGCGGTCCTCGGACGAGGACGACGACTTGCGCTCCCTCTGTTGGCATGGCGACTTCTGTGGAACCTTGACATTGGTCAGAGAGCCAGGTAAAGACGCGGGAGGTGTGGCCGACAGCCCGGTGGTGGAGCCTGGAGGGGGATCAGGGATGACAAGAGGGGAAACAATAAAAGAAGTGAGGTGAGGTGGGTATGTCAATAAGAAGGGGAGAGAAAGCTGAAGAGTAAAGAAAGAGGAGGTTTGGGCAAGGAGAGGGATTGAGGCTTCTGGATCAGGTGTGTGTGTGTGTGTGTGTGTGTGTGTGTGTGTGTGTGTGTGTGTGTGTGTGTGTGTGTGTGTGTGTGTGTGTGTTTGGTCACATGCAGAGGAGACGTGAGGGCAGGCTTGATTGAATGGCAGTTAATAGTTTAATCATCTAGACTTCTAGTCATCACTGTGATTAATTACTACTGTCAAGTTGGACAAACAAAAATTAAGCCTTGAATGAAATAACTTGACTATTTAGTTTCACCAGTTTTTAGTATCTTATTTATAGTTTATTCCAGTGCTCTATACACTAGTCTACATAAAACATTTGTGAAAAGTAGATATAGATGCATATACTATAAATGAAACATTTAACATAAAATATTAATACTATTGCTACTACTAATAGTAGCAAATGATAAATCTAATGTTTTCAAAATTGTATCATAATGACACCATGCACATGCAAGTTAGTGCATGACATCACTGGAATTTTATGACTAGCTGCCTTTACAACTGTCCAACTATGCAGAAAGTCCCCAGGAAGTGTGCCAGGGTTTGAAGCTAATTTTCTTACAGTCCAAATGGTGGTACTACAACTTCTGTGTCCATCCGTGGCAATTGGGCCCAAAATAACTTTTTCCCATAGAATTACATCAGGAAAGCGATGTCTGTATATTAGTGGGGTAAATCAACTTCCCAGTATGACCACTCTAATAGCCCTTATTTAAATTATTAGGTCCTTAAAGTGGTAAAATGCTCTAATCTTTGAATCCACAGTTATTTTCCCTCTCCAGACCGAGGCTGTAGCGACGGCTAGGAGGTGCCTGTTCTATGGGCCCAATGGATGCCGAAGATCACTGGATGATCCAGGTACTTTATCACTCAGCAGTCAAGCCATTTTGGCATCACGCGCCACTGAGCAACTCTCACAGGAATGAACGGGGGCCCGCCTCCAACACTGTATCCAGATCTCTTTATACATCCATGCTCTGCAGCCATTATATATATAGCACCATTTTTGAATGCGTATCAAGTAATGAATGGCACCAATATGCCAAAAACAAAAACTACTGTGTACTAAAAGGTGTCCTTTCTCTGACTGACTGGTTACAGTCTGCATTATTTTATCTTTTGTCTTCATTTGTGTAGAAACAAGATATATTTGTGGCCATGTTTGGTACCAACATATCGAGTTTAAAACTATGTAGGCCACAGTTCCAGACAGGAGTTTCATTTATAGATGGATATACAGCTAATGTACTGCATGTATTTATAGATTGCAATGTAAATCGAAATCACATTAATGGCAAACCCCATCTCACACACAGTACGACACTGCCATGAGTTTTCTTTGGAAGCATTTCTTATTTCTCACTTTGGTGAACTTACCCTTTAAATACTTGAAGTCATGTTGATCAGGTTTTAAATTACCGTAAGCAGCCACCCAAACAAATACAGTTACATGTGTGCTTTCACAGTATGGTAGACATTTCATTTGAATCTGTTTTGAACGTGACTAAAACCTGGGGTCAGAACAAGTTACGCCACTTCCATTACTTGACATTTTACTAGTGTGCCGCCATGAAATAGATCTTAATTATTGATCAATTATTCACTTTTATTAACACTACTAGATCAAAGGAGCATTTCAGCAATCAAACCTCCACAGAAAAAGCTGCGTCTGATCAGAGCAGCGGTGAGATGTCTGTGTAACCTGTCAGGTGTGTGGTAGAGAGAGCATGTGAGGACATAAAGGGGAAAAAGAGAGAGAGGGGGACACACAGTGGATGTGACACAGGGCTGGGGTTGGTGTGTGGGGAGTGGGGGGTGGGGAGGGTGAAGGACACAGGAACACACAGGCCTAACTACCTCGGAAAACAGGCTCGGGCTCAAAATCAAACACTATGTCATTGGGGTAGGAGTATAGGAGGGGGCTTGAGGTCCGTGTTCGGTGCTTCCTCAAGCAGCGGGCGGGGTGGGTCGGGGGGGCTGCAGGGCAAAGAGAAACAGACAGACCATCACTGCTACTCACCCTGCCCCTCGCACCTCCAACTAACTACTGTCCATGGCAACAACTGAGCCTCTGGATGGAGAGGCCTCCTACCACACTACATGTGTTGGTCAGGTTTCACTCTGCTAAATCTTACTCTAACATACATGTCATTGCCAACATTTTGGGAAATGTTCTATTTACTTTCTTTCCTGAAGTGAGATGAGAGGATCAATATCAGTCTCATGTCTGTGTGGTCAGTACAGAGTTGGATTCAGGTTGGGGTTAACTGGAAGCAGCAGGAAACAGCTAGCCTGGCTCTGTCCAAGTTCAATTATATACAGATTAATGCCTCTAAAGCTCCCTGATTGACACCTTGTATCTTCTTTATATGATCCGTACACAAACAGAAATGTAAAAACTGTTTTGTGTAAAGCCACCCACCGACCAACAAGTTTGAAACTGCTCCACAAAAAAAAAAAAAAAAAGCAGCAAAAATGTTGCGATGCCGACGATTCTGGAGAACAGACGAGTGTTTGCTGGTGATGTCTAATGTTGGTAGGCTCATCAAGGTTTATTCAGTCTGTAACTTAGTTTAACTGAGAATATGTTAAGCCAGCCAGCAGCCAGCCAGCAGCCAGCAGCCAACCAGCAGCCAGCCAGCAGCCAGCCAGCAGCCAGCCAGCATCCAGCCAGCAGCCAGCCAGCATCCAGCCAGCATCCAGCCAACCAGCAGCCAGCCAGCAGCCAGTCAGCCAACCAGCAGCCAGCCAGCAGCCAGCCAGCAGCCAACCAGCAGCCAGCAGCCAGCCAGCAGCCAGCCAACCAGCAGCCAACCAGCAGCCAGCCAACAGCCAACCAGCAGCCAGCAGCCAGCCAGCATCCAGCCAACCAGCAGCCAGCCAGCCAGCAGCCAGTCAGCCAACCAGCAGCCAACCAGCAGCCAGCCAGCATCCAGCCAGCAGCCAGCCAACCAGCAGCCAGTCAGCCAACCAGCAGCCAACCAGCAGCCAACCAGCAGCCAGCCAGCAGCCAGTCAGCCGCCAGCCAGTCAGCCAACCAGCAGCCAGTCAGCCAACCAGCAGCTAGCCAGCAGCCAGCCAACCAGCAGCCAGCCAGCCGGCCAACCAGCAGCCAGCCAACCAGCAGCCAGCCAGCCGGCCAACCAGCAGCCAATCAGCAGCCAACCAGCAGCCAGCCAGTCAGCCAACCAGCAGCCAGCCAGCAGCCAGCCAGCCAGCAACCAGCCAGCCAGCAGCCAGTCAGCCAACCAGCAGCCAGCCAGCAACCAGCCAGCCAGCAACCAGCCAGCCAGCAACCAGCCAGCCAGCAGCCAGTCAGCCAACCGCCAGCCAGTCAGCCAGCAGCAGCCAGGCAGGCGTGCAGCTAGCGCTGTTTAGCTACAACCAGGGCCATTAGGCTGTTAATATCCCACTATCTGGTCATATAGAAGTACCAGATATACGTTTTAAATAACTATACTATAGTGTACATTTGACATAGCTTGAAAATAAGTTAAATGTGGGTGGTCAGTCTTAGTCTGGCTTAGTCTGAGCCATGTGGTTTCACACAGTTAGCAGACCATGAGGAGATAGTCAGTGAACGTGTACTGGATTAGATTTGCAGTATCTAATCTAAGTGTATATAAGTCTAAGTTCATAATAAAGGAATATCTTATCTTATCTTATATTTAATACTGTAGGTTATAGGTCACACAATTAATGAATGTATTAATTCATTCATTTGGCGTATTTCCCAACAGACATTGTGGCTATTAATAATTACATCTGCTGGACACCTACACATGATACCGACAAAAAGCTGTCATAACGTAAACCCCGGATACAGCACCTTCATCTATTGTTGCTATTCAGACTGCGGGTGTCAAGTCAGTAAGAAATACCCAGAACAAGCCAAGAATTGAACCGCTACCATACTCGCGGTTAAAACTCCAGTATGGAAGCCCTCCCCTCGGACTCTTTGGACTCTTTTTTTCTGTTCAATCATCACTATGTATCAGGTTTCCCCTAGTTTTCTATGAGCGGTCTTAACAATACTGAGATTGACCAATCTCTTACTTTGAGCAACAGCCAGTACAAAGCAGACATGGTATGTGGGGCTCGGGGTGGAGTTTGTCATGCAGCCCTTGCCTGACATCCAACTTGCAGTGAGGGGTACTTCCAAAAAGAAAGCGTGTATGTATTTCCCAAAATGCTGAACTATTCCTTGAAGTAAATTGCTAGTTTGACACTGAACAATTTTACAACTGTCGCAATGGATTTATGAAAAATGTGTGAACCCCAGTTCAGGACTACTGTAATTATGCCATTGAAAAATAAGAGGAATATTCAGATAGACAAATATTGCAGTTTGTTACTGAACAGGATAGTTTTAAAACATGTTACCAGACTTCTGGTACAAAGTTAGGACATGTTGACGCAGATAGAAAAAACTTCAAAAGATTCCTTAATACTAAGAGATGTCACATTTTGAATCATTTTCTCTAAAAACTACTGCACTAACAGTTGTCAACTGTTACGTGTATTTCAGTGTGAATTCAGACATTTTTACTGTCTTTTATTTTACAAAATAACACATGTGAGGATTGAGCAACCATGTTGTCTCTAGGACTTTTAAGTATCAGTTGACATCCTGTTTCTGAACTATAATTAGTTCTACTATCAAAAGAATGTGAGCTAATCAGTCTTTACATTATGAAGACTGCAACAGGCTCCTGATTTAGGGGCTGGTTTTATTTTCACTAAACTTTTGTAATGAAGTTGAAATATTCACTACATGTATTCCTCCTGACTGCTCTGAGGAGCAGCTCAAAGTCAGACTGAAAAAAGCAAAGCAGAGGTGGAAGATCTGATCTAGCAGAAACCCTGACCCACAGATCTGAATAAGCATGTGTCCTCATCTACTGCTTTCAGTGACTGGAAGGGTGCAGGACTAAACAGAACCGACTCAACTTCTGGGTCTGGACTTCACACACACACAAAAGACCAAGAGCACGCAGACGCGGGATGGTGGGAAAATAAGCCACAGAATGAGCCACTTGGGTCCTTACCTCCATCTGACCTTGGCAAGCCCTGATCTCGAATCAGGTCCTGAAAACAAGGGAGAAGGGAAATTAAATATATAATATAATATATATATATTTTATATATATATATATATATATATAAACAATTTACTGTACAGTTTACTGTGGCAGCATTCTTAGGAACAACTGACAGCCAAAGTGTAGCTGGAGGTGCATTCATGTTTTCAGAACCAGTACTAGTACTGAAGATGTGTTCAGACAGAAAACACCTTTACAAAACAGAGCACTGAACTGAGAGCAGGAGGGCAGAGGTCAAGAATAATACAGTGCTCATCATTTTCCAGAAGCTCTGGATTTCATTCTCCTCACTAATAGCCTTTTCATTTTCATTGCAGTGTTTCCCATTAAATACCTAATTATTAGTTAGTTATCATTTTATTTATTAGAAATATCTCAGTTACAAAAACGCAACTTATTTTGTTTAAGAATGTGTCATTTAGTTTAGATAGACATGAATATTCTACCAGACATACTACTGAAGGAAAGTGCACATTATCAAAAGCATGGACTCAGACATATCACACAAGAAAACAGTAAAATTCAATTCAAAATTATAGCAAAACTACTGAAAAATACTGAAGCTGCTGCAGTGCTGGAGCTAACGGGGATCTTAACAAACGAAACTACAGAGCAGGACTGGGAACTGTGGCTCAGAAGAGGAGCAGGTCGTCCACTGATTGGAGGGCTGGCGGTTTGATCCCCAGCCATGTCAGCATGTGAATGAGTATTTAGATTAATATATGAATGTGTGTGTGAATGGGTGAAGGAAGAAGTAGTAGTAGATGTACTGTAGGAAGACTAGAAAGGTGCTATATAAATGTAAATCTATTTACATGTAATCAGGATTGTGTAATCACATTACAAAAAATAAGTAACTTGCCCAGATTACATTTTTTTTAAATGTGCATTAGATTATACTGTAGTTAGTTAGTTTAATTTTGAAATAATCCAAAAGTATTCAGATTAGATTACATTTTTTGTAATCCAATGAATTATGATACTAATTATAAAAACTGCCATGTAATTTGTGTTCACTACAACATTTCAAAGTAATCAGACCCAATATTAACAAAACTGTGGACCCAAGGACCCAAAAATCATTTTTAAACTTATCAGCTGGTGGGTCTGTGCAGCCTGCCCGGGGGATTCAGCTCGGTGGGTCAGGGTCGGCTGCTCGGTGTGGGAGGACCCCTTTGTGGGACCTCACCTTCGGGGTGACCTGGTAGGACCTCGTCAGGTGCATTTCCTCCGTGGTGCTGTGCCACGACCCGGTCTAGGTTGGCTTGGAAAGGCCCCTCCATTTCCCATAGGCTGTGAGCTTAGTGCTCGCGGGGAGGGACGGGGCTCCCGCCGCAACTGCCCTCAGTCCCTCAGGGGTCTGTGGCGAAGTCAGCAACCCGTCTTAAAACACGGTCCCCATCTTGTTAGCCACACTTTTTGGGTGGGACTTTTTTACCGTGTCATCACCATTCATAACTATACCACTGTAACCACTGTGTTTATGATTAAATCGTTTACTAGAGCACAAAGTTCTTCATAGATCCAGCCTCTTGATTTTCCTCTCAAAACTGCACCAGATTGATGGATTTAACTTAAACTGTACAAAACCTTTTTTCAGGGGGAGCATGTCCCCAGACCCCCTCACCCACCACAGTCTCATGGAACCCTGTGGGAAACACTGCTTTGTCTTATACACTCTGCAGGCTGATTTGGAAAAAAATGTTCATCTAATGTCGACCACAGACTGGATTATCTTTAGTTTTTTGTAAGATGTGTGCATGTGTACATCATGAAAATCAAGTTATTAAAACGTGCACAAAAATGGTCGCAGCTTGTCAAAAAGTAACAGATGATAGCTGCCAAATAGAGCTGCAGCTTCTAGTTGGTTAGCTCCTCTGCTCTGGTTAAAGAGTGTTAATCAGTGAAATCAGCTGCAGAGTCATGATGGCCTTCACAGAAAATGGCTGAGAAGCACACAGCATCAAAGTCAGTCAGTCCAACTCACATCGATGTTGACCGGCTCGATGGTATTGATATGGACGTTGGGGGCGGAGGACGAACGGTCCCGCTGGCCAAACTGGTTGCGGTGGTCCTCCTCATTGGGCCGGAAACTGGGTGGGATGGGTATGGACTTGGACGGGGACACAGTGGTGTGGCACATAGACCTGGAAAGACAAGTGTAAAGCAGTTAAAATAAATAAAAAACATTTTTCAGGACTTACAACAGAAATTTCTGCTATTTTCTATGCAAGTTATTCTCAGATTGATAAAACAAAGCTGTTGATAAACACTGGAGAAGCACATGAAGAGGAGAACGCCACTGAGGAGCATGAAGGTGGTGGACTCACCCGGTGGAGTCAGATGGGGGAAGTGACGGACAGGCCTCAGACACGGGGGTGGTTCCCTCCGAGGAGACCTCCTCCTGGGTAAACGGGTGATGCTCGAAGAACTTGGACACTAGCAACAAGCTGCCGAAAACACATCCAACACCACTTATTTATTATTCTGTCAACAGTGCCAACAATAATTTGAGGCATTAGGTCTGGTGGTACAGAGTAATTACATTTCAAGCACTGCTTGAATTCTTGTACCATGATAACGCTACACTGTACAGTACAGTAGTGTGACTTACTCTAGCTGGTCGTAGTTGACACACATGAGGGGAACCTCGGTGCTGCAGCGCTGGTGGAACTTGTAGCCGCAGGTCTGACAGCGGAAACCCTGGAACAGCAGCTTTCTGCAGAAGTCACAGAAGGCCAGCGTGAAGAAGGTCTTCCTCACCTGTAAATCAAGCACACACAGAAGAACGACCAATAAGGCGGAGTCTAATGAGTACATGATGTGTAGTGGAGTCATGATGTGACATTTTGTCTAACAGCACTTACAAAGTTGTGTGTGGTGAGCGGAACATTCTCCAACACTTCTACATGTAACTCCTCTCCTGTCAGCCAGGATATGTCTGTGTCCCAGCCAATCGGCTTCTTCTCTCTGAAACAGGAAGTGGAGAGTTAGGCCGAAGGTCTACACCCCACCCAAGTAGAGGGAAACGAGATGTCACATTTCATCAATGCGGCATATCTTTGTAATACAACACATGAGCTGTAAAATCTGATCTGCACAGCAACACACAACCGCAGCTCTAGTTACACTGCGCATGTGTTATATCCCAGAGCTCAAAACCGTGTCCCAGCCTGTTCAACAGGCCTTGACCTCACCAAAGATTCTATAAGCAAAGAGGTGAAACTCTGGTGCTTTTTTTTTTTTTTTGACAATAGCCACTAGATGGTGCTGAGGTATTGCTGCTGCCATTTTGGACTGAAAACACCAATGAGTCTGTGTCTATGGATGAATTCTGAGATGAGGTAAATCAGCTTCCCAGTAGGAACACTTTAATAGCGATCATTTAAATCATGATGTCCTAATAGTTGTAAAATTCACTAAAAGCTGATTTATATGAATAGCAGCGTTTTTTTTTTCCTCTGCATAATGAACGTGCATCAGACCCACAGGACTGCACCACCCGGCACGCTCATATGACATATCTGGTTCTACCAGCTTCCTACTAGCTGTATGTGGCGGTAATAATAATATGTTGGCTGTAATTCATCGCTATAGGCCAGCAGCTGGTAGTGCTAGTAGCATGACATCAACAGAATTTAATGGAGTTGTAGGTTATTTACAGACAAAGACAAAAGCACAGGACACAACCACTTCCACATTAATGGTCTGTGGTCTGTGGACTCCATTTTGGATCTTTGCCGTGAAAACTTTCAGATTACTCTCAGAATCTGTGTGCTGGATTTTTCTGACTTCATTTATGTCCATCGCTCAATTTATGATCCTCTGGGAAGCAGCCGGGCAAAAAGCTTAACAAATAAATAAGTAAGTATCAGTGGAGGCTGGTACATAGAGGCAGAGGAGGTCCTCTATTTTTTCAGAAACATAAAAAAAAATTCAGAGAATAATTTTTCTGTCTTCTTTGGGAAAAAAAAACATTATTCAAATCCTGATTAAAATGCCTCTTGACACCTGTAGGTCAGAGGAGAAAGGGCAGCCTGTGTGTATGAAGTGGTTCTGGCCATCGTCGGGGGTAGAGGAGGATGAGCACCCTCCATCCTCCCTTAGGGTTGCCATCAACTCAATGCAATTCATTTTTTTCATGCTTGTCTGTGATTGGCCAAGACACATCAAATGATGCTCTCTTAGCTTCTTTCCAATCAACAACCAGCAGAATACATGATTGACAGCAGGTTCGTCCAATGATGATGTCAACGTCTCAGTATCCACCACTGTATTGTATGTGATGAACTGGCAGTAAAGTATCAGCTGTGTGGGCTGGACCCACAGCAGAGCTACAGAGACGTGCAGCGACCCGACGTTCTGCTCTGGGTCCTGATGTGGGCGACGGACTGCCGTACAGGCAGTTTACAGACAGGCTTCTAGTGACACGTTACACACTCAAGCGCAGCACTGAGCTCACACATGAAACCGAGGTGCAAGTGCAAAATAAGAAAAATGACTTAATAAAATGAAATGACACCATGGGTTGGTTTCCCTCCTGTTCTGAATTTTTTGACTCACCAGCCATCAAGTAATATATTAGTTTGTAGTAAGTAGTATATTAGTAATCTATAATAGTATGCATATTTATAATATTTTACTGTGCAACACAGGCCATTTCATTTAATTCTGACAAAAGAAATAACTGTTTTACTTTTGATCAGCAGATATTTTTGTTTTAACCATCATATCAAAAGAGATGCAATTGTTTCCAACAGAAAACCAGCACATCCCACATCAAAAATGTTAACCTTTCATTGATCATTACAGAACACATTTAGACAAGGTCCTCTTGCTCCTCCCATTCTAGTTTTCAAAGCTCCCAGCATGCATTTCAAATTAACCACAGTCACAACTAGGCTTGTTGGGGTAGTCTGTGTTACTGGAATTACATGGTGGTCAGGCAAACACTGATTACATTACGTGCCCATCGCCACCACCATTGTTCTGCTGTTTTGTTTTTTTTTTTTGTTTTGTTTTTTTTACTTATTTCACACAGGGAGAGAGAGTTGATAAATAAGATGATGCAAAGCGAAAAGCAAAAGCGCCTATTTGGCAATATTGCAGATCTAAACCCAGTGCTATAAGGGAACCATCACATTAATGAGGCCGTCGCTGTGCAGAGGACAGAGCCCTGCAGGGAGAGCTGGACCGGAGGGACCCGACACACCGCCACCCGACAAGAAACATCAAAATAAGCAAGCTATACACTATACTGACCATCTTTTCTCGTAAAATGTTTGGTATAATTGGTAACACTGGCATTGTCACAAGTTTATCAACTGGTGGGAAAAGTTCCCCACTGACACATCCCTGGTCAAATCTATATCTAGATGTTTTAGACCAGAAATTAACTGTTTAAATTTTGAACATGGGGTCAGTTTATCAAAACAATTTCATCACTTTCTTTTCCACCTTCACTTGTATTTCTATATACATGCATTTATGAAGTCATACAGCCTAGTTATGCCAGTTTCCTCAGGAGATAGTAGGCCGGCTCCTGAGAGGACCAGCTGCTCAGCATCATGGTCGTACCAGGGAGCTCTTCACAGCTGGCTCTCATGTCTTTGAGTTTTAAACAGAAGTTATAATTCCTTTTGGAGGAAAAACTTTGGTATCAGAGTCAAAATGTGATAATTGCTGATCAAACTAGTTTATCTGAATCCTAAAGAGACAGTCTGGATCAAAACTTCAACACATCAGTAGGTCTCTTTAAGATTCAGACACAGTGTATTACCTACAGTAGATGGCTGTCAGCATGCCACTCATTTTAGTGACAATTGGCTCCATCACATTTTCCTGGAGAGGCTGCTGAGTCAGGGGTGACACCTAGTGGTAAAAGTCGGTACACTGTTGTGGTCCAGTGGCTTGATATCAACAGTACATTACTCCACCTACTGCTGGTCATACACTGACTATGGAAGTAGCTCATACAACGACACTTCAAAATATCCAACCTAACCCTAAGTTATGGTTCATATTTTTTGTCAGTCAATCATCTAATAAGGCCTCTGCTGCTGCTTCTATGTTGTCTGTGTTTCCTTCAGAATGATCATGTGAGGAAACTACGACTGTGTCAATAAAAACAGCAGCTTTCATAAAGTCATCAATCAGTCTAGTGGATTTGTTCTCTTGATTTAGTCTACCACAGTGTGTTCGATAACACTTTCTACATCACTACAAAGAATACCAGTTTATTATGCAAGTTCAAATAAAGCATTAGGCACATTGGCATAGGCACTGCAACCACAGCACCAATGCATCCAAGGCTCTAATCTTGTCAGTTAGTGGATTAATGAGTAACAGTATCAGTCAGAAAAAAATTCAACACTAGCATCCCTAATCAGTGTATGGATTATTAGTTTGTCAGTACAGTGTATCAGTCACAGACTTACCCGTCCTGTATCCTGTAGACGGCGCAGCACTCCGGAATAAGGCCTCGCATCATCAGAGCTTTCTTCAGCGAGTCTCTCACAGTCATCCCACAGCGGGCCGGAACCTGAACGCAGCATAACAACAAAACTCAGTGCACCACACTACACCAATCAAGCCAGGGGGAAGTGAATGCCGTAAATGTTTCTGTACAGCAGAGATTACTACTGGAGAGAGCATGAAACTGAACTACGGTGAGGAAAGGACTACTGTGGTATTTTCTGTGCTCACAAAGGACATGTTGGTCAACTTTGATAAAATCGTGAAGGTTTCAGTTTATAGAACATTTGCTATGGAGCTAATTTGTCTTAGAATGTGGAAAGTAAACCACAGGGACACAATTCGTTTTCTTACAAAGACTGTTAAAAGATATTTTATTGCACTAACAGAAGGTAGTGGAGCAGACGCTTACTAATAACTACTGCTACTTAAAATAAATGTGCTTTTCGTCTCTTACCATATTTAACAACAAAAATCCAAAACATTAAAATCATGTTCACTACAGAGGTACCGTCAGGGAGGGTGTCAGACGTACCACTGTTCTCTGTTTGTTGGGCAGGAAGACCCTAACGATGGGCTTCTGGGGGGAGCGAGGGTTCGCTCGTCCGGCATCGGTGGGGGTCTGCAGGACAGCCAAGGTGTTGGGGGCTGAGGGAAAGGCCTGAGCCCCCCTGTGACCCCACAACCTCCCATCTTGACCTCCAGCAGGGCTGGCATGGGAGACGGGGAGCAGGAGAAGTCTGTGCCGTTGCCCATGGCCTCCAACAGCTGCTGCTCCCTCTGCTGCAGGGCGTCCAGTTTACTGGTGTACTCCTCATAGGCCTGATAGAGACCACACACCACAGACAAGTCACTCAGCAGCTTCCATACCTGAAGTGACCCTCACAAGACTTATTTTTCTGCAAATGTAATGGTTGAAGGCAAAGCTATCTTACCTCTAGATATATGGAAGGAGGATTGTGTTCTCCTCCAAACTTGTCCAGAAGGGCCTCTAAGTGTTCTTGTGTCAACTTTATCATCTGTTTGATATTCCAGATCTGAAGGGAAAACAAAGCAAACAATATTAACATACTGACATCTTTCAGGAAATGAACACCAAACAGAGCTAGAGGCCTGTGGGTTGGATTTTCCTGACTTGGCTTCCCTGAAATAGTGTAACAATGTCCAGAAGATTCTCACCTAATGCCAGGTTCAGACTACATCATATAAAATGGTCACATTAAATGGTCATTAGTCATAAACTCTTGCCATGACTGAGAGACGTGGCAGACTACACGTTGGATCTGGACCAATGACAGCATGCTGTCTTTAACAAAAGGTGAACAGGTAGAAGGCCCGGGAACAGGTGAGACCCACGACGGACCGATACGACCTGCACAGTGTCACAGCAGGGTTAACCAACGTAGCTGCACAGCTAGCTAGATAATTGGTTTTCCTATTTACAGCTGGGTGAGCATTACAGTGTTGTATCTCACAGATCACACTGGTGGTAGGTTTGACCCTGTGGTTACATTTGTCATGATCACCACATGATCACGATTATTTGAGCTGACTGCTGGAAAAAAAGCTAGGCTATCTAGACCTTCCTTGGGCAGCTTCTTCTGTTTCAGCTCATATGAAACCAAATTTGTTGTTTTCCGATGCAGGATTATGACAGAGAGGAGCCAATATTGGTTAATAACTTTTGATTTATAGAAGTCTCCTCTATGGGTGCACCAGAGCTGGAGATCAGACTGGAGATTCATGTTTAAACCCGGATTAGAACTGTAATCTGACCAAACAACTGATTGGTTATGTAATATTCACTGCATCATTATTTTCATTGCCTATTTGCTCCAAAAAAAAGTTGGATAAAAGCAACAAAATTTGACAAAACTTCCACAATATCACTGAAATGTTTTACACTCTCTTGAGGTCATGAAGTTTCATCAAATTGTGTCGCTACAGTTACAGAATTCACATCTGATGCTTGGATGATCGAAATAAACTGTTTATTCGAAGGAGGCTTTTATTAGAGAAAGGTTTTTATTTCTAATTCAACCTGACTGCATATTTCGTCAAATTTTAGTGTTAAGTTCAAAGCTGTGCTGTCACTGAATTTTTCACAACAGGGTCCTGAAAATGTTTCACAATAAAAGCCTTGTTTAGAAATGAACAGCTCAACACTCCCTGAATCCTTTCATTTCCTAACAAGGCTTTTATTGTGGAGCATTTTCAGGACCGTGTTGTGAAAATTTCAGTGACTTGCACAGTTTCCATACGATACTGAAGCCACTGACATCTTTCTACATTTCTTTTCTACATTACTACACAACACAGTTTGCCTGGATGTTAACATACAGTACATACTGCAGACCCACAGTGACTGAAACTGGACAAAAACACTTTAGATGAGTAGCCCAGCAACACAACACAGTGTTGAAAAAAACATGATTATATTACTGAATTTATTCCATTAAACAGAAAATATAAATTTATCGCAATTATTTACACTACAATTACAGCTGCAGTGGGTAGAAATGGAGCAAACATGATTTAAAAAAGTATTTTTATAAAATGGTCTCAATATCCTGACAGCAGTGGATGAGACAGGTCATGTTCCTCTGAGTCCACCAGTGCTCCTAATGGCATCTGTAAGACTTCACAGACTGGAGGAAAACCAATCAGAGCTGGAGTCTGCCGTCCAGCTGTTGTCTCTGAGCAGCTGTCAATCATTCGTGAATTCCCATAAAATAGTCAAACTAGGCAGAGCTGATCAAATATGAATCAATATTCTGTTACTGTAATGATTATTTCTCAACTAAAATGTTTTCAGAAACATCTTGTAGTTCCTGTTTAGCTGTAAAATGAGAAAGTTTGTGACCAGGCAGCCATGTTGAGAAAATACCAAGCACAGCCCACCAGCCAGAGCATAGCCAATAGGAATGCTCTCTCTCTCTGAAATGACCTGTGATTGGCCAAAGTCTCCCTATATTCTGAGGTCTTATTATGGAATTTTTGCTCAGTGATGCCAAAAATATTCTACTTACTGCCACTTTAATGTCATGACTGTGACAACATCAGTGGTATTGGGCTGTGTGCTCCTCGTTATCTGATATTTCTCCAGTCAGACATTCTGAACAGAGCTGGTTTTCTGGGACAGAGCCGCACATTTAAGAATTTGAGGGGGAATTCTTCGATAATAGTAATGCAGCGATCATAAAATAACTTTTTTGAAGGTGTTCGTAAATGTGTTTTTTAAATTGTGATTATCTACAAGTTATTTGCATGAATATACATGAAGGTATCAAGTCATATTTGGGGGTGGAGGTGGGATTGCTCACTTTAAGTCTTTTGTTTTTCAACATTTTTGCATTAGTTACATTAGAATCACTGCTTGGTCAAAACTAAATGGATAAAAAAGAATAAAGGAATGCAGCTGATTGATTAACAAGCACTACTGAATTGTTCCCTTTGCTACAGTTTTAATCATTTAAGGACAGTTTAGTTATAGTGAGTAAATCAGGTACCAAGGCATCATAACCCCCTAACAGCACCAACTTCTTTCTCCTCCATGTTCACAGTTGTGTGAGGAAAAGTGCTCCTATTTGTCAGCATCACAGAACACTCTGTAGTAGTTGTCAAGAGAAGGCTGACGAGCTAGTCTGATTGTTAGGATGTTGTGAGGCAGAGCAGATGCTGCCATTGTGTCTTACTCCACAGGATAAAACAAGCTCTCGTCACTCCAATGCTTCCCCACACCCCACACCTGTCCAGGGCTGATACCATGTAGTCTCAAATGGGCTACAACCCTCTCCAGATCAATGACAATCAAGGAGTCGCAACAGGTAGCTATTTTAAGCTTTCAATCTGTTTTTCCAATTTACAAACTGTGTGGATGTATTTCCCCTCGACTGGTTCCAAAATCTCACAATTCCTGCTGAAAATGATGATGATGGGATGATACATCAGTCACTGCCGATTGGGTAGAAAGCGCTGACCGGGAAACAGCAAACAGCTAAGACAAACACAGTGTCAGACTGAATAAGTGAAATTAAGTGAAACAAAAGGCAATTAATTGGAGTTCAGTGGATGTTAAAAATGCTTGGCTGTGCAACATGTGTTGGACCAGCTGACTGGTCTGTATGGGTCGACAAGGATGCAACAAGGGCTCAACAATAAGGATGGACTGCTTTCCCTGGGTAAGTCAAAAGCTACATCAGCCTGGTAAAGATAGCAACTCACTTGCCCGATCAGGCGGGTGAAAAAAAAAAATTAAACACATTGTTTTTCCAGAGCTGATGCTGGAAGTAGCTAAGGAGTGAGCCACCTCGCTTCCTCACGGCCAGGCCAGACCGCCCCCGTGAGCAGAGCGTGGCGGCTGCATTACCCGTTGGCTTTTATTTCAGCGGCCATGTTAACGGGTTAGAGCAGCCACGCTACCAGCAAGAACAGAGCGGCTCAGTGTGTGTGTGTGTGTGTGTGTGTGTGATCTCAACACTTCCTGCTTTCTTTTCAAAATAAAAGCTATCAAGCATTTTTTTTCTGAGAACAGAAAACTGGCTTTTGCTCATGGATTATTATTATTACTATTTACAAATGGGCACAAGCTTCTTAAACTTTTTTTTCTGTTTAAAATAAATACAAATGACATTTCTAATGAAGCGGGCTGCCTCACAGCAAGAGGGTCGCAGGTTCGATTCCGGCTTGGGACTCTTCTGTTTGGAGTTTGCATGTTCTCCCCGTGTAAGCGTGGGTTTTCTCCGGGTACTCCGGCTTCCTCCCACAGTCCAAAGACATGCTGTTTAGGTTAATTGTTGACTCTAAATGTACCGTAGGTGTGAATGTGAGCGTGAATGGTTGTCTGTCTATATGTTGTCTGTCTCTATGTGCCCTGCGATGGACTGGAGACCTGTCCAGGGTGAACCCCGCCTTCACCCAATGCCAGCTGGGATCGGCTCCAGCCCCCCGCGACCCCTAACGGGAAAAGCGGTTGACGATGGATGGATTTCTAATGAAACTAAAAGGCCATTATCAAAGGCAAACTCTGTGTAGAAAGGAAAGGCTGACAGCAGCAGAGACAGTGTGCCAGTGTGGACGTCACACCCGAGAGACGCAGCGGTTCGGCGAGGCAGCCGTCACACGCCGCTCATGCAGGCAGTGTGTTCCTGTTGAGAGTTGAACATCCACAACACTGTTCAAGCACTTGCTAGAAAATGGCGGCTGAAGCAAGTATTTTTACTTAAATAAAGATTAAACATGACAATTAACTTAGTCTTCATTGTTATTTAATAACCACTAATACAAACAATTTGTATCTGTTGACCCTGAATGTGTGTTGAGGTTAGCACAACATGTGAACGGGCATACGGCATCAAGCAGCCTTTAGAAGCAGAAGCAGGCTCCAGGCCTGACTGTGTTTCACTGGGAGATGCTCTGGACAACAGCTGGCTGGACCAAAGTCCAGTGGACAAAAAGCTGTTTCAGTCTCCAGCAAGAGGATCATGTCCGTCTTTGACACTTGTCTGTTCAAAAAAAATGAAATGAAACAGAAGTTGTGGCTAACGTCAAGGCTAACCCTCTTCACTTTTATCAGCTTCAGAGAGTTGTAGCATCTATTCACATATTCGACATATAATCTAAACTGCACTGCTACGTTCACAGCTACAACGTTTCTGATACAAGCTCGCCCGCTCTCTCGCACTAATGTTACTCTGCACACAGTGGTTAATGGCGTTATCGACACATCGCTGGGCTGAATGGATGAGATATGGAGGTTGTGGTGGCAGACCGACAGTTCATAAAATCATGTGGCTTTTGTAGCTTGAAGAGGACTAAACGCAAAACGCTCGCAACCGTCGCATCATATCGACCTCTGGGAGCATGAGCTGTGCACTACAACACACATCAACTAGGGATGTAAGTTTTGGAAAAAAAAAATTCAACCAATAACCGACCTTCGTTAATCTATTAACTGTTAACCAACAAGATTAGTTCTTGTGTGCAGCAATGCACATGTAGTGTCGCAGACATGCAGCCACAATCCCAGATCACGGTGTATACAGTATGCATAAAATATTATAGGCCTTAATGTCAGCCACCTGTCCTGGAAATGCATTTACTGTCTCCTTTGTTCAGAATATATATAGGTGAGATCTATGTTTATTTGTTTTTTATCTACAATTTCACTTGAAAGAGTTACGTTCATTTTGTTCTTAATAAAAGGCGAAAATACTCACACAGGAGTCTCACAAATAAACTTGCCGTGTGCTTAAGATATGAGAGGGCAGAGCAGACTTTGGCCATATCACCCAGCCCTATTCCTCAGCATCACACACCCTTCCTTTAGTGGCTCACATTGTAAATGTAGCATGCTGGAGTTTCCTTCGATGCAACAGTCATGTCAGACTTTTCCAATAGTAGACGTACTGTTCACTAATTCATACTGGGCACTGTCCACTTTATTTATGTCCATATATCAGCCAGTGTTTTACATCAAACGCCTCCTGGGTAAGGATTTATGCCATGAGAGTCATTGAATGCTGGAAGCGTTTATTGTGAAACATCTGTACAGGAAGCGCTGAGTTTCACTGACAGTAGCTTCACAGCCATCAAAAAACAGAAGTAGTAGAAGAGTAATACAACAGGTCACACACAGTTGGCCTCATCACCTGCATAGGTGGTGCTGCTGTACAACGTGAGCAGATCGAATCAAAGAGTCAGTCATTGTCTCCTGTCATACTGATCACAGATCACTGTTTGAAACTCATGTTGAAAACATATTGGTGAGGATGAAAAATAATTTCACATTATTTACAGTACATGCACTTCACTACATTTATAAAGACCTACAGTCCATCTGTTGCCACTGATGAACCTGCTCATTGTCTCTAATTAGGTTTGTAACTTGTTTTTCAGATTCCTTAAAATGTACCTCAATTTTCTATTTAAAATATGCTTTACAAATGTTTTCTTTGAATCTGCGTGCGCCTATGAGGTAAGTGCGTGCTGCAGATCAGACTGTGCGTGCACACATCAGAGAAACAGTACAAACAAAGTAACAGCAAAACAGAATTAGCACTAGCTTTTTGGTTGTGGTTTCCTTGTTTAAACCATTTGAAGATGAAAACAAGAAAACAGCCAATAAGCCTATAAACCACAAAAACTGAATTCTGACCTGTTTTTCTGTTTTCTACATTGAAATCACTCAATGATCAAGTGATACACAGATCAATTAGAGTCCTCTATGCTGTCTATCAATATCAGGAATTCAATTCACTGGTGAATGAATGAAGGAATAATTCAGTAAATGTAACTGGATTACAGAGTCTGTTACAGTCATATTATAATGAGGAAAGAATTGTGATTTGCATATATGTTCTAGGTTTAGACATGAATCCCTTACCACTGGCAGCCATTGTTTTAAAATGAATCAATAGATTATCCATCATGGTGAATATTTAGTCACCTTACAGTATATTCTGCTGTTGTTCACAACCACCTCAGTGTAAGAAACCATTTCCGTTTCACTTATATTATCCTTTAAAAGTGTGTCCAGGGTTTGATTTACAGGCAGCATAACTCAACTTAAACTGAGACACTTTTGACAGCTGACATTCATCTTATGGATGTTGAAGCATCCCAGAATGCACCCCGGTGTCATCAGACATGGTTGCTGCTCTAGCAGCCAGTTGCTACCACAGAAACTTTTCGAGAAACTTTTTTTAACTTCTAACTTTATCTGAATGTCAACTGCAGGCACTGGGGTCAAAGCATGGTTCCTGCTCCCTAAAAGTCCCTGCTGCTCAAATGTTCTGCTGTCCTACAGCTCGAGGACTTATGATCAACGGCATCAGTCGATTTTAGAAACACGCAACAGCAAACAAGGTAAATAGACGGTGGGAAATGACCTGAAAGAACTTTATAGTTCTTGCAATAGTTCACAGACTTCTGTGAAAATGATTAGCTGAATAATCAATTAGTCAAAACAGAAAATTATTCAGCAAATATTCTGATCAAATATAAATAAATAATTGATTAATAAATTAACATAAATTGTAAAAGTATATAAGGTTTAGAACATTATGATAGAAGTATGTGATGTGCATCCCCATGCTCTATTACCATATTTTACGCACTATACACGTACACGTAAAATCCTTTCATTTTCTCAAAAATCAACAGTGCCCCTTATAATCCGGTGCACCTTATGGTGCGAAAAATACAGTATATGTCCTAAGTTGTTGCAGCAATTTTTGGGTTGATATAATTTGTTAAACAGACTTGGTGCTAAATTGAACCTGTGGAAATTTGCTAAAAATGATCATTAATCCTCTAAATACCACATTAAGACATCAAGACCTTGAGGAAAACCATAGAAAAAGACACGCTATGATTTGGGATCTTGAGGAAGCTTTTGACATTTGGCAGTTTTTTTTTAGCCCCAAACTATTATAATTATTATCATAAAGTGGGCATGTCTGTAAAGGAGAGACTGTGAGTACCTAGAGAACCCATTTACATTCACACATCTTGAGGTCAGAGGTCAAGGGACCCCTGTGAAAATAGCCATGCCAGTTTTCCCTGTTTAACTTCCTAACACCCACCCAGGGTAATAAAGGGTGGATGTCGCGGCACCAAAAGGGGTGGTAAAAAATTTGAGGTTCACCTGAATCATGTGCATATTATTAGACACAGCAGTGCAACCAATGTAGAAGTTTGGACTGGAGCCCTGTATATTCTCTGGTTATAGCTTCCCCACTGAAGATTTACTGCTTTACTCAGGTTTATATCACAGTTAACGGGTGTGGACTGTTGGTCAGACAAAAGGAAGACATCTGAAGAGGCACATCAGGTTCTGTAAAATTATATTGTGTATTTTTCACTATTCACTGACATTTTACAGACACAACAATGAACCGCTTAAATGAATAGAGAAACCCACCAATGTGACACATTATGCACAAGTTTGCTCATCATAAGGAGTACTCCTCTGATGATGTCATAGTGATGTCATCAGAGTTTCCTCAGGTTGGACTGAACCACAAACAGAGTACAGAAGCAAAGATGGCACTGCTGCCAACACCAGTGAGTCTGTGTCCATGGATGTATGAGACATCTGTAAATCAGAGGAGCTATATAATTTATTTATTTATTTTTAGGTAAATCAACTTTCCAGCAGGAACACTTAAATATCCTCATTTATATCAAGATGTCCTAAAATGAACTAACAGCTGAATCCAGAGTTATTTTCCTCACCGTAATGAAGGTGCTTCGGACCCACGGGACTGCACCGCCCTGCACCATGCAGCTGTAATAATTTATATATTGGCTGTAATTCATGACTATTATTATCTACATGTTTTATTAATCTACCCATGGGCTGCATGCTGTCAGCCTGTACCGTGGTGGATGTACTAACGTCTCTGCTCCCAAACAACCAGCTATCGGCCGGTAGCTAGCAGTGCTAGAAACATGACATCAGCAGAATTAGGGATGCACAGATCCACCTTTTTCCATCCCGATAGGGAACAGTGACACCTGGGCTTTGGGTATCAAGCTTGACATAAACATTGCTTTCCGAATTTTAATAAATATACATAAATATAAATAAATGCATTGATATAAATTTACTCAATTGTTATTTATTATCAAAATAATAAATCATGTTAAGATTAATCTTTTTATTAACAAACTGGTCAAAAGTGAAAAAGGAATTAAAATGGCAGTATACAGTAGTAATACAATTGACTAGATCAGCCCCATTGATACCCGATCCAGCGATAAGTCAGTATCAGCATCCATTTTGGATATTTGCCATGACAAAGTTTGAAATTGCTCTCAAAATCTGTGTGCTGGATTTTTATAACTTCCACTTATGTCCATCGCTCACTTTATGCTCCTCTGGGAAGCAGCCGGGCTAAAAGATTTATACACAAATAAGAAAGTAAATAGTTATAATAGTAAGCATTTTTCATAATATTTGTATTGTTTGACACAGGCCATTTTGGTAGACATTAAATATGACAGTGGAACAGAAATACTTTTGTTTTAAGTCACTTTTGTCTTACTGGTGTCCAGTAGTGGCCTTCAGTCCAAAATGGCAGAAGCCAACTCTGCTGCTGGGAGCTGATGTTGCAATGGAACGAACAGCTGGCTCTCTCTTCTTAGCGATACACGTTGTTTGCCACATTTATGAGAAGTTGGCGTTACAAACTGAGGCTGTGGAGTTAAGCAAAACGTGGGCACTGACCTGACAGGAAGGGTCTAAAGGAGAACAGGTATCAGTTGCCTCATGTGAAATGTTTTGGACTAAAAGTCAGGATATCTCAATGTCTGCTGCACAGGATTTGCACCTTTTTTAAAAGATCTGACTCTTGTGAGTCAGCTGACTTCAAGGAACTATACTAAAATACGCTGTGCTATTTAATGTTTGCATTTCTATATCATCCTTAAATTATGACACTAAGCTACTGACATGTCAAAAAGACAACTGCTGCTGAGCGGATGGGAATGTGTGGACACTAAAACGGGGCCAGGGGCCACATTAGTCAGAGGGACCGGTCACAGATGAGACATTTGTCGTTTAATGTTAAGAGAACACATCCACCTCTGCCTCAGTGTAGGGGGAGGACATGTGATGCTACATTAAAATAAAGTGTGACTGTAGGTTTGCTGCTACCGTGATGCAGCCTGCTGTCACGGTCCAGCACTGAGGCCTCTGACCTGGAGACAGATCAGGCTCACCTACATGGTCCCTGTGTATTAAATGATGAGGTCACAGCCTGACTGATGATGGTTCCGCCTGTGTGTGTGTGTGTGTGTGTGTGTGTGTGTGTGTGTGTGTGTGTGTGTGTGTGTGTGACGTGGGGGCGGTGATTGTAAAGCCTGTAATATAACTAAAAGTAGCCTGTAGCTAAATTGCACCTCAAAAAACACAAGTACGGCTGGAGTTAGCCTCCACCTCCATCATCACCACCACCACCACCATCATCACCATCACCCCCCTGAGGTAAAGGACCTCAGTGGATTGGTGAAAATGAAACTTTGGCCAAAATCCGCTAGACTGCGTTAGAAAGCGGTGTAATTGCGTGTGTTTGTTGCGTCAACAGCGGTGTGTGTGTGCCGTGTTGGCGCACCAGGCTACAGCTGCAGTGAGCCTGGAAGACGAAGCCAGGAGCGACTAGAATAAAGCAGCAGGCCCGAAATAAACACGGGCTCCGCCGAATGAGCTTCCCCTCCTGCTCGCATTCATCTGTCGCATTTCTCTGCTCAGTGGGAGCCGCGGGTCCGGGGAACCCGGCACTCAATGAATCGCCTCCATTCCGTCCATCGTGTCGCCCCCTGCACCGCATCCCCCACGATCCATGTTACAGCCGGTGTTTCCTGAACGTTTACATCCAATTACCTCCGCTCGGAGCCCGTGTCCCCTGCCCAGCTTAGCTCCGCTACCCCGCCGCCGTAGCGCTTACCTCCTCATCCTGCGGACCTCCGGGGATCCCCGACGTGCAGGAGGAGTCCAGCCCGGCACCCAGCTCCTCCAGGCCCCGCTCCCTGCCCGGCTCCCGCTCCGCGGTGTCTCCGTTAAAGACGGGCGGTGGGGACTCGGCGCTGCTCAACGCCGCCATTTTAAACTGCGAGAAACTGAGTGGAAAATAATAGAGGGAAACGCAGGCTGGTGCTGAGGACAGGAGGGGGAGACAGAGACGCAGGACGGGACTCCCGAGCCTCTGGACTGGACTGGACGGGTGGCACAGAACCACTGCTGTTAACTTTATTTTACTATCATTATTATTATTATTATTATTATTACTATCAGGGTGTGCTGGTGGATAGTAATACGAATTTCCCTCCGGGGATTAATAAAACTTCATCTTATTTTATCTTAATAATAATAATTAGGCTATTATTATGGCCTTCCTGGTTAATAATAGGTTATGAAGTTTATACCCAATTGATCATGTAAACGTACTCATTAGCCAACTTTCAACACTGTGGTTTTAATAGCCAAACCCAGGCCTGGTTCATTATATTATCGAGCTATTAGCAAAGTAAATGAAATATAATCTCATTTTATTACATTTGGACAAATTACATTATCCAACAGTCGCCACATGCCCAGCTGAACAACTTTAGTAGGTTTATATGACGCAAATCTTTGCTGGGATGGATGGTGAAGTATGTCAATCTACATTTCAGTCTCCATATGTGTCTGAACCAAATGTAGCCTATATTATCATATTAGATAGATAAAACCATAGATCTATGATCATTGGGAACTGTAGATAGAAGAAAAAAGGTTCAGTGTTGAGTGATAGATACTGTAAATCTGTATATTGTCTGTATGTTTTTGCATACATCACAGCTCTATACATACAACACACCAGAGTTAAACATTTGCTAAAGCTAAAAATGATGTGTGTACAATATTTAAGATAAGATAAGATGAACCTTTATTAATCCCCAGAGGGAAATTCAGGTGTCATAGCAGCAACAGTACAGATGAATACAATATAAGTCAAAGAGAAGGTACAATGAATGAAACTGTATACACTATCCCAAACACATACAGTACATCATTTTGATATTTTACATTTTTGCACACATTGCTGATGTCATATCATCACCTCTCTATAATCCCAGGTCACGTCTGAGATGTCTTGACCTGGGTTCAACCCGTGTTGACTGGCTTGGTTTGAATTGACAAAGCAGGGTCTTTGGTGTGAGAGGGGTATAAGTACCCAGTCACCTCCAAGTTCCCATAAACCCCGTTTAGAGGGCAGGAGCATTCCCCAGAACTAGGAACCTTAAGGAACTCATTGCACACTCAGCAGATGATTTATTGTGGAGACGGATGCTCTTAGTTTCATTCTCCTCCTGTTTCCTTTATTACATCCAGTGTGCATCAGTGAATAGCCTACAGCAGTAAATACTGTCACAGTGACACGAATCCTAACATTTCTTTTTTATCAGCGTGTTTTTTAGATGAAATAGGTGGACTCACTGAATTGTTGGCTGCAGACTGTTAACTGCTGTGACCACCAGCAGCTCTCACCTCACCTCATGTTACTTTTTCATATGTCAGAGGATTAATGTGCCTAATCTCCGCAGGTCTTTACACCATGGTGGAAACACAGACAACAATGGGCTGAAGGAACCTTTTAGTTCCTTGAAAAGTAGTCCCAACTAAAATGACCAAGAACGTTTGGAGGAAACCCGACTACAGTGGTCAGTGAACACATGGTAGCTATTTTTGTTTTTCGCCGAGATCAAGGAACCGACCCGTTTATCCTGTACTGGAATAATTCTACTGGGCCTTAGGTCTGCCGTGTGTCACTTAATTGGTGGTAATTTGATTAATCACAGCTTTATTTTCTGAATATTCACCATGTGAGTGTGACATAAACCCAAAAAATGAAGATCTTAAAACAGAACCTGCTTATGAAGAATGTTAATCTGAAATTAACCAAACCATAAAGGTAGTACTATGAGAGGTGTACAGGTTATTATCCCCACACATAATGCACAGAGCCCACTATACTCAATGCAGATTATATCCACGACAATAAGAACTGCTAAAAACATGCAAGTATCTTGCAGACAGTTAGAGTGAATGAGCCTTATGTGGGCCTTTTTTTTTTTTTTTTTTTTTTTGCATTTCAGACGTCTGGAATATACGTATATACAGGATACAGTATATACTGTACTGTACTGTGAGTATATTATGCAGACATTACACTCATAAAAGAAATGGCAGACATACAATATTAGTATTCTAATGCCAAGTTGTCTCAGACAAATATCGATCCTAAAATGGGGCAGTAATGTCCAAAATATGAGACACTGAAAAGTCTGTTAAAACATCTGTTAAAAGACCTAAATGACCTTAATTAATGTAGGGAACACTCAAGGCTAAATGTGGAATCTCATATTCAGTCATTTTACCACCTGCAGTGTTACTGCTGTTTCTAATCCTAGGCTTCTGGGTAGGGATGCTAATTGAAACAAATGTCTGACTGTTGTTAACCGATTATTAACCGTTAACTGTCAAGATTAGTGCCTTGCATGCAGCGGTGCACCAGCTGCAGTGTTTGTCTGCTGAGTCCCCAGTTCACCATCCAGGAGCGTTACTGTAGCAGCCACAGCGCTGCATGTAGTATCGCAGACATGCAGCCACTATCCCAGGTAAAGTCTCCACCACATTTAGTTTACTTTAGCAGGTTGTCAGCTGTGTGTCTGCCTGGCGTAACAATAGTGAATGTCTGATAACACGTGTGGCTCTGCTACATTAGCAGGTCTAGCTGCGTCTTTGCGCTCATCATTGTCCCACACATCCGCTGTGTGTCAGTGTGGTGTAAATTGAATGTGTCTGACAGACACTTGTGAGGTGGCGGTGGTGATTGTGGGTTTGTTGTTGGTGTTATAGCTGTGAACGTAGCTGTAGCAGAGTGTGTACAGTTGATTTGTCGTGAATAAATGCTACGAGGCTTAAACTCCTCTGCTCAAGCAAGCGCACAACGGGACACAACTTCCTGTATCCTGCAACACTGGCTCAAACTGGTGGGCTGTTAAGGTGGATCAGCTTTTTCCCTTTAAGTGATGAGCAGCTCCTCTGAGTTTTGCTCAGCTTTTTAATGAATTAATAATATTTCTTTTAAATATTTAACCAATAGGGTTAATTGGTTAACGTTGTTAATGTCAGTTAATGGTTAAACGGTTAATTATTAACATCCCTACTTATAGGTGTGGATATTACACCATCAAACAAACAACTGACTATAATAGTTTTGAAGTGTTTTGGCATATTTGAAAGTCATTAAATAGCTATATCATATCTGTTATGCAAATAAAGCATAATTAAATGCATAGCTAAAAATTCATGAATCTGCTGATTTGCAAAGTTAAAATGTTAAACCATTATAATGTTTTCATTTTTCTATACAGAGAATACATGCAACCATTACAGGCTTGGAGCCTATTTGAAGCCACTAAAAAACCTGAACTAGAAAATCTGAACCTGCATAAAACCATTGCTTACCACACGCTGCATTATGAGAAATGATTGAATAACCTATAATGCATAAAACAACCTGCAGTAATTAGAAAAAACACTCAGTTTTAACATATGGAGCTACTACCAATTATGGGATATAATTTGCATTTCACCTTAAATATCTTAAATAATGCATTAGAAGACTAAAACCCTACAGAACCATTATTATTGCATAATTCATCCTGTCCCACTTCAAAACCATATTTCGCCTGACCACATCTGACCACACAAGCTTTCTGGAAAGGTGAGGACCATTTAATGTACATTGCAACCTTCCTGTAGGTGGAGCTCCAGATGTATAAAGGAACTGTTGTAGTTATTGTACTCTCGTGATTCTATGACAAGAAAATAGAAAAGAAAATAATAATTACAAGATGTATTTGACATGCAGCGGGACTTTTGGGGCCTCTAGAGTCCAGGAACAGTTGGTCATTCTGACTTGAAGTCAGTAACTGTGAAATTGGACCACTACATTGTTTTTTGTTTTTCTGTCAGCAGTGACCCAGAGCAGGTCAGAATACTAAAGTCTTGAGTGTGAAGCTATTGGGTTCCACAGCTGATATAAGATATTATGCACAACTGTGCTATCCTTTTATGACGAAAAAAACCCATGATATCTGGCCAAGCATTAGATACACCCACATATTCACTGGAACAGATAATACCATGTGAAATATAGAAGTTATTAACATCTGAGTACTGTGCAGTGTATTAGAATAGCAGGCAGGAAGCACTTTGGAACACTCTACACATCCCTCACATTGTTTTTATTTTGAAAATATGTAATAAGATGTCTATTTCTTTACATTATGTTACAGCCTTTCCATTAACAGCTAAGACTTACGCCAGAGTTGACATGAGATGCAGGAAACCTGCAACACACCAACATCTGTTATCAATCCATGGGTGTTGAGAAGACACGGCCATACACTTCCTCCGGTTGTATGAGCTCTCAGATCATCAGAATTATCAGCTTGTTTTAGGAGCATAAATGCAAGAGATCACGCAACAATAAAATGATGGAAATGACTTCAGTATAACCGACACAGAATGCTTCATGTGTAATGCTGACCTAAGGTATTATTGTTGCCAACACAGAAAAGCTTTCAGCAAAGCAACTGTAGAGTTCTGACCAAGCCAATGGAACTTGTTCAGATCAACATCCCACTACAGTGATGTCCACAATCAGCATGTTCACAGTCCAGCGCTGTCTGCCTCTATAGAGAAAAACAGCAGCTCATTTCTTCTTGCTCGCTCTCTTCCCCTCTCCTTTCTTTGGTTTCCCTTTTCCTCTCAGTTTCCTAAGGCGACGCATCTCCTCCTTGAAGTCTTCATGCTCGTCTCTGAGAGAGAAGAGCAAACATTTAATTAAAGAGGACCTATTATGACTTACTAGAACACGTTTACACGCTGTAATGTTCAAAAAGTGCTTTATTTTTCTCATACCGGCTAGCTTTGCTTGAAGATGTGCCAAACTAGCTGCTAGACAGGTATTATGCAACTGTGTTACTTGGTGACATCACCATGTTACAGAAGAAAAGGCGGGACTTCAATCAAGGCAGTTCAGGGGCAGGGTTTCTGTGACGGAGAGTAACTCCCTTTGGCGTGGGCTTTGGCCTTTGTAACTTTGCAGACTTTTAACATGCAAAAAAAAAAAGAAACTATATAAAGACACTAAAAGGAAGTGAGGAAAAAAGCACAAAATAGGCTATTTTACTTTTAAAACGTTTACCATGCTTACTCTGGGTTAAGTCCTATTATGGACTTAACACCAAACTGCTTAAAGTTTGTCTTTTTAACTGAAATAGTTCTCACTCCCTGATTTATGCCTGAGGGTCCTGGAAATTTTGAGCATTAACCACTTAATTTACTGCATTCGTCACGTTAACGTTAACGCTCGCTAACAACTCAACAGCTGATGTTTGCATTTACAGTGGGTGAACTGATCATTTCATTACGTTAAGTATGAGGAGTCAAAATTGGGACTGTATTGGGATGGTTCTGGGAGGATGGTGAACAAAGTTAGTTGAGATCAGTGTTAAATTGCAACTAACCAGTTAAAAGTTCGTCACAGCAACTTTAATAATGAACAGCAAAGACAAAAACCTATACTGTACATACATATACATACACTGCAAATACACTTTTTGTCTATGTAAACATTATAGGATGGCTGAGCAGTTTCTAGAGTACCTGAACAGTCCCATGAACCGGAGCTTCTGGGTCATGGAGTAGTAAATCTTGTGCTGTGGGTACCAGTCATACACCTCCTTCCTCTTGGCCATGGGAGGCTCCTGGAACAGCTGGACCACCTTCATAGATCTGGAGTCTGTCGGACGCACAACCTCCCCAAAGATCTGTGCGCTTAGTCTGGCTATGCGTATGGCGTAGCTGGACAAACCAGCCATGACTGCTGGACAGGAAACAGAGAAGACTTGAGACTGAAATAAATTAAATATTATCTAGTTCAAGCATCACAAATTTGACAATCTGGAGATTTTTTTTTTCAATTTTTCTGAATATGTTCAAGTCATATTTGTTGTTTTGTGTCTCTTTGAGCAACATTTTGCAGGTGAAGCACAACTCTGAAGTGCTGCCGTTGGTTCAAAACCACACCTGAACATCTTCTGCGTTCTGTCCTCTCCTGTCCAACCCCTCCCACCACAGCACATCCATACTGAAACTCCTTTTCACTGATATACTAATGTGACTGAATGTCACCGCACACTATACTACAAAATGATACAGACACCATCAAATGAAACCTGAGATACAGGTTATATTAAAGTAGAGCTACTTTCAGGGTCTGAAATTAGCACCTGCCAAATGCGGGTAAATTGTCAGCAGTGGCGGACAAAATTGTCAGGCCACTCTGTCATCTGCCACTTTGCAAGGCAGGGAAAATGCTAGTGAAAAAGAATCAGTTCCTGTTGAAAACTGGTTCCTAGTTGTCCGATTCCTTGGCATCTCATGCCTCCATGACTATTGATTCCTCTTATTGATGCTTTCCAACAGTTACACAATGACACATACACACTCTGTATCACGTTTCAGTTTGTTTTGGACAGGAGCCATGGTAGAGAGAACAAAAGCACTCAAAAGTATGGCACTACTAAACCTGAGGCCACATAGCATCTTTTTTCCCTGATAATGCAACACTGTGAACAACAAATCTGTGTTGTAATCAGCAGGAGGAGAGTTAGTAACGTTACCTGTTGGGAGCCGGCGGGCAGCACAGTCCTGCCTGGTTAAATAACGCAGCTAAAACAGATAATAGAGAAACAATTATGACTTTTTTAACTTCCTAACACTAACATTAGCTCTAAGCAGCTTGCCAAGATGTGTTTTTTAATCAAAGCAAATATATAAATAATCAGAATCCTTAAATAATCATTTGAATTGTGTGTTTCTATGTAAATAACCACTATGGATGACAATAACAAAGTACAGTACGATACTGTGTACAATATCTTCAAATTCAAAAAACTGATAAACTAATTCAAAAACTGTAATTTTATCATGTAAATAATGTTTTTAGTGTAAAATATATCAACATTGAGTGAAATTATATCTGAATCGTTATTCCTTCATTTAGTGCATAGATTTCAAAAGGGGCAGATAAAATGCCTGGGTGACTTGCCTGGCATTTCAGACACTGGCTGCTTTTCTAACATATTTCAGTTCTTTTCCTACTGATTCTGTATTTGAATGAATGTTACTGTAAACAGCTGTAATGTGAACGAAAAAAAAATCTACAAAAAAACATTGAACTGAATCTGGTTGGTAGAAACTCAATATTATAAGACTGATCAATATTATAAGACTCTGATTAATATTATAAGATCAGGATCACAATCCCCCAATGCCTCAAAAATCCTGCATAAGTGGGGTTATATTAATAGCAATAGCAATACTCACTCCAAACAGCCTAACATGCTAGCAGCTCATGAAAAAGGTCACATATTATAACTTTTTATCTGGAATTTATGGTTTTGTTTAATCAGTAAGATGTCAGAAAATAGGCTGAGCTCAGTTTCATTCAAATTAAACACACTCATTTCATGTTAGGTCAGTCAGTCAGAGTTAAGTGTGTGCTAGAGTTATTTCAATGTATTTCAACTGACAAAACTGTCTTCACCTCCTCAGTGCACATAGCAGGAGCATTCTGTCAAAAATCAGTCACTGAACACATCTGTTCCTCCTTGTTAACCTCTATGAGAGAATGTTAGAAGTTGGTTTGATTAACCAGAAAACTGAGCATTCAGGACACGGGGTCCTCAGAGCTGAAGACCACCCTGCCTGCCTGAAGACACAAGTATCTTCTTCAGAAATAAACCAGTATGCTTCTCTGATTATCAGAAAGTTAACAAATAAGGTAATCTACAAGTTCAATAGTTTTGGTCCAAAATAAGTAAATATGCAAATCAGATTTTTTTTTTGCCCTTAAATCATGATTTGCAAAAACCACAAACTTTCATTATTCAATATGTTAGAGGGTAGACATTTAAATCTGCTGAAGTTTTCAGGTTGTGACTGCTATCTGGTGACTAACAGCACACTTCTGACTTGGTGAGTAGGGCAGTCTAATAAGTGAGACAGCGGTTTTGTTTTTGTTTTGTTTTGTTTTGTTTTGTTTTTTATCCACATGCCCAGTCCAGCAAGTGGGTCATGAATCTTCTTGCCCAAAGTCAAATTTTTATAATAATTTGGATTTAAGTTAATGAATCTGTTTCGCCCACATCTCCTAACACCACCCAGCTAAACTTCTGATTGAAATGCTTCTTCTGAAATGCCCTTCAGCTCATAAACTTTGTTTTCAGCCGCCACCTTTTTCTTGCACCCAAATGATGTGGTGTATGTGCAACTCTCAACAGAGACGAGAGGGAAGCGAGATGGCTCAATCCTTGGCTCATCAGCTCCAGAAAAAAAAAACAAAAAAAAAAAACAAGACAATGCATTAATTTATCAGGCAAGTGAGTTGCTAGATTTACCAGCCTGATGTGGCATTTCACTTGCCCCGGACAAGCAGACAAACCTTACTGCTGATCCCTGAGTTGCCTATGATTTTCTGTTTCACCTCAAATTACATCTCTTATCCCCTTTCTTTATCATCACATGACTGAAAAACTGAAAATTAAAATGAATGATGACGACTAATCACTGATGTGCAATGAGAAGGTGAATTGCAACGAAACATGTATAGCACACAATTAAAATAAGGACGTGAAGACGCCTCATTTGTGATTTGTAGCAATAAAATAAAACTCATGGCCATATTTAAATAAAAAGACACCAGCAGTGTCCGGTGTCACACCAGGGTCTATAGCAGACGACCATGTTGTCAGGCTGATGAATGAGTGTCTGTCGATGTTAATTAGCACTGTGAGTTCATTTAATGGATGTGTCTTTAGGGTTTAACGTTAGTCGCCGTATTAAAGCCAGACTTAGAGTTTTCGACATAATGAAAAGTCCTCATGCAACAACACGATGAATAACAGCACTTCTCACCCCAGAAGTACAAACATTGTGTCTTACCTGTGCCGGTGAGGAAGAACACGCTGTTTTTTAATTAAACAAGGCTGGCCAAAAAGCGTTTAACTACAGTTAAATGATAATTACAGTTAAATGAAGAGTACAGTAACCTTCACACACACACACCACACTGCCATATCAATGTCTAGCGCGCATGGCACATTTTCCGTGGAGCTGATTGGTTAGTTGCTTTCACTTCCTGTTTCATAGCAAGGCATGTGGAAGAAGGTTTGTACAAGGGGGCAGCAACCAAGCAATATGACGCATGCGCACTAGGGCTCCCGTCGAGCGTTGAGATTGACTCAATATCCGCGAGTGCAGACCTGCGCATGTGTTGTACCCCAACATGACGTTTTGATGACGCATGATAATTCGTCTTTTCACCATTCTTGTTTCATGTAAAGTAGTATTTCATTTTACAAGATTCATACTTTTACACAGTACACCTAAATGTATCAGTTCTTCGTTATCAAAACGCAAAGTGACGCAGTCAATCTGTCCTTAGTGATGAAGTCTGATGTATTCATGGATGCATACAGAGATGTATGCAGTTAAGTCAAGCGCTAGCAGGAAGTCCGTCGGTATAAAGAGTCCCGTGGGTTTCACAGGCTTAGCACAAAGTTCCGGTTCAGTCGCCTGTTATTTCTTAATAGTGTAGGCACGAATGTGAATTTGTATGCAGCTATTTAGCCTATTCTGTTACCTATTACCCCCTTCACCACTTAAAATAAGGCCACAATATAAATTAAGAGATAACTCAGAGTATAATACCAATCACATTTAAATACAAATGCTATATATTTTCCAATACAAGAAAACATTTGCTTTATACAGCCAGCCTGCCTTTTCCAGCTGGGCTGCAAAACAGTGAACCACCAAGACCTCCTCTCCACACTAACTAAGCTTGGTATCTCAGGATCTGCCCTCCGCTGGTTCATGTCCTACCTCTCAGGGGTTTCTTTTAGAGGATCCTGAAAGAGAAGTGTCCAAACTTTACCAGTATTTCTAAATCAATGAAAGAACACCACCTTCGGCTCAACCTATCTGAGACTGAACTCGTTGTCATCCTAGCCAGCCCATCTATACAACCACAGATCATCCAGCTTGGACCAACCAAACTCAAACCCACAAAGTCTGCCCGGAATCTGGGTGTCATGATTGATGACCAGCTAACATGGTAAGCTAAGGTTCATGTGGCCTCAGTTGCTCGGTTGTGTTGATTTGCCCTGTACAGCTTCAGGAAAATCAGACCCTACCTATCAGAGCATGCAACACAACTCCTGGTACAGGCTCTTGTAATACCACACAATGACTACTGCAACTCCCTGGCAGGCCTCCCTGCATGCACATTCAAACCTTTGCAGACGATCCAGAACGCAGCATCGCGACTGGTCTTCACCCAACCCAAAACCGCACGTCACTCTGCTGTTCATATCCCTCCACTGGCTCCTAGTTGTTGCTTGCATCAAATTAAAAAAACTCTGTTGCTGTCTCACAAAACAGCAACAAATAGCTGCCGCCTACCTGAACTCCTTCATCCAGGTCTACCTTCCCTTCCTCCCACTACGCTTGGCCAAGGAAAGGTACCTGGTACTCCCATCACAACAGGGCCCTGAATCGCTAGCTAGACTCTTCTCCTCTGTAGTTCCCCGGTGGTGGAATGAGTAACCAAACTCAACTCAATCTGCAGAGTCCCATTCCACCTTTAAGAAAAACCTACAGACCCAGCTCTTTCATGAACAGATACGTGTTGGCACCTGTGTCCGATCAGTTACTCACGCTGTCCCTTCCTATCTAGATCCTTACTTGTGTTGTACAAACTCTCAGATGCAGAATTGTAGCATGAATTGTAATAACTTTGGTGACATCTTAACTTTTTCTTTTGTTCAATACCAGAATCAGAGGTTTATTGCCAGGCTTTCACATACAACAAATAAATATAGAATGGAATAGAATATAGAGACATAAATATAGAATAATAGAAGAAGAGAAGAAGAAGAAGATAGTCTTTTATTAGTCCCACGAGGGGAAATTCAATTTTTTCACTCTGTTGTTAACTTATACACGGTACATGCAGACCCGAACACACACATGCACAAACATGCAACAATGGAGAGATGTCAGAGTGAGGGGGCTAATAAGAGGAAAAATTACAATAAAACGTGAAAAAAAATGCAGTGTAACTCTTTTATATTGAAAGAGTTGTACATTTTTGTGCAGCATGTGCAAAAGTTCACAATATAAAGAATATGTGTGATGTACAGAGTGAGAGAGCTATAGAGAGATATAGTCCCAAACATATGAGGAAATGTGATGTATATAGGCAGATGTGGCATCAGTGTTGTGTCTATAGGAGGGGATGAGAGTCTGTGTCAGTGAGGGTCCCGGGCCTTGTTGATGAGGCCAGCTGCAGACAGGAAGAATCTGTTCTGCTGGTGTGAGGTTCTGGTCCTGATGGATCACAGCCTCCTGCCAGAGGGGAGTGGTTCACATAGTTTGTGTCCAGTGTTAGAGGGGTCAACACAATGTTTCCTGCCCGCCTCGGGGTCCTGGAGGAGTTAAATTGTTTTCTGATGTTACTCATCAAAGCTTATTTTTCAAAAAAAGATAGATTAAAACTCACTGTGGAAATTAAGCAGCTCTCAAGCTATATTGTAGTATCTTAAAAATGGCTACCGTAGTTTACTACTTTTTGTTGTGACTTTGTATTGTCACCACCACTGTTGATTTGTATTGTCACCACTTAGGATGAGCACGGTTTGGATAAAAAAATGAACCGTTCGGTTTGCTAGTCACAGTTCAGTTTGTATATGTATCGTTCGGTTCATTTGAAATAGGTACTGAGGCCGTTTGTGTATTTTTTTCATTCCATTTATTGTCACACTAGAACTCAAGGCCTCATGGAGGAGAGAGTCGGGGAGGAAAGAGCAACTCCTTCTCCCAGCAGCATTTAAACAGCCTCTACATGCAGACTCAGAGTAAAAAACACAACTAAAGCAGTCATGGAGGACAGTTGCACATGTTCCTTATGTCAGCCAAGCCTACTGTTGTTCAGGCAAACAGTTGACTTATTTTGGCAAATAAATGAAAAGCTGTTCAAACTGAAATTGAAATTGGCCTCCTTGCTGTACCATAAATACCGTGAACCGAACTGAGCTGTGAATTTTTTGAATATAGGATTCTTTAAATAATAATAATGTTTAGGGATGCACTGATCCAACTTTTTCTGATCTCCCAATTCCAATTCCTCAGGGTCTATGCTGGTATCTCTAAACTACAGTGCAAAGCAGATCCTCAGCGGCCCCAAAGACAACAGGGTCACTGTGTGGCAACTGTAAATTGAAATGGAATGGGTTTTATCGGTGTCTCCTGCATTTTTTTTTTTTTACCTCAAAGCTATTTTTTAGTCCTTTTATATAGTGTTATATTAACACATAGTGCGTATACTTACAGCAAGTATCTTTGTGTATAATCAACATAACTAAGTGTTGCATCTAGGGCTATTCAGAAACCATTCAATGATCAAAATATTCAGCTCTTTAAGAACATTAGTGCTATGACGTTTCTTATTTCAACTATTTATACTTTTTAAAATATTACGATTTTTTCATATATTTTAATTTAACAATCTAATTCTATGACAAAAATCTTGAAATCCTCTTAAACTTGCTCCACTGCTGCTACTGCTTCTGCGTACTTTTAGCTACAGACACCATTTAAACTTTAAACTGATTACAAGACTACGATTCAGCTTTTTGATATCTTTTACAGTTTTTCCACAATCACAGTTTAAGTTTTATGCTTTTTTCAGACTTTTTTTGAGTTTATGGGTGTGTATTATGGGGAATGATCAGAGGTAGGACGCGTGACATCACAGCTAGTGTGGAGACAAGCTTTAACATCTTTTGAAAATTTTCTGAACAAATTGCTCATATGCCCACATTTTTCACTACTGATTCAAGATTTCTTCATAGAAATGTTGGACAGCTTGTGTTGGCCTCAGACATGTTTCTGTGGAATCAGTCGGACTTACACATTTAGCTCTAGATGCCTGGAAGCGACAGCAAATCCAGTGTTTGCCCTCATTGAGGCCCATTTTAATTTTGGCACAAGTTTTTGGATAAGAGCAAAAGTTACCAGTTTTTGAAACTGCTCCTGTGGACACATTTTTGATACTACATGCACAAATTTACACAAAATCAGAGAGTCCTTATTGGTGTCCTCAAAATTCAAAGCGATATCTGTTACGGTTTTTCAGCATGGTTAGCAGCACTTGTTCAGTGGTTGATTACACTCTCTAGACTATTAAAGGTTGAATCCACCCAAATACTGCTTTATGTCTAACGACTTGTGGTTTTAAAGGTTAATTTCACGCAAATACTACTTCATGGCTAATGACATGTAGTTTTAAAGGTTTGTTTCACCCAAATACAACTCTGTCTGTCTGTCTTTCTCTCTCTCTCGCACTCTCTCTCTCTCTGCATTTAGCAATGCAGTTCATCTGTCTGAAATTCATATAAAGCATGTCTTCTTTCTGCCTATTTAGGAAAATTCAAATTTACCACTTTTGATGGAAAATGGAAGTGGAAAATACTTACAGTTTAGCTTCCATTTTCTCCAGCAATGTATTTCAGCTCTTTGCTTCTTTAGATGAAGCAGCTGAGCTTCCAACTCCAATGCCATTTGATCTTGAACATTTCAAGGCAAATCATTTCATCTTTCCGCATTTTCAGCAATGCTTTGGAATTAATTAGCGTGAACGCTGCAGAATTCACAGTGTTGTTTGTTGAATCTTTATTCAACAACATGAACATCTATTTCTTGCATACGTTTTTGGACTTTCACTATTCCTGCATACTTTCAGCTACAGAAACCATTCAACTATCAGAATATTCAGATACTCAGATAGATATATTCAAATTTAGCACTTAAGACAGTATTACAGTTTAGCTTCTAGCTTTTCTAGCAATAGATTTCATTTCTTAGCTTCTTTAAGTAATCATCTATGCTTCCAACTCTATGCAGTGCAGTACAATGAACTTGAGCTTGAACATTTTTAGACAAGTCATGCCATCTTTCTGCATTTTCAGCAATGCTTTGCAATTAATTTCAGCTATCAGCATTCACACATATTTTCAGCAGGAAATGCATTTTCTTGTTAGTGTTTCCATTTCTTACTATTTAGTTCTTATGCTTGTTTTCTTTTCATCATCACCCTGTTGTATCTTGCAGGTGCTTTAGTTTGATCAGCTTTTGTCACAATGCTGCTATATTTTCATAAATAAAGTAAAGCTGCTCTGAGGAAATGGTGGGTCTTTTGAATTACTGCACGTTTCAATGACAGTTGTTCATTAAGTCTGCATGGCAGCAGTGGTCTATTTCTATGTCCATACAATGTATTAACAGAAGAGGGCGCCAGATATGAAGAAACAGTTTCTTCTGGACATTTTCAAAGCAGAGTGATGCTATCTGACAGCAAACACAGGGAGCACATGAGCCATGAGCACAGACTCCAGAAGGGACAGGCACCTCCGCCATCAGCGGGGTGAGAATGAGGATTTTTTTTTCTCCCCTTGGGTTACACCAGAGCAGCCGCTAATGGTCCTCTATCCAGAGCATTAAAATAGCAGCAAACAATTACTATAAATGTAAAGCAGAGAATGAAGTCTCTCTCCCTCTGTGTGTGTTGTAATCAGAGCTTCTTTGTGCTTTGTTGACGTAGGCAGGCCCATATGGTGGTTACAGCTGGTCAGGTGCAGAAGCGTACCCACCCTCCAGCCCCCCGCCAGGTTAACACTATTAGCTCTGTCAGCACTGTTGCCACAGCCAGCACTGCTGAAGGTTAGGCTAAGTCATTGGGCATCCAGTCTTGTGAGAGATTTTGCAACTTTTTGCAGATCTCAGATCAGATTTCAAAGTTTGCATCTGCCAGTGCCAGCTCAGACATCTCAATGTTGAGAGTGGTGTGGAGGCAATAGAAATGCTCTGAATTTCATATTGAGCATCTTTAAGCGAATAAGACTTTAAGACTAAGTCATTTACAAACATAACATTACACTTCACAGCTGTGCAGACACTTCACAGCTGCTTTCACAATACAAGCACAATACAAAAGTATCAGACAGAATGAACAACACGTTGAAGAATGAATTTGTTAGTCTTTGAATTCTACCAGTAGTGGAGAGAGTTTGACAGACCAGTCACACTTAATGCAAGTGTGCAATGAAAATGGCATTCTTGCTTTTGGTGTGTCATTTGTACACCATATAGTCTGTATGGACTGCACTGTAGAGGCATCCACATGAATATGCTCAAAGCTAAAGACAGAATGAGAACAAACACAGGACTTTCGATCCTTTCAATTCCTGTGCTCGAGACTTTCCAAAGTGTCATTGAGTTATTTAACATCATTATTTTTACATTAGGGGCTGCACGATGGTGCCGCTTTTCCCCCCCCCCCCCCACAGAAAGAGGTCTCCAGTTCCATTTCCGGTTTGGTCTTTTTTGTGTTGAGTTTTTTTTCCCCCCCCCTTTAAGCTTTTTTTCTCCCCATTCCCCCCCTCCCCCCCCCACCCCAAAAAAACTTTTTTTTTTTTTTTATTTATTTTTATTTTCCCCTTGTTTTTTTTTTTTTTTTTTTTATTTTTTTTTTTTTTTTTTTTTTTTTTTTTTTTTCCCCCCCCGACCAGTGAAACCCTCTCCCAGGAAACCCCCCCCCCCCCCATTTCTATCTGGGATCCCCCCCCCCCCCCCCCCACCCCTAATGGGATAAGCGGTTGACGATGAATGAATGAATGAATGAATGAATTTTTACATTAGTGACATATGACTGGTCTATGTGAATGACTAGTTGGAATTCCAGTTTCAGATATCTAGAATTCAATTCTACTAGTCAGCATTCCAAATCAAGTTATCTTGATCTATAATATCCAAAATTTAATTTTAACTAGAATGATGTTGTAGATATCTTGAACTGGAATTATGACTGGTCAAAGTTATGTTGTAGATATTTCAAATTGGAATAAGGAATAGTCCTAATTTAATTGTAGATATCTATTAAGGTACAGATATCTTGAAAACATTTATGATTAGAGGTTTCTCATTTGGAGATAACTTGTAACTTTCATTCTACTTAGTCAAAATGTAATTACAGATATCTAGAATTAGAGATTTGACTAGGTGAAATGACATTGCAGATATCTGTAATTATGTCAGCAGCTATGGCAAGTAGGAGGTGGAAGCTAAACATATGATGGTGCTGTACTATAGCCATATGAGTTTATAACATAAACCCACTATATAAACACTATATAAACTTTATATGGTGTGCTTTGAAACAATAAATCTACAATACGTTGTAAATTTCTACCACAGCTCTCCAGTTAACAAAGCTCTTATTTTCCTTTTTCAATCAGTTGCTTGATGATAAGCTCTAGGGGACCCCAAACTTTCATTTCCCGGGCCACATTAACCACCTCTCACTGGGGGATCCCGAGGCGTTCCCAGGCCAGTGTGGAGGTATAATTTCTCCATCTTGTCAAGGGCGTCCCCCCGGTCTCCTCCCCCCTGTTCGTGCCTCGAACACCCCCCTAGGGAGGCGCCCAGGAGGCATCCTTACCAAATACCCAAACCCCCTCAACTGGCTCCTTTCAACAGCAAAGAAGCATCTGCTAACACTCGAGTCCTCAGATGGTTTATTGGGCTGATATCCAATGGGAAGCCTTGATGATCAATTTCATACACAACAATTCTGACTCGTCAAAATTATGTTTGAGATATCCGTAACTGTTATTTAAGATAGTCAGAAGTGAATTACAGATATCTCTGATGTCCTTTTGACTAATCACAATGATGCTATAGATATCTGGAATAAAAATTGTAGTCACGATGTAATTACGACTTTTCAAAATGCCATTGTGGATATCTCTAATGTTAAATGTGGGCGGCAGTAGCTCAGTCTGTAGGGAGTTGGCTTGGGAACCGGAGGGTCACCAGTTCAAGTCCCGACATGGGCCAAAAACTGAGAGTGAACTGGTAGCTGGAGAGGTGCCAGTTTACCTCTTGGGCACTGCCGAGGTGCCCCTGAGCAAGGCACCAAACCCCCAACCTGCTTAGGGCGCTTGTCAGGAGCAGCCCCCTCACTCTGACATCTCTCCAATTGTTGCATGTATATGGACCTGTTTGTGCATGTGTGTGTATAAGTTAACAGAGTGAAAAAATTGAATTTCCCCTAGCGGGACTAATAAAGGAATATCTTCTTCTTCTTCTTCTTAAATCCCGATAGTCAAGCTTAGTTATTAAATGTTAAAACGTTTTGCCATAGGCTACATCTTAGCCATAATACTTGTCATTGATGTAAACTTCCAAATTCACGCTGTTAGTCGTCATTGACTCTGATGCTCAGGATCTGAGGTGAATTCAGGTAAACTGGGACAGCATAACAGCACAGCATTGTACTTCTGCCCCGAAAAGCCAAAACAATTGGTGCAGCGACCAAAGTCATGTGACATAAATCCTGTGACATCACATGGAGGTGTGGCCAGCATCAAACAGGAAATTGACCCCAAAAAGTAAGAGATAAGAGAAATGACATAATGCTTCAGCTTGATTTTAATATGAGGTTATAAAATTGGAATGACTATATATTATAGATATAAATGATATACAAACATGTATGATGTAATAGTGGACCAAAATATATATTGTTTTTAAGCTTGAAATTAGGACATTTCCACAATTTACCAATTTTCCACATTTTTTTTGTTTTTTGGGAAACTTTCGGGTAAGTGGGAAATTTTAAAGGAATTGAAAAGTAAGTGTAGCATATGTATTCATTTAACCTGATAGAAAGATAGATCTCAGAAATGTCAACACAGAACTCAGAGATAGAGCTACGCCCCCCCTCCCAATTTTTTTTTTATGAAAATTTTTTGTTTTTTTTTTGTTATTTCTGATTTTTTGAATGGACTTCATATACCTAGTGCGCTAAACTATTTCATGTTACAATCATTTCAATCATTGTACCATAAAGCTTATATCACATGTTCAGTACGTTTAATGTGCAAGTAGTGGTGCTAATGTCTAATGAAGCAGCAATGTTGGTGCCTGCTGTGCAGGCATGGCCTATTGATTACTTTGTTAAATGCCTGGTTTAACCTTTAACCTCTAGCCATGATGAATTTAGGATCCCAGCTGGCATTGGGCGAAGGTGGGTTCACCTGGACAGGTCGCCAGTCCATCGCAGGGCACATAGAGACAGACAACATAGAGACAGACAACCAGTCACGATCACATCTACACCTACAGGCAATTTAGAGTCATCAATTAACCTAAACAGCATGTCTTTGGACTGTGGGAGGAAGCCGGAGTACCCGGAGAAAACCCACACTTACACGGGGAGAACATGCAAACTCCACACAGAACTCCACACAGCCCCAAGCTGGATTTGAACCTGTGACAACATCATGCAGCCTTAGACATATATTTAAGGTTAAATAAAAACAAGAAATCAGTTTAAAATATTCACGAAATGTGTCATTAGGGTTGACAGCAATTGCCTAATGTTTATTGTTTATTTTTTTTTCACACAAAACGACAGTAAAATACAACTCAAATGAAAGGAATGTAAAATACTAGAGTATGAACTTGTGATAGAAACCTATTATGGCTCATATGAAAGCACACCCAAAGGACATACAATTGGAAAAAAAATATTACCATGACAAAAATCGGCAGTACATTTTGGATATTAGTGTTGAAAACATATCACATATAAAAATATAGTGTAAAGTGTAGGAATAAAGTTCAAACAAAAGAATAATAACACAAAGAAACAGGAGTAATCCCCACATTTACAGTTTCTAAGAGTGATAACTGTGATATATTTTTCCAAAGCGAATGTGTTTGTCTGCAGAATATTTCTATGTCTCTTTTTATACATAGACAGTGACACAGAGGAATCCATTAAATGGACATTGTCCATGAGATAAAAGTTGCTAATCTACTAAATTGTTTCTGTTGCAGCAATATTTTGTTCAAATATGTTGTAAAAGTACTTGCCCATACAATATTGAGGTAGCATATATGTTAAACAAGGATACATTAAACTGGAACATAATATTAACTGACAGATATTGTGCAAAAAAGCTCTTCCTTTTCTCAGAATCTCAAGAGATTTGGTGACCTTATTGCAGACAAAACCAACCTGATTCCTCCAAGAGAGGCTGACGAAAGTGTGTGTCCCAAAATACCAAACGCATCCCTGAAAAACACTTTTGTGGCAGCTACAACAAAATGGTGAGCCATGCTTTGTAAAATATCATTAACACACTTCATTTCTTCACATAAAGACAATGGGCTAAACAATAAGATATAATAACAAATGCTGTCCCAATGTACAGCAGCAGCACACAGGCTATAGGCTGTAGCAGTGTAACAGTCCTGTTCATTTCAGTCTAATGTGTCTGTATGTGCATGTAGCCTGTGAGCTAGCAGGCTGCTGGTGATTGGTCCGTGGACAGGCCTGCTCTGGAGCAGCTGCCGTCATCCTATCAGACGTGCTGGGGATGCTGACTGTCTCTACTGTCCTGATGCTGCTGATGGACTGCGGTGTGCATGGACTCTGTTTGGACACATCAGGTAGGTCGCATAATGCTCCTGGTTTAGTATGGCATTGTATTTGTAGACATGATTCGGCTAAATGCAGCCGATTCTCTCTAGCTGTTTCTAAGCTTTCGCTGCCCTCATTCTTTCTCCATCGTTTTATTTAATGTGGGTTATGCAGAAAAGGTATATTTATGTAAATATATGCTTGACTAAAGAGCTGTGCTGATGTGTTTTGTGCATGTTGGTGTCGCCCTGCTCAGACGGATGGATGCTGTAGATCCGGGGCTGACATGAGATAAGCGTCCTCCTCTCTGTCTCCGCCGAGCTGCTGCAGCGCCGAGCACGACGTTGTCACTGTGTCGCCCCAAACACCGGAATACAGGGATTTAACATTTTGTTTTGTGTGAGCTGTGTTACCGGAAAGGGTTGCCTTCTCTTTGCACATCATCGCCACCTCGATATAATGGTCCCGACGCTGCGCTCCAGAGGTGATGTGAGCTGAACTGGCGGGGAAGCCGCAGAGGAGCTGTCCGTCTGTCGAGGTGCTGATGCGGCTGTGACAGAAGCGAGCATGGCTGCCGGGAAGTTACTGCTCTACGCCGGGCTCTCTCTTTCTCTCTGCGCCCTGGGCATGCTGGCCGTGGCAATGTGCTCCGACCACTGGTACGAGACTGACGCCAGGAGGTACAAGGATCGGTGCCGAAGCATTTCCAGCCGCCGCAAGGACCCGGGCTTCATCTACATCCCCAACAACAGCCTGCCACTGCGGGCCAGCCGGAGCAGCCTGCCCCGCTGGGAGGAGAAGCTGCCGCTGGCCCGGAACCGGCGGCAGCTGTTCGCCATGAGCGCCGCGGATGAGTGCAAGAGGCAGCATAACTCCACCAACACGGGGCTGTGGAGGAAATGCCATCGGCTGGGCTTCAACCAAGAAATCGAAGACCTCATCCGGAAAGGTAAGAACGAAAAAATCAACCCAGATAGCAAAAGAGGCTGAAGTTGTTGCAGAAACAGCAGTGTGCATTTCAGACACCAACACGACAGGGATGTGACTTTTATAATGAGAAATCAATTAGCCTGCTATGTGGTGATTGTTCTTTTGACCAAAGGGCGAACAAGGGCATCGAGCTGTGTTCCTGCTTTTATGGAAGCAAATGTTGGTCCACAGAAACGCAGAGCTTCGCTGCCTGTCTGCGTGTGAACGGCGTGTGGCTACAGACTGCTTGTTGTCGTGATATTTTGCATAAGAGGCGCATGTTAATCATGAATACATACGTACGTGCGCGCTGTCCCTGTTTTCAGGTCTGATCTTGTGGTTTAAGTGGTGCTCACATGGCCCTACAACTGCAAATAATGACATAATCATTTCAGGGTGTATGGGCATTTTCCATCAAGAGTTTAGTTAGTTGCTGTGTTCCACAGTGGAAGCTTGGAGATCATCCACCTATAGGTGTAGATCTATATATAGGCCTAATGATGGCTGGATGCACCTGCTACAGGCCAAATGACTTGGTTGGCCCCCAGTAACCCCCTTCTTCCTAGTGTACAGTGTTCTATATACTGTATATGCTAAACACTGTAGCCTATCACAGTCTTAAAACTAGATTTTGTCACAGGCCCATTTTCAAGGCAGGGCTGCTTATTTTTCAGATAAAAAGCCTGGAGCATTGCACTCTTAATACCTTTAAGGATTTTTTTTTTTGTAAAGCATGACTGGATTTTTTTATGCAAATACTAATATTCGAGAATTTTAAAAAATGGCTAAAAACATAGGCTATTGGTGATAGTCATTTTAAAAATATTTTATTATTAATATTTTAATTGTTTATTTTGACCAGGATACATCAGCTGATACAAACATGTATGATGCTGATTGTTGTCAGGGCATTAAATAGGCATTATCAGTTGCTGTAAGCCCCATAGATGTGAGTCAAAAGAGACCTACTACACCCACTAGTAGGTTTTATCATCTATTCACATGGTAGACCACTAAAAGCAGGTATAAAAGAACACGACAGCGACCACTAGTTGGTTTCTGTGTTTGTAATTATTTTAACCCAAAACACAATGTTTTTCTCTAAACATAAAACTGTTTTCTTGCCTAACCTGAAAATGTAGATTTTTTGTCTAAGCCTAAATAAGCCATTTTGTTTGTGTTCATAGCATGACATTTCATTCAGTTGTACAATGTTAGAATATGTTGCTTTTGAGCTTCACTTTAACTTTTACAACATAATAGGTGTAGTAGGTCCCTGATGACCCATGCTGACAGCAACTGATAATACCTATTTAATGACCTGATAACAGTCAAATTGATAATACCTATTTAATGACCTGATAACAGTCAAATTGATAATACCTATTTAATGACCTGATAACAGTCAAATTGGGTACTGCCATACTGGGCGAGACATTTTACAGTGTAAAACATGTCAAGTCAAGCAAGTGTTCTCTGATGGACAAACTATGTAATGGTGACACTGTTTGGCATCTCTGTGTTGCAATCTCTCGTTACTTTTTGGCTTCATATCATCATCATATACTGATATATCTGCATTAAGATAATATGGGCCAATACATGCCTGGTCTAATGTTCTGGCTGATGGTCAAACTAAATTTCTTGAATAAACATTTAATCCAGTAGTTCCCAACATTTTCATGTAGTAGGTTGAAATAGTCTCGATATGAGGTTTATGCACCAGTGACAGAATGAAACATTGCAACTTAATCTGTTGTTCAAGTGCTGGTTAATTCTTACAGATAAAATTCATTCAAACAACCAGCCTGATTCCTGTTTCCAGTGGTGGGAGATGTTTGTGACCAAAGACAAAATGAATCATAAAATCAGCTTCAGATAGAACTCAAACACAAGTCTCCACTTACAGAATGTAGCTGATAATACTACACAGACATGCAGTGTGTTAACAAGACAGAGAGTCCAAGCTGGAAGAGGAGAGGGTGTGTGTACTCTGAATGTGTGTGTGCTGCAGCTGTGCCTTCCTTTGAGGATGCCTCAATGGCCTTGATGGCCTACCATCTGCAGTAATGGGCAGCCCCCAGTCAGTGTGCTCAGTGATCAGATGAATGCCTCCATAGAGGGGTCTGATCTACTCCAGCTCTCAGCTCCATCAGCGTGGAAAAGTACAGTGTGGTTTGTCATCAAGATGCCTCTGACAATAACTTCACATTGATGAGTCAATATGGATGGAGACTAACACTAGTTATCTCTGTGTGCTATGCATATGCAGTTGTGTGATCCACACTCACACTTACAGCTCACAATCAGCTGTTCATTATATAGTGACATCCAGCAGGCAACCACAACTACAACTATTAGTACTGCCACTACTCCTACCACTGCTGCTGCTATTTCTACCTCTAGTGCAACTTGAAGGTTCTCGATATGATATTCAGAGCATTAACATAGTAGCGCACAACTATTGTCTATGTGAAAATATAGAGGGGTAATGTCTAGCGGAGCAGAGAATGAAGTGTCTCCCACTGTGTGTGTTAGAATCAGAGATTCTCTGTGCTTTGTTGACATGGGCATCCGGCTGCATATGCTTTTATTGCATGTTAGTGCAAGTGAGCGTACCCCACTGACTAGCTCATGCCTGCCGCTCTGCGCTGCCCTCATACGAGCAGCTGTAGCTCAGTGGGTACAGTGGTCATCCTTTAACCACAAGGTTGGCAGTTTGATCCCCAGTTCCTACTGTCTGCATGCATCCTTGAGTGACAGACTGAACTCCATGTTACTCCCCGAGCAGTTCACAGCAGCTCACTGCTCCTAAATGCTTAGGAGTCTATCAACTCAAATCTCAAAGCGCCCTGGTGTGAATTTTGCATTGAGCAACTTTATTGAAGAATCGTAAAATCAAAAAAAATGTGTGGTCAGTGGGGGGTAATTGGGGACCTTGGCCCGTGGCAGACCTCAGCATTCTAAAAGCCTGGTTACAGCCCTGCCAGTCGACAGGTCATGTTTAATGTAACCCCAGCATGTCATGGGCCTACCTTTAGACTAAGTTTTCAATTTAATTACCCTGGCCACGGGTCCTTGAATATGATGATGTTTAATAGAACATCATTCCTTTGAATTTGTAGTAGCTTTCACTGATAAATAATGTTAAGCTCTGTTCCCTGTCTGCTGTCAACATGCATTGTAGACAGAACATAATTCTCATTTTTTAGGGATTTTGGGAGGTCAACGGTCAGAGCAAAGCACCGTAAAGCCTTCCCTCCACATGCTGTTTCACTTTAATCTCCACAGTCTGATCACAGCTATGCATACTGGATGATTTCTGTATCTACATCCACTAACGGTCTCAAAGCTGCTGTTTCATAATGACTTCACGTTCTCGTGTACTCTTATGACTTATGTGAAATGAAAGGAAACATGCATGCAATCATTAGCCACATATCTAAACCCTCCTGAGTAATTTGTCATCCATGCTCCATAAATAATTGTTATATGTGAGGAGTGTCTCTGTGCACAGATTATGAGTGTGAAGTTCACAGTGAACTTCATATTTAAGTGTGTGTATCAGAGCCCAATATCTCTCAGAAAACATTAAAACACATCAGTGAGCCACACTGTGTCACTTGGTGACATGTTCCTTCATTATCAAGAACACACACACAGTAGTGTATATAGATTCAATCCAACATACACCATTGAGCTGTGTCAAATACTCACTAGAGCACCAAATGTAGATTAATCCGCTCCTGAAAATAGTCCCCAACAAACACACAATTTCCTCCAGTTTGAGTAAGGTTTGTTAAAAACTACAGTGAGCAGCAATTTTAGGAAATTACTGAGCCCTTCAAATTAATGAAACTGTAAATCCTGTTAACCAGGGTAGTCAAAAAGTATTGAGAGATGGACTAACATCGTTGGTTTTGGTCTTTATATGTGATTTATTGACGGTAAGAAAAATATTGAATATTGTAGCCATATCCTTTACATACACATACACCACTAAAATAGATATTGAGATTTGGATTGGGATTAGGAAATTCTTCCATAAAACGGAATAAAAATCATGTCATAACAGCCTTTTTCCCTTGACCTCTTTGACTCCTGGGCCTGGGCCTAAAGGGCATATACAGTAATCCATCCATGAGCTACTACAAACTTTTGATAACAAGAGTTATAACATGAAACCTCTTATAGTCTTACAGCCCAAAATGTTCAGATGTCTCAATAACCCAACCTAAAGAATCTAAAACTGAAGCATACAAAGAAATAGAAAAATGGATTTGTATTCACTCACTCATTACAGTGTGTAATAGTACTATTTACAATGTTGAGCTTCTATTCCACTGGACAAATATTGTACTTTTTGTTCCTCTATGACAGCTATAGTTCTGAATTATTGTGCTCATTAAGCCTTTACATGCACATTGTATCATCAGTTTATGAAATATCGGGGTCAATTGTCTGCATAATGAGTAGCCTACTTTGTTGTTCTTTTAAGCACCCAATCATCCATCAGGCTCGTAGCCACTGATAACACCCCCACCTGATAAGAGTCTAACTGTGCATTTTTATAGTTAACATTTTGAATGCGGACTTTTACTTGCATTGTTTTTATTTAATCCATTGGGAGAAAAATGTAAGCATATCTGCATAAGTAATATGTAGTATAGCTTCTCTCTGTATTGATCTACAGTGTACAGTATGAAGTCAATGTATAGAGTATATGCTATGTAATAATTACTGTGAGAATCAATCCACAGGATACAGAAAAGGATAGGATCAGGACATGTACTGAGCTGACCTGTGCAGTCATCCCTTCCTCTAAATTAGGTCACTGCCATACCAGAATCTAATTGTTGCTGTCCATTCCCCAAACAACTCATGCTGATAATCCCAACAGTTGGCATATGTTAGTTTGGTCTCTGATGCCGTGACTAAGCACTATATGTGACCTCCGGCTGAGGGAGCAGCTCCCTGACTCTCATTCTGTCTGTCACAAAGAAAACCTCCTGGAGAGCGAAAGGGAAAGATAAAACAGCAGCAGAGAGACACCAGGCTACAAAGTGGTTTGGGACAGAGAGGATGAGGAGAAAGAAGGGAAGAAAGCCAAGTGTGGCTGTGGAGACGAGGATGTCAGAGAGAAGAGGATTACATAGAGAGGAGTGGGGGTGGGGGGGTTGAGGCCTCCTCATCTTGCGCCATCTGTTGTCGCTTTGTGAGGAAAAGGCCTTTCAGGTCCTGATCAAGACATTCACAGACCGTCCAAGCAGAAAGAGCAGGGAGAGGCTCCGGATTGGATTACCTCGCTCCCCAGGGGCCCCGTGTCATGGGGAGGGCTAAATTAGACACTATAGGAGTCTAAAGGTGCCTCATAGGTGCCCTGCCAATGAGCCTGCTGGCAAAGCCGCTCATCTAATAGACACATGGAAGTGCTTTCACTTCTACTGTGACCGCCTGGAGGATGATTACTAGAGGAAGTAAGCTAGAGACAGATCAGTCTTTATTGTTTAATTATATTGACAATGAAATGAAAAAGATTTTTTTCAAACTTGTCTACTTATTGCCTGTATTGTGATGTAGACTATACATATTGTAGGCCATAGACCATGGTGTTTTTGGTAGTTGTATCCCTGCAGTTGTTTTTAGGCAGATGCTATTAGCACCCACATGTGCAACAATGCTATTTGCACCCAATCCGGGCACACATTAATACTATATGTGTATACAGTATGTATATTTTTCCTTAAACCTAATCAAGTAGTTTTGGTGCCTAAACCTAACCAAACTGCAACTGAAAACTGAGAGCAATAATTCAAAAAACAGAAAGTAATAAGTCAGCTAATAGAAAAATATGCATCACACAGGACTCAAACGCCAGTCTGTGGGGAGAAATTACAGAGTTTGACACATTCATCCACCAGAACCTGGTGCTTACATGTAACCTACTTTATCACTCTTTATATTGGTATTACTGTTACCAGGTGTAGATAGCCAAATAGCTGCTGTGCTACTAATCTCACCAAGTAGAAACTCTTTTTAAAAATAATTTCTGTACCGTGCTAAACATTAGGGATCTCAAACATCACAAACGCAGGACCTGACCTGACCTCTGTAGCCCACTCCTAATCTCTGCTTAAGGCTAGCTACTGCTTGCACTGAATACCCAAATCTACGTTGCATTGTGGGTAATGTGCTAGGTTTTGACAAGAAGTAGGAATGTGTGTGTGTTAAAAAGACAGAATCTCTGGTTCTGCTCCATCCTCTATTTGATCCTTTTTTCAACAAAAAAAAAAATCCATTGCGAGCCCAACAATATCATATGAGTGCAATGCTAAATCTTTTGTCTTTTATTGGACATTACATTGTAGAGAGATGACAGGAAATTAAGCAGAGAGGGAGGGGGGATGACATGCAGAGGTAAATCCCAGATTTGTTTGGAGATAGTGTTTATCATCCTGGGGCCAGTGGCCCCTAGTGGTCTGTGTTGGCATTGTAGGGGGTCTGTATTTTTTTTGTAGACATTTTAATCTCATTAAAAGCAGCCATACAGTAATATAATGCTCTGGCTTATTAAAGTGAACCACAAGCACTCAATAGCCATGTTTCCATTCACAGGTTTTTGTGTGTATTTTTAAGTATCATATCAGGAAAGCTGTATGGAAACAGAAAAATTCAGAAAACTTACCTAATTGCAAAAAAGTTTTTATGCTCGCTTGAGGTGTTTTTTTTTTTTTTTTTTTGGCTTTGTTGAAAAAGAGTTGATTCACTACAGAAACATCTTTGCCAAATAAATTCTGACATAGCAAACATTAACTCACATGACTGATCAGCTTTTTCTGCTGTTGCCATCTTTCCCTGATATACTCATATCATTGCAAATGCTTGTCTTCATCTGAAACATGACCAATATTAACTGACATGAAAGAACTTTTAAAACTTGACAAACTGAAACAAATTTCTAAAGACCCCTCCCCATTTTATCTATAGTTGGTTGGTGGCCAAGCTGAATTGTTTCCAAGCAGGTTACAGCCATGCATAGCATATAGTGCAAACGAGTTTATTCACTCCAAACCTGTTGGTGGAAGCACACCTATTTAACCTTTTTTTCCTATTTTTTTTGCATCATTTTGTTTATTAAATTTATCAAGCTTATTTAAAATTTGCTTGACAGGTTAATGGGAACACGGCTACAGTTTGTCTGGAAGTCACTCTTCAAGACAGTCGGCAAGGTTAAGGCCAGGTCAGAGTTGATTAGAATGGAAGAGAATCAGTACCATCAGTCTTTGACAGACAGACAACTGAAACACTGGGCTGAAACACAAACAAGTTACTAATTTTCAGGTTTACATTCTTAGAAATGCAAAGTTCCCTCTTCCCCAGACAGACTTTACTTGCTGAATGTTGACAATAGGGAAACACCCTGGTAGACACATGTAGCTTTGTTGCAATAAACCTGATTGCTGGGGTGAAGAAACCCACTTTTTCTTCAGACTCAGACTGCTGACCACATGTTGTGTTCAGTGTGTGGCAGAGGCATTAGAGTGAGGTTATTTATATGTGACATGTCTTGTGGCCACAGCAGCAGACACAGGGGTTCTCTCGTCTTCATGGAAACAGTTAAATTATTCAGACATGTGGCAGCCCTCCTCATTAGTGCCCCTGCAGTATGCAGCCCAGACTGCCTGACTACGCTACAGCCATTTACACCTTGACACTAATGAAACAGACACAATACATCCCAGACTGTATTTTTACCAGGGTTTAATGATGCCATCCACCCAAATTTGATAGGAAATATTTGTCAAAATGCGGGAGGTGTTATGCTAAACACACTTGAATATTGTGTTCTACATCTTGATTAACTGCTGTAGCAAAATTGGACAAAAGACAATCTAAGCTTCAGGCAACTTCTCACTTCAGGATCACCCAGATGTCCTTCTCTATGTCTGCTCATTGTTTTCTGTCATCAGCGGGTGGATTCTAGTTCAGTGTGTATGTTCAGTTTGTGAGGTGACAGAAAAATATCTTGATCACTATGTCTTACAAAGCGTTAGCACCATGTATGCCTGCAAGCTAATGACTTTATTTCTGTTGTCACTGGAGGGTTTTGTCTCTTGAATGTGCAGTTGATGAGCTAACTCCTTACACTTAACAAGAAGCTAATAGACTATGCAGGGCAGTGTGTGATTTTTCTTACATTTTTAACAGGGGATGGCCCAACCTGTCCCCACACCACCAGCCAGCATACACACACACACACACACACACACACACACACACACACACACACACACACACACACACACACACACACACTAAACCAACTTGAAAATAAAGACAATCTGAAACAATTGCATGAGAGTCTATGGAGCAGAGCTGGATAGTTGTTGGACCCTGGTCAGAGCTGGCTGATGCTACACTATGATTGGCTAGTGTGTGTTTGAGGGGCGGGACTCAGTGAAGGGTCAATTACAAGTCAGTCTGCTGTTTCAGAACCATGGACAGCACCATAGATTCACCAATACAGCACAGTTAGGCTGCTGATAGTTCAGATTCATGGTCTGGGCCACAGATTCTAACATACTGATGATTCAGATCACATATTCACATATTCTGCCCCTGCAGTTTTCCTCCTACTAGGGGACGGACAGGGTGAGGTTAACGAATGATGCCAGGGATCTTTCATTTGAAAAGGCAATTTTATGTGTGTTTGTCTACATGTCTTGGTTTGTGTTGATAATACTGGTAACACATGAGAAAGAATAAGAAAGAAATCAGGAGCTAACTGCTAGGAGTGGCAGAGTGTGCAGCTTTTCATTTAAACAAAGTTAACTGCATTCATTTGGAAGAACAGTCTTCTGCCTGTGTGAGATTACTGGAATGAAAGTGTCATCTACTGTCCAACATCACATTTGTAAAACAGAAGCTGGTGTCTATGTGTTCTGGAGTAGTGGGGTGGGTGTGTGGGCGGGTGGGGGGGGGGGCAGTTTCTTTGCCAAGGAGCTCTTGCTTTGAATCGCTGCCATATTGGAAATCCACATGAGTTATTAATAGCTCTAAGAATGGCAGAATCTTCCCTGAGAGTAGCTAAATCATCAGTATGCTGTTCATTCAGTCCAAGAGAAGAAAGTCTCACAGGAAAATGAACACACACACATATGATGAGAGCAGCTTAACATACAGTTTGACTCCTGTTTAGGTTTTACTGTGTGTCTGTTTGAAAAGGCCAGAGCCAGAGAGGAGACTTACTCACTATGAAGCCAGTCTGACTCCCATAACCACAGGCAGAGCTGAGGGGGGAGTCAGGGAGAAAGAGAAAGATGAGGAGGAGGAGGACAAGGAGGAGGGGGGAGGAAGAAGAAGCATGATGTGGTTTGTTTCCCCACAGCCTCGCAAGCCAGCATCAATGTTTGATGACCTCATGCTCTCTCCCACAGACCAGACTAACAGAGCATGTGCAGCCTCAGGACATCTGCACACTAACACACACATACACACAATAAACATGATACTTACCTAGATGGGTATACTGCACGCACCACGCACATTGCACATGCACAAAGACCATGATTTAGCCAACATAAATAATAAATCATGTACTCAGTGCACTCTGATAGTGACTCTTGACACACATTGTTCACGCATATGATACATACATGAGAAGGGTGCTGCTGATTCTCTGCTCTTTGTCTGATGAGTTAGGACGATGAAGCTTCTCATTCACACTAAAAAAACTAAACGCTAGGCTGATCTTAGCCCGAGCTTCAACTAGTAGGGTAATGTTGTTCATGGACCATGGAACGCATCTGAACAAGACAAGAACAAACAAAAGCCTATGTTTCTGTGAATGTGCTCATTCATCCAGGTCATATTCAAGACATATTCAGACTAGTGGGGACTAGTCAGACTGTAGCGTTACGAACTGATGAAGCCACTTGGATAAGGGGCAAAACATCTTCAGGGACAAATCTAAGTCCAGTTGCCTTCGTTTCAATTGTTGCCAGAAAGGCATATGTTACTGATGTATGATTATTGAGTTATGTTACAGAGCACTTTACAGAAATATCATCCATCCATCCATCTATTATCTGTAACCACTTATGGGGTAACCACCCGGGGTCATACGGCTAGCTGATCCTAGTCAATTAGTCCTGGTCAACTAAGAGATTTTGGGTTACTTTGCTTCCATAACACATCTTCTTTTAGACTTGTAGAAATAAAACATTTGTCTATTTGCGTCTGTAGATTTCTTTCACCAAAAGTCAGTATTAGTTAATGGCTCATTTACATTTTTAAAGCTTGTAAAACAGAAAAACAGTGGTCTTAATGTAAGTATTCAGCTGGGGAAGTTTCATTGTGATATATATTAGTTAAACCTGTAGTGTCTTCAGAATTTATGGACTTTTACAATCCATATTTCTGAAGGCCGTTTTCTTAGACTCTGAGCCAGATCTCCTCTTCAGCAGCTTAGACTCACCAAACTTTCATTTCTATCAACAGTGTATTCTGGGGTTTCTACATGAGGGTTTGTTCATAGCCTGATTTATACTATATTAATAGACCTGAAAATATGGCAAAAATTGATTTTTTTTATGGCTGCAGCATTTTCTGATTTATGGAGTGATAAAAAGAGATATCTAAAATCCCCTCTGTAAAAACCTTTGACTCTGATATGTCAACGAAATGAAACAAGATTTTGGAAATGGCTTTATCCAGTGTTCAGGTTTCTGCTCTGGAAATGTATGCACATATTTTATAACATAATAATTAATTTGCATATTTAAACATATATTTTCAGAAAAGTTGCAACACAAAAAATAATTGTCTTCATGGGAAATTTTCATGGTGATAGTTTTTTTTTTTTTTTTTTTTTGTCTCCCTTTAAGGTTGATCGGGTTTAGGCCAAAAGCTGCTTGGTTAGAGAAACGTTGTTATGTGGTTCAATGAGGTGAGAATGAAATGTCAATTTATTATGCCTGCAAGGCTAACTGATGCTCCCCAGATGATGAATCCCACAGAACCTGTTGCCTTTGTAAATTATCTAATGGCCAAGTTGCCATGAAGTTTGAAAAAAACATGTGCCTGCTCCCCAGAGGGTGAATCCTTTTGATTTTAATTATAGCTTTCCTCTGGTTCTACTTTCAGGACAAAGTAGACATTTTTAGCTGCACTGCTGGTCACGCTCTAAGGGGGTTTTCACACCTGCATTTCAGGTCAGGACCATGAACAATAACTATATGTTGCCTTTAGTTGAAACAAACCAAGAGCTATAAACATGAAGTCATATGGACTGACAAGTAACTCACTAATTGGATGGTTGCAGTGATGTCATCCTGCATCATCAGAGCTAAGATAAAACTGTACTGAAAATGTATCCTGTATTTAGATAATCATCTACAATGTAGTAATATGACATTCCCATCATAATGAATTTCATTTTCTACTGTATCTACTTGCTACATCACAGTAACCTCAGTTTATCATTGAAAACTTATTTCCAGGAAATGTCCTCTGGCGTACAAGAACTTTAGTACTTTAATAAAGGAACTGGCTATTATCACAATAGATACATAAGTACAGAAACTTTAATATCAAACAATACAGACAGAAATAAAAGGTAAGGGTGTGAGTGGCACATGAATATTTTAGCGTTATGTGGTTTATGTGTAAGAATCCATTTTAATGACTCCACAGAAATGTCACGCGAGCTGTGGGTGGTGACACACAGCATGGACTCACAAACCCGCAACGACCCTTTAGCTTCAGTGACTTCACTCAGAGCATTTAACCCACACGGCCTGGCAATGTCACGGCAGCGTGACATCGCCATGGAAACAAAGGTGTCCTGGGCTTGTGATTGGCAGTCAGAGGCTCTATGGAGATGAGTGGGCTGGAGCAGCAGGCACATATCTGACACAGTGAGGAGGAATTAATCCCCCCATCACACACACATAGATCATGATCGCCTCTGGTTACAAACACAAAGCCCCCAGGGTATTTGTTGACACAGTATAGGCTTTCCATTGGCCTTCTGGTACTTTTGCCCCACCTATATCATGGTGTGTTCTGGTCAACGTCAGTGGGTGTCAGCATCAGATTGATATGGATCAAGTTGCACCATACAATATTAAATTTGATGATTTCTTCCAAAAAAAGGTTGCTTTTTGTAAATGAAATGAATCGCACACTGTTCAAACCAATCGCGAGAGTAAAATGTTGGCATTGTATGTTTCTGCAAACAACAAATATGTTGCATCTCAATGTTTTTGAACCAAAAATACCTTCATATCAACATTTCTAGATATATAAATATCAACATTACATGGCTGTCAAAGTTAACACAATAATAATGCAAAATCATTTTAATGCCACAAATTTATTTAACGCATTACCATAATTGATGTTTCTGAGATTGTAGTGTAGATTGTGTTGTGTGGCTCAGTTTTAATTTTAAAGCTAGAGTGAAGATACTGGTCGTATGAAACCAGAACTAAAGAACCCATTGGTACCAACCAGGTCTTACTAGATTGTCAAGAATGAGGCTCAATAACGCTCCAAACGTAGGCTAAATTTTGGTGAGGAAAAACTTTCATGGCCATTTTCAAAGGGGTCCCTTGACCTCTGACCTCCAGATGTGTGAATGTAAATAGGTTCTCTGGGTCCCCACCAGTCTCCTCTTTACAGACATGCCCACTTTATGATAATCCCAGTCAGTCTGGATCAAGTCCTAGTCAAGTCAGCACTCTGACACACTGACAGCTGTTGTTGCCTGTTGGGCTGCAGTTTGCCATGTTCTGATTGGAGCAGATTTTTTATCCTAAAATCAGAACCTGTGAGGGTTTTTGGTCAATATCTGTCATTGATTTGTGTTGTTAATTGATTTACAATCATAAATATATACATACATTTGCATAAAGCAGCAGCATATTTGTCCATTCCATGTTGGTAAGAGTATTAAATACTTGACAAAATTCCCTTTGAGGTACATTTTGAACAGATAAAAAGTGTGCAATTAATTTTTGATTTTCAGTTGACAGCTCTAGTTTTAAATGCTTGTGGCACTTCTGAGATGCTTTTGGCTTTTCAAAACTGCATTTTCAAGTAAGTTTTTATTTAAGCAACCCGCTTTCTGAAGCTGATGATGGAAGTAGCTAAGAACTGCTAACAAGGAGCTGATAACTGATAATAAATAAAACAATTTGTATAGAAGCAAGTACAAATTTACTTTGGGCAAATCTATTTCTGATAAATGTTGAACCCTGTACTTGGTCAGGTTTAGTAAAAGATCATGGTTTGAGGTTAAAATACAGTACGTGTGTTACTGTTAATATCTGCTTTTAATTTTGGACCAGAAGTCTCCTGGGTGCTTGTTTGAGCCTTCCATCCACCCTGTTCCTTTCCACGGCCTTTGATTAGAAATATATTTGTGATACATCAAAACAAACAAAGTCCAGGTGAAAATATGCTCCCTCTGTGGCTCAGAGGTAGAGCAGATCATCCACCAATCAAAAGGTTGGCTGTTTGATCCCCGGCTCCTCCAGTCACATGTCGAAATTGCTCCTGAAGATCGGTTTGCGAATGAGTATTGAGATCAGATCCTGATGGGCAGGTTGACTCCTTACATGGCAGCCTCAACCATCAGTGTATGAAAGTGCGTGAATGGGTGGATGCTGACATGTAATGTAAAATGCTTTGAGTAGACTAGAAAGGCGAAGTCTGTTTACCATTTACTGTGTTACAGTGAGCTCACTTTCCATGTGGAGCACCTTGACGTGTCTCTTCTAAATTCTTCCAGTTATTTTGTTGCAATAACAATAAAATTACTACAAACTATACATACTTTTCTCTTGACATTATATGTGAAGTGGGTCCAAACATCGACCTGTTTTTCTAACCAAATCCCACTGTTACAACCTGGTCTCATTTCCAACCATCAAATACCAGTGTTTTGTTATTTTTGCTCTCAGTGTCTGACACCAATGCACAAGGCACCCTTTAGTGTCTGAATAAATAACTATAATGTAAACCCATCATTATTAGATAATGCTCCTACCATCCATTCACTCCATCCTCATTCAGGGAGGAGGTTGTGTCAAACAAACTTTCCGACTTTCTCCCAGGAGACTGTTGTTAATGTCCTGTGTGAAACCAGAAGTAAATGTTGACTTACTTTAAGTTGGACTGTAATGCAACTTAAGTGACATAAACTTATTTTATCCCAAACCACGATCTTTAAACCCATCTAAGTAGTTTTGTTTTCTAAACCAAAGTGATGCCAAGGTGTCCTGACCAAGTGCCTGTATGTGATATATGTCAAATTTCCTTTATTTGCCTTTATGCCTATCAGTGACATTGTGTGAAGATTTAGTCACATTGTTTAATGAAGTCAGTTTCATCTCATAAATATCTCGTCTTCAAGAGATCTTTATCTATTTTGCTAATTAATGTAAAATGTTAAATACTGTAATTTAGGTTTTACTCAACCATTTTGCTTATGGCTTAAAACAAAGAACTTTTGACTCGTGAGCCGTTGACACCCTTTTTTTTCCTTGCTTTATTGAAATACTTAGAGGTAAAATGATCTAATAATCCACAAGAGATGTGTGCTGTTGCATTCCTATCCTGTTCATTTTTTTTATAAAGCCCCTGTAGGGGTTTTTATCTCCAGGTGGGGAGGCACTGTTCTAAAGCATGTCTTCTGTTTGCTGTAAACATCACTAAACATAGTATAGTGACACAGAGGTCAAAGGGCACCGTGCAGGTATAGTGCAGTTCAGACAGTGTCTGCTGAGATTGAAGTGTTTGGGATGAAATGGTTTGATTTTACATCAGTAGTCATTCCCATTCTTTAGAAGGCAGCCCTGTCTCTGGCGGCACCTCTCCTGCCTCGTCTTCCTCTTGCCCATTTAATCAACAGCTTATCAAGTCAAGAGAGCGCTGTGGGCTTGTAGGAAGAGCCAGCATCAATCAGATCCCTATTCTGCCTGCCCAAAGACTGGCTGCCTGTGAGGACGGAGAGCAGATGAAGGGAGCTCTGTGGCCACAGCTGCCTCCCTCACAAAAAAGGCCTTTTTACTGCTCAGGACCGACAAACAATACAAGAATTATGTCCTATAAAGGGACCATTATTGTGCAAGTGGAGCATCCAGGCTGGATGCTAAGTGAAAGGCGGCAGTTATTTTAGCTTTGTGCTGCTCATAACATCGTCTCAATTCAAACCAGACACTGCTAATTTGCAACCAGCGATTAACACTGGAGGGACTGGATGAGAGCATCATCATCTGTTTGCTAACAATGATGAAACACCCTGCTCATCCCCTGGTTTGTGTTGTCATGGCAACGTGTCTGAGTTTGACAGATGATATTGAGGCAGACTGAGCCGGCGGCTGAGCTAAGGCGAGAGGGGATCAGGACGAGTGTTTCTGTGAATGTCAGGAGGTTAGACAACAAAGCTTCCTGCTCCAGATGACGACAGGCGTGGAAACGGAGACTGCGTTCCCACGGCGACACTTTCACTGTTTCCAGCCAGCCGCCCCTTCACTGCTGTCTGGCTGTGTTTACTTCGTGTTTATTCAGACAGGAGAAGAAAAGTGATGGATGTTACCCTCACTGAATGAAAATTTTATTATTATTATTTAATGAACAGTTTACTTGAATGCAGTCTTGTTTGCATTGTTTCATTCACTTTGTGATTCAAGCCTCAGTGTTGCTCAGTGGTTAAACAGCTGATTATAGCTGTTTCCAGTGTTTGCATGACAGCAAAGCACAAAGGAAACAGATCAGTTGCACCAGGATATTTCCTAAAACCACTAAAATATTGCTTGACCTGACTTGTTATCAGGGTTAATGCTAATACTTACTAATAACTTTACTAACTAATCTAGGTCACGCCACGTGAACCGTTACAACCTAACTCTGTATTACAATTGACATGAGCAAAAAAACGTATGTGCAATAGGTAATTAATTAAAAAAATCTCTTATCATCTACCCAGCATTTGCCTTCTTCTGCAATTGGAAACAAATTTTTCCAATTATTCTGACGGATATGAGTGCAACACAAGCTTAAAAGACAAAAACAGTGGTAGTGACATCTCTCTAAGCTACAGTGTCTGTGTGTTTCCTACTGGGATGAACACCAGCTACAGGTCTGATCTTCTTTCTCTTCCTGGCTGATAAAAAAACCAGGAGTCACTGAGAAAACACATCAGGTCGGATAACAGTTAATCTGGGTCTGGAACAGAGCTAAGTTAGCTATTGTTGGTGATGTGTGGTTTTAATTTACAAACATTGCATGTGATTCGTGTAATTCAAACGAATCAAAAACCCTGTCTCTGTTGACTACCGTTCATATTTTTTCAGAAATATGTTCCCATGAGGTCCACCGGAAAGGGTGGGACTTATGCTCTCTGTTAAGTATGTTTTCTTAAGTGTATAATCACCTAATAATATGAATTGTTGTGTTTTTGTTACTTTAGAATCAGCCCTTTACATCTACATTTGGACTAGGTCCTCTTCATAGAACCGTCCACACTAGAGAAGTTTCAGGTGGTTACAATCTGCAGCTCACGATTAGAGCCTACACAGCTCTTTTAAGGTCAGGGACTAAAACCAGACCAAGTCTATGCTAGCAGCTCTGAGAGGCTGCACTTCAGCACAGCAGTGCTTTGTGCTAAATGCTCACAGGTTGATGTTTAGCACATAGTGTTAGATGAACTGTTTCCATTTGTCTATGCCCTTTCCTGTAGCACCGACCCTACAAATGTCACATAGAAAACTAACAGTCAAGTTTTGTGATTTTTTTTTTTTTTTTTAGCCTTTTACCTTTATGAGCTGCTACAAGTTTTGTTTAAGTTTCTTGATTTTTTTTATTAAGCATACAATAGAGTTCAGTGTTATGAAGCAGCTGATGATGTAGAGGGACAGAGAAGATTTAGTGTCTGCTTCTCATCACTACAGAAGCACCTCGGCCCTCTGTCACCCTGTTTAAATGTCCATAAGGGCTTCATCTCATTCTGCTTAACCGCTTGTCTTGTCGCATAACCATCAAACTCTCAGTTCAGTCATGCCTCTTTCATCTCCTTTTACCTTCTAAATTTTGTTGAGTTAATAATTACGGCATGCAGAATGATGGGATGAAAAGAGACTGAGAGTGTAGGTGGAGGGTCTTGTTTCTCATTTGACTACAGTTTCTACAGAAGCAAACCGCAGGGTGATGAGCTCAGGTAGCCAGCAGACACACGGCTACTCCATGGAGTTTAAAAAGATGGGAACAAATCACAGGTCAGCTGTATATCATTTCAATTTAGCTGCAGTTATAATCTGTAATTGTATTGTATGCCATTTTAATTTTTATGAAAAGATTATGATGACATCACACATTTTGTACTCCTAATACAAGAGAAGAGACTGGCTCAGAGGGCCATCTTTGGTACTGTTATGGATTTGAGGCTGAAACTGATATTGATATTGATATATATATTTTAGCACAGCCTATAACATAAATAAACATTTTGATAGGGTTCCCTTTGTTTTTGAAATTAAATGTATTGGGTTGGAGGACACATTGCAGGTGAAAAACAAACTCGCCATGCTGTGGTGGTAGATATGGGTATTTCTGCCTTTGTTTGACAGAGTAGAGGTAGAATTGGGGGAAGAGAGAGGTATGACATGTAAAAGAGGTCCCGAGAAGGTTGCAGTAATGTGGCTGCCGCAATACCAGTGAAATTAACTGATTCCAATTCAATACCATGGTAAAAATCCAAATTAACACAATAAACCCCATGTACTTCAACATCCACCCCTTTATTATTGTTTGCATACTGTTTTTTGTTAGTAAGTTAAGCAGGCTATAAAGCCCTCTCTATTATCTATTTTACATTGCTGTAAAACCATCTCCTTCAAACAAGTCTCTTGCCAAAAGACTTCATTTTACAAGATTACATTTGAACACATCATGATAAAGTTAGAATGTACTGTACCTTCGCTCAGTACTTATTTTTACAGATTAGAGCTTGAATGCATCATAATGTAAGTGGCACCTCCAATGCTGAAATTGGCAGAGCTAATTACCGTTAACAGTTAACAGCACAGACCTGAGCAGAGCTAACCGCTAACTTTAACTAGCTCTTACCTCTATTTCAACACTGATTCTTTGTTCACAACATAGTATCATAAGTGAGGAAATAGGGTGCGTCCCCTGGACAGGTCAATAGTGAGTTTACTGCATCCCAAACATATTTTCTATTGTCAGTCTCAAGGCCTGATGATACCTATGATACCTGCAGTACTTAAAAAAAATGAACACAGTCATCTGTTTGGCATTGACTTAGAGCCAAAGTATTGGTTCATGTGACATCCAAGAAGGGCTCATTCTAAGGTAATGAAAACACAAACATAGATATGAAGAAAAAAAAAAACAAACATTACTGCTCAGTACCTCAGTATTTCTACAATCCTGGCAATGATCCTGCTTTTAGCCTGCATTACATACAGTAGCATTGGAAAAAATGCATAAGAACACATTCACACACATTGATATTCGGTGCAGACAGTATGCAGTCATTATGACCTTAAACAGCCCGCTGTGAAGACTATGGCATGCCCACATAGGGCAGGCACATTAAAGCATGCAGCAGGTCTTGATTCATGGAGCCTCTGTGATGCATTTAATTAATGGTGCTGACATGTGGCTGAGCCTCACCAGGCCAATGGAATGGCTTTAACATTTGAATGACAATCATTCTCTCCAAATAATTGTCCGAGGCCTGCTGACAGGATGAGATAGGTGTCGAGCTCCAGAAAACTGCCTCTTCTCACCAGGATCTCCTCAGCAGATACAGAAAATACACACAATACACATACACACACACACACACACACACACACACACACACACACACACACACACACACACACACACACACACACACACACACAGTACTGTCATTAAACTCCTCCACAGCAGATAGTGAGTGTCTGTCTCCCCAGCTCAGAATGTGCTTTGTTTCCCTTATCTTCTTCACTCCATTATTTGATTCTGCAATTGCTTTTGCTCTTTCGCCGCCTTCATTTGCCAAAGACTTCTTTGTTTATTCAGGCAATTATACATGAACAGACACAGACATGGTGCATCTCTTTAAACCACTGCAATCTTGCAGTTTCCTAAAGCCTACCTAAAACAGAGGAGACATAGTTTTAGAGCAACTTATGAAAGTGGGGAAGAAGAGTAAGACACCGCAGTGGATTTGAAACATTAGTCCAGGCTCAGATGAGTTTTAGCAGCACAACAGGAGACAGATGCGAACCAGCTGCTGCACTTTGTAAAGCTTACTACTACGATCTTCTCCATATGTTCATGTCACAAAAATATCTGTATGGACACCTGGAGTGCCAGTTATACTTTATGTATGCATGGGTTTAGCTGCTAATAAATTACAACAACAATATCATATTTCAACTGTACTTTTATGTGAACCCCTCCCAATGCACAGCTTTTGTGTAAACAGTTCAGATGGAAATGAAGAGTGGAAATATATTTTCCACAACTTAGTGAAATACAACTTAGAATGGCTCACTGGGGCCTTTTAGAATTATTTATTTATTTGTAAAAACTGTCGGTTTCTCGTTGGGGAGGTCCAGATGAAACTGAAGTTGGTCTGAGATGGCAGTACATGACAAAGCTATTAAAAAAGAAGATCGTCATAACAGCTCACAGGACCATACTTCCAACCATGTTGCCTGAAAAAAATGCTGGCATTGTATGTTAGCCAACAAAACTACTTGGTTAAGGTTAGAACAAAATATCATGGTTTGTCTTTAGATAATAAAGTAAGTAGTGTTAATAAATAACAACCACTCTTAGGGGACTTTCTCATGTAACGTATATGTTTCAAGTGTAATGCTGACAGAGAGTTTTTTCATGCACTCGTGGTCCTTCATGAACCTCAGATCTTCATCTTCTGCACTAGTCGTACAAGATTTTCAAAGTGACAGGCAGCACTTCACTCATTCAAAAGTCAAAAAGAATGAATATTTTGGAATAATGGCTTAGACTTATTTTAATTACAGAAAGAAAGAAAGAAAGATATTCCTTTATTAGTCCACAGACTGAAGACTTAATTTTACTCTTTTTTTTTCAAAAAATAATTTACAAAAAAAAAAATATTTTTATTTGTGGATTGTTTTATTTGTGGGGTTTCCCCTGACAAGCGCCCAGAGCAGTTGGCGCTTGTCAGTACATGTCACAGTACACATCTTTTTAAAATGTTCCTATTTATATACATTTTGGCAAGGACTGTCAAAGTTAATAAGATAAGATAAGATAAGATATTCCTTTATTGGTCCCACAGTGGGGAAATTCACAATGCAATGCAATAATAACACATTAACGCAAAGTTGTTTAAACACCACAAATTTCTTTAATGCATTAATTCGACTTGTGATTTTTATGTTGTAGTGGTTTCACTTTTAAAACTGAGTGAAGCTACTAGCATATGAAAGTAGAAAACCTAATCCATCCATTGGTACCAACCAGGTCATAATAGCTTGTTGAGAGGGAGGGTAAATAACATTGTCATTGCCATTTTCAGAGGGGTCCCTTGACCTCTGACCTCCAGATATGTGAATGTAAATGGTTTCTATGGGTACCCACCAGTCTCCCCTTACAGACATGCCCACTTTATGATAGTCACATGCAGTTTGGGGCAAGTCATAGTCAAGTCAGCACACTGATACTGACAGCTGTTGTTGCCTGATTTGTGCATATTGTTTATGCTAAAATCAGTACCTGTGAGGGTGTCTGGACAATATTTGTCATTAAATACCTGACAAATCTCCCTTTACAGTACATTTCGAACAGCTAAAAAGCATACTATCACATTAACTATACAGTCAGGCAATGTGATCAAGTGCTATTAAATATTTTAATTGACAGCCCTAATACTGGCCAGTCTTTGTTGTGAAAATTTATGTTTAAATATGAACTGCACAGTCATGATGACTCTTCATCTAAAGGCTGTTTGACTGATCTGAAGTTAGAAGCTGAACCTTTTTCCATTATTTCTATGTAGATTTGTCCCAGATAGACACTAGAGATACTGATATGCCTGAAAGGTTTAGTGCAACAATTCATCACATGCGTACAATGTGTGAGTTCACAGTTTACTGTGTTAGAACTCCGAGAAAACAAGCTGTGAGGTTATTTTCATTAATTGTGTCAATCAGGTGAATGGATCTCTAATGAATGCATCTGTTCATATCTAAATCATGTATTCATATTTCAGTGATTGCTACAGCATTATTTCTATTGTCTGGTTTACAGTGTGTATTCTACCTTTGATGAGTGTACTCACAATTTCAGAGCTCAAGCAGGGGGGCATTTATTTTCTCCAGGATATTTAAAAAGCTTCTCAGTCATGCAGGTGATGATATGTAATAACACTAAATGAAAGGCCACTGGACCTGTTTCTGCAAATGTTTCACTATGCATCCAAGCAAAACCCCCCTCCATATCTATTAACTCTAGTTCATGTGGAGCTCATGTCCAGGTGCCTCTGACTTACAGTACTACAAGATGACATCAAGATTCAGTTTTAAGCTTAAGATAATGTAATTTCAAGACGCAGTGAGCTTGAAATTTCTGAGAAAATGTGATAAAGGAGGGTACCATGCCGGCTCAATGGCTCACTGTCACATCTCACAAAAAAGGCTTAAACCTCTGCCCTGCTGCTTTTCGGAGTAGTCAATCAGGTTTAGTTTATTTCAAAGACCAGTCAGCTGTAGGTGGTTGGAGATGAGGTGTTTAGTAATGGTTATAACGAACCAAAGGAGTTTTGGTAAGAATAGGAACAATCTCTTTTCATTGTGCATGTCAAAGGAAAACCAGCTGCATAAAATCTCTTCAAACTCTGGATGTGTTTACAATGATATACAGCTGTCTCAGGTAACATACATGTCATGGAAGGTGGTGTCAAAGCAGTGTAGCAATTTAGAGAGTAATGTACTGAAAGGATTTACTGTAGTATTTACTCTTCTACATGTGTGGAGAACTAAATCACAATCATAGCAACAGAGCCTGATACTGTATATCAAGACTCTTAGACCCCCTTTACACCTGGCAAATAGGTTTTCATATTCAGTGTGAGACATGAAAGTACACACTGAAGACAGATGAAGATCCGATCGGCCAAACCACCTCTGGAGGTGGACAGGGACGCAATGTGACCACGTTGAACACAAGTGTAAATGCAAATGCATTTTTAATCCACATACAACAACAACAGAAATACATACTAGGGCTGTCCTGAATACCATTCTTCAGGCCCCTGAGCTTCGGTAGTAATCAACAGAAGCTACAACAACAGAAATACATACTAGGGCTGTCCTGAATACCATTCTTCAGGCCCCTGAGCTTCGGTAGTAATCAACAGCGAATGTTTGAAACTTTAATTGGCTGCCAGCTGCCAGTCAGAGAGTCTCGGCTGTGTTGGTTGTATCTGCTGTGGTAGTGGGTCAATCGCACATTGCATTAAAGTGGAGAATCAATCAGTGAATGTAGTATGTACAGTATGTGATGAGAAGTAATATATCCACGGAGGTGTAGACAGGAATATAGTATGTATAGAGAAGTAAGAAGTATGTAATGTATATAAAGGTAAATAAAGTTAAAGTGACAGTAAATAAGGTAAAGTGACACTTAAGTTGGATAACCTCTGAGGTATCGAGTACCGATACCCATCCCTAGCGCTCAGCGTTTCTTCTCGTCCTGTGTGTGTGAGTGTAGACGTACCTCAAAGTCTCATTTGCAGGCCGTATCCCCCTAAATGGTGCCGTTGTGAGGCTGATGTCTCTGCACATTATGCACCGCATCTCTGGCAGTGCCTGACTACAAGCCCATGTGTAATGCAGCTTCTGGAGCATTCCCCTAAGCTCTTTCTGACAGAGTGATCAAATGTCAATATGGACACTGGAGACACATATTAATACCAGGTGTGACTGTAATCAGGTTAACTCATATGTAGATACAGTCTGGAGACAAGACACATTTTAATGCCAGGTGTAAAGGGGGTATTAGTCCATAGAGAAGGTCAAGCTCCAAAGACACTGGATCCTACGTTTCCCATAATGCACCCCTAAAGCATCTTTTCTTCAGACCATCTCTGCCAAAAGTCCACATGTCAACCTTAACCTCAGTATGTAATGCTGACAGCTAACATGACCCTGATGATGTCAGTGTGACATGGCTTTAAGCTCCTCCAGAGCCACAGAAGACATTACACACAGACTGGTGTTACCTTTGTTTGAACTCAACATATGTGCTTCAAAAAATCACACACCGTCTTCACAGAGTCATAAATCAAACTAGATGGAATCAGTGTGGCTCAGTCCTTCTGTATCTCAGAGCTTTCTGGTGTATTGCTTACACAAATGCAATGCCACCTTGGTAACTGCTGCAGCACTTCCTGCTTCTGCTTAGCAAAGATATAGCCTGGCTGCTGTCTGCGACTACTACTACTACTACTACTACTACTACTACCACTACTGCTGCTGCTGCTGCTATTTAAAATAGTAAAGGTTTTCAGGTCTTGCATACATTGAAAAATGAATTGTAGGCTCTCAGCCAAGCCTGTCTCCTACAAAATTACCTTCCCATACAACTATTCTGTATTCCCAATTATGTTTTGTCCAACCAGCACTGCTGAGAGCTCTGGCTGTTCATATCCACTTGGTGGCTGTATCAAAGCACCCACACCGACGATCCATATGTCATTCTTTTCACCTCATTGCTATGAATCTGTGAATATCTCATTGTTCCATTCTGCATTCACCTGCTGTATAGCATGGAGCTCTTCAGTCATATATGATACTGATCAGTATTCATTGTGTTTATTACTGTTTCAATGTGTTTGGGGAGATTTATGTTATTTGTAACATGGCTATATGAAAATGAATCATGTTTTGAAGAAAAACAGTAAACATGGCCAAAACATAGAGTGCCTGAGTATATCTTTATAAATTGTATCTGAAATGATGTATTTTATTGTATTTTCATCAAATTGACAGTCCCAGTACTACTAGAGTAGGAGTAAATGTATTCAGTTGCATAACTGTGGGATCATTGTCATAATGTTGCTATTGCTTTGAAATTAAGATTTTATAGTATATATATACGTATATATATATATATATATATATATATATATATATATATATATATATATATATATATATATATATATATATATATATATATATATATATATATATATATATATATATATATATATTGTATGTATATATCATATTCCCTGGCTCTTTACCCTTCAAAGGAGCTCAGATATCTAAGTCTTATGGTGGAGAAGCTGTTCCTGATTCATTTCAAGTAATTAATTTTAAGTCAACATTGACATTTGCTTTAATGCAAAACACAAACAGCAGGTTAAAGTTCTGTGTTTCTTTGACCCATCCAGTCCAACCTCCTCCCAACATGGACTTCCATGGACTATCATTGGAAATACTGTATATTTGTGATCATCAGAAACAAATGTAATCTGGTGGAAAGAGTTGGCTGTGAGCCTCATTTAATTTCCCATCGTATACAAGACCTGGGAACTGTCAGTATTTTATACAGCAGCAGCAGCAGTAGTATTAGTCCCGTAAGTCTGACATATAGTTCTGACATACATAACTGCCATGGGTCATTCTGCAGGTGCTGTGTTGATTGGAACCGTCTTTAGTCTGTTAGTCCTGTTTATGATTAGGAAAGGAAAGGCAATTTTTAGGAGACAGGGCTGTCTTAGCACAGAGTGAGCAGATTACTATTGTCAGGTGAAAAAACTTTGGATCGCCAAAACTAAATGAACAACCTTGAGATTCACGTGCTAGAAATAGTTTGAAACACACACAACACACAAATCTCCCAACACAAGGTTCCTTTCCCTTTACTCTTCTACAGTTTGAAACTGCATCTTGTGGCCTTGATCAGTGAATGAAGTTTACTCAGCTGCCATCACATGAACTGGTCACGTGATGACAGAATGGTGTCGAAGACCATCTGTCGTAGTTCCATGCTTCTGTAGTTCAGGGCATATAAACAGTGAGAGATCTATGTCATTTAAACAGCCGTCTGTGGAGATAATACATCACTAAGTGTTCCAGGGGAACAATAACAGACTTAAAGCAGTAAAAAACATGGGGGTTCTTGGGGTGATGTGCATCTTGTGTGTGTATCAGTGTGGATTGATACATTTGATAAAAAGTAAGTGAGAGCGGCGAGTGACAAACTTTAGAAGTGCATCTAAACACGCTTCTTTCTATGTGGTTTGGCCTTGAGTTAGATTTTAGATGTTGTGGTCTTTTTATTATTCCCTGTAGTCTGTAACTAACTAAATACCCACATATTTGTTTAACTCATGGAACTCAGGAATGCATTTTTCACAGATTATCATTCTGATGTTTTTCGCCCATTGAAAAAACAAGAGCATCTCTCATGGCAGTATGGACAGGAGAAACGTTTCACAGTTTGAATGGACATACAGGATCAAAGCATTGTTTTAGGACAGACTTAAAAGAAACACATCCTTTAAAAGGTCCAGATGGTAACCCAGTTTTGAATCATCTAAAGGGATGCAGGAATTCCTCATTAGCCTAAAGGCTCAGACACACCATCACATCAAAGAACTAGCGCCGATGAAGGCTGACTTGTGTTGTCTTACATTGCCTTTGTCATGGCTGACCAGTTGCACTTGAACACACCACAAAGATTACAGCTGATGGCCAGTCAAGCATGTATGTTCTGCACATGCGTGAGCAGAAATAACTCCACACCAGCAGGTGGAGGTGGTCTGTATTCATCATTCAAAATAAGGAAACCAGAAGACCAAGGACGAGGGTACACAAGCTGTTAATAATACGTACATGAAACAAGGCAGCGTTTACTGACCATTTTCACACCACTCTCACTCACTGAAAGAGCCTTTTGTGTTTTTCCTCTTAACTTATTGGCTTAGTTTCCTCACTTTTGCTTCTGTTGAACAGCCAATCAGAGTGATTTCTCTCAACAATGGGCTCTGTTATCGATTCAACATGCAGAATCGGCCGAAAAACTTTTGACACAGGCAGACTCGAGCTGACGGTGCAGGACACATCGCAAAAACTAGACCAATGGATGGATGGATGGCTCACCGACAGCCTCAAACTATCTGATGGCTGACTGACAGCTTGGAGTGTCAGGGCCTTAAAAGGTTAGAAATAATTTCAACTCATAGACATGTAGGTACATGTAATACCCAAAGTTAAAGTGTGATTTGAAATCTGTGTTTTTGTTGTCCCCAATATTTTGAAAAAGACATGCCATGAAGTAATTGATGGCATTTTGCTCAAAACTGTAGCTTCAGTAGCCAGAAGTATGTGGATACTTAAACCTTACACATATTTGTGATAGATTGATAGTTAAACAATATTAATCTGCTCTACAACAGCCTCCACAGATTTTGGAACCTGGTTGCCGGGATTTGCTCCCATTCAGATACACAAGAGCATTAGTGAGGTCCAACACTGATGTTGGCTGCTGAGGTCTGGCTCCCAATCAGTGTTCCAGTTCATCCCAAAGGGTAGATAGAGGAGGGCGTTGAGATCAGGTCTCTGTACAGACCAGTAAAGGTTTTCACAACAAACTGGGAAAACCATTTCTGTAGGGAACTGGCTTTGGGTCATAATGAGATAGGAAAGAGAGAAACTATTGACACAAACTTGGAAATAAGTATTATTGCATGCTTTTAGCATTAAGAATGAGTCTGGTGTTCTACTGTGTATCATCATACTTCCATTAAACCGTCAAACAAAATTTTAAACAAACTTTTAAAATGTAATGTGTATTAGCTGCATTTCCAACCACTGGTTTGGAGCTAATAAACATGGCTACAGCCTAGTTTGGTCTAAAGTTGGCGTTGTAGGCTATGCATGGCTGTAATCAACCTGGAAACAGAGTAGGAGAAGTAGAGGTTGTGAACCGGAAACAGAACAAGTCAGCTTGGCCATCTAACCACCCCTAGGAGAGAAAGATGGAGAGAGGTCTTCAGGTATTTGTTTCAGTTAGCCAAGTTTTAATAGTTCTTTCATGTCAGCTAGCACTGGTCATGTTTCATGTTGTCCAGAGACAAGCATTCACACCTTATGGGAATATCAGGGAAGATCAGTCATATGAATTAAAATTAAATTAACCCCTTTAGACTCTTTTTCAACAAAGACAAAAACACTTAGTGCAGATTTTTTTTTCCAATTAAGGAATGGATTCTACCATTTCTACACAACTTTTCTCATGTGATACTTCAAAATGCACATAAAAATATGTGAATGGAAAGATGAGTATTGTACACCTCAGACATCAGGAAAAGCTCATTCAAGCCATAGAAAATAGCAAGAACATTAAATAAACTACTGAAGAACTGATCTACTTTGTTTGGCTTCAGCTCCGTCTGTCTCTCTGTAAACTCAGCTCCTTATGCAGGCTCTGTATTGTCAGGATAGATTAAGAAAGCTATATCATCAAGGTGGTGAGGAAATTCGGCCGTCTCGGCTCAACTGCTCTGCCTTTTATAATCTTTTTATTGCTACAGATGCCTGTGGCTCGAAGCGACGCAGTCAGGTGTGTAGGGTGAGATAAAGGAAGCAGAGATTGCTACCCACACTTTTTCAAGATAGAATGTCAAACATCAAGGTGATCCGAGCAAAGAAAACAACTGGGGAAATATCATAAATCAAGGCAATTACACTAAGCAAGGCTCTAATTTAAACTGGCATGCATCAGATCAACTGAATCAGCTTAATCAAAGATCTGAAAATGATTTCCATTAATGTCTGTTAGCAAGAGATTTATCCAATAAAGCAAATATCCTATCGGAATTACTTCATCATATTTAAAAATCTCTTCATTGGTCTCTCTTTCACCTCCAATCAACCAAAAGTTTTTCATGTCTCAGCATATTTGATGGGTCACCTACTGTAGAAGTGTATGGCAGCCAATATTAATATGAAATCCTTTAATCAATTGGACCCAACGTTCGTTTTATTTTTGATTCAAACAATGCACTTTACAATGAAATGCAGTTCAGTTTCAATCAACTTTCATGAAGTGAAAACACACTATGAAAGGGTTAAAGTTCTAGGACACAAACACAGACAACCCCCAGACTAGGCAACGCCATGGTAGCGACCTGGCAGACCATAATTTACCAAATGAACATCATGCTGTATTGAAGAAGATTTTAAACTAGTGATTGAGACCATAAACTCATGTTTACAATGTTTACAGAGGTAATAAATCAAGTGAGAAGTAGACTCATTTTCTTATAGGCTTCTATACAATCAGACCAGACCAGAGGAGTCGCCCCCTGCTGGCTGTTAGAAAGAATGCAGGTTTAAGGCACTTTGCCCAGCATTGGCTTCACTTTACAGACCTGGAAGTGCCTCCTTATACTCTGCCCTTCTATGTTGATTCTAATTGTATTTGTGATTACACCAGTAATAGGAACATTTCATCACTCATAGTGGACCTAGGTGACACATTAAAACCCCTTTATTGTCTCTTGCTGTGACGCTATGGATGTAAAGTGGTAAAACTGTCCATAAAGTACTGCCATTATCAGGGACATTTGAATGCAGATTGCCTTTTCCATTTTACAAAATGAAAGAAAAAGAAAACAAAAATGAACTCTACTAATGTGTGGATTGAACATTATCTCTCTGCAGAATGCATCATTTTCCTCTAATCAACATTTTACTCTGCTTCATAGCAGAAAGCAGAACTACTGGTGAGTTAAATGTGTTGTTATTGTACATCAACCTGTAAAACCAGATCTTACCAAAAGTTGTGTTGTTCCATTAACTTGTTATGGTTTAAAATTGTGGATGCTATCTTCAGTCATGTATGCTTTGCTTCTTTTAATTATTAATGGGTAGGAGTTGTACCAATTCATCCATCCATCCATCCATTGTCAACTGCTTATCCCGTTAGGGGTCGCGGGGGGCTGGAGTCGATCCCAGCTGGCATTGGGTTCACCCTGGACAGGTTGCCAGTCCATCGCAGGGCACATAGAGACAGACAACATAGAGACAGACAACCATTCACGCTCACATTCACACCTACGGGCAATTTAGAGTCATCAATTAACCTAAACAGCATGTCTTTGGATGGTGGGAAGAAGCCGGAGTACCCAGAGAAAACCCACACTAACACGGGGAGAATATGCAAACTCCACACAGAAGAGTCCCGAGCCTGCACCACTGTGCAGCCCACCAATTCAACATTGTGATATTATTTTGAGATATTGTAAGTCATCAATAGGGTCCAAATTAAAAAAAAATGAATCCAAAGTCTTAGCCCCCTCCTCACATCTACAGTTTTTGCTAAAAAATGAGTTTGTCTGACTTTGTAAAGCAAACTTACTGCAGAATAAATGTTGCTGACTCAATATCAAGTTCAAAAATTAGAATGCAAAACCAAATGTCAATAATATTGTGATTTACACAACTTGCCATGGAGCCAGGAAGCTTAAAATAAATCATGCAAATACTCCCCCAAGTTTCTCGACTGTTACAGACAGAAAAATGAAAAATCTCCCAATTTAGCTGAAGATTATTCAGTAAGAGTGTGTGTGTAGACTTACAGCATTCCTAATTAAAACAGACACATCAGTGTATGGGCATGATGGAGCATTTTAGAAGGCAAAAAACATAGTCAGTTTCTAATGAATCTAATGTAAAACCACTGAGAGGACTCCTGATGGGACACTACACAAGTTGGGCCCATGCAGTGATAGGAAAAATAACATGAGAGAAAGACAGAGATGTGTTTTTTTGTCTCTGTCATCTCAGCAGTTAAATGTCACATTACACTACTAAAAGCTACTAAAAGCTGATTTTCCATCACATGCAGCATTCACATTTGCACACTTACTTGCTATGTCCTCGGTTAGATGCCTCCAGCTGAGTTCTTTATGAATTGTCTGTCTGAAAGTCCAGCACTCAATTTCCAGAATGCCCGTTTCCCCTCATTACTTCCGCTCACCCGAACTGCCGGTCAGGGTGCCGTTTGGTCGGTCCAGCTCCGCCATGTTGCTGCGCTAATTGAATTCTACTTCCCGGCAGTGAGCATGAGACTGTGTTAATATGGCATGAGGAGCCCAAATGAGGCTCATGCAGGAATTGAGGCAGCCAACAGAAATAATTCTCTGCACACAGTACAAATATAAATATAGCCCTTACTGACTAGGGGCTCCTCCATTTTGGCATCATGATTGTTTCCTGGGAAGCACCTGTTGGGAAAGAAAAGAGGGTTACGCTGTTTTGGAATCAGTTACAAACATTACCAGCCTGTTCTCACTCTGAACTCGTCAAATACCGATGCTTGGTCAGTAGCTCTCTGATACCGACGCACCAAGACATCCTTTAGCGTTTTTATGAGGCTTTCAACTAACTCAACACATCTGCATCATTATTCGCCGTTCAGAGCAACTGACGTAGACTAAAGAGTGGAGAGGGAAAGGGGAGGTTGGACGGGTCAAACAAACAGGACATTCACTCTGTCCGGTGTGAAACCAAGTCAACGCTGACTTATTAACTTCTGTTTTGTTACCTAACTTAGCTTTCACCACCTGCGTAAATTAAGTAACAAACGTACTAAACCAAACCACAATCTTCTCATAAGCCAAAAAAGTCATTTTGTTGCCTACACCTACCAAGTAAACCTAAAAACTAAGTAAACATTTAGAAGTTTATTTTGAAAAGGTATTTTAGGAGTTGGGAGTGAGAATATCTTTGTCAGCATTTGCTCAAGAGTTACTGTATAGGCATTTTGTTGCTATTAAAAATTTGAATTAAAATGAAGTCACTTCTTCCAGCCACAGTAAAGAATCTCCTCAACTACAGGCTATGAGATTTGCTGCAGACTTTTACTGACCAGTCCTTATGGTAATAGATTTGCCTCACCTGACCTGAAGCATCATCAACCCAAAATCCACTCGTTCACTATGTCAAAGACATTTGAGAGATACTCAGAAGCCATTTTCAACCAGGATGCACTTTGATTTTAATAAACAACTTCATGCATTTTAAAAAGTTCTTGCTCAGTGTCCACTGCAATACACAGATGTGTATCTTGCACAAAATGAAATACACTGAAACAAAAACATACATGACATGACTTAAAATCAAATCAATCAATGATTTAACATGATTTAACATACATTTAAAAGTCAGTGCCAGCCTCAACATAGTCTGATTCACTGGGTGTGGTCTGTGGGTATAAGTCTGCATCCCGTGCCTAGCGTGGCCCAAGATGACTGTGATTGATTTAAAGAAACACAAACAAGCCTGAACGTTTATCCCCGTATACCAGAGACAGGTCTGACTAATCAGGACTAGCCTCAAAATTCATATCAGGTAGGTGGAGCTGCCAGACTTATCAACAAAACCCTTGTGTCACAAGTTGAGGAAAGCTAAAAGATAAAACCATAAATTTAAGTCTTCAGTTTTTACATTGATTAAACAAACAAGATGGAATTAGTTAGTGAACTTTAGAGGTTCAAGTTGGTGCATGTTTGAAGACATGGATGAAGAAAATACATAGCGCATCTCCCAAAATGATAATTCCATAATTTCTCAAAAAAAAAAGTAACGCTACATCCCTCAAGTACATCCTTTATCCTGGAAAAGTGGCCTCACATGCTTAGTGGTGAAATTGCTCTCCATTAGCTGTGCCATTGTTTTCCTGTGGGCAGAGCAGTGTCGCCCAGCTCAGCAGAATCTCTACGCTTGGCGTGATGCATTGTCTGAAATAGCCACCAACTGTTTATGTTCAAGTTCAAATAATTTCAACTTTCAACTTGGTTGCTGCTGGCCTTCCAAAGCGCAACCAGTAAAATAACAGCCGTATGTCACGTATGTGCTGCACTTTGCCTCTGAAGTGTCTGCGCTATGTCCTGTGAACTACCTCGCGGTGAGCCGAGAGCAAATTTGTTATCATCTGAAGGCAGCTTCAAAGGCTTGTGCTAGCCCTGGCGACTAGCTCTAATTCGCTCCCCGGCCTCTTTACATCTTAACTAGGCCTTACTAAATCCTTGTGTAACACTGAAATTGACCACTGGAGATGTAGATGCCGCTGGCGAGTTGTAGAGAGAGAAAGGTGGGGGCTTCCATACCAAACTGCAAGAATTGATTTAATCAAATTTTTAGAGCTTCATGTGGTGGAAAATGAAGTAGCTGGAGGTCTGTTTCCAGCTCGTTCCCCGGGGCATGACTGAGCCAGAAAGAACATTTCCTCTTTAATTCAGTGAGCCAGCACTGCAGCAGCCTCTTTGGGATCCGGCTGTAAATTTGGTGTGAATATTTCCATCTTCCTGTTCATGGCTCTTGTGTTGCGTCTGATTCTTTCGGACTCTTTGCAAACACACAACTGATTACTCATTTGTTATTCCAAAGTTGCACAGAGCGACGGGGCAATTATAGTGCAGGCGATATGCAGCGGCGCTCCTCCTCGCCTCGCCTTAGTATGTGGATCTCTTTGTCAGCGGCTCCCTGGAACAGGCATGGATGGGAATATCAAACAGGAGGGAAGAATCAGGCACATAAGAGCAGCTGCAGTTCATTTATGTCATGTTGAGCCCAGCCAGGTGCATGGGCCTCAGTTCCACAAACATGGATCAATAACACAGTCTAGTCTGGTATCAGGCCTGCAGGCAGGTCTTAGCAGGATTTTAATGCTTATCTACATCATGTATTAGATCTGGACACTGCCCGATATTTGCACAAATTAAAAAGCAAGGTCAGTTAGATACTGACTATAGATATTAGTGTTAAGTGTTAGCTACTACCGTCTGCGGTGGGATTGTGAAGGTCAACTGTAGAATAGTTAAAATCTCTTTAAGTACATTCCATAGACAACCTATGTAGTATTGATCAAATCCTCCAGAAATCTGAAATGTATGTAATCAAACTGCCTCATATCCGTGACAGAGATGGAACACATTGAGTGGGCCAGTCAATCCACCATATCAATGAAAGCCAACCTTCAACAATTCACGGCCTCCTTAGAGGTCAAAAACAAACAAAAAAAAAGTTAGATTTTTATTTTAATTGTTGGTAGGCTACCACTAAATGAGTGCTAATGTTAGCTTAACCCAAACCATGAACTGTTAGCTACCTAACAGTTAAACCTTCAGTTAAAATTAATGACAACAACTCTCCTAAAATCTCAAATAGCACACTAAATTGCGGGCCTGCTGTTGTGTGATCAGATCATGTAACTACAATTGGTAAAGCTATAAACCTCTTGGCATCCAGCAACAGCCACCACAGAAGGCCAACCTCTCAATTCATCCGACTGGACAACGCTAAATAGTAAAGACAAAAGTTTCATATCACATCCTATGCACTACATGCTCAATATGTGCACTATTGTTCAACATACTGTAGTGTGAATAAACAGCAGTATTCATCTTTTCGGACGCACCGAGCAGTAATTAACATCATCACTTCCTGAGAGCCTCCTAGGCAATGTACAGTGGAAAAGTTGAATTATTCTAACAGTTAAACTGAAGTGTCATTGATGTCAGAGAGCAGTCCATGAGCATCCGTTATGAACGTTATCACAACTGCTGCACTGCATTTATCTACATTTATGCTGCTGTTGTGTCCAGCGTTACATACTGTAACATTTCACTGGAAACAGTATGCAATTTGTGTACTATTGGTTTCATACTTGAACATACTGAAGTGTCTCACATACTGTTGTAGCTACTAAATAGCATGTTAGTGTAGAATTTTGGACGCAACCAAAGACTTCATACTTGTTCATTACATTCCTTCTGAACATTCTTTTGAATTTCTCAATTGTGCTACACATGTTAAACCATCCTCACGATGGTTCCATAGATTCGGCCATTTTACCGAAATGCTTTTATTTTTGTGTTAGTCCTGACCCTTCATTTTGTAAACACACACCTCTGTACATTTGGCTGAAGCTGTAATCATTCAGGACACAAAATTTTAATGTATGTAATTTCATATAAAAAAATGTCTTTATGATTTTATTTGGTGGTAATTCTCTCTTTTGTGGTTTATGAGTTTTATGCACATTTCCCATATATATATACACAGTTGGCAATTATGTATAGAGAACTGATTGATTAATTAATTAAGAAAATACGACATATTTCCAGTCATTCTACACTTGTTCAGCAAGATAACAGACATTTTAGCATGACAGAGAATTGTCTGTTTTGCCTTATTCTCTGTTTGTTCACACCACAAGCATGAACAGTGAGTAATACTTCCAGTTAGACTTGGATGCTACCTTACTGAGCTTCCTCATTGTGATTACTGGATTAAATATTACCAGTACATGACTACGGTGTCAGGGTTGCAACATAGCACTGCAGGTTCAGGCTCATTTAGAGTGATAGAATCCATCGCAGGTTTCATGCAGTCTGGTTCTGAGATCAGTTTGTGGTTTTGTAGGACATGTCACGCTGCCAGACGGCCCTCTGTGGTTTGCTGTGGTCTGCCATTTTAGGAGTCCTCCTTAACTGTACCGCTGCAGCTGGCATCACAGTGGAGATGTGTGGCTGCCGCTGTGGGCTCACACCATCACTCTGATGCCAGGCAGCCTCATGTCCCTTTTCCTTCTTTTTTAAAGTCCAGTGCTGATGGAAACAAAGGGACAAATTGGGGCCACGGTGAGTTGATGAATGAAAACTGCATGCTCCAGAAAAGTGTTAGAAAGTGTATCAGTTAAAAAAAAAAAAAAAAAAAAAAAAACACACACACACACACATTCCCCCTCCATCCCTCCACACTCTAGAGGAGCTGTACACATGGAAGCACTGCAGCAGAGTTGGTGTTCATTAAATGCAGGGGGAGCCTGTTTGGAGCTGGGAAAAGCTGGTCAATAGAAGTAGACAAACATTGTGTGTGTGTGTGTGTGTGTGTGTGTGTGTGTGGATGTGATCACAGTGTATAAAAATAGTCACCCAAGCAGGACTGAATTCCTCCTGCTCTCCCAGCATTCAAGTACATAAAGGGCACTTTCACACCTGAGGTTTAGGTCAATTTGTCTGGACCGATTAAAAATAATGTTCACTGTTGCCTTTTGGTTCTGGTCAAGTTCATTTTAACACTGTCAATAATGAACCGTGTGGTGTAAACACAGAGTCATATGGACTGACAGGTCACTCATTCATTGGACAGTTCTGCTGAAGATCATGTATCATCAGTGTTCAGGTCACCGGGAGGGACATGGAGGGAAAAAAAATCGAAGGTTGAAAAACAACTATATATATACAGTATATACTTATGTGAGATTTCACAAAACTTAAAGTCTTGTGAAAAGCAACATTTTTCATTTAGGTCAATGTGAAAAAACAATAGGTCAATGTACTTCTGGGTCAGTTGGGCACCATGGAAACAACCACAATGCACACCTGTGGGAGAGATTCATAGATTTTATTTTGAGATTGGCCTCATATATAAAGATAAGATAAATGAGACAGCCACAGAAAGTTTGTTGATCTGGAGAATTGTCATCCAGGATCAGACCCCCGGTGCTTGACACTGGCCACCAGCCCGCTGTGACCCCCATTGCAACCCCACTTACACTGGTTGTATTTGAGTTGCGACGGCCGCTTACTGAAGGTCCATCTCCAGATCTGTCGTTTGCTTTCTTCCCGGTGAAGTAGTCTCCTGGTGGCGGGAAGTGAGGCAGAGGGATCATGATTTTCTTGGAATATGGTTAAAATTTGCACTACGTTTGGATGGAAACCTGGCAGGACACCCTCTTTTTTGGGTGGTCTCTCTCTCTGGTTGGGGTCAACACCACCACCATATCAGCCCAAGCAAACCAAACTGAACATGCAAACACACCAGAGACGAAGCAAAACAAACCGCTTACGTAATACTTTAAGCTAACATCAGTGGCAGTTAGTCAGTATTGTTGTGTTTTGTGGTGGTGGGCCACTGTGCCATATTCTGTTGTCCTAAATATTATTGTTATTACCATGCTATATTTTATTTATCCCTGATGGTCAAAAGACACACGTACACAAATATATAGTATAACCTCAGGTTTCTGTCTGGGATTGGATCCCAAAGTTGGCAGTACCAGATGGGCACATTATGGTCAGGTTTTAAAGACCTGGGGTTCAGGTCTCAGTTTAAGGCCAACACAGAAAGATAAGGACTACAATTAGGAAATGGACCCACAAATACAAAAAATAGTTTAAGGAATAGCGTTTAGGGTCACTATATTTAGGACTTGGATTTAAATAAAACAAGTGTAATATTCTGGTGAAGATAAGAGCTAAGCTGATGGAGACTGACTCTAGTCAGTGGAAGGTCTTTGCAGCTTGTGTGTGTTTCAGAGGAGAAAGCTCCCATAGCTCCTAGAAACAGACCTGTGACTAACACGGTAATGTGACTAATTAAATATGGGCCGCCTGTCTGTCACACCTACCACTTCCTGCACATCTCTCCCTCACAGAGCTGCTGTCGGTCTCTGGGGCCCCAGGGGGCCACAGGCTGCCTGGAGCTGCTCTCTCACTAGGATGGCCTGCTATGACAACATGAGCCCATTATGTTAGGCAGGAATGAAATGTCAGAAACGGAGTGAGCACACATGCTAAACTCAGTACCCTGACTCAAGCTGAGCCTGTCAGTAAAAAGGCCTGATGCTCACATGCACCGAGCAGTTGGTTAAAATGTCATCATTCAGTCTAACATCACCGTCTTGTTCAAAATGTGACGGTCTTGGTAGAGCATTTGAATTCTCATAACCAGTAATGACTGCTGAGTTTGGCTGGTGCTCCATTTAGTTGGAGAGATCAGCACTGGCTGTTTAAATGCTTAACACAGCTGACAAGGACCTCTTATACCGTTTTGAGGGTTATTACTCATCCGCAAAGGCAAAAGTAGCTTGATGGGGGGAGATGTGAGGAGACTGCATGCTTCAACCCAGTTTGGACTGTTTTTCATTGCTAGCGCTATAATAGTTTGCAGGCGCTGGAAAAGGGTTCTTTTAAATATTTAAATATCAACACTGGTATTCTCTGTTGCACCTCAGTATTATACTGACCTTTCCTTTACACTGGTGATTCTTTTGATGCATCTGAAGGCAGCAGCTCCCATCAGACTGCCTTTTCCTAACCAGGGTGATGTTGAGCATCACCAAAGCCGATTGATTGTTCTATACAGCTTGTTCTGCACATCAGCTGGTGTGTTGGAGACAGACATGTTGAAAACAGTTCACACAGCTCCATGAAAAATTGTGACTCTCAGTTAAAACTTCTCCCTCCACTTCTAACTCCCTCAGGAGTGTCTGTTCTTGTCTTTCACCCGATGTCCATCCATCCATCGTCAACCGCTTATCCTGTTAGGGGTCGCGGGGGGGCTGGAGCCGATCCCAGCTGGCATTGGGCGAAGGCGGGTTCACCCTGGACAGGTCGCCAGTCCATCACAGGGCACATAGAGACAGACAACATATAGACAGACAACCATTCACGCTCACATTCACACCTACGGGCAATTTAGAGTAATCAATTAACCTAAACAGCATGTCTTTGGACGGTGGGAGGAAGCCGGAGTACCCGGAGAAAACCCACGCTTACACGGGGAGAACATGCAAACTCCACACAGAAGAGTCCCAAGCCCAGATTCGAACCTGCTCTTGCTGTGAGGCGACAGCGTGAACCACTGCACCACCGTGCAGCCCCTTTCACCCGATGTCTCCATCCTAAACACCGGGGTGACAGCTGTGTGCGTTAAGCAAAGCTGGTCAAAATGTCGCCTGGAGCTCCATATTTTTGATTACAGTACAGGTAGATGTGATAAGCAACATGATGTGATAGAGAATATTTAGGTTCAAATCTACAGTTTAATAACTTTATTACCATTACATCTGACTGCTGGGGACAAAATGTCTTGTTGTTCCCCCTATACCAGCACCAGTGGTGGATATCCTAACAAATATGTTGAGTCTAAATGTCAGTATATGTATGCCAGACTCTACTGCTTTGATTTGAAGTATCCTCTTTTAAATCTGTCTGCTTTGAGTTCCCCTCTCACTATATGAGACATGGCTGTGTCACACAGCAGACACTCAATAGCTCATTCTACAGTGAGAAGAGACTATAAACCATCATCATTCTCAGGTGTCGTGTCATGACTGCAATTTCCACATCTATAAATTGTGGCACATTGCAATGTGGGATTGTTAGTGAAAAGTGTACGTAGCATATGGATGCATAAACTTAACACAGTTCAGATGCACAAATAAAATGGTGGACAGTAAGGTCAGTGCACTACATGGTAAATAGGGAGCTACTCTGTTCCAGAGAATAAGGTTAAAATGGAAATGCAGAGGACAGTTTCCAGCAACTCAATGAACTCAAATGAAAGGTATACTTGATAAAATGTCACCAAGTCCTGCAAATGAAACAACAAAATATCCTGCAACAGTCATTATTGTCCATATGTTTTCTGATCTGATGCAGCAGAAATCAACATCATTTGTCTGTACCTTCCAAAACAGCTGCTCTGCACAAATAACTCCATATTTAAACAATACCACATCCCCTGCAGTCTCTAAACTGTAGCATGTACTGACTCAGCTAATCACACTATTAGAAAAATCACCACATGTAGTACAAATAGAGTCATCAGAGTTATGTTTCTGCTGTTGTGCATCCAATTCTATCTGGATTACTGTGATAAAATGATCATACGCGAGCAGTATCACTATAATTACAAGCTGATAGCTTCAGGCTACAGAGGACACGCAGCAATGTTGGCAGGAGGAATTTGTGCACATATGCTCAGTCAAATGTTCAAACCACTGTCAGCCCTGTGATTCTGACTATGTGTCAAAATCTGCCAGCAGCCTCCAGGATCTGCTCCTCCTCCCGCATTTGGAGCGACTCAAGGCTGGTCCAGACCCATCACTTATTTCACAAGTCAAATAGGATGGGGACAAAGAAGAGACAAGAGACAGAAAACACAGAGTTAGTGAAAGAAGGAAGGAGGAAGGAGGAAGGAGCGGGGGGGGGTGCGCAGCCTGCAGCATGTGTGGGGAATGCTGTCATCATTATTCAAATGAGATGTGCAAATTTCATACTTCCAACTGATTCCACATTGAATCAAGGCAGGGACATACGAGGGAGGGGAATAAGTAGAAAACATCAAAAGAGGATGAATCCAATCAAAACAGAGCCAATGACACAGAGCGGGCCTTATCTCAGAAACAGAGCCAAAACCTTTCTTGCTGACGATTTCACTTTTACTTCCAATTCCCATCATTCCCTTCTCATGCAATGTCGATTGCCCATGCTGAAGGGCACTATAATTGGACTTGGCCATTCAGGACTAAAAATCAATTCCTTCCATCAATATGTGAAATAACCCTCCCATCTTCTCTCTGTGGTTTAGATTAACCCCCATCACGCCACTGTTTTATGCTGCTGTGCTCTCTGAATGCGGGGAACCAAAGCTAGATTTACACAACATGCAAGGACATCAAGACTCAAGACATGTGGGAGACTTAATCCTGTCTGTGATATTAAAGTGATAGTTTGCGTGTTTAAAAGTGGGGAAGTATGATGTACTTAGTACTTCCGTAGTAGGTGTATTAATTATATTAGATGACAGTTGGTGTGCCCCCAGCATTGAGAAACAGACTGTAGCAAAGCAATACAGTGCTGTGGATGGGGACGGCACCTAAAAGAAAGGTTCACCTAAAAAAAGGCTATCCAGTTAAGTGTACTCTATACTGTATTTAGAATACTGGACTGAAAGTGAAACAGAGAGAGAGAGAGAGAGAGAGAGAGAGAGAGAGAGAGAGAGAGAGAGCACGGATAAGTTTCACTTTCTGTTTAGTTAGTTTCCCATCAGAAAGGAGAAGGAAAGGGCTGTCTGACAGCAAGATAAAATAGTGAAAAAAGCAAAGCTGCTAGCATGGCTGTGATCGTAATCGTGTTATCCCAGCCCAGTCTCATTGCCAGGTCTTTAAATACTGATGCACAAGGCACGTTCTGGGGGCGGCAGTAGCATGTATATAGGGAACAGGCGGGAACGGGGGCCCCTCCCCCAAAAAATTGATTGTATTGTTGGGGGGGTGCTTTTTTCCTTTTCCCTCCCGGGGGCCCCCCCGAAGACCCAAAACCCCCCCCTCCTCTCGGCGCTTTTCAAGAGCCCCCCCTCACTCTAACTCTCTCCATTACTTTCGCTCATTCCTGACCCCCTTCTTCTTCTTCTTCTTCTTCTTTATGTATAAGGCAACAGGCAACTAACTCCAATGAAACCCGCCCCACAGCAATACCAGGCGCTCATAGCAACTGCTCTGGAAATCTGGTGACGTACTATAAAGAGAGATAAAATCCATATGGGGAGGAGTATGGGGTGGATGTTGGGTCAAACAAACACAGAACTTTCACCCAGCTGTTCTTGTCCCGTATGAAACCAAAAACCCTAACTTCACATAGGTTACGTAACTTACCTTGCATAGCAAACATGTTAAATAATGCTTTCCTAAACCTAAGTAATTTTGTTCATTTTACCAAGTAGTGTTGTTTGAATTCAAAGTTAACCACATTTTTAAAACTGCAGCCATGGTTGAGCATCATAGTTTGATGTGTAAGGCTACCTGGTGCATTAAGTGACACCAAGGGGTCCTAATCAAGCATCTGTATGCCGACATGATGAGTTGGGAATGAGAACCAGTGTTGCCAACTCTTTTCTAATGAAAGTAGCTAGCACTAACTCCAAAAGTTGCCAAAATTGCCAGATAACATCATATGTTCATTTGCATATTGGCGATGTTATTGCATCTAATTTGCATAAAGCTTAGTGGACATGTGGGCTGACTGCCTGCCTGTGCATATCATGCAGAGGACAAGAGGAGAGGGAGAGACCCCATGCTTTGGCAGAAGAGCCGAGCATCATATATAGAAATGAATTACACCATAATATATTTAACAACATAAAACATAAAACTAGCCAGTGATAACAGTCACTCAGCAGATACATTTACATGCTCTGAAAATCTTGCTATACTGTATACCTGGTTAAACCAGTAATTTGACCTCAGACAACACTTAAAAATGTCGGACACCATGGTTCCACCTAAAACAGGCTCACAGAGGCTTTTACATGTACTGATTTTATAGTCTTCCAGATGAATCCTTTACAGGTGAAGCAGAGGAAATGATTTGCTTCACAAACAGCACTTTATGTGAAATGTGATGATGAAGAACAATTATCACCAAAAGTGTCATCAAAATTAAGAACAATTAATACTGAATAATATTGAATTACATAAGAAGCTGCTGTGACTGACACTATTCTGTTTTCACTTTTGATTAAACATCACTCTGACAAACTCATAGCTCACAGCTACACATCATGATGTCATCAAGAAATACAGAGACAAGCGGTGATCCAGTATACAGTATAAGACAGTGAGCTGTGACATGACAGGCAGATCAAGGAAACAGATGAAGCTCAATAAGAGACCAGGCTTTCAGGTTCCACTGTCTGCATGAACACGGCAGTTTAAGGTCTGTGAAGGACCAACTAGAGCCACTACTCATGTGAAGGTAGGATGTCCGCTCTCCATTATCAAAGTGTGAAGTGAACCGAAGGCAGTCTGCATGTGGGTCAGCTCTGTGATGTAGTTCTGGGTTAGCACACTGCTCAGAGCTGTCTGTGCTTGGCTCCAGCTGTCTCACAGTGTGCAGACATGGCGTGATACACATTCAGGAGACCGGCCAGGGAAATGTGTGCAAATGTATCTCACATACGAGATCTGATGTCTGTGGCATGCACTGGGATGCTTGGTCACATTTTTTTTCACCCTTGTACAGAGAACGTGGTATGTGGGGGTTGGATCAAATATGACCCAGGATATAATATGACTAGACATTCATATATGCACAAGTGAGTTGTGTGGTGTGAGTTAAGGGCTTGTTGGTTTCCTTCTGTTTGAAGAGTGTTTTGTGTAGCATTGCCCTCTGTGGTTGGGTTGAGGTAAAGGTAAGAGAGAACAAAACTTGATGAGGGAACAGCCTTTGATATAACACCAGTCCCTGAGTTACAGAGCAAGGCTGTTAAAGAATAGAGGGTGTCACACACTATGCTACAGCTTGTGAAGCTCTTTGAAGCAAATCTTTGATTTGTGGTTTTGGACTACAAAGATAAAACTGACTTACATTCAAGACAATGTCGACGCACAAATCTGATTAAGAAAGAAATCTGCTAAAACCAGTAAATGTAAATGTGGTATGTGGTTCTTTGCGAGGCAAACTGTGTTACCACAGTTTTGCATGTCACTGTAATCTTGGAAAGGGAGTGAGAGGAGGGGTACTCAGTTGGTTGCAATCTACAACTACACCACTAGATGCCAGTAAATCCTACACAGTGTCCCTTTAAGTTTCAATTTCCCTTTCACAACATGGGAGGTGCTGTATGTTTACCATGAGAATGGTAGTGATAATTACTGATAACGGCCATTCAACCAGCTGATAACATTTGAAATGGACAGAGAGCTGCCTGAGAATTATTCTGATCTCCAACAAAATCATTCTGATCTCTGAAGCTTTATTTATACTCGCAAGAGACACCGATGGCGTGTGCACTACAAGTACATACTAGGGGTGGGACGGTTCATAAAATTCACGGTTCGGTTTGGTTCATGGTTTGGGGTCACGGTGTTCGGTTCGGTTCAGTACAGTGGTAAACAGTATTTATGGTACAGCAAGGAGGCCAACTTTAATTTTATTTTGAACAGCTCTTCATTTATTTGCCAAAAAAATTCAACTGTTTGCCTGAATAACAGTAGACTAGGGGATAAGGGAACCTAGGCCATCATCAGGGCAGCCAATACTAGACCTTTTTTAAACAGCAGTAACATATGTCTCTCTATTCCCTGATATTTAAAGATAATTAAAAAAACACAGAGGTTAAGGCCATCAACATAAAGTGCAGCATAAACCAAACACAGTGTTTCAGATCAACTCTGCTCTGTTCATCCTGTTTTCATGTTCTTCTGCTAGAAGATGAGTTTGTCCACATTCAGCCAGGATGTCCATCCGTCTGTAGTCAGAGCTACATGGTCTGTGCTGGACAGTTCCTTCACAATTCATCGTCATGTCTGTTCATACAGTTTCGAAATTACTGTGTATCTTATGTGTCTGCGAGATGGTAAGATAAGATAAGATAAGAAAGATATTCTTATTAGTCCCACAGTGTGTATCTTCTTCCCCATAATATAAATAAAAAAATTTTTTTTTTAATTATTAAAAAATAAAAAAAAAAAATAAAAAAAAAAAAAATGTGTCGCCATCATATCAATGAGATAATTGTAGATAAAGTCCTTATTCACGTATGTCCGTGAGTTTGTTGTGAATGTTATGTGGTTTCTGGGAGCAGTGCGGTTGTGGAGTCTAACAGCTCCAGGCAGGAAGACCCTCTTTTCCCCCCCTCTTACACTTTATTTATGAATCTCTCTTCCAAAACTCTACCCCTCTATTTCTTTGTTTTTTTTTCTTTTTGGATCATCTCTCTCCTCTTTTACGTCTTCCTCTTCCCCCCCCCCCCCCCCCCCCCCCCCCCTGACCATATCACAAAACATCTCCCAACTTAAACCTTCCCTTTTAATTTCCCTTTCCCTCCCTCTCTCTTTCTACATTTTTTTCCCCCCACCCCCACCACTCCATATTATAATTTATCTCACACCACCACATAATAATTTATAAATTTTTCCCCCTTCCCCCCAAAACTCCATATCCCCTTTCCCCATATCCACCCCTCCCTCCTCTTTTTTTTTTTATAGAAGAAAATTTTTTTTTTCACTTTTTTTTTTTTATTTGAACACCCACGTATTTATTATATTTCTCTTTCTCTATTTCTGATCCCTGGATTTTCACCCGTCTTGGAGGGGGATGAGTTTTCCTTCGGAAATCCACCACCAGCTCTTTAGTTTTAGTTTTAGTTTTAGTTTAGTAGATTATATGCTGAAATCCAGCGTACTCCATGACTGTTTCAGTTGTGTTTTTTGCTCTGTCTGAGTCTCCATGTAGACGCTGTTTAATGCTGCTGGGAGCAGGAGTTGCTCTTTCCTCCCCGACTCTCTCCTCCTATCAACAGACACACTGGAGTGATGTCACTGTAAATGATTCGTCATTGCCGCTAGCATAAGCCACACGTTTTGCACAGTGCTTACACACAGCTACGTTTTATCCACCACTTTTTTCCCGTCACTGTCATACGTAACACCGAATCTGTAATGCTCCCACACAGCAGAGTGAAACAACGCTGGTGTCCACTCACCATGTCCTTAACAGAATGACAGCCGTCCTCTGCACTTCATCCACGTCTCTGCCAACTGAGATGTTTGAGAAGAAAGGAGGCTGGGTCACGTGTCATCAACACGTCGTATCTTTGGCGGTACAACACATGCAGTAAAATCTAGTCCACCCTCGCTGACATTGAGCCAATATCATAATAACACATGACCGCAGCTTCAGTTACACTGTGCATGTGTGATACCTCATATTCCTGTCTGCCGTGTCCCAGCCTCTTTCCATGGGCCTTGATTTCTAGTCTGACAATAAATGGAATGAAAAAATACACAATTGACCTCATAACATATTTCAAATGAACCGAATGATACATATACAAACCGAACCGTGACTAGCAAACCGAATGGTTTGGTTTTTTACCCAAACCGTGCCCATCCCTAGTATGCACAGAGGCATTTATGCTCAGAACACTGTTTACTGCAATATGCTCCAAAACACTAGGAAGCGTACAAACAAAATATTCTGTGGATAAGCAAGAAGTCAACGAGTGGTACTGGAAAGGAAAGTAGGCTTACTGCCAACAGTAATAAATACCAAAGTGCCGCCAAATATTGCATTTGTGTACTATAATTATGACTGTAGCTTACCTCCAAGTCTGAATTATTTTTTGTGTCTCAGTGCTTCGCCACTCTTTCCATGACACCTTTTTTTTTAGCTTTTACAAAACAATCTCGTATTCTTCACAGTGAGCTGGCAAAAAAGGCTCTTCTTTCCCCAGTGTGTTAACTGTTTCTGTCCAAGAGTTTGTCATGTGACCCTGTAGTCTCCCAGTCAACAGTCAGAGATGTCTGTACAGGTGAACCTGCTTGGCCAGTCTTCCCTCGAAGGTGTCCATGTTGAAATGAAAGATGCACGTGTTTACAAAAAAATCAGAGGTGCACGACAGAGCACCGTGACAACTTGTGGAGCCTTCGTGCACTACGCATGATGACGTAATTTTCTGATGAGTGCACCTCGGCTTTGTTACGATGACGATAAACCAGATGTGAGGCTCCGAGAGTTAAACATGAGTGTGTGTCTAGCAAAAAAATGAGTGCACCTGAAAACATATTTAGACAAGCTACAAAAATGTGGGTTTTATGTTCTTCTTTAATTGTGTGTTAATTGTGTTATTTTTCACTTTGAGGAGAGAATGACTTTGAGGATGAGGATGATCTTATCCTTGGACTAATAGGGTCTCAAGGACTAGTCTGATAAGCAGTTCCTTATCTGGAAGTCTTTTTTCCCCAAAAGGCAACGGAAAAGGGGTCTTAAAATCTTCTTTATATCTGAGCCTGTACTGTATGTTGCTTTTTTTTTAACCTTTATTGCAAAGTCAAAAATATATTACAAATATATTGCTTGCAAAGTGCTCTTGCATGTTATTCACATAAAACAAGAAATGCCTTGCCTGTGTCAGTAATAAGATATGCTTTGCTGGCTTTGTGGACATTTGTGGACACTTTGTGGACACAATCATCTGTTTCATGAATCCCCAAAAGTAAATGTTAGGTATACCTGAGGGCTACCTCTGACATTTAAGCCTGAAAGCCTCAAATTGTGTAAAGGCAGGTTCAATGCAAAGGGACTGACGGCTGTTTTCCTGCTTCTGCATCACGCAACACTGGCTGAAAGCTTCTTCCACAGCCTTCTTTGACTTGTGATGCTGTTTTTTTTTTCTTTTTGACTGTACATCATCAGACAACTATTATCACATTCTTTGCACAAGGATTACGTTAGGTTATGTGGGCATGAAGTCAGAGTAAATCTTGCAGTGGGGAGATTTGCCTTATATAAACTCACCAGCATCTCTGCTCCTCCAAGGTTACAGAAACATGCTGTGTTTAATAAGTCATTTGTTTCCATAAAGCAGCAGGCCTTGCTGTCAACCTACATTGAGATGAAATAAAATAGTGTGCTCAAATTAAAATAACAGCTACTGTGTTAACAGCGCGGCTGAGTCGCTGCTGACTCTGTGAGGAACTTGCTGACAGTAACAGAGGTGCCAGTCAAAGCAAAGGATTGGACAAAGGTCCCTAGGGCCAAAGATATTTTACAAAAGGTTAAAAAAATCTGTCACAACCGTGCAGCTCCTCAAGGGCCATGAATCAAAATGAACCAAAACACTGAAGAATTTCAGCTACTCTTGGAGAATAATTGACTAAACTTTAAAGCTGAACTAGGCAAGATTTTTTCTGTTAGAGTCCTTCCAGCTTTCTGTGGCTGGAAGGAGAGGAGCAACCTGTCACACTGTAGATTCATTCTATTAATCCCATTTAATTCTGCTGAGGTACTGCCACTGTTGCCAAATCGTTTCTACAATGAGGAGGAAATACATGTCAAGTCAGCTAAAGGCAGCTGCATTCACTATCATTACATCTCCTGGCTGTCCCTTTTCTCTAATCCTTGATACACAGTGTCAAAGACTGACCAACACTGTAGCGGTGCTGGGTTAAAGGAAATACATTTTAAGGTTGGGGAAAGATCGTGGTCAGGGTTTAAAGAAGCTAACGTTGACTGTTGCTAGGAAACAGGATGTGAACAGCAGTCTGCTGTGTCGAAGTTGCACATTTTCTTGGCCTGCTTCCATCCACCCTGACATAACAAAGCTACTTGCTCCTGACAGACAAGAGTCACAATTCATACAGCTGGTCACCTGTCAGTTAAACAGAAGCATACGGTGCATTTAGATGTTCTCCTTAGGTGAACAGTTTCTTGATGAAACAACATATTGGTTATATGTGCAGCCTTACCAGCTCTAAGGCTAACAAGCTACACAGGATGTGTGTGTTTTTCAGTTGTCTGTTTCTTGCACAACTAATGGAACAAATAGGAATCAATACAGCTGTCTGCATTCACATCCTGTGTAAACACTGATGGAGGTCTGAGTGTGCTGATGGGCTGCTTCCAGTACGCGACCAGAGAAGACTTAAAGCGCAAACTTGTTCCTGAAGGTGGTGCTACAGGAATGACATGATTTATCATTATACCAGCTTTCATACAAATCTGGCCACTATTTTTTAGCTACAGTAGGTTGGTAGCATTAATTTACCTTAATGGCCTCCATGAACAATGTGTCTCAGCCACTGCTGCCCCTCTGCAGCTGACCAGGTGTACTCATTTCGCTCCCTCTGTCACCTTCAATTGTCCAGACTGAGATATCTAATGGATGGACTGCCATGTAACATGCTAACTGTGTTTACGGTCCCCAACCCTAATGACTTTGGCAGTCCCTTGGGTTTCTTTAAGTTGCCACCATTAGGTTATATCTGAACAACTGTTGGATGGATTGCAATGCTATTTAGTGCAGACATTCATATTCTTTGTGGCTGATGATGGTATCTAGCACCACCATCAGGTCAGAATTTCAATTTCTCCAGTCCTTTATCTATATAACAGATGACTTAACCCTACGATGCCACTGTGTCTGAAATATGCATCTCTTAGGGACTAAGCTCATTACATTTCATGGCTATTACACCACAGTATTTGTTGAAAACTAATGGAAATGTTTTTTCTTATAGTTCCGGAGTTAAGGGGTCACCACATTAGGAAATGATCATTTTTCTTATACATAACTAATAATGCAAACCTGGACAGTAAATTTGGAGATAGATATACCAACTCATCACATACTGAGACACTTTGTCAGGACCCCTTGGTGTCACTTTCTAATGCACTGCCCATACTATGATCCTCCATAACAGTGGCAGTAAACGCATTAACATTATGAATTCAAACAAAAACCCTTGCTTAGGTTTAGGAAAAGACAGTGGTTTGGGTTAAATAACTATGTTTGTATAGTGAAAATGAAACAATGTAACAAACACAAAAATAACATGTTTGATCATCCAGGAGACCCCTGCGAAGGCAGTGGCCTTGTGATTGTTTGTCTCCTTCCATCCTGGAAGGATATTACATCACCACACATTACATCAGCACATCAGCAGTTGGTTTAAACATTTCATAATGACACAGATGGGTTTTTGACATGGTCAGTATTTGACATCCTGTGAATGAGAATGGGCTGCATACATACATATTAGTGTGTCAAGTGGAATGTTTTGATCTGATCAAGTTGGTAGCTGTTGTGGTTGGTTGCTAATGACAATACTGTTGGACAGATGGATGATTGACTGACTACCATCGTGGCTAATCCTACTACTACTAATCCTACTACTAATCCTCTCCCTAGTGGGCCAAGAAAATGGGGGATACAAGGAATTTTTTCAGGCTATGTCCTCTTCACCCTTCTGTACCTTTTCCTTTTGTCCTCTTTGAGGTGACGGAGATGGTGGATTTCTATCATTGTTAGGGTTGGGGGGGGGGGCAAAGCTGCCATAAATCCATCATTACTCTCCTTTACCAAAGCCTCAGGGGAGAATTAGGACCCTCTGTTAGGAATGGCTGGCTTGTCATTTGTTATGGGGGTGGGATTGCCACCCAAAGTGAAAAGAAGCCCAAAGACCTTCAAATGAGACGACAGCAGGATGTGGGTGCAACATATTAAAATCGACCTCACTGTATGATCAGCGATGATGTTATCACCAACCAGAGCCCTGTCACTACAGAGCTATACTGCAGTGATGCAGCCTGTTAACTCTAGGGTTCTTTATACTGGTGTGTGATGTGTCACTGGATCACCTGAAAGGTGGCTCTGGAGTGCTCCTTTCTGGAGGACAGCAGCTATAGTCATTCTCAACAGTTTCAGTGGATTCCAAAGAAAAAAAGAGTCAACATGTAGCTAAAGGAGCACTTGCTACCATCTCCTCACAGCTCTGAAGTAGAGTTTAGCATAGACCTAAAACTGTGACCTGAACCCAACCTTACCCATGCCTTTAAGACTGGACCCAACTGAACTTGTCTTATACAGCCAAACTTGAGACCTGAACTCAAACTGAGACCAGAGGTTATATTTTTGTGTGGTTTTCTTCTTCTAATTGTCAGAAAGGTTTCCATGCAAATTAAAGGTGACTGATCTGGCAACAGCAATTATATATTAGGCCAACACAGAATATGGTCTTGAGCGCGTAGCACAGGCCAGTAAACCTTAGCCTTAGCTCTTAGGTTATGTGTTTAGTGATCTCTGAACCCATCAGCTATCAGTCTGCTGAGAATTTAGACTCTGGTGGCATTGGCCAATATTTCTGGGGTTCTGCTGTAGCTAGCAGATACAGTATCTGGGCCAAAACGTCCTCTTCCCTGCACCGGCCATTGTTTAATTGTTAATCCAATTAGCAACTTGAGATGTGAGAATGGATTTGGAGTTGAGAGTGCAACCAGATTGTTTCACAAGTAGCCAGTTTACAAGCTAATCTTGAACTAGGAAAAAGCTAAATCATTGTTAGACAGTAGACAGTTTTCCTGCATTCAACCAAAGCTTGCTCAAATGTGATTGGACAATACAACTCAGACTACACTTGGACTATAAACAGAAACCAGAATGCTTTCCATACTGAAATATTTTTACTATGACCGTTATATTTTCCCAGTTCCAAGTTCAATGACCATATGACCTTTTGGGTCATTTATGTTGGAGGACATGATGGCTTTAATTAGTGCTGTCAAAGTTAATGCGATAATAACACATTAACACAAATTAGTTTTCCATCCATCCATCCATCCATTTTCTTCCTCTTATCCTGGGCCAGGTTGCAGGGACAGAAGGCTAAGCAATGAATTCCAGACATCCCTCTCCCCAGCAACATTTTCCAGTTATTCCTAGGCATTCCCAGGCCAGACAAGATATATAATCTCTCCAGCATGTTCTGGGTCTTCCCTGGGGCCTCTTACCAAAGGGAGGCATCCAGAAGGCATCCCAATCAGATGCCTGAACCACCTCAGCTTGCCTCTTTCGATGCGAAGGACAGCGGCTCTACTCCAATCTCCCACCGGATGTCTCAGCTCCTCACCTTATCTCTAAGGCTGAGCCTAGCCACCCTGTGAAGGAAGCTCACTTTGGCCGCTCCTATCCGTGATCTCATTCTTTCGATTAACACCCAAAGCTCATGACCCTAGGTGAGGGTCGGAACATAAAAGGACTGGAAAATCAAGAGCTCAAACTCATCCCTTTTCACCACAATGGTCCGGTATAACGCCAGTATAACTGCAGATGCTGTACCAAACTGCCTATATGCCTGTAAATTTCTCCGCTGTGGGACAAATAAAGTAATATCTTATCTTATCTTATCTTATACATGTCCCACTCCATTTTCCCTCATTTGTGAACAAGACCCTGAAGTACTTAAAATTCCTCATTTGGGGCAAAGACTCACTACCCACCTGGTGGGTGTAATCCACTGGTTTCTGGGAGAGAACCATGGACTCAGACTTGGAGGTCTTAACTCTCATCTTGACCGCTTCACACTCTGCAAACCATCCCACTGTGTGCTGCAGGTCACAGTTTGATGAAGCCAACAGAACCACATCATCAACATAGAGAGGAGATGTAATTCTGGGGTCCCTGAACTGGATACTCTCCTCTCCCTGGCTGCACCTTGATATCCTGTCAATGAAAATCATAAACAGTATCAGCAACAAGGGACAACAATTGTGGGTCCAACACCCACTGGAAACATGTTTCAGTTTGTTCCAAGTATATGGACGCAGGTCTCATTTTGGTTATACAATGACTGGATGCTCGTAACAGCGAGCCGGTACCCCATATTCCTGCAGTACCTCCGACAGGACTCCCGTAGAATGGTTGTAAGCCTTCTCCAAGCCACAAAACACATGTAGGCTGGAATGCCAAACCCCCATGACCCCCCCACCACCCCCGGGGGTAGAGGATGAAGAAGAAGAAGATCTACCTTTATTAGTCCCACGATGGGGAAATTCAATTTTACACTCTGTTAAACTCATACATGGTACATGTAGACCTAAACACACATACATGCATTAATGGAGAGGTGTCAGAGTGAGGGGGCTGCTCACTGACAAGCCCCCGAGCAGTTGGGGGTTTGGTGCCTTGCTCAGGGGCACATCGGCAGTGCCCAAGAGGTAAAATGGCACCTCTCCAGCTACCAGTTCACACTCAGTTTTTGTCCTGTCGGGACTTGACCCAATCACTCTCCATTTCCCAAGCCGACTCCTTATTGTCCCTGACCTCCATTTGACACTGAAAAGATGTGTCTGCCAAGACAGTCTCACAATGTCCAGAGCCTTCCTTTCCAAGATCTCCAAGCAGCCACAATGTCCAGAGCCTTCAGGATCTCAGGGTGAATGTCATCCATCCCCGGTGCTTGTTTTAACTCCACTAATTATTGATTTAATATTTTAATCAATTGACAGCCCTAGTTTTAACCAATTACTGGCCAAATCCCAGTGACCAGCTTCGGTACCATTAAACAGCAGCCGCATGTGATGACTGATCCTTCTGATAATTTTCTGCTATTGCTCATTTCCCTTCCTATTTTCCCTGTAGTACTAAAATACAAACTGTAACATCCCTTGCCTGCAGTCTGGTTATGATGAAGGTGGTGATGTAGGCTTTGGAAATGCAATTGCTTAGACAAACCGGGTGTGATGAAATTCCACAAAGCTTCACAGGAGAAAACACTGGGTTTTCTTGTCTTTAATTGGTTATTACTGAAGAAGTGGGTCTTACAGGCCTGTGTGAGGCAGAATTAGGCCAGCTAAACATTGACAGGATCGTACTGTGAAGGACTCATCTACCTTTAGTTCATTTCAAGCAAACACCACAGATGAGAATCCAAGAATCTCCTCCAGATAACTTTAATGAGATTTTATGGGAAAACTGGTGATTTTAATGGTGATTATTTTTTCTAACTAGGACTGGTATAACTGAATGGAATAGGAAGAGAGGGTGGATGTGGATGGATGTGAATGGCCTCTGTGTTAAAGAGGCAGATCACCCAAATTACAGAAAGAAAATAAAGAAACCAAAAACTTTTGGACTTAACAAATTGCAGTTATGTAACAAGCACAGTTATTTTACATACTTATTTCAACTCAAACCATGATCTTTGCATAAAATGAACCAAGTGGTTTCATTGCATAAGTAAACCTAAAAGCTAAGTAAACCTACATTGGAAGTTTATTTTGAAAAGAGGCTATATGTAGACTTGACATGCCATCCCTGAATGCAAAACTGATGCTAGAGGGGTAATTTTCAATGCTTTTAGCAACACCAGCTAAATTCAATTCACCTCTATAGAACTGGAGTGGAAGCATAACTCACATACAACAAACAGCAACTATGGCTACCACTGGTTACCACTGGTTACCACCACAGCAGCTTATGCATATTTTGCGGATCTTCGCTGCTATTTGTTTATATGTCGCAAAATTCTGAATAGTTGTAACTTTTACATACCTACTTGAAAACATACAATGAAACCATCTGAAAAGCAACATTTGAAACCTGTCATGAAAACACTTTGCATCTTTAAAGGGTCACAAGCCAAAAAGATTTGAACCACTGCACTAGAAGAAAAGAGGAAGTATGTAAGCATTTTGGTGAACTGACCCTTCAGTATTTTGTTATCATTGTTATGTTTTATTCATCCTCCTAGATAGAAGACATCTCAGTATGCAATGCAGTTTTGAAAGTGTTAGGTGTGCTACATCCTGTAAATGGTGGTAATTAGCCCTTTGATACCTTAAGTCCACTGTGAACAACATACAGACAAACACACACACACACACACACACACACACACACACACACACACAGCTGCCATCCCATTCAGAGTTGCTATGATCCTGTAGTAGATTCATTGTGCATTGTGAGGCTATAGATAGACGTAAGATAATAGACAGCTGGTGTTGGTGAATGCAGGGTGGTCAGGCCTTCAGCTTTCTAAAGCCTTCAGCCTCCATCTGGCCCTGTGCATCCTTCCAGCTGGGAGAATGCAGCATCATGATGGCTGCGCTGCCTCCCTGCCTGCTCACTACTCTGATCCCATGGGTTCGGGTGTGGGAGCAGGGAGGGACGTACGGAGCAATGAAGTGGGTCAGGCAAAAATGAGGCCACACAGGGCTTGAACTGTAGCAGGACCTCCCATCTGGCAGAGAGCTGTCCAACCTATCTGCCATGGGCATGCATGAATCAAGCCAAGGCAGCTGGCTCAGGTTTTCACTGGGGATGTTCCCCAGTCTCAATACAGTTTTCACTAAAGTACAAATGATAATTTCTATACAACTGTTTGTCAATTTTTTTCAGTAATCTATCACAGTGAATATATCTTGATTTATATATGTGGATCTGAAAAGTTCCCTGCTTCCTTATATTCATGCCCTGGTGAGAGACTCTGAAATGTGAGATATGAGAGTTGGCTGCTGAACAGTGTTACACTGATGAGCTCTGCAATAAGAGAGAATGGATGTGATGAACAGGAGAGTGTGTCTTGACAGCTGCTTCCGTTTTGCCCCATACATGAATGCAAAGCAATGACTTTTGAAGCGAGACTGTGTCACTTTTTGAAAGAAGATTGAACACAATCTCTTACAAATGAAAAGTCCAATTTGGGGGCGGCAGTAGCTCAGTCTTTTGGGAGTTGTCTTGTTGGCCGCCGGGTCACCACTTCGTCTCCCCACATAGTCCAAACGCTGGGTGTGATCTGTTGGCTGGGGAGGGGCCGCTTTCCCCCTCGGGCCCCCCCCGGGGCCCCCCGGCCCGGCGCCCCCCCCCCCCCCCCCCGCGGCGCCCTTCTGGGGCAGCCCCCCCCCCCCCCCCCCCCCCCCTTTTTTCATTTTTTTTTTTTTCCAGTTTTCATTTTCCCTTTTTTAATTTTATAAAATTTTAATTTATTTTCCCCTTTTTGGGACTATTAAAGGTAGATCTTCTTCTTCTTCTTCTTCAATTTATGAGCAAGAAAACACATTCAGGTCAGTAAAATACACCATGGAGTGTTGTTGGTACAGTCTCGGTCTGGTACCTTATGGTGGCCAATGGTGATCACTTTGAATAGATATTATTGCTGTGTACCTGTCATTTTTTTAGATTACAGCCTGCATTATTGCCTGCAAATTAATTCACTTCTGTTTGTGAAATATATGTCTGCTTGCCAAAATACTGTAATAAGCTACAATGTTTTAGGTTAGAAAGATCGGAAAGGACAGTCGGAGGTATCAGGAATAGTTATAGGAAGTAAACCCAAGGAGCCCCAGTGGAATATACTGTAGCTAACAGAAAATCTGGTGTAGCCATCTGACAATCCCTACTGGAAGAAGAAACAGACCATCTTAGCTTATGCATATTTGCATATACATGTGAAAGTGTGCATTGCATGTGAATATACATACACACAGTGTGCATGCAAATTCAAACAGCTCCATTTGATGCTTTGGTTTTTCCAGCCTTATACATATTAAGCAGCACTAATGACTGTTGTTTACTGCCGCTAGCTCACTCACATCATTCTGTCTCTGCATTTTTAAGCATAATTAGACTGTTAGCTGTGTCGTGAAAGGATGAAAAATATTGTATGCATCTGAGTGAAAGGAGGACAGATTTATTTGCATGTCCCTCAGCTACGGCAAGAGCCTCTGGGTCCAGATATTCCCCCATCACAGGCAGGAAATACATTAGTAATGGATATAAGACATCAGGGTTGCAGTCATTTGTTAAAGGGTGGTTCCACCAATTTCAATAAGTAAGCACATTTTGACTAATATCCGCCCAAACATGATTTGAAATATAATCAGCTGGTTTGTCAGGAAACTTCTTCCGTAACACAGAGGAATGTTGCGATGGGGATGTGTCTAACGTTTGCTACTGGCTTAAAATCCTCAGAGGTTCAGTGTAACACAACGTCACTGGGGAAATGCTCCTGTTTGCTGTCTTACCCAGAGTGATATGAGCAGATCAATATCAGCTTCTGTCTGCCCAGAACACAGGTAGTGTTACTATGTTCTCTGTGCCATACAATCCCTCAACACTAAAACAATATCTGTGGCACCTGGTATGTTAAAAATAGAAACCATATAACTTCCAGGTACAGTTGTAGTCTTACCCTAATCTCTAAACAGATTCTGCATTGGAGAGCAAAAGAGACTGGATGCATTGGCCAAATACAGTCTTTGAGCCCACTGTCAATTGCCTGACAATTAGCTTTTGATTGGTTTAAAATGAGCTTGTAAACTGGTTTGTAATCTGGTAGTACACGTTGCCTCTCAACTCTATCTCCAGTCTTGTTTCTCAAGTTGCTAATCGGACTGTAAACAATGAGCAGCACATGAAAGAAGTCTCGGCCCGGATATCCGCTGGCTACACGGGAACATCTGCCTACAGAGGCTAAATTGTCGCCAGACCAATAGCCAATGGGTTCAGAAATTGGTCTAACCCTAACCTAGCCATAACTGTGACCCTGCATTTTGCCCGACCAAATGGCTGCACAAGTTGCCTAAACCCTACTTTAATCATAATTTGGTTTGCAAGACCACAGTCTGTCTTTAAGCGAATCCATGTTAATCCATGGAACATATTTGGACCTTAATCCTTTGACCAACAGCCAATCCTAACCCTAGAACTGGAGACAACTGGGCAAACTACCAAGCTATCTCATTTGTGTGTTGTGTTTTGTGTATTTAACATGTGGAGAAAACTAAACACTAGCTTCACTGACACTGAAGTTCTGACTTCAGTTGGGCTGTCGGGTTTCAGCATCAGTAAACCCCATCAACAAAATGCAGTCTTGAGAAGTAGCAATCCTAGAAGTTAAAATGACAAACATCTGGGGAAGGTCACATCAGCTGTATCTACTCAACATGAATTCTGTAAGTAACTTGATCAGAACACAATTAAACTCAGTGAAGTGCTCTCTGCAGCCGCTGTCTGCACTCAGACAAAGATTGTTTGTGAGGGAAGAAGCTCCACTCAGAAACAGCACTGTACAATCCTGAGTGGACTGTGAACTCTAACTAGTGAAACAATTAAACTGATAACGTCGTCAATTTTAACAATTAAACTTTCATTCAGATCTACAATTCAAGTTTATGAACTTAATTAGGATTTTAATCAGGATTTTTTGGATAGAATAGGTCATGAAAAATAAGGTGTGCCAAGTAGTTACAGCTGTTATTTTAGATGTTATGTCAGATACATATTCAATCAATATACTGGAAGTAGAAGTAAAACAATTTATAAATTGTTTGAAGCTGTAATTTTACATTTTGATGGAGCTAGGTTAGCAGTTTCCAGTCTTTCTGCTAAGATATCGGCTAAACACATCCTGGACATACTGTATCTGTACTGAATGCATAGAGGTGAAACTGATAGATTACCTGAATGTTACTAAACCTTAGCTTCTTCCACTCTCTGTCCACATAATCCTTCATCTTCATCATAAAGACAGCAGAGAACTCAAGACACGTTGCAATTAACCTTTAACCAAGATCAAGCATCACTGTGAGTACCTCTGTACTGTCCACTCATTCTGATGTACAAAAATACACCTGCAATAAGATGGCTATTGTGCATCATCCAGGAGATGGAGTATGCATACAACATACACACACACACACACACACACACACACACACACACACACACACACACCTCCTTCAGTGCAATCACTTGCTTCCACTTCCAGCCCCAATCAGTAACAGAGAGGAAATGGTGTCTGGCTAAGAGATGTTTGCAGAAGGCTGAAGGGCAATTTGGCTAAAATGACTGAGTTAGAAATCCATTTGGGAGAGCGGGAGCAACATGCCCCAGTCTCAGCTCTGGAATGACTGTAATGTTGTGTAATATAATGTGTCTCCCAGTGCAAATGCCCGAGGTTTGGGATTAGGCTTCCTTTGGTGTCATTGTCTGCAGAGACGAGCAGCAGAGAGGTTAATGTAGGGCTCAATAGTTGGGAAATCAAACGGTGAAGGTGCGCTGCAGCTGCAGGCCGAGGGAAGCAGATGGTGGTTGATGTAGAAGGAAATTGAATGTATCACACAAACCTGGCATCAGATTACTCCTCATCCTCATTCTCTACTCCCACTTTACACACAACTACGTCCATACTGTCTGTGACACTACCCATTCATCAGACTTCACACACCTGGGGGTGTGGATGCTCAACTTAGAGAAGATATATATAAGATATATATAAGATATATATATATATATATATATATATATATATATAATCTGAAAAGAATTTGTGCTGCATAAGCACATTATGTAGACTCTATGATGAAGGGCTTGTATTTAGTTAACAGGATCTGGACTAAACTGATAAAAAATGCTGACACATTGATCTAAGTTGCCTTCATTTATTACCATTATGTACTCACAGAAATGTCAAGCTTTGTGAGCCGGTGAAAATAAGCAATTTTATCATTCTAATATCGAGACACTAAAGTGATCAATTAAAGCTAAGGCATCAGAGCACAGTGTTCCTGACTTCATGACTAAAACTAGATTTCAGGCCTAAAGAGTCTGTCTGCTTTGCTTATTTTATTTGAAGTGCATTTTGCTCTATTAATTCTATATACACAGTATGTTTGTGGTTAAAACATTAATACTGTGTTCTGTAAAACTAAATCAGATTTTCAGGATTATTAAATGAAATATTCTTAAATTTAACCATTCTCATGAATGCATTATGTAAGGAATGTCTGGATAAAATGTCTTCAAATTTGGCCCAAACTTCCACTTGGACTCAAGGACGAACTGATTTGATTTTGGTGGTCAAAGGTCAAAGATCACTGTGACCTCACAAAATATGTTTTTGGCCATAACTCAAGAATTGGTAATTATGACAATTTCACACAAATATCTAAAAGGATAACATGATGAAGTGATGACATTATGAACAGACTATGTACACTGCAACTTGACTTGTTGACATATAACCACAAGGCCGTTGTTCTAGTTTTTGTCTGGTTGAAGAACCCTGCCAGACTACATTGTGTCAGAAAGCGAAATAGTCTTGGACTGAGATTTTTCAGGTGGACGCAAATATAACTCTGCATGAATGCTAATGTTGCTCTGTGTCTACTGGAAACAGGAGACCATTTGCTAACAAGTTCAAAGTAACAACTTCAACATAACTACTTGTTTAGGTTTAGTAAAAGATCTTGATTTGGGTTACAATAAGCATACTTGTTACATAACTTCAGTTATGTGGCATATGTTACATACTAAGTTAAGTACTTAATGGAAAATACAGAACTTAAGATAAATGAATATTGACTTTTGGTTTCACATGGGACATAAACAGCGGTCTCCTGGGTGAATATGTTGTGTTTGTCTGACCTATCCATCGACCCTACCTCCTCCCTACAGAAACTTTCTCATTCTTTATACTACGTCAGTTGCTCTGAGCATCAATTGTTGCCACAGTCGGATTTACATTGGAGTAAGGATGAAAGCCTGGTGCGTCACATGCAGATGCTAAAGCGTGCCTTGTGCATTGGTATCAGATGCCAAGGAGCGTGACAAAACGTTGGGAATGAGATGGAGCTAGAGAGACAGATTTACAGGAGGACATGGCAACATGAGCAAATATGAAGGTTTTAGACATGTCGAATCGGGTTACACTGTGAAATCTGGCTGTATAAAAAACAGATTTTCCCTTCATGGTTCTCCTGCCTTTTTCTTCCACTCTCAACATGTTCCTGTGTGTTTGCCAGGCTCAGGACTGAGTCACACAACTGCCATTGTAGCAACGGCTGTTCACTGCTGCATAAAGCTGTTGACTCATGTTAGTTCACATCTTCAGTGACCCAGACTGGTTGACTTTGTTCTAGAGTGAATATACGATTGCTTCTCCACAGGTAAATATTTGGATATGGTCGAGGCTGGGCAGCTTTTTAAATGTTTTAAAGAGCATTGTTTGGTGCCTTATCTCTTTATAGGTGTTTCAATTAGACGACTGGATTACCTGAGACGTGAATACGTTTCAAGAAATGCATTCCAAAAGCAGGGTTCACAGGATGTGCTTTTGTCCTCACTCCACAGCTTACGGTTTGTTAGTTACTGCTATGAAACCAACAGGATCTTGACCATTTTCTGGTTGGATGTTGATGCCAATGCTAGTCCTAAACTAGTAATTATATGACATGAACTTCGAACTTGAGATAATGATGGCTCCTCCAAAATTGTTGGCCCACACTTTGTTGAATTACTTATTAAAGGTACAGTCCTTAAGATATACTGATGTAACAGCAGGTACTGAGGAGCACATTTAAACAGGAGCAGACCAGAAAACAGGGAGACATATTAGTAAAATATGTTGAAATATATAAAAGAAGAAGCCTGTTGTACCTTGCATGACAGCTGGATTATTACAATAACACTAGATACAATAATCGTAGGATCACAAAAAAATCCATTATGTCAGGCTTCAAGTAATGTATTTGTGTCTAAACCACAGCATTACGGACCAATCAGCGACTGTTAGTTCTAAATAACAATGGTGGCTCTTAAAGAGGTTAGCGTAGCTGCAATAACATCAGTTCTATCAGAACTGGAGAGTATTTCTTCAATTTAAGAAGAGTGGGAGACGGCACTGAAGGCTTTTCTATATGGAAACGATGCTTTTGTTCTTCCCCCAACTGGCTTCAGCAAGGGTTTGATTGCCAGATGGTTCAACCAATCACCTGCCAAGTACTTTTTGAAAGTACCTGCCCTTTTTCAAACAGTTTCCTGTGATGGTTTCTCATATGGTTCTGTGTAACAAACATCTGGCGTGTCAGGTTAGCCTCTCTTTACGTTTGAATGAAGTAAAGGCTCTGTTGACTAAATGTGATTTTCTAGGAATACAGGTCTCAGAGGTCCAATCAAAATGACATGTGTGGACCACAGGGACAGCTCCTCCATCAGATATAGAACAGAAGAAGAGCAGCTTCTGGATCTGTTCACAGTGCATCATGTGAACCCCTTGGGTGTGGTTACACAATCTGAATACAGTGCGGGAAAGACAGAGTGCCAGAAAAAAAATAACTTCATAGAGATACACTTACAGGATGAGCTGAAAAAAAATGCTAGCAATAAATACAATCAAAATTGGGTTTGATACGATAAAAAATTTTCTAAAAATCTGATGAGATCAGTGTCAGGATAGACATGCATTGTCACCATTACCACTACCATTTAAAACAAGTGTTCCACAGTTCTGCTAGTTGAGCTGATCAATACTGAAATCACTTAACAGATGTCCCAGCCCATCTGAGATCGTCTCTTGTCAGACAAGCTATTGACCGGTCACCTTGTCAGCATAATGCACACACATGTACTGTAAGTGTGCTATCTGACACCAAGTGTGCTCCGTCAGAGGGCCGGGGGTGGAATAAGCCCAGCATCAGCTCACTCCTTTCTTCAGAGAGAGAACTAACTGTCGTATTCAGCACTGAGTTGCACTCAGCTGACTGTGTGGTGACTTGAGCTTCTGTTTTATTAAAAACTGTCATGGGGGAAACAACAAGTCGCTTTAGGCACATCATCAATGGCTCTGCAGGGGAAATAAAAGAGACGCTTGGTTAATTAGTTCTGCAACAGTGCACTGTCACTTTTCCAAGGTGGCATTGTTACATAGGGACTGCATGTGACAGTGAAGCAAAGCTTTATTCTGGCAAAAACACTGAGAACTGGGATAAAGGAGTCTCCAGCCCACCATCAAGCGCCATGCTTACTCATCCACCACCACAGTACAGCAGCTAAATGAAAGTCAATTCACATCACAGTTTCTGGCTCAGAATAACTTGTTAATACTGTGTAGCAGTATTTGTTGTTAGTGCTACTTTTTTTGGTGAGCTTTTCTTCTAGGTGCTTAAAATATGTGTTTCTGCCATCCCTGTCCAGAGCACTGCATTGCTTTGCTCTGGTGTCGGTGCTCCTGTCTGTTTCTCGATGATGGGGGCGCACCGACTGTCATCCACTGTAGCTAATACACCTATTATACCTCATACAACCCCACTTCAAAACCACCGAACTATCCCTTGTAGTTTTTCATGTCATGAATGTAATCATAATGCAGCCTTGTGTGACAGTTTTTTTTTAATATAAATTATGACTTTTGACATCCATAAATAACTTCTATATATATTTATAAATAACATCTATAAATAATTTAGAGCAGTGGTGACAGGACCTGTCATGGCAGTGTAGATTAGTCTGTCATCTAAAACTTAGGTCCACAACAAGAACGCTCCTGGTGACTATACCATGAAATCTGATAGGGGTATTCATGGTCCCCTGAGGAGGGTTCAAAGACCAGCACTGGGGCAGATTGCCTTTACATTTATAGAACGCTTACAGATTCTCTACTCATTATAGCATTTTCTCTATAACATAAAGGTGTGAAGATGGTCCTGTAGCTCTCCCTCTACCACCGGCCTTGAACTAAATCATTGCTTACAAGCTCTATGACATTTTGTGTGCGTGACTCATGCTCCCCATAGCAAAAAAGCCATTGGCCATTGAACAACACATTTCAACTTGTTCTATCATCAAACTGTACCATTTTGGACCCTCAGCGAAAGTGAATACAAAAACCATCTGTTTATTGTTTACAATTTCATCGTATGAGATGTACTAAGGAGCCACTACTGGGGCTGCAGATGTTAAGTCTTTTTGGACAATGTGAGCAAATTCAACACAAACATTACAACATTACAGCAAATTGGAAAATGTTCTCACCACGACCACCTGCTTGATCAAACTCTTAAAATGACCAGCGTTTTTCTGAGAATCAACCTCTTGTAGTTGTGTTATTAATAAATCTCAGTGGCAAAGGCAGAGGTAGCGTGACATGGTGTCTTACGACTCAGCAGGAAGTGAAGAGGTCAGGGTGGGTGGTTGGAAGAGTGACTGAAAATGTTAATGTTTCTTTTCACTATGAAGGCAATCTTTCTTGAAGTAGTTAACTTAACTAGATGTTAACCATGCTTTTGAAGACTTTTTTATTAAGGCTGCAGTTTGACCAAATATGATTGCTGTTTATATAAAGTTGTTTATATAAATTGGTCGCTATATCCACTGTTCATGAGACAGGTAATCTGCGAAAAATATCATCTTCCTCTATATCCTCCTGTGCTCCTCATAGAGTGTTCCAGGGATGACATATTTTTGCAGACCAACCATGAAGTTAGCATCACTCTGGTTCCATTGACAACAAGCCAATGTGATTTTCCCATCGGATTTTGGTTTTTGGATTATTGCAGAAAATAAGCTCTGTAGCAAACACATGATTAGGACATTTACTCATTTTGTTCCATAAGGTAATCTCCACAAATGAACGCAGCTTTTAGGATATTTGAAATGTAAATACAATCGTCAGAGGCAAAAAGCTAACGTTAAGTAATAAACTAACTACACCATGGTTGCATGAGCGTGACTATACACAACAAAGCTTTAAAGGCAGACGAGTCAGCATGATGATGTTTATTAGTCTCATTTAGCCACTTGCTAGCAAACACATTAAGACTTAAAAATTCACAAGTGGGATGTTTATTGATGCATTATTCATAGAACAAAATGTTAAAATATCTTCAGATTGTGTTAACCACAGACCTTATTTCAGACATCTAACTAAAAACCCATTGACTTCCAGACGAGGGAAACAGAAGTGCTAAAATGCTAACTCATTTCCAGGTTTTAGATTCATTCCTGTAGCACTTTATGGCATTTACATGGTTTTACCACGCCTGAAGGAAAACAACCAAAGCCAAGCAGTTCCTGTAGCAGCTGTCAATCACTGCTCACAAAACTCTGATTAAACGTTCAAACTAGGCAGCGCTGATCAATATGAATCAATATTTTGGTATTGTAATGCATATTTCACTTCTTAAATGTTTCAGAAACATCTTTATGTGCACTGTTTAGCTGTAAAATGAGAGCAAACTCTCTGTCTCATACAATACTACCAGGATATGGTGACATATATGCTCAGGGTTACCGACTGCAACTTAAAGTATTCAAACTTGTTTAGTCAATTTATTAAAGCTGTTTTCTCATTCAAAATGGTCTGATAAAAGACAGAAAAACAAAATCTGGTGTCCAACAGATGTTAACAGACAAAGTATTGCATCATTTTGTCAGAGCTCACTACCGATGGGGATTCCTAGGACTTTAGCTTGTTACAAGCCAGAGTGTCTTTGATCCCCTGCATGAACATGAAAATAAACATTTTCCTTTATTTATTTTGGAGGATGAGAGATGTGCCAGAGAGCTTCTTACACCTCTTGTACCACTGACAGGAGGAAATGGTTGTTTCAGCTTTCATCTGCTCAAAATTGCTTCACTTAATGGACTCTGACCACTTGTCAGGACAGGCCATCATTCCCCACTTCCCATTCCCACGAAACCCAAGTACTTATCCAGTCCTGTACACATTGCAGCAGAGGAAGAGCATTTTAAAACCCTACAATGTCAGAGCACATCAATTCTCCAGTAAGTTGTGTCCTCTTATGGCATCCTTAATGCAACATCTATATGTGAGAAGTATGTGGTGGGGACTTAATCAGCAGTGGTGAGCTGCTGCTGATGGTTGGGCAACAGAAGCCCCTTGCCAGAATGCTCGGATGAGCCTCTAGTCAGAGTCATCAGTTTGATAGACTTCCTCGAAATCTTTCTAGGTCTAAAAGAACAGCAGAAAAAATAAATACCAGCTCCATGACTCTACTACGTAACACAGATCGCCGCTAGCTGATCTGTTCATGCCGTAACACTGGCAGAAGTCTGTGTTATAAAGTCAGAGGTCAGACCTTCAAACACTACACAGAGAAAGCAGCGTTGATATAACAAGAGGTGTCATGTGGGGGCTTGAAGGCAAGCCTACACCGAGTGCATGGATTACACGTGAACATCATTGATTAATCAATGTTGCATTATGATGCCAGGCTCTAGGGACGGGGGGTAAACATTTATTGGATTTTACTCCTGAACAGAAGCACCTCCCTGCAGACATGAATGGAATGACATTTTAAAACCAGAGTTAACCATCCAGTACCTTCTTATTCTGGTTTGGTTATGTCCAAGCATCAGAGCAATTAAAGCTGATTGAGTTTTCAGAATTGAAATCATCACTACAACACATTACGCCACCTTCTACATAATAAGTTCTTTTAGTTCTTAATAAGGCTGTCAATGAATTAAAATACTTAATTTTGATTAATTGTATGATTGTCCATAAAGTCAGAGAGGCCAGACTAAGATGGTTTGGACATGTTTGCTGCTGTAACGTGTAAATTTCCCCACTGTGGGACTAATAAAGGAAAATCTTATCTTATGTCCAGAGGAGAGATAGTGAATATATTGGTAGAAGGATGCTGAGTTTTGAACTGCCAAGCAGGAGGCCTAGAGGAAGACCAAAGAGGAGGTTTATGGATGTAGTGAAAGAGGACATGAAGGTAGTTGGTGTGAGAGAAGAGGATACAGGAGTAGATGGAGGCAACTGATTCGCTGTGGCGACCCCTGAAGGGAAAAGCCGAAAGGAGAAGAAGAAGAAGTCCATGGTTAATCACAATTAATCACAAACTAACCGCACCTTTTTTATCAGTTGAAAATGTACCTTAAAGGGAGATTTGTCAATTTGTCAATCCCAGCTGGCATTGGGCAAAGGCGTCGTACACCCTGGACAGGTCGGTAGTCCATCGCAGGGGTGACACATATAGACAGACAACCATTCATGCTCACATTTACACCTATGGGCAATTTAGAGTCATCAGTTAACCTACACTGCATGTCTTCGGACTGTGGGAGGAAGCCGGAGATCCAGGAGAAAACCCTCGCTAACAAAGGGAGAACATGCAAACTCCAGAGAGAAGAGCCCCAAGCTGGATTCGAACCTGTGACGTATGCTGTAAGGCGACAGTGCTAACCACTGCATCACTGTGCAGCCTCATGGGTATCCATAGAACCCATTTTCATTCACATATCTGGAGGTCAGAAGTCAAGGGCCCATTAGAAAATGGCCATGCCAGTTTTTGCCTCGCCAGAAATTAGTGTAAGTTTACAGCGTCATTTTACCTGGTTGGTACCAGTGGATTCCTAGAAATTAGTAGCATTAAGACAAATTTTCATTATTATTATGCTAACTTTAGTTTTGAAGTATTTTGTTTACTTAAAACTCTTCAAATTTTGAGGAACAATTTTGGTATTCTTAAATTCTAGTAATACCACTTGTGAAATGTAATCAACCACACATGTATATATGAACTTCAGGCCAAATTTTGAAATGTTTATTACAGTTTCGACAACAATAACGTAACAAAAAAAGAAAATAAAGCACCCTAAGTAACAAAAGTAACATGTTTTTCATTCAGCATTCAATAATTAATGTGACCCCCATTTGCGTCCAGGACAGCATTTATTCATTTCCTCATGGATTAGCAGTACTGTTAGAGCTGGTCCTGTGGAGTGGCTGCCCATTCTTCCCTCAGCTGATGTTGAGTTTCAGGTGGATTGTCTCGTTGTCGGATACGCCTGCTGAGCAAATCCCAAACATTTTCTATGGGATTTAAGTCTGTACTCATGGCTGGCCCGGGCAACACCTCGACCTCATTCTCCTCCAGGAAGTTGGTGCAGACACAAGCCACATGGGGTCGTACGTTATCGTGCTGGACCACAGCACCTGCTTCCACTTGCTCCAGAAAAGACACCACAACAGGACCAAAGATTTCATCCTGGTAACAGACAGCACTGAGGTTTCCCTCAAATCTGTGGGTTCATTTGCCGATATGCCAGCCCAAACCATGATTTTGGGCCACCCCACCTGTTGACTTGCCGCACACAAGGTTCAGCATACCGCTCATGATGTCTCCTGTACACTCGGTCTTTGCCATCCGCCCTGAAGCACTGGAACTTTTTCTCGTCACTGAAAACGACTTGGGACCATCTCTGCAAAATGAGCTCGGTGATGTTAGCGGGTCAGCACTGATCCAACATATGGCCTGTATGGTCGGTGAATGGTTCTGGCAGACACTGGCCTGTGATATGTTCCAGTGGTCTCAACTGCAGTTCTTGTTGCTGGTCGAAACTTGTCCCAGAGATGTGACAGGTGATTGGCACGGTCCTGTGCAGGGGTCTTAACTCGGGGTTGACCAGACAGTCATTGGAGGAGCCTGTGGTGTTGTAACGCTCAGCAAGGCGCAGTTGAGTGGTGAACTCCAAACTCCCTGGCTATGTCCCGAGTACTCCTTCCGGCTTGGAGCATGCCAATGTCCCTATCTCTCTCTGGTTGCAACAGTCGTAGCATCGTGATAACTCTGCTTTTGGTTCCATATTGGTGTCTTTTTATAGGGAATGGCTGTGTACAGTGGTCAAACTCATATCTGACATGAATAAGAAAAACAAAATCAATGAACTGGAACCAACAATTTTCATTTTGCTTTGACTCTAATTTGTACTGAACTCACAGCAGTTTGAAATTTTGCAATGGCAAGCATATTTTGGAGGTATTTTAGAAAATAAATGTGGTGCGTTTTTTTCCCTTGAGTGTATATGCTTTAATTTCCAAGCTTCCATCTGTTAACTTTTAAACAAGCAGCTGAAATAATTTAAGCTTTTTAAGAAAAATGAACTCTATTTTCATGTGTAGCAAGAGTAGTATTTGAAGATGTATAAAGCACCATGGTTTCATCAAATAGTCCCTTGGTGTGAGTGATTGGGTGCCGACTGGACCACTGATAAAGAGATAGTCATGAATGGGTAATTACCATTGTCAGCAGTTGTGGTCTCCTGGGTTTCCTTGTTTATGCCAGTGTGTGTGTGTGTGTGTGTGTGTGTGTGTGTGTGTGTGTGTGTGTGTGTTTGCATGGCTGCAGGACAAAGAAGAGGTAGGGGGGTGTTATCCTGGTTGTCTCTGTTTGTTCAGTTCAAATCTCCCTGGACTCTGATAATGCAATTTTCTATAAGCCTTGCCAGAGATAATTAGAGCAGACATGCAGTCAGTGTCAAAAGGAAGCAGCTCTTTCTCCACCAGCCAGGATTTTATAGCCTTGGTATGAACATATAACACAATATTACAAGTGCAAATACTGCAAAATACCAAAAAAAAGTCAAAATACTACCAAAAGTTTTTACACTTGTCACACTGACAATGTGCAATGGAAACATGTTTAGTGGATAAATCATGATGTACATGAAGCATGTCGCTTCCACTAAAGCTTCATAATAATAATCATCATCTGGTGTCTGACTGGAAAATTAATGCTAGTGGATTAATTCATGAATTCACATTTTCTTTTTCCAATTTTCTGGAAGTTCGGTTAAGTTTTGCATCACATTTGCATGGAAACTTGGTGATAGGTAGGTCACCAGGTCAATCAGAACAGAGACAGAACAGTTGCACTATACAGGGTGAACACTTGGCTCCTGTACACCCAAAGCAGGACTAGTGATTTCTTAAAATGCTAGTTAATCTACTGTAGCAAGTGTTATTCTAGGAGTCAACTGTCAGTTGTTTAATAGTGGACCTCCACATTCTGGTGTTCGGGTGAATGGATTATGAAATTTCTTTACTGAAAAAGTTCTGACGAAAAAGTGACGAACAAGTTCTGACACAGTGAACATTTAACTCACACGACTGATCGACCATTTCTGCTGTCAGCATCTTCCTGGATATTCTCATAACGTCTGGATGCTTGTCTTTGTCTCTGAACAGCATCACAGGTGACTTTCTCTGTGGAATGTACTTGTTCTACTATTTTTTTCTTGTTTGTGTGGTATTCATGTTTGTGTATAAATGTGAATGTTTGATTATGTATCTGCAGGGCACCATTGTGAAAGAGAGCTTTGCTGTCACTTGGTTTCCCCACATTTAATAAAGGCCATCTAAACATGGCCAATACGAGCTGACAAGAGAACTGTTAAAACTTAAAACCTCGCTCCATTTTACTCTCATAGAAGGTTAGATAGCCAGGCCAACTTGTTTGTTTCCGTTTCACAACCTCTACTTTGTCTACTTTGTTTCCTGAATGATTACAACCATCTGTGTAGTTTAGTCAGTTTAGTTTAGAAACATGCCTAATATGCATTATTATTTTTTTTTTTTTTTGCGACATTTTAAACATTTAAAATTTGCTGGACAATTGAATGGACACAGAGTTAATGTCTTCCAAGACAACCCTATGAGTGTTTAAGCCATGCTAGCTTAACAACTATGGATGAAATTTGAATCAGACATTATCAGACAGAGGGAGCAGTCATTATTCACAAGAGCACAAGAGGTTGCTTGTCAGGAAAGTGTAAGTGGTTGTGAGTGTTTGACCAAACAACTAATGCCGTCTTCTTGAACATTTTGTGACTCTTGAAAAGCATTTCATGATTTTCCCCCATCATTGTGGTTCAGTATTTCTACAACTCAGCGTGTCTCCATTAATTCAAACATCGTTGTGACTGTCAGTTTGACTCAGGTCTGCATTGCCAGTGAGACATTTCATCTAGAAATCCCACACACATCACCAGGCCAGGGGACTCTCAGAGACATGTATAATTATACACTGAATGACTCCCTTGACTGATTAGTTAATAACTTTTGAAGAACATCATTTCTCTGACAGCCATTGTGTCAGTCAGTGTATGTAATAGAAATGTATGTTGAAAGTGTTCTTCAGCGTTGACACAATACAACAGCAGATTGCTATTGTTTTAGGAAAGAAGAGTGATTTGCCAGTGTCTGGGTATTTAATTAATAACTGCAGATACGGCCTTTCCAGCTGAATCATGACACTATGGAATAATGTTATCTTGACTTTCCATTCATTCCTGCTCTGTGTGTCACCAGTGTGGATCTTATGTAATGACCCATGAGTCAGCGTTTAAAAGTAAAGAAATCATTTGTTTTTTTTTCTCTTCAGGTTCCATTGCAAGGTGCTCCTACATCAAGTATCACTACTCCTCGGCTACGATACCCAAAAACATCCCCTACAACGTCACCAAGACAATAAGGCAGGATGAGTGGCACTCTCTCCGTAAGTCTGCAGCACTTCTATTCTTGCTTTTGTGACAACATACCAATTTTTTGTGTATAAAAAATACTTTAGGCTGAGTACATCTCATTTCACTCTCTAAGAAGTGCTTATATTGTAAAAGACATTTTTTACACAACTGAAGGAGATACATTCGCCGGAGAGTTATTCAATGCTCTGCCCTATCTTCATATTTAATTGACTTTTGTCCCTTGAGTTTACACTGTCAGCTGCTAATATAGCAATATTCACAGCCCAGTCACCAGGAAAAAATGTTGGCATTGTATGTTTCTGCAAACCATGGATACGTTGAATGTTTTTGCATTTTATCAGAGCAAGCGATGTGCTATGCTGAGTGATGTGCAGAGCAGTTGACATTGTATATTGAACAACTGTTATTACAATTGAAAATTGTGTGGTATAAAAAAAGCAAGCAAGAAAGTCCACAAAAGGTGGATGGATCAAACAAACACAGGACTATCACTCAGGAGAACAATGTTCATATCCTGTGCGAAAGCAAAAGTAGACAATGACTTTATACTATTTATATTACACACAACATTGTTGTACGCAACATTTTTATGCTTGTTATGTAACGTTATGTAACAAACTTCGCTAAGAGTGGTTGTTCTCTATTTAGTTTAGTTATCTTGTTACGTTACATATTACGGTAATCAAGTAGTTGTGTTGCCTAAACCTAACCAATTGTTTAATTAATAGTTTCCATTAACACTAACCATGTGGCATTGTGCAGTTCTACAAGTGTGATAGTCTGAGGCTGTTTTTTTTTTTTTTTTTTTTTTGTTTTCTTAGACTGGTTTGATATTTGCATCCTCTGTAGGTTAATGTAAGTGACCAGCTACCTAGCTAGTTTAATGCACTTTACTTTCTTGCCAGTCTTTCTGAATTAGGTTTTGTTAATTTTCTATGGATGAACACTAATGTTAGCTAGTTTCTCACTTGTGCCTGAGGTGTGGTTCTGTGTTTGAGAGGAGATGATGGTCTGCTGTTGTGTGTTTGTGGGTCTCACTTGCTGGCAGTTTTGCTCTACGATACCTTGTTGGTGACCCCTGACTACAAAAGATGTTGTGTGGTACATGCCCCATGAGCTGGTGGAATGGATTTGATCTATCATCATCTACAGACTGCAGACATTACGTTAAGCAAGCAAGATGCTGGAAGGATTGTGAGATGTTAGTCCACTGAGGCATGCGCCAGCTCTGTGCCGCTCACACTCTAGAGAAAATGTTGCCTCCCCATTAATAATCTTTGATGGTGCTATTATGTCAAACTGAATTTGTCCATTCATCTGTCCACCACTTTGTTCTACAGCAAAATATTTCAGACACTTATGACCAGTTAGCTGTGAAATGTATTGTGTCCTGTTTCACTGAGGATAATAACTAACTAGTTTTATGGTCCTCCTAACCTTCTGTATTGCACTATCATCATGTACCTTTGAGCAGCATGATGATGACTGGAATTCCACAACATTCCAAGGTGTGGATGTTCATTATCCCCAGAAGATGAATGCTATGTGTCTTGACTCCATAATTCCAGGTGTTCATGGTGACCCCTGACCTTTCTTTTGGAGCCACTATCAGATTATCACTTCCATCTCTCCTTCCATCATCTGTACCTGTTAATCCACTGAAGGGTAATGGGGCCCTGGAGCTTATCCTAGCTCACAGAGGCGGGGTGCACCCTGGAAACCAATAGCTCACCATGCTGCTCAAGGTCACCACTTGTAAGCAACAGCCCTCCCTCAGGTGTCAAATGTCAATTTTGTCTATAGGATATCCAGTAATATAACTGGGACGATTGCCATGACATTTGCTGAGTACATTCATGGTTCTCAGGGGATGAATGCTTATGTTAACTCCTTGGTCCTTCCTTTAGCACACCCATTAGGGTCAACTTTACGTCAGGTCTCCATGCTCCGGGTTTTTGCAAGACAGACCAACAACATTTCAAAGATTTTGCAGTTCATTGTGCCAAAATCAATCATGTTTGATAGTGTAGTCAGTTAGTTGGCCAGTCTGTGCATTCATCGAAATGTCTATCCAACAGTTTGTCCCAGAGCCAAAGACTGAATCTCATTATCAGGTCATAATTTATATTTGACCAACACTTTGGTCAAAGACAGAATATCTAACACAAATCAGGAAACTTATTTTCCATTAATCTGCTGTATACATTCATGGTCTCCAGAAGATAAATGCTCTGTATCTTCATCACAGATATTTTTGGTGACCACCTGAATTTTGTTTTACAGCTAATATCAGGTTGTACTACAACATATTCTCGTATAACGTTTTGTATATCTTGCAAAAAACTTTTTCCGCCTTTTTGTTTGCTGTCCTGTGAATGTCCACTAACACGTGTCAGTATCTGCTTGTTACATGCATGCAGCCTTTTCAAAATAAACATCTTCACTGGAAAGGCAAGAATGTTTCTTAGTTAGGCTCAGGAAAAGATCAACTTGGTTAGGAATACGCAACAATACTTCTTAGGTTTAGGCAAGAAAACTACTTAGATAGGCTTAGGAAAAGATTGTGGTTTTGGAAGTGGCAATACTGAAGCACCACAGATACATAACAAATAAATCAACATTGACTTCTGGTTTCACAGTGGACACGAATACCAGTCTCCTAGGCAGAAGTTTAGTATTTTTGACACACCCATCCACTCCAACTTTGTCCCTCTGTGGTGCTCCCCACTATTTATATTCCCTGGTTTGCGATTACATTAATTACACAAAAAAATGATTTTGTGGGATATACACAAATTACAGTGAATTACTTTTCATAGGTATAGCTCTGAACAGTGCATACCAGTCTGTACTGTATAGAAATGTCAAAACTGAACAGGCGTATTAACATGAAATTCATGAGGATGAATCCATTCTTTCCGTTTTCAACAATCAGTGAGTTTTCCTTTTTTCTCCAAAGTCATTTTCAAACATCAAATTTGCACACAATGTATTTATTAATTTATCTGGCAGATTGTTATGACATTTGCTGGAAACCATGTTCCACAGGGGATAAATGCTATGGGCTTTTTCTCTAGCGTCCCCACAGAGCAAACTATATTTTAGGTCCCACTACTGGTCGGGCTGTAAGGATTGCCAGATTTGTGGAGGTAATGAACACTCAATTCTCTACTTTCAGTTGTGATCCAGTATGAGCCACGCTAACTGTATGATTGGGTTTTATTTGTCCAGTAATTCGTGGGGCTGTAGAAAATAGACTGAGTAGCTGGAGGGCTTCCTCTCCATCTCACTTTTTGCCTGTTAGATTATATTAGCATGGGTACGAGTGCTGTCACGGGAATCTAGAGAGAATCTATCTACTTTTAGGATACCTGCCATTCATGAGCTGCTCCTCTGGGCATGTTGTAGCTCTCCAGTCGCCTGGTCACTGAGCCGAGTGGAAACACGCTTTGACCTCAAACTGTCACTGTCTCACTCTGACGAGTCCTCGGCTGTCAGGTGACGGGCTTGGGAAAAGCTCCTCTCTGCTCTAAACCACTGAGGACTGCTCTTCTGTCTGTTTTGTGCCGCCTTCTTCCCACCATGCAGCTCAATCCTACAAAGCAGTGGAGGAAAAAGTTTCTATTTAGAGGCTAATCTAGCATATTCAGGGCAGAGGATTATATTACGGATGTATTATTACCTCAAGTGGGATGATTTATTACAAAAAAAAATTTCCCCATTTTTTTTTTTTTTTTAATGAAATGGTAAATGATTGCTGGAGAACATAAATGGATGAAGGCATCATCACATTAAACATGTACAAAAAAGAATATTGCAATTTAAACAAAAATACTAAATCTTGTATATTATTTGTTGCCACAGACATTTCTTTATACATTTATTTTTCACTGTATTTTCTCTTAATGTGATTTGCTGGATTTGTCATCAATTTGTATCACATGTATGATAGAGATATTTGTTCGTCAGTGTTTAAATATTCTATGTAGTTTTTCTTTATGGCCCTCCAGTGAAACAGATATGCCTGAGCATAAATCACTGTTGCATGACTGGTGTTGAGGCACACAGTGTTCAAAAAGAGATCTGTGTTTTTTTCTCCCAGTCAGTGAATTGCATCTATCTGACAATTTATGGCAATACACTGAGCATATTCAGCTCTAGACCAATGTACAGTTCCCGCCAGCAGATCATCGACCCCAAATAATCCCCTGTGGGTAGGCTCTTTAGTTCTAGCCAAGGACAAAAGACATCACATTTATTGGGCTAAATAAGAGAGCTGCGGCTGTGTATGCAAATGCTCTGAAAATGTTAGGTTCAGTTGCTGCCATTTTCTGCTTTGCTTTTGGCTCATATGCATAGAAACAGGAGGGATGTGTTTCATCTTCACTATCTCGGCAAGCTCAGGAAAACACATAGCTCATATTTATGGCAGGAAGGTCACCCCTCTCCAGTCAGAGATGTTTAATGTCCTTATTACCGGGCCTATCCACACACCATCTCAGTGTGAGATAACTCCAGTCCTCTAACCGATGGCCTGTCACTCTGATGTGGGTATGAAAACAAGGGGAAAAAAAAGGGATAGCAAAAGGGTGAATAAACAAAGCCCTGTCCACTGAGCATCTGCACTCACTACCAAATCAACAACAAAAGCCAGATTAAATCACTGCACTGAATGACCCACTGATAAAAAATTACATGTAGGCCTTGAACTGGGGAGTCTCAGGGGTCAGCTTCTAATGAGTCCTGGGTCTGACTGAAGATAGACTGACCGTGGATCAGTTCTAACTCACACTCAAACTTTAGGCAGACAAACTTCATCAGCTTCGTAAAGCTGATTCTTGACCGGCTCTGTATCACCCAACCATAATGCAGTGCATCACATTTTATATGTGTAAATGACAGTCCTGTGGCTCTACAACTGATAGTGATGATAGAAAATGATAAGGATTCATAAGTATCTGAAATCTACAGAACCCCTAAAAAAATACTTTTGTGTTGTCCCGAAAAACTTCTGTGTTCTCTTGCAAAACCTAGAAAAAAGTAGTTCCAGTCATACCTCAAGGGAGAAGAAGAAGAGAGCTAACCAGTATTAACACAGACAAAGATGCTCTATGACAGATTTCAGTTAGCCTCTGTAGCACCGACTCCCCACCGGATCAGCAAACATTCTGTTGCTGCCATTACACATGTCAGACCCAGTACCACCAGCCCACTGTGATCCCTGGTGCCGGGGTTTGGTCCATCTCCAGAGCTGCAATCTGCTCTCCTGCTGGCGAAGTCGTCCCTGGTGGCGAGGAGTGAAGTGGCGGGAGTAGGCTAACACTAGCTAGCTAATTCTGTCTCATTTAGGACCCAAGCAACGACATCGGTCGGCAAATGCCCTATTGAAACTATAATGCTTATTAATACTTATGCAAGTTAATTGGATTTTTGAGGGGCTTGAGGTGCTGAGAAAGTTGTTTAACTTTGCCCACACATCATAATTGGTGAAAAATTCGATATTTTTATGGGTCTCTTGCTCGAATTTGGCAAAATGGCTCAGATGTTAAAATTGAGCCAATCGCGGTTTCACCTACATATATGATATTTGGTAGGCACATTTATCATGTCCAGATGAACAAAAAATCCTGTTGGAGGCATATCCTAAATTCAACAGGAAGTCAGCCATTTTTAATTGAATGTGCTTATTTTGCCATTTCCAGGCACTGTACTTTAACAAACTCCTCTGACAGATTTAACCCGATTGATTTTATTCAGTACAATCTTAAGGATGTGTTTTGATGAAAAGCTTGAGTTTTTATGTAATGACATTGCCATAGCATAGTGGTGAAAAAGTGCCTTTTGCCAAAAAACAGGAAGTTGTTGTAACTTTGGCATACATTTTCTAATCCAAATTTCTGGACAATAGTCTTGGCCTGAGGACATCCACATGCAAATTCAGGCATATAGTGCCACCTACTGGCAACAGGGAAATGACATGTTTTGCACTTTGATGTACGCCTCACAAGTTGATCAGATCCACCTCAAATTAGGTCAAAAAAGCTTTAAGACATTAAAGATAGTTTATAGTGAAGATTTTTTTTGTTGTTGAATGGCATCACCGTGGTGACATGGTGATCTTTTCCAAATTTCACATGTCTGACGGAGAGTCCAAGCCTGAAGACATGTACAGCTCCATTCTGAATCATAGTGCCACCTAGTGGCAATTGGAAGTTACAGTCCTTAAACTTTGGCATACAACTCCTAGCAGGTCAGCCAGATTCACTTAAGATTTGGCCATGAAAATGGTAAGACCTTCATGATGCCAGACATCATGAAGCAGGAAATGGATATGGTTCTTGTGTTTGGGTGTGGCAAGTGGGCTCGATAGCAACCTCTCGAAAATTTTGACGAAGCAGCCCTCTTTGTAATAGGTCAGCTCCTGCGCCATGCATTACACACATTAAATAACGTTTTACTTATGTGTGCAGTGTCCAGTGGTCACTGAACATTAACCAGTGACCCCAATGTGCAGAAAGGTGTGAGGACTCATTCATCGCTGCTTGCAGCTTTTAATTTTTATCTTGTCTGTTTTGAGCTCAAAATAAAATTTTCTCACTCTTGTGGTTGACCTACATTTTTTTGCTGTTTTTTTTTTTTTTTTTTTTTTTTTTTTTTATCTGACCAACTGTTTTACTGACTTTACTGGCTGACTGACTTTAAGTGTTTGCAAGATCTTGCAAAAGAACATCTTCGATTTTCTCCCTCTCCATCTCCTTTCTTGGGTTTCCTATAACTCTAAATTTACTAGTCTTAGAGTAAACTATCGTGTAGTCTAGGAATGGATTTAGGGTACAGCCATAGTGTTAGTTGTGAAATAATGTGAATAACCTAAATAAGTGTAGGGCAGCTAAGTTATGTTTGCAAAGCCATTTTTGTCTATGCAATGTGTAATTAACAGCAAGAAGTGCAGTTATCAAAAAGTACTACAACACACGGGCTAATCCCTTTTTTAAAAAAGGGGATTTTTTTTTTTTTTTGGGTGAGTTTTCAAATAATATTTTTCTGCAATGTTTTCAGAGAAGTGAAAAACTTCTGGCACATCTTCTCTTCAGTCAGCATCGATCCAGCAGTTCCTGGTGGACTTACTCTTACACTGATTTTATTAAATCAGTGAATTGTATCTGTTTTCCAGTTTATGGAATTACATTCACCATGTTCATCTCTAGACAAATATGATTATGCCAATTTCAGCATAACTTCAGCCGCCAGTATCCGAGGGGACAAATGTTGAAGCTGTTTCCACACAGTGACATAGTTACTCTTGGCAGGAGAAAAGAATATGTGTGTCACAGAGCGACAGATGCATTTACACCTTTTCAACATCTGGCACATTACACAAGTAAAAAAACAAAGACTCGCTTAACTTTTCAAGCCATTCTAAGACATCTTTCTGCAGCAAGGCCCTAGAAGTGGAAGAGCAGCTATTGCTTTTTACAGATGAGTAACCCCACTTCAACTCAGCCCTTTTAGGCTGTTTGGTCAGCAGGCAGACTTTGATAGTTTGCTGTTCAACTTCAGAGATGTCCTGGATCAAATCCACCCACACTGCCTCAAGCCTTGTATGGATTAAGTAAGAATGACAACCTAGACTTGAATTTCATGAAGTGTGTGAAATTGAGCTCAGGCAGGCCTGACAATTTCTCCCGCTCCTGTTACATAGATTTGAGGAAACAGTGGGGTGACATTGACACCGCTTCAAAGACTCAGTGATGAACATGCTACTCATTTGTTTCTGTCAGTCAAAAAAGATCCTGTGACTCGCAGCGGCACCAAAACCAAAACCCATTTTTTCTATTACTGCTAAACATCAAAGCAACAGCAGAGAGTACACAATATCCTTTCTCCCACCCCCATTGTCTGTCACAGATGCAGACAGCAGCGAGGATGCACACATTTTTGACGCTGGCTTTAAGAAAGGACAGGATGTGGAAGGAGGTTTTCTCATATTGCAGCTTAGGGATTTTGTTACTTCAAAAGGAAGCACAAATTGTGAGCTGAGGAAAACTGTCAATGAGTGACAGTGTATAATCCAAGGTAGCAGCTAAAGGTTGTGGCTGAGGCTAATTGTTCAACCACTCCCACTCAGTCTCATCACGCATGTGGCTGCTGCAGTTAGTAGATTATGCAGAGAGCAGGCCTGCAAGAAGATGACAGGGATTAAACTCATTGAGAAGCATTGATTCACTGCTATTTAAAAGCTTTGCAGTGGCTTTCATTCTGTTAAAGTGATAAGGCAGAACCTCCACCCTCCACATCACAGTCTCTTTCACACTCCCAAACAGCACAGACACTGCCTGTACAGCAGGAAGCTAAACCTGACCAATGGGAGGTCTCCAGCAAGCAGAGCACAAAGGTAAAGCAGCCAGAGCTCAGGAGCTACACACTTTAGCTGGATCTGACATGATCAAACAGTGAAATATTAGATTAAAGGGAGACACCCCAGGTGAATTACTGAACTTAGTGAACTATTTGAACTGATAGATACCACCGTGAAACGTCCCCAGATGATTACTGACATTAAGTTTAGGAATTTTCTGAAATATTATGTATAAATATGCAAATAGGGCTTTATGTTATTAAATATGTGATAATTTGCATACATTTCCAGAACAGAAATCTGAACAGTGGATTGTTTCATGTTATTAACAAAACAGAGTCAAAGGTTTTTACAGAGGGGATTTTAGATATCTCTTTTTAATCCCTCTATAAATCTCTATAATGAAAATATTGCAGCTATTAAAAAAAATCAGTTTTCATGTTTTTAGTAATAAAATGTATAAATTAGGCTATGAATGAGACATGAACAAATCCTTATGTAGAACCCTTCAGAATATACTGTAGACACGAATGAAACTGGAACAATGTGTTGTGAAAGTCCTCCATTCACAGTCTTAACAGGTGTCTGGTTACCCTTAGCAATGTTAGCATACATATGTATGTGCACTTCACACATACAGTCATATTTTATTGTAGATTTAGATTTTACATGGATAGTAATAGCTTCTACTTTGAGACCCAAGGAGGCTTTATTGGCTCAAATCTACAATGAATGAATAAATAGAGAAGTGATCAAATTTGTGATTTCACACAGTGATTTGTTGTGAATTTTTTATGAAATAACCAGAGCTGTTTACCCCAGAGATTTTTCTTCTGTAGCATTTTCAGGTTTAGAGAGAAAAGGCAGAGAGAGATAGCTTTGGGCCCATGCAACACCTGGTGCTGACATTTTCACTGTTACTATGCAAAGTAACAGTGGTGTGGAAGAGACAGTAGGCAACACAGAAATGTCTCACTGGTGGCAGGCAGCTTAGCATCTGTAACCATGATATCCACACAGAGCTGTGGGTGGAGACCAGCTCATCAGCTTTCACCACACTTACACTGCATGTCACAGCTGAAGAATCCTTACAAGGGCTGAGGTGATAATTAAAGAGCTGGGCATCACCCTGACAGTCCCTTTGAGTTTCCTTTATCAAACCCATTGAACCCAAATCCACATTTACCTCAGGTGCCCTCTATACAGCACATTGTAATTATTAATGTCTGTGCTCCATCCTCAGTACCCTGTGTGTTTTAGGTGTGTGTGTGTGTACATGCATGCCTGTGTGTGTTTGAAGTGGAGCTGGTGGGACCTAAACATCTTGTAATGTCTTGTCGAGGGGCAGACTGAATGATCATCAATGTGTGTACAGTGTGCACAGCTTTCCACTTATTTGGTAGGCATATTGTTGCACTTTTGATGGGATCTAGCAGTTTCCTCTGCTTCCAGCCTTTGAGCTAAGCTAATCACTTCCCAGACCTATGGTCCATCCATAATGGAAACACTGAGATGAGATTGATATTGATCGTCCACATCTGTCTCTGGGATAGACGGCAAATAGGATGAACTTTTGACATGCACATGAAGAGATGCAAGATAAACGAAACGCAAAGTGTTTTGAGCCATAATTCATAGTCATAAATGTCCTCTGTGTTGTTAGTACATCATGTACAGTTGTGTTTCTGTTTGCTCATAAGACCTCGCAAACTATTTTAATGGCTGTGGCACACACCAGACCTCTACAAATCTCTCAGAAAACGTTGAGAGAGAGAAAACAACAGTACGCACACAGTTGTTTTTCAGTTATTTGTAGCCATCAGCAGCAATAACATACTGTATGTTGCATTTGCTGTCTCCAGCTTTTCGATGCCCCGCCAACACAGAGTGGGTACCTTTACTAAATATTTAAAGGGCCACTCCTCCGATTTAAACATTCAGGTCAGTATACATTAAATGAGGAATACTATGAGCCTGTATAACCTGGATGATGTCACAGTGATGTCATCGTGTTTATCTTGAGCTTGGAGACTACAAATTTATCTGTCAATCTGTGTGAGTGGAGAAAGACGTGGTTGTTTGTCTGAATGTCTGCATAGCTCAGCCTCTGCTGCTTCTACTTTGACCATGCTTTTAATCTGACCCCAGTGTTATGAAGGTGGATTACTAAATCACTGAAATACTTTAAATCTAACCCACATCTAATGGCTACGTGGATTCTATTTGTACAATGGATCACTTCATCTTGACTATTGGGGCCAACTTTTTACTTCAAGTAAATTTCCAAATCTCATCTCCTGGGGATTATTAAAATAAGTCATGTTGTGCTAGTGAGGTTATTGTTGTGAGTTCTCCCTTTATGTAAGTAGCCAGTTATTGTCTTTTATTGTATTTACAGTCATTTTTTTATTGCAGCGCGTTATTTCTCATATTTTGCATTTGCACCTCCATTTTATGTATGGGCTCAGTGCTGCTTGATATATATGCTCTCATGTTCCTAACTGTTTTTATTTTTGATCATAAACTATATAAACCTACATATGATGTCACATTCAAAAGCATATAATATTGTCTATTGCCAGAAAACTTGCTGTTGTCGGTGATCTTTGGCATGTCTGTATTGCAATTTCTAGTTACTTATCACCTGCCATATACCCCAAATTCAATATGAGCATGAGCAATATGTATCTGGGATGAATCAGCTCATAATATCGACCCAGCTGATGTGTCAGTTGGGCTCTATTGTAAAATTAACTTTGTCAGCTGTATTGTCCTTGCAAAAAACTTGCATTTGTAAGCAATGTACTGTATGTTCAGATGTGACAAGAGAAAGGTCAACACATGCAATTATTTATGAGGTACAAGAGTCACTGAGCTTCCTGTATCACATGTCTGCGGGAAACATTCTGCTGGTTCTCTACATCTTTTCTAGCCAACGGCCTCATCGTACTCGACTTCACCTTGTATTGGCAGGGACGGGTGTTCAAGCCTCAAAAAGTTTCCTGCATGTTCTCCTGCCATCTGAGTCAAGTTAAAGCAATTATGCTAAGCAGCAGGCAATTATGGTGACAATAATTAGCAGAGAAATCAGTTTGTTTCCATATTTAGACATGGTGAAGGGGCTGCTGATTGGCATGACAAGCTTCATTCACAAACACATTCACACACTAGCTCACCGTCTCACACACATAGGGTGGATCTGAAGGCATATGGATGGAGCAGCAGCAAACATTGGTATGGATTCACACCCTCTTATTGTGAGTAATTGATGGGAAGAACAATTAAGCTTAATTAACATAGCTGAAACACAGAAACACATAGCTGGCAGTCCTGGATGCACCTCATTACACTTATGTGTTTCTGGCACTCTAGATTAGAGGAAATCAGTTGTGTCCAACCATGTGACCACAGTGTCCACAAGCCCAGTGATTCATCACTGCTCATGCATATGAAGCTCCAGTCCTGAGGGAGGAGCTGTGTCCAGCAGGACAACCACTAAGGTCTGGCAGAGATCCTGATATCTGCCACAGCACAAATAATGTGCTTCATTGACACTGAACGTAATAAAGTAAGAGTGTGTCATGAACTTCCAATGCAACGCGATCTCACTCCAACTCTTATTTCATTACCATATGCTGAGAGGTTATTATGGATTTTTAAAATAAATGGTAAATGAACTTGCACCTATATAGTACTTTCCAGTCTTCTGACCACTGAAAGCAGTTTAAAAATAAGTACCATTAAACATTTAATGTAACTTAAAATAAGTCAAAGTTCACTTTTGGACAGGCATTGGTTAAAAACAAATGTAATCCAGGAGAAAGTCTTATTAGCATTATTGACAATACAGTATAGGTAAGTTGTATGTATGTGAATGTAATCTTTAGGTGACCAAGCTGAACTCCAATACTGTACCTAGGGACAATCTTGCATGTATTGTTATTGCATCACACTGCCCAATATAAACTATGAATCAGTTTAAATTAGCACCTCCACCAGCTGCAACATTGAAGTGCTGCTCATATGTGGATAATAATCAACATTTTTGAGACAGGATGACACTCAGTGCCACGGGCAGTTATGGTAACCAAGGAAAAATGAAAGCTAGTGTGGGAAGCTCCAACCCTGGTTCTCACCTCCACACAGCTGGCCAATCATGGCGTGAAGTGGGTGTGAATGTCGGATTGCGTGCGTGCCTGCAGGTGTTGTGTACTCAGGACGTAATCTCTTTCCCGCAGATGTAACAAGAAGACAAACAACCATTCTCTAGAAGGTCAAGGCAGGTCACATAAACACACATTGATTTTCTCTGAGATCTCTGTATCATTTGCAAGAACAAAGTTACATCCCCCCTGCACGTTTGTCTTCCAGCGGGTCGTGTGCTCTGCTCTCCTGTTTCTTCATGTTGGTCAGCGCTGTCTCATTCTGTCTGTGGTTCAGACTGACTCACAGCCTGCTCAGCTGCTGCACTGCTGAGATGTTGACAATGCAGGTATTTAGGAGCTGGTTGACTAAATTACCCAACCTGAAAATTTAAGTGCCAAAGCAAAGCGTTTGCATATACACACTCACAATGAGCTGCAATGTAAGGCTGGTAGCTCATTGGGAGCACTTTGGGGCTGAGCGCCTTGTTTGAGGACATTTTACAAATGCACAATGAAGCAGTGCAACGCCGTCACCTCACAGCAAGAGGGTCACAGGTTCAAATCCAGCTTAGGGTTCTTCTGTGAGGAGTTTGCATGTTCTCTCCGTGTTACCGTGGGTTTTCTCTGGGTTCTCCGGCTTCCTCCCACAGTCCAAAGACATGCAGGTTAATTGCTGACTCTGTGAATGTGAGTGTGAATGGTTGTCTGTCTCTATGTGCCCTGCGATGGACTGGCAACCTGTCCAGGGTGAACCCCACCTTCGCCCAATGCCAGCTGGGATCAGCTCCAGCCCTCCCGTGGTTGAAGATGGTTGGATGGATATTGCTGATTGCCTGATGATCACCATTACCTGATCACTGTCTCATATATAACATCCTCATAATGGAGATGAATCTGTCTTCCTCTCTGGCATGTAGTGTGCAAAGGTTTGCTTTCCTCTGGGCTCTGGGGACTGGGACTGAAAAAGGAAATGACAGACTGGAGCCTTGTTGAAAGGCTGGATGACGAGTTGTGGCTCATTAATATTCATGGGAAATGTGAAAGAAACAAAATTTGGACATGCTAATCCATAAAAAGCTATAATTATCCTCAGAGACAGCAGGATTGTGATTAGTGCAGGAGAGGAGGGATTTAGATGGCAGCTGGATTCTTTATGCAGAGCACTGTCAGAAGTCCACATCTGGCAGAAAGCTGTCCTTCTCTGGACCTGGATGATGTGATGAGGTCAGGAGGCTGATGTCAGACCTTTCACAGGGGAGAAAAGGTCTAATTGCCACCAGGAACCACATCCTTTAAAACAGCTGTGGATTATGGAATGTGCTCTTCTGCAATCTGGTTTGGGGATGATAGCATTTACCTTTCAATCAAAAAATGACATATATAGAACCATTCAGCACACAACAGGTTTGCCTCCATAGCACCTGCCATTACCATGTGACCTGTAGCTGGATAATACCTTCTAATTAAAAGCTGTTTCTCACCAGGTGACTCAAAAAATGTGGAAATAGAAAAAAAAGGGAAAATTAGCATTTTGTTTTTGGGCTAAGCTAACTAACCAGCTTTAAACTTACACACTTTTCGTGAATGAAGTCCAGTGAGTTTCCTCCTAAATAGTGTTATGTCCACTCCACACAACAAAAACCTACCCACACAGAGATTGTGTCAAGGGCTAACGTCAACTACACAATACATGAACTGATCGCATCCCAACTTTGTTGTTAATACCAGCTGTTGTGGCCAGCCCCGGTCTGTGACCCGTATATAATGTATGGGTGATCTCCTTTATTTGGTTGTTGAGATTGTTGTTGTGGTGTCATACCATACTGGATGTTGAAAAGCCAAATTGATAAAACGTTGGCAGCAAGCTAGCTATGACTACTATGACACTGGACTTTGGTCAAACATATGTTTTGAGTAAATAAAATGAAAGGAAGCTGAGGTCTGTCCGAGTAGCAGCTTGTATTTACACCTGTGTATTCTGCTTGCACTGCTTCTGCATCTCACTATGAATATTATGGTTGGAGCTGGTGGTCAGTAAACATGGTGCATCTTTGTGGGACGATTTTTTTCTTAAGAATATGGTCTCTTTGCACATGTCATTTACATCTATTACAATTGCAATGACCCTGTCTGCAAAATATATTTGGCAAACAAATTTAGTATATATCTGCATTTTTTTGATCAGGGTTCAATTCAAGGGTTGTGTTTCTCTCAGCTGAGTATTACTCACACTACTGGGTTTATTTCATTGCAAGAGCTGTTGTAGATTGAAAATGTATATAGGTGTCCAATCTTTTATTTTTGGCCGTTGAGTAGACTCAGTGTTTGCATCAAGAGCTCTGTCATTTGTGGATTATAACAGCATGTTATATACAATATTTCAGTAGTTAGATTTCAGGACATTTTGCCAGAATCAATTCATGACCTTTTTGTTATCGTTCATCTCATCCATCATACAAAATAAATATAGATTAGTGTATATGCTAACTGCATCTCAAATACAACTGATGAAAATGGAAACGTGATGCTCTCTGAGCCTGTGCAAAATCTGGTTCAGTGGTAATGAGCAAGAATGGTATAAAAGGACAAACTGAAATAATATGAACAGACCTGATTAAAAAGGACAGGATTTGAATTTTAAAAATGTAATTTCATAGAATTCTTGCTGTGTCTTAGGTGGTGCATTTAGAATATAATGCTTGTGTTAATCCACTCTTTGCTGCTCTATATTGGTCCATGTACATAATCCTTTTCTGCATGTGAGCTTTTGCTTTAGCTGTTGAAAATAGCCTAGCACTCCCTACTTCCCTTGGAAATGGATGGGGGATGAGCTGTGCCACATCTGCAACACACACAGTCAAGTGCATGAGTCACGGTAGCCCATGGATCAATGTGGCAGAGCTTTGGGTTAGAGGATTTGACTGCAAAAGGCACCCTTACTCTTACTCTGAGTTTTACTTCCATGAAGCTGTTGGAGCTGTATATGTATATGTACAAACAGCAATACAACAATAATAAGAGTCTGGCTTATTGCCAGGTACAGTACATTTCCACATACAAGCAATTCAGTTTTAAGCAAGAGTGAAGTTATATAAAACTAGAAAACCTAAGGAATCCATTGGTTCTAACCATGTCACAATAGCTTGTCAGGGAGGAGGCTAAATAACACTACAAAGTAAGGCTGTGAGGGAAAAACTGGCACAGCCATTTTCAGAGGGGTCCCTTGACCTCCGACCTCAGATATGGAAATGTAAATGGATTATATGGGTACCCATGAGTCTTCCCTTTACAGACATGCACATTTTCTGATAATCACATGGAATTTTGGGCAAAAATGATGAAATGTGTTATTTCTCCTATTCTAAGAATGGTATATTTGAATATTTCTGCATACTGGGGTCCCTAAACAGTGTTGAATTACATAAATTTGGTATCACTATCAAGCTGAGACTCTTGTGGATCCAATCCAACTATATTCATGTGTGATGATGGTAGTCCTCATAGTAGCCGTTTCACATAATGAGACCATTTTTAGAAACTTGACCACACTCTCTAAAGTGACATAGGATAATCACAGCCTCATGAAACTTTACAGCCACAAACTACAGACCTAGAATCTTCCTAGCTAGATTGACAATAAGGTTTTTTTTTGAGCGGTTTACACAACAGAAGTGCTTAACATCAGAATGGTGAAAAAAAAAAAATCACAGGAATCTTCAAATGTCAAAAGTTTTTGACACCAAATCACAGCATGTTTTTTTCTATGGTGTTCTTCGAGGTCTCTGTCTTAATGTTGTATTTTGAAGGGATTATTAATCATTTTTATCAGTGACACAAAAATTGTTAAATTTAGCACCAAATCTGTGCAACAAATGGTGTCAATCCAAAAATTGCTGCAACAACGTACGACAACTTACTTACTGAAATGCTTTTAAAACTAAGATTCTGTAAAAGACATGAAAAAAACCCTGTGAATCAAATCTGGACCAGTTAAAATCAGGATGTCTACATATCATTTTGACCTGAAAATGAGGAGTGTGAATATGTGGCACCATGTGGTAAGTGTAGCTCAGTTGACTCTTCGTAGATAATTAATGGTTAAAGAACACAACAGTATTATACAGTGGAGGTGTCTGTCAGCATTAGCTGGAGTCTAGTATAGTAGTAGGTCTGGAGCAGAGCCAGTCTTGGCTCATGTTGCTTGTCTCTTCAGACAGTATGTGTAGATATACAGTATATCAACAGCTCTTCTGCTGCCAAGTTACGTACGCTGTGCTGCAAAGCTCCAGATACTCTGTCTCTTTCACTCAGACACAGGAAGGAGAATACAGAGTGATTTTACTTTTATTCAGTGTGTAATAATAGTGATCTGAAAACAACATTTCTTCTTGTGCGGTGTTCAGCAGTTTATCTGTGATGCATCACACAAGGAGGGACTCATCCCTTTAGCAATATGTATGTGTGTGAGTCATGTTGACTAAAAGTCTGTGTAGTCCACGTGTCTGCCTCATAGTCTTAGAAGAGTTACCAATGGTTTGTGAACTACAACTCTGAAGCCTCGAGCTTGGCCATCTTTTTTTTTTTTTTTTGTAACCAGAAGTGACATGAGTGAGTGGAGTTAAGTACAAGCGAATGCTGAACAAGACAGTTTTAGGCGATCAAAATGTTACAATAAACATTGATGAATTGAAAACACACTGTGAAAGGGTTAATGCTGAAAGATGAAAACACAGACAACGCAGTGGTAGTGACCTGTCAATCACAAGTAGTCCCACCCTACAGTATCCCCTACTTTATGGTCTATTTGACTCTAAATGGGACCATAATTTATTGAATGAACATCATGCTGTATTGAAGAAAACTTGAAACTAGCGATTGAGACCATAAAGTCATGTTTCTGTGCTGCCTTCACTTTTCAGACTTGGAGGTTCATTTGTTTCTACGGGTCAGTATGTTTTCATGTCAGTAGGCTACATGTCTCATGATGATGTTGATGATGATGATGATTGGTTACTTTCTTTTCTTGTTCTCCTGGTCACCAAAATTCCTCCAGTCAAAAGAACAGAAGGACAATGGGACAAATCATTCACAGAGTTAATCTTTACAAACTCCTGCTTCCCACAATCCTCCCCTGCACTAATATTTACTGACGATGTCCTTGCTGTGACATTGATATGTAGTGTCACTGCTAACTTAAATGGCGCTTATCATTACTGTGGAAACTATTTGCTTACACTATCTGATCCCATCCTCTAATACCACCATCATAGCCACACCGAAGTCTGTGTTCCAATATTACAAACCCTTGGAAAGAATCTGACAGACTGTCCTCCCCAAAAAAACAGCCGGATAGGTCTTCTGTTAAAGCAGCTTATTACGACCCAGTGGCTGAAGTACTGTGACAAAGGCCTCGTAGTGAGGATGTTGAGGTGGATGGATGGAGATTGCCGTTCCTGTCTTGGGTGAAACCAAAAGTCAACATTCACTTATTTTAACTTATGTGACATGTAACATACTTAACTTACATAACAAACATCCTTATTTTAACCGAAACCATTATCTTTTCCTAAACCTCAAAGTAGTTTTGTTTCAGTCCACAACAACATCATCAAACCAACATTCATCATAAGATAAGATAAGATAAGATATTCCTTTATTAGTCCCATAGTGGGGAAATTCACACATTACAGCAGCAAGTGGATAGTGCAATAAAAGACAAGAAGCATAGATGTAAAAACAGTATTAAAACAAATAAAATAAATTAGCATATACATAATAGAAAAGTGTGTTTATTGTGTGTGGTCATGTGTTTAAAACTGACCGTTTCCCATCATGCACTTGTCACTGGTACTCTCAACTGGTCACATATGTAATTTTGGGAGTCATTGTCAAACACCTTATTCTGTTGTTTAGATATGAGGGCATGCTAAATCTGATGGCCATTCTTGCAAAATGTTGGCCTTTCACAAAATCTTAATCTTGACACTTTTAGTATTCATGTACAGCTTTAGTTGTTTGCTAACATGCCTTAAAACATCATGTGTTTAGTTTCTGTGAGACTAGCATCTCTCTTGTCTTTCAGTAGCAAGCATGGGGTTAGCATGACATTAAGATAGGACCTCGAAGCCTCAAAAGAAGGGCATTGGGGTACAGTCTTTTGACCATGACAATGATCATTCAACCTGACAACAAAGATTATATAACCTTAATTAACAGGGTTTTTTTTATTCCAAACCACTAACCCTTAAACACAGTTAGTTGTAGTAACCTAATCAAACTTAAACTATAGCAGTGGTACATCAGGAAATGGTTATGTGAATCAACTTTTTTGGAAGGTTGTTTCCCTACAGATAGGGGCATGAATATGCCAATAGGGGTTGTTTTTAAAGAGAAACTACATATCTTGTTTGGAGGACTGTTGTGTAGGACACAGTCATCAGAAGCAATGCCTTTGTCCAAAATGTATATGATTTACATGATTACTGGAAGGTACCCACTGTTTTTGACAATGTTTGCATGGTGGCTGACCCTAAAGCATCCCCTGCTTGATGGTCTATTTGACTCTAAATGGGACTATAATTTACTAAATTAACATCTTCCTGTATTGAAGATGACTAGAAATTAGTTATTGAAACCACAAACTCATGTTTACAGTGTTTACTGAGGTAATAAATCAAGTGAGAAGTAGGCTCATTTTCTCATAAACTCCTATATAGACTTACTGTTAGCAACCAGAGGAGTCATCCTCTGCTGGCTGTTAGAAAGAATGTAGGTTTAAAACACTTCAGCACTGGCTTCATTTTACAGACCCAGAGGTTGTAGACTGGGTTGCAGAAACATAATGTGTGGTTCAGCGATAATTTCCAGTTACTACAGGATAATAGAGCATCCACTTTTTCTTCATTCTCCAGTTGTTAGATAAGATAAGATAAGATATTCCTTTATTGGTCCCACAGCGGAGAAATTCACACATTACAGCAGCAAAGTGGATAGTACAATAAACAAGAAAAGTAAAGTAAAGGCAAAATATGTCCAGCATATCAATAAATAGTTGTCCAGTTGTAGATAGTAAAGGTGTGTAGCTCCAATATGAGTGTATCCTCCGTACATTTATTGCTATATCTGTTTGCAGCAGTAGATGATGAGCTTGCGCTGCATTTTCCTCCCATGAAGTCCTAGCTAACCGTTAATCCATTTAGTCACATCACAGAGCTTCTGTATCCACCAGCTCAGAAATCCTCTAGTCATTTATCCAGACTGAAAAAAGAAGAAAAAGAAGAAGAGAGGGAGCTTAGCTTACTATGACCAATAGCCACACTGAATTTCACAGTGCACTGCTATCCTCCTAGTTTACTGTAATTAGCTCAAAGTTAGCCACCTAAAGAGCTGTTCTCCTCTCTCCCTCCATCGTGTGGTACAGAATGCATTTACTCTCTGTTAAATTCACTATTTTGTTGAGTAATTTCTTTCCAGAACAGCACTCGAGGGATTAGCTCCTTGTTGACATTGCAGGGGAAAATGGAAACTGGAACATGAAGCATCACAGAACTCACTTGAAAAATTTGTGCAATATCTATATGGTGCTTTAGAGACCCAGTGCTAGATATAACCTAGCAGAGTAATTCCTGTAGTTTTGACCATCATTTTTATCTGTGACATTTCACTCAGTTGCTCAGATCTGAGAGCGTGGTGTCATTGTTAAACAGAAGTCTGACAGGCAAAGAAAACTGAAACTGTCCTCCCAAGACAATCACAGCATAAATCATTTGTTCAAACACCAAAATATGACAGATGTTCTGCCTCTAGCTACCAAGTGACTTATGACTTATGAGTAAAGGTGAAAGTACGCTCTGTAGCAATTGGTCAACAAATGAATACATGCGCCAACTAATTGTCAGAGGCAGAAAACTGGTGGTCATTTCCCATCATAGACTGTATATATAGATGGAGAACGCATCTCCACGTCCTCCCACTGTACAAAAGTGAAGCCAAAATATCCTGGATATAGTGAATGATGGTGAATGGAGTAGTATCCCACCCACACACCCATCCGAGCCAATCACGGCCACTGCTTGTTAGCACGAGAGCCATCTAAAGACACAACAACTAACCATAATATCTCTATACATGTATGGTCAGATCAATCCATGTTCTGTTACACAGACTCATGATTTGTGTTTCAGAAACGTCATGTGTGTTTGCTGTGAACACACATAACAGTCTGACAGTGCATGGCCATAAGTGGAAATGTGGTCAAGCTAGTCTATGATGATCCATAGACTGTATGTATATATACATAATGTATACTGTGGGATGGTTTATAAAATTCACAGTTTGGTTTGGTTCACAGTTTGGGGTCACAGTTTTTGGTTTGGTACATTTATGGTACAGCAAGGAGGCCAATTTCCATCTTCAGTTTAAACATGCTTTTCATTTATTTGACAAAATAACTTTGCAATTGTTTGTCTTCACAACAGTAGAATAACATCAGGAACAAAACACTTCTTCATTGTCACATCTTATGGCTGGACTTCTGCTCTAAAAGAAAAGTGACAATGTGTTATTTAAAAGAATTAATAAATAAAAACAAATCATCAACAAAAAGGTCAGCATCAGGTCAGCCAGCACTATATACATATACTAGGCCTGCATCATATGAGGAAAATCTGCCATGTGTGATAATACTGGTCAATATTGCAATGATGATATGAGTATGTCAGCCTGGTTGTTTTTTAATTCAGAACCAGATTAGAATTGAATATTTAAAGGCCACCTGAGAGAAATGAAAGAATTAGTAAGTGTACACGCACCAGAGGTTACCCAAATCCCATGACAGTATTTGTATGATTTGGTTGTTACTGTGTATACTAGATACTGTATACTCACCTTTGCCAAAAAGATGGCAAACAGGCAAACTGGCAAATCAACAGCCTGGTGTAGGCCTCTGTGAAAATATGTACCAAAGACCATGGTTTCGTAAATCTATGCATCTTGCACTGTAATTAGATTACCTCTGAGTGAATGAGCCAGTGATTTAACTGATATTTGAGCACTAAGTGAAACAGAAAGCCCTGAACCCATAACAGATCATTTCCTCTTTTCGTATAAGCTGGAAGAGCTTTAAAGAGCAAGCTCTCCTTGTTTGTATGAGACATGTCCACTCCAAGCTTTACATTGTGCCATGTTTGTTTATTTACCTGCATATTCCAGCAAGGACCATGAACAAACAATGCAAAAATGCCCTGGCAGACTAAAATAGCTCCAGCATATTTGCTGTCACTACTTCTAATTAAGCTCCATTTCACTACCATGTAACTGTAATTAAAGTTGGTTTAAATAAGTCAGTATATAGGGCAGATAAGAGAGGGTTGTGTGTGGGTGGACAGATGTTGAATGGAAGCATCACATAAGCCAGTCCCACAGCTCAGTGCAGTGGAAGGACTGTGTGTCCAGCTTTAGAGCTGTGAGGCGTCAGGGTTTGTCAAGTTGGCTTCTCAGCACTGCTGCTTATCTCCTCAGTGCATGTGGGCAGCAGGGCTGCTCCACAGTCTGAGGAACCAAGGTCATCTCCTCTCTCTCTCTCTCTCTCTCTCTCTCTCTCTCTCTCTCTCGTGAGAATAGAAATACAGTCCTGCTCAGATAGTGAAGCATGTGCTGACAAAGGACAAGCTGCTGAATGCTGAGAGAAAAGACAAAAAGTGTTGTTAGACCTGTCAAGACATCACTCCTTACCTCAGTGACCCAGTCTCACTCCCACCTTGTCAAATATAGATGCTTGGTCTAATACCGCCGCACCCCTTACTGCCTTTATGAGATGCACCAGGCTTTTAACTAACTCCAATGTAAACCCATCAATGTGATTATTAGATGGTCAGGACAACTGATATAGTATAAAGAGAGAGGGAGGACTTTGATACAGGAGACTGCTGTTTGTATCCCTTGAGAAACAAAGTCTATGTTGACTTATTTTATCATACTTTTGTTTCATAAATTACATACTCAACTAACATAGCCAAAGTTAACAAGCATAATTATTTCAATCCAAACCACAGTCATTTCCTAAACCTAACCAAGTTGACCTAACAACTAAGTAAAGCTGCATTGAGAGTTTATTTTGAAAAGACACTATGCATGTAACAAGCAAAAACTGACACGTACAACACTAACTAATGCTGGAGGGTTACCTAGAACATCATAGTTAAGTTGTAGGACCATTGACCAAGAGAAATTTCTATACATGACTGTATCATGTTTGGTTGAATGTGCACTGTATTTGATGTCATAAACGTGAATGTCACTTTATATTTACTTACTTTACAAAGGAGCAAAAATTTGCTTACTTGCTTAACACAATGAATGTTGTCAATGAATGTTGTCCAGGTCACATGACTGCCAGTCATTGGCATGGCAGCAGGACGGGGTGAGAAACAACAGCCACATCTGTTTCTCAGCTGTCTGTCAGCCTGCTTCCACCTACAGCCTCACCGGCCTCCATCACAGGGTGAAAACCAGCAGTAGTAGCTTATATACAATAGCAGGTAGTATGTCCACATACTTTCTGCTAGCAAACCATGTCACAAGTTTTTCTGCATAGCATGAAAGAATTGCTATAAAAATAGGAGAATAAATTCCCAGTAAGTCTGTTGAATTGTTGAATTGACTTCAGACAGGAACTGGCATATGGGTGGGAGTCTCCGTCAAAAGCAGAATCTTTTCCTCACTCTGTTTGTTCGTCCATCCCACTCATATCAGCTCTCTCCGTCTGCCTTCTCCTCCTACAGTTTTACTCTGGCTCTCACCCTCTCTGCTTTTGGAAAGAGACAACTTCCTCTGTAGAGACATAAGCAGCAGTTATAGCTAGAGCTGGAGCTTGAAGCCTCTAGAGACTATGTCCTGGAGAAAACCCAGCAGGCGTGTTCACTTTGAGGTATTGAGGATAGCTGAAAGCATTCAGACCAACAGACAACTGAAGACCACGATTAATGATGGACTGAGATTTAAGTGATAATACATATGCCATTGTAGAAAAGCCTCAGAAGTGTCTGGAGCATACTGTATATAGATGTGGACATAGTCACCGTGAAATCCCTCATTGGTTTGTGGCCGTCATTATCATCCATCATGGAGCTACAAGTACAACTGAATGCTGAATAAGACATTTTTACCAAGAGGTTACAATTAATGTTCATGAACTGAAAACACACTGTGAAAGGGTTAAAGTTGTAGACCAGACCGGAAAAAGCTGTGACAATGACCTGTCAATCATCAGGTAGCCCCGCCCTAAAGAAAGCCCTGCTTTATGGTCTATTTGACTCCAAATGGGACCATAATTTATTACATGAACATCATGCCGTATTGAAGAAGACTTGAAACTAGTGATTGAGACCATAAACTCATGTTTACAATGTTTACTGAGGAAATAAATCAAGTGAGAAGTAGGATCAATTTCTCATAGACTTCTATGCAATCAGACTTCTTTTTGCGACCAGAGGAGTCGCCTCCTTCTGGTTATTAGAATTCAGGTTGAAGGCATTTCAGGATTAGCTTCACCTTTCAGATCTGGAGGTTGCCTCCTGGTCTGGAGTATTTGGCATCTCATCAGCTGTTATGGAGTTTCTTCAGTTGTCAGGGAATTTTAGATGCTCAAATTTACATTTTTTCAGAGCACGTTAAAGGCTTGTCATCCATGTTGGCATAAAGGTCAAGAATGAACACAAGCATATCCTTTGGAGTAGATTAAAGATTACATAAAATGTTTCATGTTGGAGTATTTGAGGTTTTTCATTTACTTTCTAGTTTGCTTCCCTTGTGAAAAGGACAAGAATCAGTTGTAAGGTGTTGTTAACTTCAGCTTGACATCATACAGAGATCTCTTACACAACGTGATATAATATGACCTTGCACATATGCTTCAGGATAAACTGTATGTACAACAAATACATGGATGGTTTTACTCAGAAACCAAGACATGTTAACAGCTTTTGCACTTTTTGACAAAAATGTGCCTTCTTGATTTTGGACACTGTTAGGTTGGTCAGAAACATAACTAAACTTTTGTAGTGCATGAACATATCAAGTCCTACCATAAGTTCCATCCATCACATCATCATCAGTTCATCTCCCCTGGAGCTGAGAGGAAAAGTGTATTTCTTTGTCCTCTGTCTCCTTAATCTATCTCTCACAATTTAAGAAGTAATTACTTTCTCCATCTTCCACTGCCGCTTTCATCCTGCCACTGTTCTTCTCTCCTCACTCCTGTTAGCGCCAGCCGGGTTCCTATTAAGACAAAATCACAGAGTATTCCACATGTTCTTCAGTGACGAGAGGAGCAGCGGAAATGGAAGCACTTCAGGCCTTCAGGTTCAGGATAGATTAATGCCAAAAAGAAGAGGCTCCTCAGGGACTAGAGTGTGTTTACTTGTCCTAGAAGACTAGTTTGATTTTTTTACTTTTGTGTTTAAAGATTTAGGCCAATTTGGTGTTCTGCATTTGTGATAGCAGGCAGTAGCAGAAGATTTAATGTTAGAGTTGAGATAAGAAATATAGGTGAGATGGAGACAAGGGTTAGAGTAAGGCAGGCTGTACTCATACACTGTTCACAGCTATCATTATGAAAATGAATGCACTGTAATTTGTATATATCTCTCAAAATCAATACACACATGCATCCTTGAAAACATGGACTCCCCTGTTGTCCAATAGCATTTAATCAGGAGAGACATATTGAATGAACAATAATTTATTACATGGTGCATGATAAGTAGACTAGTGCAGTGTCTTTGGTGATTAGACCCCATCATGATGTAGTATATCAAACGGGGTAGTGATGCTGTGGTGAGATTAGGTATATTCATCCCAGAGTTTAGACACCGGTGGCGGTGACGGGAGTAGCTGAAGATCCGTTGAAGTGATGTGGTGCAGGACTGGGCACTGTATATGAATGATGATATGAAGACTGGAGGTGATGGGATGGAGGTGGATTGCATCGGTTCGCACTGACAGCAGCAGAGAGGAGAACAGTTTTAAAATTTGATTGCAACAGTATGATTGGCTGAGGCAGATTGTAGCACAGTCTGGTTGGTTATCTAGGAGTGAAACCCACAGTTAGCTGATAGAGTATGAGCTAGTGAGAGAGAGAGAGAGAGAGAGAGAGAGAGAGAGAGAGAGAGAATGAATGAGAGTATAAGGAAGGTCTTCCTGTATTAACTTCAGCATAATCTTCATTATAGCTTTTAACAGCCAGCACTGAGGTGAACCTACACAGAGAGCTCCTGACAGAAAGTTATGAGACCTCCTGGAGGAAGAAAATATCTCAAACCCTATAATGTGTGCAGCCAAGGACTCTGACTGTGTGTCTTTCAAAATATTGTTCTACACATAATCAGATTGGCAACCTAACTTCACCTTTCTCGCTCTAGCTCTCACTCTGTCTCACACACACACACACACGCCAACTGTAGATAACATCAGTGTCCTCCTTCACTGCAGTTCTGTCCTACAGTCTCCTGTCACAGTGAGCTTTGACACTGGTGCCGAAGTAGTGCCACACTTCCTCACTGCAATGCAGTATTAACATCTCAGTGCTAATTTGCAGGGAAATGAAGTGGTGGTGGATGGTACAGCAGCATTTGCATCCAGTTATAATCCAACAGTTACCATGATCTTTCAATAAACTTCTTGATATTTGGCTTTCTCCATCTTGTTTTATTGGAACCAGAAGTGATACGAGAGAGTGGTGCTAAGTATGACTGAACGCTGATTGAGATTTTGAGGTGACCAAAAGGTAATAACTAACTTTTATGAACTGAGAATACACTGTCCTCAAAGGTTTAAAGTTGACAACTCCCAGGCCAGACATCCGTTATTTTGCAAAGCCCTGTTCAAACATAAGCACCTTTCCCGCTGGAAAAAAATCCCAACACCCTAACATCTGGCTTTTGTCTTCAGTGAGAAAGGTTACAATCAGCATTCATTCCCAGGACAAATGGCTCTGCAGTAGTTACGGGTATTTGTCATCTCCAGCTCTGATCAGCAGTGATGGAAACATGACATCTGGGTAGAGGCTCTAGATTTTGCTGCTTTTCCGGCGCAATGCCTTGATGCTTAAAAATGCCATCCGTCCAAGCAGCGTTTGAAAGACAAACTGAATAAGTTACAGATATATAAAAGCAGTAACCACTGTTAACATTTTCACAGGCCTCTATGCTGCATTCTACTGCTTATTAAGCAATAAGAAATGCAGCTCTGCCATCCATCTGAATGGAGCCAGTCCATTTATGCAGTGGGGGTGCCAACACAGAGGGAACAACATCCTCCACCAAGGTTTTGAGTTGTCCAGTCACATACATGCAGGCATAGGCAGTTTAACCATACCTTATAGATAGGCAGTAACTTGGGGCTTCGTAATCCAAGGGGCCTTGTGAATTTGGGTATCCTTTTTGTTTTATTTATAAAGCATTTTTTTTTTGTATTTGTAATAGTTAAAAAAACAAATCTTGCTTTGCTGTGGAGTTTGGGCATCTGAGAAGCATTCAAATTCACAGATCCTCACTCAAACCAGAGGAAGTGCAGTCTGAGTGCAGCCCCCTGCATTGTCTGATTTTAGCCTGAACCAACACATTAGCAGTGTCTCCAGGTGCATCATTCTGGTTGATGCATGTCAAACTGTCAATACATCACTGTCCTATTTCCCAGCATTGACTTGTATCAACTGTCCAGAGAAGCAGCAGTTTTATCGCATTTTGTCCCACCAGGTACTGCCATCAACTGATTTACTGTACATCCAGCACATTGGTCCAGAGTAAGATCTAACTACCCTCCAGACTACCATGACATTTGATATGGATATTTACGATCCCCAGAGGATAAATCATATCCATGATCACGTTGATCCATGAAGGTTTCTCTATCTATCCCCACCAAGACTTCCTCTTCACCAACACCTAGCATAACAAAGGTCTTTCTACACTAATGATTCCCTGTGTATATTCATGGCCTCCAGACGATAAACCCTGTTTTTTTGTTACCCGCTAATCTTTAATTGAGCACCAGTGGCCGACTTTTCTAAAGCATTGGTATTTCTGCTCTATTTAGGCCTCTTTCACAGCAGTGATGAACAGGGTTTTCTGCTTTGGTCAAATCATTCTGGGGTGTGTGGTTCTTTCTCGACATTTCACTAAATTGTGACATTATTGCAAACATGGATATTCTGACCCTGAATTTCTCAGACAGCGAAATCATTTTAAACTTGTCATCTTTTGCAAAAGGATGCATTAATGTATTTAAAGTAAGAAATGGAATGTGCGAGTTAACCAAAGCCATCATGTCATTTCCTCTTTCTGTTCCCATCGCTGCTTAAGCTCTCAGCTCCACACATCCCTTCTAAATGAGCAACACTTTCATTTCCATGCTTGGAACGTGTAGAACTGCAGATATTAATGGCTAAGAGCTTTTAGTATTTCTCTCTCTCTTTCAGCTCTGCCATTCTCTGTTTTCACCACCTCTCCCTCACTCCTGCTTCCTGTTCTGGCTTTGAATCATTCAAGCAGCTTTTTGGGGTCCAGACTGGAGCATCCCTTGCTCAACAACTTGGCACCGGTCCTGGATAAGATTAAGAAAATCTTCTCACAAAAAATGCTGAGTCGCACAAGTCCCATATTATCAGCAGTACCAGCAGAGTGGCCCTTCAATGGGATGCACAACAGCCATTAAAACAGCGCCATGCAAAAGCAACACTTTAATGACGCTGTGCAGTGATTGGCTGTCAGTGCTTCTGCTCCATCTGCAGGACACAGTCCTTTACATAGAGGATCATATTGTATATTAGCAGATGAATATGTCGCGCAACTTGGCAGGGAAGGGATTCGGCTTCCTGAGGCACCAGATTGGACAATTTCCTTTTTGTTTTTGCCAGCAGGTCTCTATCTCTGTTTTGTGATCATCAAATGCTTTGAGATATAAATTAATTTAGCAGAGAGCTGCTGATTTCCATCCCTTTATCCTTTAATTGTAGTTCCCGACCTTGATTAATAAAAATCATTACCCTGTTAAAACGTTTTTTGTAACCCGTTGAATCTGGTAAAACAGCTTAGAAGATCCGGTCCTGATTCCAAGCATTTTATCATAGTTAGTGACAGCGTTGGTCAGTCTGTGGTTCAATAGTTATATATCTGCAGATAGCTGCACAGCCAGTGCTCAGATTGCCATGATATTTTCTGTAAACATGCTCCCCAGAGGATAAATTATTTCTTTTAAAGGTTTCGTGTCATCCAGTGTTTTTTTTTTTTTTTTTTGTTTTTTGTTTTTTTTTTTTTTGTTTTGTTGTGTGTGTGTTTAATTAGCAGGTCAGTATATTTTTTCAAACTGCTGTTTTTTTCAAGAATACTTACATTCACCACGCAAATATTAGGCGGCTAAAAAGTGCTATACTTTTTATTTCTTCGAGTTAAATTTTTCTGATCTTTCGCAGCACAAATAAAGGCATCAACCAGTCGTTGTCGTTGTGTGGAACGGATTGAATTGCACCTGTTTTTATGAAACAACAACACAGAGCCTCCATGGTCTGAACCAAGATGGCAAATTGTAGTGTCAAGGCCTTAAAGGACCAATATGTAATGTATTTACTGTAATAAATCATAAAATGGCCATGATAGGTCATCAGACATGAAGGAAACATGCTACATTGAAATACTGGCTTCTCTGACTCAGTATGTTCTCCTTTGAAATTTCCATTACGATCCGGAAGGTCGGAGTGATCCCATCTACTGCTAATTTCAACACCTCGTTGACACATATGAGACAAATCAGCATACAAACAGCCTTCTGCAGCCATGGAAACAAGCTAACCAACTGGATCAACAGAGATAACGTTAATATTAGATTCTACTGACCTGAAAGGCTTCGGCTCATCTCTCTCTGTGTGCAGATGGTTATCAAGGCAGCGAGTGTTTGAGTCACACAGCCACTGAAGTGATTCAGATTAGTGCTGCTGGCCAGGGGCCAACACAGTCATGTCTAGAAGGTAACCCTTACCCTCAAATTGCAAAAGCTCGCGCTAATTAATTTCACACTGAAATTAATGTTTTGAATTTGGACTGCTGTCACTATTCTGGTGTGATATGGTGTTTCAGAAATTTTTTGATGATATTGATAAAAACATTTTGGTTGAAGCATACTACACTTACACCAGTCATGTGTATAAACAGAAAATAGCTGTCTTCTCATCCTCATGTCAGAATGTCAGCTTTGCACACAAGATATCTTATAATCTAATCAGCAGACTCCTGAAGTTTGCTGACCATGAGGGTATAAACTCCCTGGATTTTAATGAGCCCATTCCTTAGTTTTTCGCCACTCTATTGTCGTATTATGTGAGGTGGCTTTATGGCATCATGGCCCCGTTTCAGTGGTTATGTGTCAGTATCAGAGTTACATTTATTGTTGCCATGGAGACAGCAAATGGACAGCTGATAAGAGCATGCCACTGTAGTATGTAACACTCCCATATGCCAGCTGTCCTGTCACCATGTATGCTCAGTACATGCCTCCCAGAGAGAGCTGCTGGCCCCACCATGGGCCTCCGGTTGGACCCATGATGTCATCTTGGCTCCCATTGTTCCAGCATCCAGCTTCCGACCAGCAGCTCCACAGGGACCCATGTGTCCGATGTTCTCCAGGACACGGCTGTCAGTGATAATTCCCCGTCCGTCCTGCATCTACCCTTCCCTCTGTATGTGCTGAGCCGGCTCCCTCGGGCCCCTGACTCAACCTGCAGGGGTGCTTACACTGCCGCTGACTGACACACCATGAAATCACCCATATGGCCCCCACCCTAGAGGAAAGCATGACGCTTCTCTACACGGTGCCACAAATACCACAGGGCACATTGTGAGGGCTTCCTCAGCAGATAGCACATATGTTTAAAGACATTGACTCTGCCAAATCATCCCCATCGCACCTTTTCCCTCCTCCCTGCTATCTTGCATAATTTGATTTTCCCAGTCCATTGTTTTCTCCCCATTGGCGGTTGGCATGGGGTAATGAAATTAAACTCTATTTCCACTCCCCAACGAGCTGTGGCTGCAGGCAGCGTCTGTGACAGGGCCATATGCTTACAGCAGCAAAACCTCAACTAATCTCAATCTCACTGAAACTTTCTCCGCTACCAACACCTCTCATCAGAAATGCTCAGTCACTCTCTGATCCCTAAAAATATGTGCACAGATGTGGCTCTTGACACTGCAGTAGGTTTTATTGTGCTTTAAATGGCCAGGCTGACCTGAAACATTGAATTTGTTGGTTTGGCCTGCAAAGTTCATATAGATTTTTTAGATTTTTTTTTTTCAGACCAGTCTGCCTAAAAGGGTTCTTGCTGTGTATTACAGGAACACATCCTCAGGGACAGCATGTCATTTTCCATTCATTACATGCATAGTGTCTTTTCAAAATAAATGTCTGTGTTCACAAGAATCGTACATAGTTTTTGTATTTGACAAGTTGGTGACAATTTACAGTACAATGTAGAGGTAATAGTTTCCTATTTTCCTCCAAATAAAGTGATTCAGGAGATAATCTGTTGGTTTGTTTCCAGTCAGTTACAAATGTTTCCTATGGTCATCTGGCTACTTGAGTTTCTTGACCCTCTGACTTATTTTTTGTGATGTTACCACATTTCCATATCTTAGCAATCACTTTGTTGAGTAAATAATTGATAGAAATGATGGACAAAAACTTAAAGACCTAAGCTGAGCTTGGAAGTTCATTCTTGACAAAATGATCTAACAAGATTTCTTTTTCAGTTGTATCTCATGATCTTCATCAGCAAATGGAGGACTTAAATAAGGCAGGCTTCCTTCTCCTGAGGCAAAGAAGCCAGTTCCTACAACAGTAATGTCTGTGTCAAACATGTAGAATCTGTAGGCAACAAGATAAGATCTTGGTATCGTAAGCGTTCTGGTTTCAGTTTGTAGTCTGAGTAGTACTGACCAATCATATGTCATACGACCATATACCCCCACCATTTGGTGGGAGTCTAAAGGCAGTCTGGGAGAAAATCAACTCAGTAATTAAAGTAAGAGTAAATGAGGTAGATGTAAGTTGCTGCAGGTCACCGGTTGAAGAACCACTGTAGCAGTTGACTGTTCCAACACTGTGCTCAACACTGTGTATATTCCATGTGGAGGAGAACCCAAGGCAGTGAGCAGGCAATCTTTGAGCTGTTACAGATGAACATTTTCCTCGTCATCTATCCAACTGAGAAAATAACATTTCCTCACAGGCACCAAAAAGCCATTTCCCTTTTATGAAATAACGTTTCATTTGGTCCATTGGTCCTGGAGCAGAGAGTGTAATTAAAAGGGAATTGCAGTACAGAGCTGAACAATGAGAGGAAAGCAGACAGACAGACAGACAGCAGCCTGTTATATGCTGATACAGTAAACAAATGAGCAGTTATTATCCACAGTCATTCACAGCGCAGCATCAGCAATCAGGAGGATTCAGTGGAGGCTTTGAAGACAGAGGTTGTTCTGATCATCTGGGCCTCTTATTCTCCAATCATGCCTGTTTTTATCCATTTGTATAGTTAGGATGTTTATTGTTCTGCTGTTATTATTTCACTCATGTCTAGTTTCCACTGTTTTTCTTGCTTGCCTCATGAAATGGCAGCAACTTTAAAGCAACAGCAGATCAATCAGCTGTTCTCTTACTGCCAGATGCAGCAAATCTGTGGAAAAATGAATGATGGCCTGTAAGGAACAGAGATGCATCATCATATCGCTAACTAATGGACTGTTATAAGGTTAACTGGGAGGTTGTCTTTGTTGAAACATTTAAATTGGGCTGGTACTTCCCAGTATGGAGTGCCAGCACTTCAGTCCAAACAAGTAGTTTTCCAGTACTTGTTATTGTGTACTGCTACCTCCTGGTGAACACTGGTACACATGATACCAAAACTAATAAACTCAAAACCCTGAGTTTCATTTAATTCAGCTCCTACTGCTGCTAACTGCAGTTGATTTCAATTGTGAGGGACATTTATTGCTTTTGATTATTTCAAAAACTATTACTTACGCATAACCTCATCATGAAGTAAACGTACGTGCACTGTTGTTTTGTAATGTAGCTGTCCATGGTGTTCCCCTGAGCCCTGGATACAAACCATTACAAGCATTCTCTGTTCATGTTAAACTGAGTACAGATCAAAGAACTCCTAGCTGAAAAACAATATGTACAGCACATAATATAGCGAAAATAAAGTAAGTGACTTGTAAGCAGCTTATTAAGACCTATATTGATGTTTATTGTTAGCCGGCAACCTGTAGTGTCTGTAGTGATTATGGTGGGAGCAAAAGAGAAAGTGGTGATGTAGGCACTGCATATAAAGGAGGCAGGGGTGGATGGATGGGTCAAACACATTCTCACTCACAACTTATCATATACTTGGACGTTTTTTATCGGCATAGTGTCCTTTCAAAATAAGCTTCTACCTTCAACCTGCTCTGTCCTTTTGGTCCTTTAGGTACAGTATGAAGGTAATTGGTTGGGTAATTCTTATGAGCATATCCTCAACAATTCATTTATGTGTCACTTTAATTGGCATTCCAGTATTATAGTATTATACAAAATTTTTCATATTCCCAAAAAATCCCATGAAATGAATTTTGTAAACCCTGCATATGCAAGAAGATGTATAAGACACCTCCAACAACGATCTTAGTGTTGCACCTCCATTGGGACTAGCAGACAATCAAATAAATGGTTTACTGCTCTCATGTGGTATGATATGATCAGTGGCAACTGGTGACTCAAAAAATTGGGGAGGATAGAAGAAAAACCAAACCTACATATCTCTCTTTCTTTATGAAACAAAAGAGCATAATTCTCATTCAGTAAAACAATAACAGAGCTATATATACAGTATATCACACTAAACAAAATATTAAATGCTACATATAGACCTATTAAGATTCTTAATAGAGGTCCCACTTCAAGGGAGGACAGCACCTGTCCATCCTCCCTTGGCCCAACCAATTTCTTACCTGCTCTGTCGGTGCCGCTGTTGAAGCATTTTAATTAGAATAATTTATTAGATTTTTTTTTTTTTCCTTAGAGAGAAAAATATTTTATAAATGATAATGAAATTTAGTAATAATTTATTACAGCCAATTACTCTTTTTATGTATTTTGATCACTTTGTCTCCTGTCAAAAATAGAGGAGGAGCCTCCTCTGTTGTCCACTGGATATGATCCTAAGGGCCCCGCTCAATGTGTTCCCATATTGTTGTCTCATATCACTTAAATGAGCAGGGCACAATGTGTATGTCATGTATAATGGCCCTTGGTGAATATAACTGGCCAGACCAATGTCTGATGGGTAAATATGAGATGAATAGTGGAATTAGGATGAGATGGCTGGTACTTTTTGTTTTGGCCCATAAATATGAAGGGTAATGCAACTGTAAGTGTGAATAAATGATTCATCATCTGTGACAGTGTACCAGTCCCACGCTGTGAGCCACAGTATCCGATGCAATTTGTGTTGAGCCAGGAGTGGAGACCTCATTCTGGTTCACCTGGACTATAATGATATGTGAGCAGGTGTACCTATCATCACCCCCAGCAGGACACACAGACACTGCTCACATACTAAAGTGTGTCTCCTCTACCTCCAGTGTTGTAATGTAATAAACACAATATGGACGATAAGTTACTCTATCTGCAGAGAGTTATATGTGCATAACTGAGTAAATACTGTATTTACAGTATAAAAAGAATGTTTGTAACCTCACGTATTGAAAATAAAAGATATAGTACACCCTGTTCTACAGTGTAACCTACAGATACCTTCAAAACTAAAGCTGTACTTGCTTATTGCTCATTAGAAAATAGTAGCATGTTAAGACACTAAACTTAGACGTGACTGTGGTGAAGTGTACAGCCTCAGATGAGTACAGCCTCACAGAGCTGCTCTTAGTTTTTGAGAAGAAGGCTCACATGTGAATGTGAGCCTAAAAATGTTCCCTCCAAGACGTTCACTGTGGTTCTCTCTCCCTGATAACAAATTAGGTTTTCTTTGCCATGCCATTGTCCTGACAGACCATTTTTCCAAAACAAAAAATAATCCAACAATAGTCCTTTGGAGTAAAAGCCCATTTTTCCGACAGTCTCTGTTTGTTCTAAAGGCCCATTGTACCAAAAATACAAACTCTCCATGCAATGAACCAAAGCACATGACCAGAGGTGGGTAGTAACCAGTTATATTTACTCTGTTATGTACTCAAGTAACTTTTTGTAAATTATACTGGTCAGAGTTTGGTTTTAATGCAGCATACTTTTTACCCTTATTGAGTAGATTTTTAGGGAAAAAAAATCATTACTTTTACTCTATTACATTTGGCTGATTCACCACACTACTTTTATTTATTTATTATTTTATGCATTCGTGATCCGTTAAGAGTTGGGCAGTCAGCTGGTCCCAGGTCTGCTGGTATTCCTACTACAGCCATGACTCCACATGACTCCGTTCAAAGCAGCACAGATGAAGCTACAACAGGAATAACATTAACGTTACGGCTTTCAAATGCTAGCAGCTGTTAGCACACAGTGCATTGCGGGCTCCAGTTGTGAACGCTGGTCTTAAGTCAGTACATCGGAGACCTGTGCTGACACTAGCTGACAGAGAGCAGTAATATGTCTGTTGTGTTAATACAAATATGTTTAATAACATATACACACACAGTATATCATGTTTCAAAACTACTACTACTCTTCCTGACTTCTGCCCTAATGTAAATATTCAAGCTAACGGTATGTATTAAAGTAGTCACACTGGATGAAAAGAGACAGAAAAGTAGACAATTTTGCATGTGTGCGCATTTATTTTATTTACATTATTAAATACTTTGTACTTTTGCTAAAGCATTTTTTGATGACTACATTTACTTTGACTTTTTGACAAATTAACACTTTTATTTGAGTTTGAGAAGCTTTATCTACTCTGCCCACCTCAGCACATGACTAAGTATTATGCAGAATGATGTCACCCAACCTGCTTGGCTGCGATATTTTTTTCCTACCATGGTGAGGACATGATCAGCCCTACTACCCTACTGCCCTACTCTGTCTCTGGTTGGTTTAAACTGATATTCCTACCCTAAACCTAACTAATCTCAGTCCTTATGCCTAAACTTAACCACCCCAACCAACGAAGGTAATGAATAATAAGAAGCAGAGTGGTGGGTCATACCCTTACCAGTAGTATAAAATATCAGGAATTTGTTGCAGTGAGAGTGTGTATAACAGTGGGCATTTGTTTTGGAGATAAGGCTTTAAGCGGGCTTTCAGTCCAGTGGGACATTTTTCAGATTATTGGGATTCTGAATAATGGGTTGTAGGAACAATCGGCAGTCTCCTCTGTGGTGAGTTGTCACTTTGTATATTCAGTAATGGACTGGGTCTCTAATTGAAGACCTGAACTCCAAATGTTTACTTAGTCAGCTCACAGTCTGGCACAATATTTTTCATTATTGAACAATCCATTTATTTTTTGTCTATAGTCATAAATGTTCATTAAATTTCCCAGAGCCAAAGTTCAACATCCCAAAATATTAAAATTACCAAAAGCAATGAATCCTCAATTTGTTCCAATCTGTATTGAAAATTAGACTTATAAGGTGAGTAATATCTGACTAAATCAAATAATAATAACCTTTTGAATGCATGTTAGCACATTTTACACACACTGAAATTTGAGAAGCAGAGAGATAACTCGTCAACTCTCTTGCTGCCAGACAAGGCATTAGATGAAACTTGTGAGGCTCAGATATCGGATATGGATTTCCTATAGGGACACTGGGCCATGGGAAAACAGCATGCACCCTGACATCAAATACAGCAATCTGTAATATTTATTTTGACACCAAACAATATATTTCCCATGAACAAAAATATTAAGATGGAATACATAATTTTGCTACGCTAAAAAATCTAAGACTGAAAAAAATGCACTTCTGTGAGATCTTGCAAAACTTAGCTTCATTTTATTTTGAGATTGGCCTTAAATATAATGACGAGAGACAAGAATAAGTGAGCTAGCACATCCTGCGGTTCCTCCACCTCACTCTCTGCTGTTAGGAGACTACTTGGAGGAGAGCAGATGGCAGCTCTGGAGACGGACCTTCAGTTAGTGGCTGTACCCACTCAAAACAGCAGCAACTGAAGTTTGCTGATCCTGGACTGACCCCCTGTCGGATCAGCAAACTTTCTGTTGCTGCCATTGCACAGGTTAGACCCAGCACCACCAGCCCACTGTGACCCCTTGTGCTGGGTTTGTACCGGCTGAAATAGAGTTGCTGATTAACAGTAAATCCATTACATTCAGTGCCCCATATAGCTATTTCCCAAGCTACTGTAGCTGTCTAAATTAGGGTGACCATATTTTCTCCCCTAAACCAGGACCCCTGAGTGTATCACACATTCATGCACACTCATGCACTTATGCATGCACCATAGGCATTTTCATCAGGATGGGGGACAATTATTTCAGCACCATAGAGAGCGCCTCAGTAGATGAAAATTTATGTTTTGTGTCCCAAAATCCACCAAGACATCATTTTTTAGGCAACAAAACTACTGTATAATAACACTAGTATATAGTAAGTAATATAATCATTCTCTACGAAGGAAGGGGTTGGCCTCCTGGAGCTCTTAAAACAGACAGACTTTCTCTTTGGCATGACAGCTAACTGTATACTGACAGGCTCTGTCGGAAAGCATTGCAAGAGTCATAGCAACAGCCTTGACAGCAACACATTGATTGATTGACGCATACACAGACAAATTAGTGTTGAATTCAGATGCTTGGTGCATTGTTTAATTTTTTTATAATGAGTTAGTTATGAGTGGAAGGGCAGAAATGACAGAACATGATAAACGTGCATGTAAAATACGTATATTTCAGCACTTGGTAGGGACTGTTGAAGACATTTCATTGTATTATCTGTCAGGACTCAGGACACCCAGTTTAAAACCGGGACAGTCCCGACAAACCAGGATGTCTGGTCACTGCACTCCAAGTGAAAAAGCAAGTTCTACAAAATCTCACAAAAGTATTTTCTTTATTTTTGTCCTCCCTGTCCCTTTCGGGGTTCCATTAATTTCAGCCTCATGTAATGCAAAAAATGTGATTTTTAACATGAACAGTGCACCAAAGGATTTGATAGAGACTGCTCTATTTCTTTCTCTATATTCTCTCCACACAGAATACTTAGCATAACAGTATCACCTATGTGAAAACACAGCCAGTTTCACTTGATGGCCAACATACTGAAACTATGGAATCTTTAATTACCTCGGTACAGTGCTGGACACCCAGGTGAGCTTCTCTGAAACTACAGAGTATATTTTCAAGAGTTGCTCACAGCAACTTTATCTCCTAAGGAAACTTAGTGGCCTCTGTGTCAGTCAGCAAATTTTAAAATAAGTGTACAAAACAGTGTTTAAATAGTTCACTTTCCAGTCTGGTAGGGTCACCTAAACTGTAGATATAAGAATAAACTGTCTAGGATTGTGTCAATGGCAGGCAAAATAGTTGGCAAATGCCAAAAGCCCTTTACTCAACATTTGCACAGAATCGACAAGGAAGAAAGTGAGAGTATCCTGGCAGATAGCTTCCATCCTCGCCTCAGCCATTTTGAGCTATAGAGCTCCGGGAAGTCCTATTGAGTCCCTCTGGCAACTAAAAATGTGTTTATAGAGTCATTCATCCCAAATGCCATCAATGTTCTTAACTCAACAATGTGACTGAGCCGATCTAAACCACAGATACTGATGCTGTTTAATGTGTGACGTAACCTGTCTATGCCTCTGTTTTTTACTAACTGCTGTCTGTCTCTTTAATGTCTGTTGTTTCCTGTGTTTGGTGAGCTGAAGATAAATTCCCACCCTGGAATACAAGGTGTTATTGTGTTGTATTGTATTATATTTTGAAATGTAGTCAAATGCACAGACATGGATGACATCTGACAGCTCCCAGCTCCAGCCAACACACAGGCCGTGTGCCCTGTCTGAATTCTGACTGCTGTGAGGACCTATCCAGGATCCATAGACCAATCCAGACAGGCTGACAGCTGCAGAGACATGCATCAAACTGTGCATCAGGGTTTAAACAGATCTCTCAGTGAGGTTTCACATCAAACCTGACAATGCTCAGCCACCCAGAAACAGGAGCTAACCTGTATGCAGATGCAACAAGTCAGCTGTTGTGTCAGAGTCAGTTGTCATATGACAAGTTGTGATACTGAGTTTGCATACAGATTGTCAGACTGAACCAGCAGCTCTTTTTACCTATTCTCCATTTGACTGTTAGTGATGTTGCCACTGTGGTGCAGCATTGGATGGACACTCAAGGCTCACTGGAGTGTCACTCAACAGGTGCTACAGTTTGTTTAATGCAATAAATCGCAAAACTTGGTCTCACCACGTCTGTCTTAGCAGTTTCACCCCAGATAGCAGAGCAGAATTGTAAATTTTGGAGTACACCTGCTTCCTGTTGGTAGTACACCTAACGTCTTTGTACCTAGCACCCATTCAATTTGTACCTTCAACAGAACAACGATGTGCCCCAAGAGACAAAAATGTATCTTTGCATAATTTGGCTGTAACCCCATTGTTCACTTGTGTTAACTTTAGTTTTGATAAAACATGATTTTTTCCAGTAAATCTTTTGCATAGACTCCTCCTCTCGTCATCAGAACCAGTTTGTGATAATACTCCTCCTGTACTTCTATTTCTAAGCTCCTCCCTGTGGAACTGGGGGTGTTTTTGCTCTGTTTCACCTGGTAACTAAAAGGAACTCACAATCTCCTGCCATCAGCAGTTTGTGACAGATGTGTGTGTGTGTGTGTGTGTGTGTGTGTGTGCGTGTGTGTGTGTGTGTGTGTGTGTGTGTGGCTGAAATTTCCAACAGGTAGGTCTACGTATTTCTCTGCCTCTGGTGGCAAGTTACTCAAAGACAAGTCAAGGAAATCTGTTTTCTCCCCCAGCTGGTTGAATACGCCTGGTCAGTGGTCCTCTGTGTCTGTGACATGCACCAGTGTGGACCAGGATGTAAACCCACCCACATCATTATTAGATGCTCAGAGCAACTAACATAGTACAAAGAGTAAGAAAGTCTGCTTAGGGAGGACGTTGGGGTAGATGGTTGGGTCAAACAAACACAGACTTTCACCCATCTCATCATCTCAGTTATATGCAGGAGACCCAACTCTGAATGGTTGTACATGGTCTGAAAATGAGCTAGTATCATTTTCCTGAACAACAGGCAGCTGGTGGCACTGTCTGTGAGTACCTTTACAGACCACTGTGATAACCATAAGTAACCAGACTAAAACCCCCATCACAGTACCAGGAGGTAAACAAAGTCAAAGAGATGATGTTTGACTTGTGCTGTCTCTGACAGAGGTTGTGGAACCTTCAGCTGCAGCAGTGACTCTCCATCAAGGGTTAGGGTCCGTTGATCTTAGCCAGTCCAGTCTCATTGTCAGGGTGTGAAATACAGACGCATTGTCACACCCCTCAGCATCTGATACCGATGCACAAGGCACCCTTAGGCTTTCAGGTAACTCCACTGAAAACCCATCCGAATCATTAGATGCTCAGAGAAACTGCTCCAGATGTCAGGTGATGTCAGACAAAGTGACAAAGTCAGTGTAGGGAGGAGATCAGGGTAGATGGACAGGCCAAGCAAAGCAGTTTTCACCCAAGACAGGATCAGCTGTGTTTCATGTGAAACCAAAAATCAACATTGACTTATCTGAAGTTATGCAAGTATGTTATATAAAGTACTTAACTTAAATCATGCCAAGTTACATAATCTATGTAACTAGCCTTATTTTAACCCAAGCAACCATCTTTTACTAAACCTAACTAAGAAGTTTTGTTGCCTAAACCAATGTGACGCCAAGGGGTCCTGACTAAGCGTCCATGTATTCATGCCAGGACTTAGGACTCACAGGACATTGTTACCCAGGGGGGACTTCTTCAAGAGTACAGCACAGGGGATTTTGCTCCATATTTGTCCTCTTCAATGCTTAAACATGTGGAGTCCTGCATGACCTGCAGGATCTGACCCTTGACAACGACATGTTGAAGGCTAATCTGATCTGACAGACTGTTAGGGTGTAAAAAGAGGGAAATATCGCTCAAAGTAGAGCAACAACTCACCCTGACCTACATCAGTGTCAGCAAGCCTTTAGCCTTTTATTAAAACACATAAAGCGATTACAGTTTGGTTTTTTTTTTGCCTTGTTTGAGTTTGACTGCGGGATAATTTGTCTTTATTCCTATTACTCACTCAAGACACGCCAGAGAGGAGGAGGGACAGCGTTTCTCTCCGTCATCAACTATGGTCAAAATAACCAGGATTGATGCTTTGTACCTGTTGTCACAATCACAGATACGTTGTAAAAAAAACAAACACCATCGTGAGACTGAGCAGAACGACTGTATCTAGCAAGCCACATGTCGACTGAAATAATCTGGTTATTACAGCAGTATAAACCCAAATAAACAGATTTTGCTGTTATTTAATTGCAACAATTGGATCAAAAGCATGCTGAAATAGTAACATTATGATGCCAATTTGTCAAAAGTCTGAATTCATGCTTTGTCAGGTATGTCTGTAAAATGACAAGCAAACAACTTTTAAAAGGTGTGATTTTTGAATGGATTTTGGATTGATCAGGGCTAAGCTATGCTAATATTGTAGCTGCTCCATCAACACTCAGAATAACATCATCTAAATCTACTCAGCAAAAATACATGACATGTGACAAAGACAGCATGTGTGGATGCTCAGCAAGATGAATCACAGCTTCTACAGTGTCAGTGACTGTCAAACAGCGTCCACCCTGTTCATGCCTCACTGTAAAGGTCAGAGGTCACCATGGTTACAGTGTGTGATTGACAGGATTCCTGACAGGGAGTTCCACACAAGCTGTCCACTGCATGTTTGCATGCATCTGCATGTTTCAGAAATGGCTCCAGGACTGTCAGCCTGAAAACTGCTTCAGTCTTTGAATTACTGTCTGTCACCATGACGTTGTAGAGGAGTACAAGTTAGAAATGTAGTGTAGGGAAGGACACAGTTAGTGGCCCTTTAGTAAATAAATCATAGAGAAACTGTGTAAGTGAGGCAGACATGACATTTGTTAGTTAGTTAATCAGAGGACACCAAAGCCAGATTTTGCATTTTCACTGGCTGAGGCCAATAAATAGTAGATGTCATTATAGTGGATGCTGGGTGTGAAGGGGTTAAAATGATGGAACATGTAGAATGTACTACATGAGAGGAGGTTTTTCTTTTGTTGTTCTACATTCATGCTCTCAGGCCAAATGTTTTGACCTTTATCGCCCCACCACATGATGTCCTCTACTTGAGCCCTGTGCCAGCCTCCGGCCTCCTCCTTACCTCCCTCATCCTCCCCCCAGCAGAGCAGCTCACCCATGACATTCTAATCTACTTGGAGAAGGGGAGTCGGGTTTTGCTTGGAGCTCTTCCTCTTCCCGCTCTTCATATTTCAGCCCCTCTCTGCAGCCAGTCGTTGTCACTGTCATTACCCTCCTGCAGAGCACACTGCTGTCCGCACACACTGTCTCTTTCTTTTTGCCCTCACTGTGTCTTCTCTGCAAAATGGACCAGATTCATAAAGCTGCAATAGATTCAATATTTAACATGATGGTAGCGACACATCTAAGTAGTCTCTGACTCAGTTCCCTGTGGTCTCTGCAGAACTCTGCAGTTCCATTATTTCAATCTGCAGGTCTTTCATTGTCATGGGAGACATTACCTATTTTTACATGGACACAAATAATCTGAATAAAGGCCCAATCAGATTAAAAATGCTTCATGTAAACACGTCGATTGGAAGATTCTGATCCGATATGGCCCATTCGGAAAGAAATTTCATTCCGAATGAGAGACGTGGTTTATGCCGATCGTTGTTTCGATGGCCGTCCATGTACACACCCATTCGGATCATGTCTTCCTGGTTGGGGTAAAATTATCTCCACTGCGCATGTGTGCTACATCCGTTTTCGTGTCATTTTTCAGTATAAGGAAAAGTATGCACCGGATCAAGGTCAAAAAACCCTACATAAACAGACACTGGGCCAGAATAGTGGAAAATAAAAGGTGAGGATGTGCAAACAATGTGACATTTGTTTACAACACAGGCAGACGTAAAGCTTCTTCTTCTTCTACTATTACCAGAAAATTAGACAACTCTGCGCATGCCCACAGGATTTATTCTGATTAAACACTCACACATGTATACGCATATCATGATCAGATCATTTGATTTAGTGTCCATGTAAACAGTGGATTTGGAATTTCCGATCAACCCAGGTTCAGATCGGATTGGAGAAATTTGGCACATGCAAACTCAACATTCTGTTGAGCTGTATTAAAACTCATGTGGGATTTAACTGAATTTAGGAACAGCTCTTTATCTGCAAAACAATCCTTAACTTTAACCTTGTTAAATTTTTTTGTCTCTTACAATATGGTTTTGCCCTGTCAGATATCATAACTCTTATCTTATCTTATCTTATTTGGCAATAAATCCACTATAGGGTTAAAAACATAATGGTTGGTGTTAAAACTACTATGTTTGTCCAGTGAATATGACACTGAACATTGTGAATATGGGACATCAATGACCAGCTGATTGAAAGGTGATGGACGGGGCATGACCAGCGCTCTGCTAGATGAAAGCCTGTGTTTGTTGGACCCATGCATGCCGAACATGCAAACTCCACACAGAAGCCAAGTTTGAACCTGCGACCCTCGCTGTTAGGAGACAGTGCTAACCACTGCACCACTGTATTTGAGACTCAGACTAGATCTAATTAGTCATTAATTGTGATTTAGTTCAACATTAGAACAGATTCCCCCTGACTTATAAGGGCAGCTGGGCTGGTTTTGTGTCAGGTGGACTCAGGGTGTGGAAGTTTTTGCAACACGACACCATTGTGTCAAAACGCATTCTGTATGTCTTCTATTAGAACTGAATGCATAGAGCGCTGGAGCATGTCTTTGACTGACTGCTGGTCTTTAAGGACTGGAGGGGCACAAATAAAAATCTAGATTTCAGCAGGGCTGGTTATCAACCCCCTGTGTGTGTCATGTTGTCTGTCTTCACAGCTTCAGTATCCTGTTCAGGTCAGTGTTGATGTTACTCTAGTGATGTTTAACATCTCTCCTTTGGTGTTTCCTCAGACTTGCGGCGAATGACGGCAGGTTTCATGGGCATGGCGGTGGCCATCATCCTGTTCGGTTGGATCATCGGCGTGCTCGGCTGCTGCTGGGACAGAGGCCTTATGCAATATGTGGCTGGCCTCCTCTTCCTCATGGGAGGTGGGTCACACACTCGGATGCACATATGCATGCACACACACTAAAAGTTGATAGCATCACTATCATCCCAATACTGTAAGAAACAACTATGTGTGTGTTTTTGTGTCTCATCAGTGGTGATGGTGGTGATTAAAATGGATTTAAGTGTAGTGTGTAAGTGTGAATATGCAGCCCCTGCATCCCCTAAGCACATACAAAGTCACACATAACCGTGTATGTCCCACTTTCTGGCAGTGGGCAGTCAGTAGTAACTTCATGCACACACGCACGCACACACACACACACACACACGCACGCACGCACGCACGCACGCACGCACGCACGCACACACACACACACACACACACACACACACACACACACACACACACATATGCAGCCTGTACTGCACAGCTCAGGCTTGGCAGGAGGCAACTGCACACTCAATTATGACAGGCCTTGGATTAGTGCTGTACCCTACAGTTGTATAATGAACAGGCAATTAAAAAGTCAATTATATTGCTTGGCAATAAAGGCAAAAGAAATAGGCTAGGTCAGTCTGCAGTGGCCAAATCAGTGCAAAGCAGCCCACAGGGTCACAGCGCTCCCAAAATGAGGCCATATTTAGAGTTACAAAAAGAAAAAAAAAAAGATTCGCTCAGATGAGAGTGGACAGATTTTTAAAACATACTGTATAGCAAAATACTGGAAGTAAGAGAGTCTGGGATTTGGTGGCATGCTCTCCTTGTTAGTGGTTTGGTGGTGAATTAGAGAGACCTTGTCTCTGGAAACACCATTCCATTCAAAGATGGCTCAGGGAGAGATCCAGCAGAGAAGAAGCAGAGAGACAAAACAGACCACAATACAATGCAGACACAGTAGAGTGTTGGTTGGGGACATATCGGGCAGCCCTTTCCATTGAATGCAGAGTTAGTATCAGGCGATGATTATTATAATGTCAGAAAACATTATGGAAAGGACCCTACAGAGAAATGAAACCTTTCCCTTGATCCAGTCTGTTTGTCACTGTGTCCAAGTCCTGCTCAAGGAGAAGTCTCATAGTGAAATCTAAATATCTGAATACTCTGGCTCAAACAAATACCATTGAATTCAAAGACCTCATCCACATTGTGGAAATCATCTATTCAGCCATGACATTGAAAATATTTTAGATAACACTAAGCTATGCTTTCTTTACTACAACACAATAAACTCGCATTTCTACTATGGTAGACTATTCCACTATTCCAGTGTCTGCTAACACGTCACCTCACAAGATTTCAAAATGAGACTTCTCTTTGAGTGAGTCTCTCGCCCCAATAGCACCATATATCATCCGAAAGAGATGTCCCTATTAGTCAGTTAGACACAAAAAACTTGCGAGGATAGGCTGAAAAATGCTAAAGTTGCCCTCTAACATAACTGGGACTTGGACTAACATGTCTGTGCTTTGTATGTCCAAATATCTACAATGATCTCCTCTGTATGAATTCTCTGCAGTATAGGAATGTCATACATTCTGGATGTAATGTTACCAGTGAACATAATCCAGGCAACACTAGCATTTCTCCCTAAATATATTTGGAAAAATAAATGACTAACATATTTTTTAGGAGACAGTGTTGGACACTGGCAGGATGTGACCTGGCACTAGATAGTGAGTAGATGTCAGGGTTATCACCGATCTGGCTGTCACTACGACAGAAGTTTGGTGTATTCCTCTCCTTCAGCACCCTGTTCTGCCATTACAGGAACCTTCTGCATCATCTCCCTCTGCACCTGCGTTGCCGGTATCAACTTCGAGCTTTCCCGTTACCCGCGGAACCAGTACAGCCTGCCTGACGACATCGGCCACGGCTACGGCTGGTCCATGTTCTGCGCCTGGGGAGGCCTCGGCCTCACCCTCATCGCAGGCTTCTTCTGCACCCTGGCTCCCTCTGTCCAGCCAATACCGCGATCTACCTGCCCCAAGTCCCGACAGGAGAACGGCACCGTCTGCTAAAGCTGGCAGCCATTAGACGACCAACTGAACCCACAGATTGACAACAAACAAAAACACTGTTCCATGTCTTCATCCATCTGTTCATTTCCAGTCTCTCCTGAATACAGATTTCTTTTTTATTTGTGTGTGTGTGTGTTTAAAAATGGATGTCTTGATGATTGGCTATCTTGAAAATAACAGAAAAAAACTTAAGAACTAAAGAAATATTATCAAAAATTTGAAATTGTGCTCGTTTTGTTGTGGAGCAGAAGCTGAAATGGACCATGACCAAGAAAAGTTTCGAAGGAAATACATGGAGACACTGAAAGACTGCTTTTTGGATTTGTTATAGCAAGAGTGAGGCTCTGAACCTCTAAAGGTGATGGACAACGGTGGGAACTGCTTCTATTAACTGGTCTACTGTGAGTGTGGAGAACTCAATGAATCAGCAGTATTGGATGGAATCAGTTTGATTAGGATCATGTTTCTCTTGGACTTGGTCTCTTGGAACCCCCTGTGAGATAATTCACAAAAGAATGGACCAGACGTGACACCATGTGACTTGCTGGGCTTGGATCATGTTTAGTGGCCATCTGTTAACTTTCAGTATTCCAGCTTCTGAGGTCCCTCCAGTTACTTGGGACATGTGGGCAAAGATCCAGGACCTCCATTGTTGTACATTATTGTACAGAATATTCCACAGAAGTGACAACCAGAAACTGTCATGTTGGACCATTTTCATTCTTGTGTAGGTACATTTCATTCTGTCTGATTATTCCAGTCTGCCATTTAGCATTTTATACATGTATTCCTCTTTTATTCCAAGTGTATTTTGCTTTTTACTGAGCCCTTCATGTTGTGAACGAACTGTCATCTGAGTGTACATTCAGAGCAAATGTTGTGTTTGTTTGATTTTTTTTCCATCGTAGTCACATAGAAGTAAATGTGTGTACGAGTGTGTGTATGTGTGGGGGAGGGGTTGTTTTGCAGTCTCTGTAGAAAAACATTGTAAAAAATGATCATAATGACAAAGTGGAGTCCTGCCTTGGAGATGTATAAAGGCAGGAGCTGATGAACACAGTGACATAATGGAGAGTATCTTGTCTGCCTTGTCACATGGCAGATAAAGAAGAGTTGTTTTAAAGGGGGGTAGCATGTTCAACTATGGAAGGCTTGAGTAACTGCATCTGATGAAAACTCACTCTGACTTTTCCGCTGTTTCTCCAAACACATGACTTCTCCCCCAGCTTTTATTTTTTTTTTCACCAACAGCCAAGACCTGGCAGGGCTTCCTGCAGGGCCCTCTCTCTCTGGGAGGAGGGTAAACAGCACAGTATCAAAGCACAGGGTTAAGAAGGGGTCACCTTACTCAGTCAAAACACGTCTCGACTGAAGAAGAAAAGCAAAGTGTTCTGTATTTGTTAGATTCCTCAAGGCCTCAGCTGCCAGTCATATGTCAGTTATTAAAATACACAGTAGCATGGGCTTGAATATTTCTATGCACATTAGAGATGATGGTCATAATGCAATAAATAGGCCATTTAAACACTCACCAGGACCAAATACAGCAGCTGGTTGTGCAGGCTGTGACAGCAGGCACAGATGTGAACATCCAGTCATCCTACAATCCAATACTGAAAGTCCACAGTCAAGGTGCTCCTTCATTGGAACCATATAGCCAATCCAAAAACACAACCTGAACTGGCATCTGTTCAATAATTCCAATTAATTATAACTTGGGTCTTATTTTATAGGCCCTCGTACCAGTTTGTAGAAATCTGGATATGCTATCTGGACTATGCTGATACTGAGGCACTGTGGCTTGTAAAGACTGGTTTGGCTCAGGGAGTTTCAACATTTTTACATCTGGAAACTGGCAAGCCAGTCTACACCAATCCCGAAGACCAATGGGGTGCATGAGTGACAGATGTGGTTAACCTAGGTTAACCATGCTTAATGTGTTCTGCATCTACTGTTGCCTTAATGCCTTTATTTGAAATTGAGGCAAAGTCAAATCATGTGAAGATTCAACCCAGTGGACGATACCTCAGCTGCCAGAAAGCTTCATCAGAGCTTGTTAGATGGACAGACAACTTCAGTTGTCCCCCACAACGCCCTTCCAGTGTTGGAACTGGAACCAACAATCCAACATTCACACCCACTTCAAGCTCTGTAGCTTTTCATGTAATAAGGACTGTCTGATAATGTGCGTGCTGCATCCCCATATTTAAACAATTATCAAGTCTTTCACCAAGTCTTCGATCATGGCCATTTAGCAAAACCCTACTGCATAAACACTTTAGTTTCCAAACTGGTTTGGACAGCATGTTACTAGCATTACGCAATAGGATTCTTGTATGATTGGAGAACAAATGAAATCGACAAAATGTACAAGATGAAAATGTGAATGATACAAGTGTCACCACCTAACCCCAAAGAAAAAACACTGAAGAAAAAATATAATGTATTCCAGGGACTACAGAGGTTAAACCTGTACAGCTAGTTTAGAATGTGCACTCTGTCAAAAAAAATCAATTGCATAAAGTAAATACTTCAAGTTTAAACGCAAAAATGAAGTGTTTGTGAGGACATACAGTACATCTGTAGATATCATAGACTGTTTAAGAAGTGGCTGTAGTCACCATGAGTCATACATTGGTTGGTGGACTGGTTGAGTTTGGCATCTTGGCCATCATCGTCTTGTTTCTTTGGAGTCAGAAGTGAACATATTTGGGTGAGAAGGTGGATCTGGTGCGGAGCGAGGCCCAGCAGGTAAAAGTAAAAAAAATGAGACCCAAGTTGTAATAAACCTGAATTTACCTGTAATAACAGAAACTCCCTGATCTATTAGCTGCTCTCATGCAACACCTTCCCTCAATGGGTTGCAGTTACATCCTTTAACATAGAGATCAATAAACACCTCGCTCTGTAATGGTGGTATGCTGTAGAATTGGCTGTATACAAAATAATACACAACTATTTCAGAGGCAGGATAAAGGCAGAAATTGTGAAGTTGTAAATTAAGTCAGTAATTTTAGAGATGGAAAAAAAATAAAGCAGTTTTTTTCTCCAAAGTGAATTTACGGTGACACAGTTTTGTCTGTGGGATCTAAAGAAAACTCTAGTGGGAGAGCAGAGTGTTTGAGGCGACAGCTGCTATGTGGGTTAACATATTTGTCACAGATTCTTCAGTTAGTGACAGCACCTTCAAAGGGTTCAATGAAAAGCGCTCACCCTTCTGCACCCAGCTAAAGCCCAACTAGAGACCAGGCTAATGAGATATGACAGAGTCAGTGTTTTTAATAATAATGTCATTGTTATCTGGAGACATCAAACATGGTTTCCTTCAATTTGTCATTATCTGGGGATAATCATGTTCTATCCAAGGCTGTTTCATCATGGAGTCTTTCCTCTGAGCCTTCAAACAGGCTTCTCAGATGAGATGTGACAGATCATAAACTGCATAGATAGGCCAACACACATTCTTATAACATAATCTAATACAGTATAATGAAGTCATCATCATAAGTCCACTGTTATAAAGCTCTTTCCTGGGATATCTAATAATGGTAAGTAAAGCTGAGCATCCCAAAAAAATCTTAAGAAAATGAGATAATTAAGTTTCAATCTCAACATAATGGACCAAAAAATGATCAGCAACCACGGCTGGTTGTTAGCTCCATACAAGCCACGCGGTCGTCTTAGCTATTGAAGTTCAATGAGGCAAGAGTCTTTCTTTGCTATCAGAGTGTAGTTTTTCAATAAGAGATGTTCCCTTGGACACAAGCTGATAATGCAGTTGAGCATGAAATGACTTTAACTCTACTGGACTTCAAGAGCTGTGCTGCTTAAACCTTCCTCAGCAGAGAACTGCTCACACACACACACACACACACACACCAGAGCCAGACAGGAGTTATGTGTCCCTGAACATAGTTTCATATAAAGATCTACATGGGCCGGGTCGAGATCTGAACATTCTAAGGTAGTGCTCCACAGTCTGGATGTGATAGTGCAGTATAGTGTAGTAACTAAACACAAGCTGACATTATACAAATTTCTGATTGATTATCAATCATTAAATCATCAAACGTGCACTCTATGATTTCTTTCAGTTGTCAAAGGAAACGTCCAGTCAGAAAAGAGTCTGGTTTTAGATTGAACAAGAGGACTGAATGAGGTGAGAAAATGATTTTATGGAGCAGATGCTTTGTTCAATTTTTTTTTCTCTTGAAAATTTGAAGATTAGTTAAAATTTCTTCATATCATCCATTGACTGACCATTAGTATGCAACCCCAAAGTCATTCAGTATGTAATATGTTTTATTCATATGTAATTAGGGCTGTCAGTTGATAATATTTAATTATGATTAATCGCAAATGAATTGCACTTTTTTATCTGTTCAAAATGGAGATCTGTCAAGTATTTAATTCTCTTATGAACATGAGAATGGATAAATATGCTGCTTTATGCAAATGTATGCATATATTGTATTTATTATTGGAAATCAATTAACAGCATAAAACAATGACAGATGTTGTTCAGAAACCCAGGTTCTGCATTTAGGATAAAAAATCTGCGCCAATCAGAACATGGCAAACTGCAGCCCAACAGGCAACAACAGCTGTCAGTGTGTCAGAGTGCTGACTTGACTATGACTTGATCCAGACTGACTGGGACTATCATAAAGTGGGCATGTCTGTAAAGGGGAGACTGGTGGGGACCCAGAGAACCCATTTACATTCACATATCTATTTTTATTTCATATATTGTCATTTCAAAATGTAATTTTTCAGAAGTCAGTATTTATTTCATTTTGGCATTTTTATGTCATGACAAGATTTATTTCATAATGTCAGTTTTGTTATTTAGCCTTGATTAACAGCGTCAGTGACTTAGCAGCAAGAAGCAATAGCCTCGTCAAAGCTAGAGTATGTAAGAGTATGTTAAGTTTAAAAAGTATGCAACCTAAAAACACATTCTCACTTTCTAATGAAAGTAGCTATCAACACTAGCTCCAAAAGTCCCTAAATCTAGAGAGAAAGTCACCAAGTCATCAACACTGACAGTCCGTCCCTTCAGGCCTCCCTCCAAAGACACTTTGCCAAATTATCATTATGAACACTGAACATGGCTACTGTTAGCACTCACAACTGTCAGGCTGGCAGCTGGAGGAAGATTCCAGTGATGTGCAATGAGTGCATGGGCAGAGTGCACAGAGGTAGACGGGTAGGCAGGTAGCCCATTCAACCATGACATTCAGACCAAATTAAATGATCGGACGGGTTTATTACAGTCCTGCAACGGCCACAAATACCTTCGACCTTCTACCATATCTTCTTTTTTGTTGTCAGAGCATTTGATTTATCAGTTGTTTTCAGGGTGTAAAGACAATTTCAATGCATTCTTCTAGAAAAGTATTTGTGCAGTACTACCAACCCTACCTTTAAGCAAATTAATTAATCATTTTATTCATATAGTTTATATATAGTTTCATATAGTTTTTTCATATTGAACACTTTGGTGCTCCATATCAGCTCTTCAGGCTAATGACTGGCTGCACAGAGAAAGAGTGAAATGTCCTTAAATCACATATGAAACCTGACTCAGACTGGAGCTGTACGTAACACTACACTTCAGACCTGTGTAGAAACCTGAGACATAGGTGGGACACATTGAGTTTGTAGGTAGTAGATCTCTGTTAACATCCATGTATTCATTTCTATCAGCTAACATCACATTGTGAAGGAGGTTTTTCCTCAGTTTATGATTCCTTCAGCCCCACCCTACAACTACTACACAATGTCAGAGGTTAAAAAAGAAAAAAAAAAATCTAACTTTTTGCTTATACCTGCAGTGTTCGCTTGTTCACAGACCTTCCTGTCAAGCATGGAGTCAAATTCAAAGTCAGAACTAAAGCTGAGTTAGCAGGGAGGCCCAGCGCTTAGCGTGGACTACAGTATCTCAGAATATGGACAGAGGTTAGAGGGAGATTGAACCACGACTCACCCAAACAGCAGGACTCACTTTATCAGGCCAACAGCTGTGTCACAGCTAACTGATGAAGAAACACAATTTTGACACAGATACTACAACTTCCATTGTGAACAGATGGTGAAAACTAAATTGATCCATCAACCTTTAACATCAGTAATGTGTCTGTTAAGTAAACATAAAATAGGAGAAAAAAAAAGGAAATGTTCAACTGTGGAATGTAAAATCACGACAAAATAAATCTCATCGGTGTGTTTACTAATTCTGTTGGTTGTCGTGCATGTTGGTTAATGCAAGTGGAAGGAGATTAAATTGATACACACAGTTTTTGGTAAATGGTCTGTAAATAAATAATTATTACCCAAGAACTGAAACATTCCTTCACAGAGGCAAATCAACAGGATGAGTTTCCCTTCATCGACACAGTCAGACATGTGGATCTTAGCCTTCAGATATGAATAAAGATCCTCATGTTGATATGCCACTTAATGTCAGAAATAGAACCTGCTTAACGAATTTAAATATAATTTTTAAACTCAATGTAGTCAGCATGAGTAGCCAATTAGGCAAAAAGAAGTGTGATTGTTGTTGAAAGTGTGAGTGTCACTAGTGGAAATGTAGCTTGCCATTGTCAGGCACAGCATGAGCGCTTAATTTGCTCATGACATTATTGCGAGCTGCTGCCTCCTCAGCAAGATCAAGTTAATTGGCCTCCACTGAAAGCATTTGAGGTCTGTCGCTTCCACTGCTTTTTATGTGGCCACAGCCGAACCTATCAGAGCCTCTCACTGGCTGCTTCTGACTCAAAACCAGTTCCCACATGGATGAGTAGAACTGATTCAGACTTGACAGTCAAATCTGGTTTTGTGTGTTTGTCACCACTGTATGGAAGCCCTGAAGGCCAATGAGAAAAAAATGAACCTTCCAGTGATGCATTTTCTGTCTGAACCACAGTTTCTCTCCTGTCTGACTTCAGAAAATGTGAGAAAAAAAGCTTTTGCCACCATGATCTTTTTTATAAGCTACTTTATTTTCATCTGTGAAAAGTGTTTGTTGTTACAATACTCTTTTCAGCCACAGGAGGCTGAGGTGCACCACTACTCCATGTTCTAAATAGGACTCAGCCATCATGTTTCTTCCAGGTGAGTTTTAGTTGACAGAACATGCTAACATTAAATATATGTAGCATGTGTTTAGGTACATAAATGCTTTTCACCTGTTCTGAAGTCATGAACTCAGGAGAGAAAACAATTAAATCAAAGTTAAAAAATGGATCACTAGAATTATTTTTTTCTCACTTGCCTCTGAGGACTTCTATGTCACATACTGGTTCGTTGACTTAGTTTAACAGGAAAAAGAAAATGTGCGACCTGAGGCTTAATTCCACTACAGAGGAAGGAGGAGAAATAGAACCAAACACACTTCATACTGTATTTTCTCTTTTATTTAAGATTTAGTTTGTTCCATGTTCCAGACCTCAGCTCTTCATTTTAGACACCTGAACTTTGTGAAACATGTTAGATTGTATCGGTGTCTTAATCCTCAATAACACAGTACAATTATGAAAGTTGTCAGGACGTCATGATAAACAGGGCTGTCAAAAATTGAACCTTTTGGGTGATGAAGGGGTACACGATGCACACCTCATGATGAGTTAGTCTGAAGCTACACTCTTACCTCCTGTCTCTTTAAGAGAAAAAGCTGTCTGCTCTGATTGGCTTGTGAGCAAAATATGGTGTGACATAGAAAGGGGAGCCAGATCTGAAAGGCTTGTTGAATGACATGTTTTCTGATCTAGACAGTCCACAGAGAACTGAGTGGGTTGTCTTCTTTCAGTTTGTGGGTTGGTAAACACTACAGATATACACATGGATGAGTACAAACACTGAGAAAGTGGGTTTTTAATATGTCCCCTTTAAATGTCTAAAAACTGACACGTCCAACAAATGAACACTAAACTAGGAGCTTTTCTGTCTGAACAACTATGAATCACATGACCACAAACCAGTGACTGCCCTGACTGTAAGCATCACTCATGCAGTGGAGGCTTTAAGCTGTTATATAAATCTGGGACAACGGGCGAGGCCTCAGCTGACAGTAAGCGCTACACAGTGGCTCTGGCTCTGCTGAACCTCATCTGAGCTGAGACGCCTCACATCTTGGCGCTGTCTGTCCAGCTTCAACCCTCTGATACAGAGATTTGGCCAACACATCTCCTGGGCACATGGTGAATATCTACTCAACAGCATGGAGGGGTCCACTTTCAGTAGAGTAGTAGTATGAAGAGAACTGTGTGCATCCACTCGGAAGTATATCCCACCCTGTAGTGGAGACTAGAATACACAAATTGCATGTCATCCCATCAAAAATAAGGCAAATCTTTTTTTTTTTTTTTGTTTTACATTATTCCTCTGATTGTGTAAATTCAAACATTACTCTACTGATTTAGCATTGCACTTCAATAACATCATCAGACTCACAGTGGACAGTTAAACAAAAAAATGGACGCAGCACAACCAGTGAAATCTTTATTAATGCCACACGTCATCATTTTTAAATCCTGGTTCCTATATTACCTACAATGCCACTAGCATGCTGACAGTTCAGTCAGAGATTCAGGTGTGTTATGCTAGCTATTACGAGCTACTTTTAAATGAAGTTGTTGCATTTTGATGTGTAACACAGCATAGACATCAAATACTTTCCAGGTCATATTGAACAGGTGACGCTCTGCTCTCAGTTTGCACTTAAATCATCTGTTATCTCACTTTCTTGATCAAAGAAATGGTCAACCAGATGACTGACTGAAGAAAAGACTTATCAAGAGATAATGATTTAAATCATCACGAGTCAGCAGATTTGATTCCAGAGCATCTCTCAAACATGAGGACTATAACTGATCATGTGATGACAGATCAGTATCTGGTTCTGTCTTAGCAGTACTTTGTGATCATGACACACTCAGACAGTGTAAAGGGGTGTGGCTAGGGTAGCATGCCTCAACCACCTCCAACAACCAACCAGAAACCAAGACGAGATAAGAAACACACAAGCCCAGAAGATCTGGTGGAGGAAGAAATTGAAATATTATATAATCTTATTAGTTGTTAACAGTTTTGTACTCTGTATGTGCTGATTTGGTGTGGTTCGAGGTGTGTGGCGGTCCCTAGTGGCAGTAAGCAGGTCTGTCTGGGTCTGTGTCGGGGGTCTGAAGGCATTCTGGAAGCCTGGTGGTGGGGACTGGAACTGGCTAGTGGGGGCTGGGTAGTGCGCCCAGCCGGCTCTGTTGGGGGGCGGCTGGCTCCCACAGGAGCCATTTTGTGAGGTGGAGCTGGGCAGGGCATCCACTTCTGTAAGCGTCTGCAAGGACTTGAGCCAGTGTGGAGGATTGTCGTCTTGAAGAGAGTCTAGACTGTTGCCGCTGGAGGTCGGGATCCCTGCAGAGGATGAGAAAAGCTGAAATGAAATCGTTTTAAATAAAACAGTAATAAATAAATGTTTTAAAGCCTAAATACGGATTATTTTTTTTGATTTACTATTCTTAAATTCCACACAAACAAGATAAAAACAAGTCAGCAGGAGAAACTAGCAACTTACAGAACACTGTGATCGAAGGGTCAAAGTTCATTATATATTCACTCAATGGAAAGACAAATATATGTCTCAACCAAAACAGTTAACGTCCCCTCCGTCCCTTCTATTGGAACAGTGAAGCCAGTTCCTTTATTTTTGCTGTACACTGAAAACATTTGGGTTTGACATCAAAAGATGAATATGAGACAAGAGATCAGTATTTTTAACTTCAATTTCCAAGTATTTACATCTAGCTGTGTTACACAACTTAGAAGATAGCACTTTTTGTAATGGAACACCAATTTTTAAGGTGAGCAAAAGTATGGGAACAGATAGACTTGTTTCTGGACTGTTTTCCTTGGTCTACAGGTTCTTTCTTCTTCAGGACGTTCCAAATGGTTGTTCAGGCTGTGGCCGATGTTTGTGCTATGGCTCTGGTTGATCTTCCATCTTCTCTCAGCTTTTCTCACATCGACAGCTCTCTGGTCTTCATGTTATGCCTTTTTAACTAGAAATGCAGTCTGCACATGCAAAATCCAAAGCTGAAGCTGAGACATTTAGCCCTATTCATTGTTTGAGTAATCAATGTAACAGGACACACCTGGGCAACAAAAAACACCTATCAGTCACATGTTCCAATAATTTTGCACACTTGAAAAAAAGTGGGTTCAAACAAACGATGCTATCTTCTAAGTTGCGTAACAGATCTAGATGTAAATCTCTGGAAATAGAAGCTGAAATACTGATCTCTGGTCTCATTTTCATCTTTTGATATCAAACCCAAATGTTTTCAGTGTACAGCAAAAATAAAAGAACCGGCCGCACTGTTCCAATAGTTTTGCATCACCATCCCCAAAGGCCAAAGGTAGACTGGACTCATGATCTGCAGAAATCTTCCAACAGGTAGTCCACCACATTTACAGGGGTCCACCAAGCCCCCAGCAAGAGCTCCGGACTTTGACGCAAATTTTAAATAGTGACCAAATCACTGAATTATAACTTTTGGGTCCTTCACATGATGCTATTGTGCCCAAAATACTTTTTTCCCATAGACTTCCACTGTATCACTCTGAACTGGGAGTAGACTAAACACAGGATGAGCTCATCCTCCAGACAGCAGCAGCAGGGACATGGAGCTGGGTGGAGATACAGTAGAAGACCTGACACACCAGGTGAGCTGAGGCTACTAGGTCCAATAGGAGTGTAAGTTTCATGAAGACTAAGTGAGGTGAGCTTTCAACTTTATTTCAGCACTCTGTCCCCATAGAGTTCTGCACAAGGTAGTTGGGACATAAGAAACATTTGTTACAGATCTGTCTGTGAAAATATGTAACTAAATACGTACTGTAGCAACCCCCTTTTTACTGTCCCTGCAGATCTGTGCTCTAAGCTGTAGGACAGTGATATAGTGAATATGAACAGAGTCTCAGACATGATTTTACAAATACTGAGGAAATGAGTCCAAGACCTCCCATGTCACTAAAACCAAAAAATACATGATTTTAAAATCCTAAATGGCTGAGAATGAGACTGCGATCATACTATTGTCATACAGAATATAACGTATCAAGAGGAACTGAACATGTGCTGTTGGTACTTATGTGATGTTTTACACATGTATCTTTAGTTACAGACATATGAAATAATGTGTGACAATTCAGAGAGAGACTTTGAGTTAGAAATGGCTCTAACACTTTAACCTATTAACTGTATAGTGACATCTGATCATGGACCTCTGCATTTACCTGCTGTTAAGGGTGCTTGGTATCTGGACTCTGCCTACACTCACTCTGCTCTAATGGATTTCTCCTTTATTTGAACATTAATGTGTAATCAATGAGATCAATACGACATTAGAAGGAAGCCCCATTTTTCCCATGTTTGTTCTTTCAGTAGTTGCCAGACATTTATTTATCTCTGTACTGATATGTACATGACATGTACAGACATGACATGTATGTGATGCAGGGTCTGAGGGTGTGTTTATGGTCTGATGGATAATCCTGCTGACGAGGGGGCTGCTATATGCAAAATTCATCAGCACTGCATGACTCCTATTTTCAAACTTACATTGATCATCACATTGGTTAGTATTGATTAGTTTTTTTATCTGTTGGTGAGGTGTTTTGAGTACCTTACTACTCCACTGATACACTGCCAGCTCATCATCATATTTTTAGATAAGTCTGTTGCCTCAGCAGCAGCTGGCTCCTACCTGTGATGATGGCTGGGTCCATCCATCTGGATGTCCCAGAAACCCCCGGTGCCCCTGTGTGGTTGACGCTAGATGAGGAGGAGGATGACAGTGAGGAAGACAAGGAGTTGGGCAGTCCTCCAAAGCTGATGTTGATGTTGGGTAACAGTGCTCTGAGGCCATCCTGCCACTCTTTCACATTTATTCTCTCTCCACAGCTACTGTTTTCTGCATGGAGACAGGAAGGGAAGATGCTGTTATAGGTGCTATAATATTGTCATTTAAAATATGGAGTCAAGACTGCTGTTGGTCTGCATGGTGGTCCAGTGGTTATGATATTAATCAGGAACTATTTGATCAAAGAATAAGTAAACAAGATGATGAATCTGAACATATATGCCAAATTCTGATATCTGACAGTTGTTGATACTCATGTCAGTAGACACATCAGTTGGTACTAAAAAAAAAAAAAATTGAAGAGCAATATATAGCCCAGTATTAAAGATATTTAAATTTGTCCCTAAAAATAAAATACAACTGTCTGTGTTCTCATCAGTGTGGAAAAGGTGGTCCACTAACATCAAGAGTTAGCTGCTTACTACATGTTACATCACCTATTCAATCGTTAGAAATCTGCTGTGTTTTTTACATCAGTGAACAATAATTAGAATTCAAAAATGTGCAAAGATAATCTAATGATTACATCAAATTTTCTGTCCCTGTGGTCAAAAGTGTGGAGAGTCCAGAGAAGCTACAGAAGTGAGCTAATTATTCAGCTGCCATGTTTTCTCCTGCGGCCCAAAAGTAGTGTGGCAGTGCTGTGGTTGGAAGCTGGAATCATTTAGAGCTCAGTCTAATGAGACAGCAAGCCTCAAAAGGAAGTCAGCCTTTCCAGTTACCATGGCTCTATGAATAATAAATACTAATTGACAGGATGATTGTTAGTTGACTTACTCATTAACCCCCACAGCTAGCTTCCTACAAGATGGCCGAGGAATAGAGGCGACTATAGAGAGGCTATGCAGTATTATTTGCAACATGTCTTGAGATGCTGTTACCATAGCCATCACTTCAAGCATTAAGTCTTAGGAAGGTCCCCTTAATTATATTAAGCTTTTGAATAAATACTGTCAAGCACTATCCCCCAAAACATGATTGATTAAGAAGAAACAATCCTCCCTCAGTATTCCTTTCTCATTTTAATCAGGCTGTCAGGCAGAGGAGCATGGCTGGCATTAACATCATCACCTATGTTTCCATTTGCATCCCCAAATAAACAAGTGCCTCCATGTTTAATTCATGAGACTGAAAATTGCCGTCAAAATCAATTTTAACCAAGTTATCCTTTACAGGGAGGCATTCGTTTCCACTGAATTACCTGGTGTCTTTTATGACTGCTATCAGAGGAAGGCTGTCTGCCAATGCAGCCTCAACTAGTTTCATTTAATAACTATTATCTTATGTTTAGATGTTGCTAACTTACTCATACATTATTCATGAAATCAGCTACAGCTCTGATCAATGCCAGCCTCGGAGAGAAGCAGCTTCTTGGTTTGAGTAGCTTACTTCTGTGCCGCCCCATGAACGTTTTCATCAGGGGCCGATGGAAACCTTGGGGTGGCTCACCAAAATAAAACCCACAGCTGAATTTCAGGAATTCTATTATGCTGTTGTAATATATAGGCCATGTCAATACGAGTGCTAAAACTACTACTGCTGATATACAATGCTTTCTAATTTTAAAGTTTAATGCTACTAATTATCTGATGTGTATAGGCTAATACCAGTTCAGTTAACATTTTGAGTTCCACAACAATTCTGTCTTAATGTGTTATGTATCTGTATTTACTGTACATGTTGGTCAATTCATTGTTCTTCAAATAGGCTAGTTGTCCTCTTCCTAAAAAACACACAAAATAATCTCTCATTCATCATGATGACCCACTAGAAGTGTGTGGTGGTGTCTGTATCTACAGAGACCCTGGAGACCTCTGTCTAAATTTTCTCTTATTTTCTTATTTTGTTGTGTTCAGGACATTTCTGGGCTTCAGCAATAGCATTTTATTCCTCCGAGTCACTGCTCTGTTCTCACTAATGCCGCTCCCTCTCTTCATTCACTCTATTGCTCACTCTACTATCACTGCTCTCTCACATTTTGGATTTGAAGCCCATAAAAGAGGTGAGCCAAAAAACATAGACATGAATATTAATAGATAGTTAATTATTAGATAATTAATAGATAATTGATAGATAACATAGACACAATAGACACAATAAACAGAGCATGACAGTAGCTAGAGGCCATAGCTCTTGTTGGCCAGATGGGTTTTAAGGACGTTTTTCGAAGCTGTCCAGAGATGGGGCATTGTGGAGCTCTGTGAGTACAGGGTTCCAGAGGGTGGGGACTGTCACACTGAAAGCTTTGTCTCCAGAGGTTCTCAGGTTGGTGTGGGGGATGGAGAGCTGATGGAGAGCTGATGGAGAGCTGATGGAGAGCTGATCACTGCCTGAGGATCTCAGCTTCCAGGACTGTGTGTGGGTTGAAGGAGGTCAGTCATGTACTGAGGTGCCAGGGCATTGAGGGATTTGTAGTTGAGGAGGAGGACTTTGTAGGTGATGTGGGACTTAACCGGGAGCCAGTGGAGGTGAATGAGGGTGGGGGGTGATGTGCTGCCAGGGCTTGCGGGTGAGAACCCTGACAGCTGAGTTCTGCACATACTGGAGCCCGTCCAGGGCTTTACTGGGAACCCCCGGGCAGTAGTTCAAAAGGGAGGTGACGAAGGCATGAATGAGGGTTTCTGCCACAGAGTTGAGAGAGGTTTCTTAGGTGGAAAAAAAGCAGATTTGGTGAGAGACTGGAATGAGAGTCATGTCCAAGTTAACACTGAGATTGAGGACTCCCAGGGATGGAGAGATGAAGACCCAACCATGAGCTGTTGTGTTGCTGTTGAGTCTGAGAAGGTTAAATGACATCCAGACTTTGATTTCATACAGGCAGGTGACAAGTGAGTGTGGGTGGAGCTGGGTAGCTGGTTTGGAGCTGAGATACAACTGTGTGTCGTCAGCATATGAGTAGAAACTGACACCATCGTGGTGGATGATCTGACCAAGGTGGAGCATGTAGACGGTGAAGAGGAGTGGTCCAGGCACAGAGCCTTGAGGCACACCATGGTTCACTGGGGCTGGGGTGGAACTGGAGTCTCTGATGTGAGGTACAGTTGTGTTCAAAATTATTCAACCCCCACACTAGATACGTGTTTTTGCAAGTTTGACATTTAGTTTTCATCTTGTTTACAATCACATTAAATAATGACATGTCAAATAGACAAATACAACTGAAATAACAAAAATATTTTTTGGAATATTCCAATTAATGGCCTTTCTGTGATTATCTCATTGACAAAATTATTCAACCCCCCTAGTCCACCACTCTTAAGAACAGAGGTTTCCATCAGGTGTTGTCAAACAGCTGATGGAAAACACCTGTAGATGTGAACGGAACCCTAATGAGCAGCAATTAAGCAGATTTAAAAGGACTGTGACACATGGCTCTTCTTGGCAGTTAATGACATCTTTGCAACATGGTGAAGTCCAAGGAATGGTCAAAAAAGTTCAGAGAGGAGGTCATTTCACTTCATAAGCAAGGATATGGATATAAAAAGATGGCAAAGAGGCTAAACATTTCAAGAGACACAATTGGGAGCATAGTCCGCAAGTTTAAAGCTAAAGGCACAGTGGAAATGCTACCTGGGCGTGGTAGAAAGAGGTTACTGTCTGCAACTGCTGCGCGATACCTGAGGCGAAAGGTGGAGAAAAATCCCCGGTGACAGCTGAGGAACTACGACAGGACATGTGAAAGGGAGGTATTCAGGTTTCTGCCCAGACAATAAGACGCACACTGCCAAATGATGGCTTCCATGCAAGAACTCCCAGGCGCACAAGAAGAGTTGACTCCAGTATGCTAAAAACCATGTGGACAAACCACAAAGGTTTTGGGATACTGTTCTCTGGAGTGATGAGACCAAACTGGAACTTTTTGGGCCAATGGATCAACGGTACGTGTGGAGGAGAAAGAATGATGCCTATAAAGAAAAGAACACCCTGCCTACTGTGAAGCACGGTGGGGGAGTCAGTCATGCTCTGGGGTTGTTTTGCTTCTCCAGGTACAGGGAATCTTCAGCGTGTGCAAGGTATTATGAATTCAGTTCACTACCAGGTGATCTTGGATGCAAATGTCATGCAGTCAGTGACAAAGCTGAGGCTTGGGAGACGTTGGACCTTCCAACAGGACAATGATCCTAAGCATACCTCAAAATCTACCACAGCTTGAAAAATAAATGTCAAACTTGCAAAAACACTTATCTACTGCGGGGGTTGAATAATGAACACAACTGTATGTTGCTGGAGTTGGTCGGTCACTGCTCTTTCCAGAATTTTACTGAGGAAAGGATGGTTGGAGATGGGTTGGTAGTTGTTAAGGTTATCTGGGTCCAGACCCGGCTTCTTGAGGATGGGAGTGACAGATGCCATCTTGAGGCTCTTGGGTACCAGACCAGATTCCAAGGAGGAGTTGATGATGTCTACCATAATGCGGCACAGGGCAGGTAGGCATACCTTGACCAAGGCTGTGGGCATGGGGTCCAGAGAACTAGTGGAGGCTTTGGCCTTCATGACTAACTTGGCGACCTGAGGAGCATCCACAGGGAAGAAGGAGGAGAGGGAGCACTGATGTAGGCAAACAGCAAACAGAGCTACACCCTGCGGATGAGATGTGTGTGTGTGTGTGTGTGTGTGTGTGTGTGTGTGTGTGTGTGTGTGGGGGGGGGGGGGGGGGCAGCATTCTGCATTCTGAGGTGGTTTTGTTGGTTGCTAATGGGGGTGGCATAGTACTGTATTCTAGCCTGTAGGAGAGCTACTTTATTGGCTCTCACATGCTCTTTATAGGAATCAAGGTGGACAGTGAGTACAGGTCTTTTGTAGAGCCTGTAGTCTTTAGGGTGTAGAGTCCAATGGTGAAGACTGCTGGAAAAAGCGGCGTTGTAGTGGGCAACCAGCCCACCCGCTGAGGTGTCGCGGGATGTGAGGCCAGAGTGGTCGCTCTCAGGTAAGTCAGGGCTGATGTACTCACTGTCATGATGTATCTGTATGTGATAGTATAGTTTGTGCACTGCCTGGGCAGAGTGACAGGAACAGTGCAGAGGATGGCGAGATGGTCTGAAACGGCTATGTCCAGGCACTCCAGTGTATCACCTTTGGTGGGTGGGATTTTTAACATGCTTTGTGATGTGTCTAGCAGTGACAAGAATCCAGACGCAAATGGGCATAAAAAATTATAGAAAATTACTATGTATCCTCAATCTTTTAGAATGATACATGACTTTCATTTTTCGGATGATTTTTCTACTAACTCCCTGAGTTCATGTTCATTAGCTAGTTAGCTACAGCGGATAAAATATGCTAGCAACAGCTGCTTTTTTTGGTTGGCAAAATCTACCATTGGTGGCTAAAAATGAGAAGCTGCTGTTGTCTCCTGAAACCCACTGCTTCAAAAATGACTGTGTTTTGATAGCAAATTTTGATGTCAATCATTATCAATGTAAAGTGTTTACTTGTCATGCAGACAAAAAAAGCTTGAAAGTCTTAGCAACAGTAAATAAGTATGTGAAGTCCCCAAAATCAGACACCAAAGGCAACTCCTATATGGTTGGAATGTTCGGGTGAACTAACACTTTATGGCCATGTAGAGTGGCCAAAAGTACTTACTCCAACTTCATCAAAAAAACATCAAGGAAAGCCAATTAGAGACTGCTGAGTCATTATGTTAATCAGAAAAAAAACATCTTTTTTAGATCATTTATCTCTATAAATATCTCCAGCAGGACAATGCTACCTGTCTGGTCCTCTCCACATGATAAGCCAAAGGTCGTGGTAGAGGGTGAACAAAGATGGAGGGACTGCTGCTGGACCATGTTAAATTAAATTAGCATTTGGCTCTGCTGAGACAGACAGAAAAGTACAAGGACCTGTATGGCAAGCACACCTTGTTGGTGTTAATAACACGGACCTTTTTCAATAAAGAATGCATCAAATTTGAGATTTGACGGTGACTGAAACTGAACTCAGTTAAATTTGCAAGAACAAGAAACATGATGTACTTAATTTGGAATAAGGACAACAGTTTTTTTTACTGACATCACCAGCTCAGCCAGGTTTGAGTGATCAGTGACACTGGTAAAAGACCTGCATGGAGGTCAACAAATTAATATTTTGATTTACTGCTTTAATTACCTTTGTATCAATTCCCTTATTTATTTACTCTTTTTGATTCATTTTCCCATTTGTTTATGTATTATTGCACTTACTTACTTATTTATGCACAGTTTTCCCATTTTGTTTCTCCCCTTATTTATTTCCCCAAACTTATTTATTTCTGTATTCTTTTCTTTGTACATTTCTATGCACATTTTTTTTTACATTACTTCGTGCATTTCTGCCTCACAAATGATGAGGCCGTCATTTGCGTCAGAGTGCACGACTATATGCTTGATAGCTAGCTAGCTAATGGTGTCTGCTTCTGAATATCAACTCCAGTCTTCATTCCCAGCACGTTCAGCGGCTTGTTGGCCTGCTGAACTGTTCAACAGACCCACTGCCAGTCTACTCCCCAAGGTTTAGCTCATTTAGATTTGGAATCTCCAGGCCAATGCCACTGGAAATGCAGCATGAAGCGACAACAGCACCCCAACATTGGTCACGTTGTGGAGTCGTTCTCTCCATCATAGGACATGGTGCCATGCAGAGTCACCCTTGTCAGTGTACCTTTGTAACTGAGAGGCGCTGTGCGTTTCTGGCGACATCTCCCTGGAGGTTCCCACTCTGAAAACCTTGGTGGGTCCGTGAAACAGTTCAGCTTCAGACAGTTGATCTGCACATCTAAACCAGTATTAGGCAGCAGCAGGTCAACAACCTGCTGTACAAAGCTGGGAAGGAAGACTAAAGGTAATATTTCTGTTAAATACAAAGTGAAAATCGTGCAAAAATAAATAATGCATTTAAAACGAAATATAAAGTCAATTTTAAGACATTCAAAAATAAATTAAAACGCCGGTTCTAAATATCAGGGGTGAAATGGCCCTGCCTGGTAAAATAGAATTTCACATTACCGTCAAAGTCCAAAGAAGACTCAGTTTGTGACCATTTAAGAGCAGATTAATGGGCATCTCTGTAAATTAGTGCACTTTACGGTCTACTCCCCGTAGCTGCTGCCAAGCTCCTCCTTGCCTTCAAGAATTTTTCCATCTCTTGTCTTACCACAAACACTGCCAGACTTGTAAACATGGGCCTGAAGTAACATCAGTACTTGTGATGGCATTTACAGCCACATTATTTTAGAACCTGAAGTGCTCTTTGGATGGTGATTTGCTCCTGGAACAGGTGTTAAGTGAAGGTTAAACATAATCCAGTAGAGAAAAAATGCTCAGAAACATGAAATAATAGCTGTGTGGTCAGGCTGCTTTCTTAATACGTACTTGTGCAAAACCTGTCTGCTGTGTTACAGTAATGCCACAGTAAATGATGTGCTGCCACCAAGTGGTCAATAAATTAGCATATGTTTACCCACAATACAATGCACTAAAATTATGTCATGTATTAGCTGTTTAAGTTCCCAGTTGTTTACCTGTTCTGCAAAGACAGTTTCTTTGGATAGAGAATGCCCTATATTGCACTGCATTCTGTGTCTTCTAATTCTGATTAAGAGCACATCCTTAGCAGAAATACTCTGCAGAAATGGTATGATAAGTAAGTGCCAACTAAGTGCCAAGTTGATGCATATGATCTGGGCAGGATGTTTGCTCTTTTTCTCCATAATTTGAAAGCAGTCTGGAAGCTAAACAAATAGTTCTCACCCTTTTAAAATTTCAACCCTGTACCCTATGTAAAGTAAACGCCACAATGATTAGAAACAAACAAATCACACTAAACAACTATTGTTTACAACTGTAATGCACATTGAGTTAGACAACATTATATGTGTAGTTGTCAGATCTCCCTGATCCAGTCTTACCTGTGATGGGGATTCCTCCAAGCCCAGTACTGTGAGGTCCTGGCAGCACTGTCAAGTTCAAGAAGCTGCTGTGTGAGGTGGAGGCTGTTAGACTGACTGTGCGGTTCAAATGCACAAAGTTGCTGCGTGGGGATGTGGAACCCATCCAAGAGGAGCAGGAGGATGAAGATGTTGAAGAAGGGTGAGTGGGGAAACTGCAGGAGCTACAGTTTCCCCTGTGAGGGTGCTGATGGGAGAGGTGATGAGAGGGTTGGAGGTGTTTGGGGAGCGGGAGTCCTCCTGGGGGCCCGAGACCTTTGCTTAGTAGGGATCTGTGAGTTCTGTGGGAGAAGGAGCCTGGTGATAGGGAGGAGCTGAAGCTGTCTTCAACAGAAAGCTCTTTCTCTATGAGGTCAGCCAGAGCCCTGCGAGTGATGTCAAAGGGGTCAAAGCCCAAGTCGTCTTCCTGCTGCTGTTTGGATGAGCCGAAGCCAAATGCCGCCTGCCAGTCTGTGGATGAAGACACTGGCATGGTATCTACACACACACACACACACACACACACACAGGAGACAAGCTGTGAGCAGGATTCACAAAGAAGTAGTCAAACGTTCATCATTTATACACTGAAGTCCTTCAAGTCTGGGTAAAGTCAAATCAGTCCAATCAGAGATTTGTTTCTAAACACATTATACATATTAGAAAAGAATTGCTGAAAACATGAAAAGAGCATGAACTATAAAGTAATGAACTGTGGATTGAGACCATTAAACTGTTTTTTTTTTTTTTTTTCATATTTGTGTTGAGGATTTTTTTGGTGAAAAAAAATCAGGAAAATGAAAAGAAAAAAAAAAAAATAGAAAAATGAAATCATGGTAAATGGACTTGCATTTATATTGCGCTTTTCTAGTCTTCTGACCACACAAAGCACTTTACACTACATGTTAGCATTCACCCATTCACACAGGCTATGAAAGGTGCCAACTTTGTTCACCAGGATCTAATCAAAATACTCATTCATACACCGATGGCTATGCCTTCTGGAGCAATTCGGGGTTGTGTTTTACTCAAGGACACATCAACATGTGACCAGAGCAGCAAGGGATCGAACCACCACTCAGAGGGGCTCAGACACCTTCCAATTGGTGTCTGAGCCCCTCTGAGCCACAGCCGCCCCAGTCATGGCTCGATAATGCACTGGAGCCATCTTTAGCCTAACCCCTCCCCTCACACTAAACACTAGAGCACATAGCATCAGTGGTTCTCCCACTCAGTCACCAGTTAAAAGACTTTCTCACCACAGCCAGTGGTGATCTGGTCATCTGGCATACTGGGACAAATCCCAGTGGACCGTCAAGCAATCTAAAAAAGTTTTACTGCCCGGCCTCGTCTGTCTCTCATTGGCCCTCGCCGAGTGCCTGTCAGTCAGATTGTGCATGACAACATGCTGTGTGTTCCAGGATGAGGCTCACTGGCCAACCACAACCAAGCCAGTTGTGCTTGTGCTTACATCATAGCCTCCACTAAGTCGATAGCTTAGGGATTTTTTTAATCATTCGAATTTGGCTTGGTGATTGACTACACATTTTTCTGTGGTGTGATGTACTCAGAATCCATCTATTTTTGCTTTACTTTAATTTAGAGGTTTCCTCAAGAACTGGCTGCTAGACAAATGGGCAAATGACAGACAGAAGTCACATTTGGTGTCCATTCTTCTGATGAGATCAAGACATCTGTTCTTTGTTTAGTTTAGTTTAATTTCCGAGACTTTCAAGCTTTGATTTATCATTTGAGAGATCCTATTTTTTTTTTACATTTCAGTTATGGAGAATTAAGTTTTTCGTACAGTCACACTTCCAAAAATATTCACTTTTTAAAGAATATGAAGACACCCTTCTACGAGGAGGAAGATTAGACATAACACGCCGGTTCTTCCCATCAGGCCCACCTGAGGTGAAGAGGCTCTGTGGCTCTGGTGCTGTGGGCCAGTCAATGTTGCTGTGTGTAGAACTGGGGAAGCCACTCAGTCCACTGGGGAGCGGGTTTGGATGCCTGAAGTTGCTGTTGTCTGAGAACAGTGACTGGGACTCAGCAGCAGATGTTTCAAACGGGGAGCGAGCTGTGTGGCCTGTGACACTGATGGGAACCACCAAGCTGGGCTTACTGAGGCCAGGAGGGGGTGATGGAGAGTCACTGCCAGGGACCTAAGGACAGAGAGAGGAGAGCCTCTTACTACTTTACTAAGTGTGGGGATCTAGAATGGAGATTCTGGCATAATTACAACTCATGTATATGAACACAAGTACAAACTCATCACAAACAGAGGATGGGATATCACAAAACATCCTAACAATCAGTCGGTTTCATGTATAAGATGAATCAAAATCTGAATGTACAACAACCGTGTTTAAGGACACTTTGATTCAAATATTTGGAAGTTCCTGCTTTTGTCATTCAAGTTCTTACCACTTGTGAGGTTTCACCGTTGCCTATATTGATGATGTCTGTCAGTTTGCTGTTGGGGCTGTAAAATAAAAGCAGAGAAAAGTACTAAATATATTTACCCACCAGAAGACAGGAGTGTTCCAGCCTCATCAGGTAGTGTCAGCATCAACACATCGTTACCCTTAAGTTCTAAATACAAGCTGGTAATGAATAATGGGCTACTCTCAAATAAATACTGGCCAGCACAAACAAATAAAGGTCAGAGACTAAAAAAAAAAAAAAAAAAGAAAGAACAGCCTACAACTGTTCACACATGACAGATTCAGCATAATTTCATCAGTACAACAGTCATATCATACTCCACAGAAAAACTTAATTCATCCACCTTTTAATTCCACTTTTTTTCTCCACCATCAATGAAACTCAAGACGTCTTGTAGGTTTTTAACATTAAAATCAGACCAATAACTGGCACGCTGGAAGACTTTCAATGTGAAAGAGGTGTTGCATTTGAAGACAGAAAAGTGAAAGGACTGGAATTGCTTAGTGAACAAGAACAGAATTTGTGTTGGAGAGCCGAGAGCACTAGAGTGGTGATAATCAATGTTGTACTGCTGGAATTAATACTGTGAAAATGGACATTATAGTGTTTTGAGTTAGCATTAACTGGGAAGCAGGTTCACTTAAAAATAAAAGCCCGTCTCGAATAAAAACCTTTTCCAAATAAATCATAGTAAATTATATTTTATGATACTACATCATTTAAATCCACTTAGTTCCCCCACTCTGATTGACTGAAAGGCATTTGTGAGTAGTGAATTCAAGTAAGTAAATTTAATATATTACATATTTTTGTAATATGCCCATCCCCATGCTCCATTATGTCTCATATGTTGTTGCAGCCATTTCTCGCTTGATACCATTTGTTACACAGATTTGGTGCTTAATTATACTAAAAACAATCAATAATCCCTCCAAAATACCACATTAAGACACTTAGACCTTGAGGAACACCACAGAAAAAGCCATGCTGTGATTTGGTTTCAAAACGGTTTGACACAGATTTCATGCATTTTTCAGTGATTGGATGGTGAGCACTTTGTTGTGTAAACTGCTCAGAAACTCCCTTACTGTCAGTCTAGCTAGGAAAGCCATCCATCCCCTGAATGCTCTGTCTCTATTTTGTGGCTGTAAAGTTTCATGAAGCTGCCATTATCCTAGAGGTTACCACAGGTCATTTTATTCTATTTTTTTTTTTTTTTTTTTTTACAGTGATGTCAAGTTTCAAAAAATGGTCTCTACAGTGAAATGGCACCTATGGGGACTAACATCATCACACATTAATCCAGTTGGACTCAGTGAATCCACAAGAGTCTCAGCTTTACAGAGATACCCAATTTATGGAATTCAAGACTGTTGACCCCAGTATGCAGGAATATCCACACAAATTTTGGTGAAAACAACACATTAATACTACATGCAAAACACTGAATGGGATTATCATCAAGTGGGCATGTCTGTAAAGTGGAGGCTTCACTTTTCACTCTAGCTCTAAAACTGATAAAAAAGTAAAGTCAGCCAAGGATGCTGGAGGAGGTTAATGTGCTTAAACTTTTAACTACAACTACCACCTTGCGGTTGTATGCCTCCACCAACAGTAATTATATCAGATCATTAGAATATGAATTCTTGAAGTATGGTCAGATGTGTTTTGTGAAGTCACAGTGACCTTGACCTTTGACCCCCAAATTCTTATCACTTCATTAGTGAATCCAAGTGAACAGTTGTGCCGACTCCAGGCATTCCTGAGATACCACAATCACAAGAATAGTATAGATAGAAGGACTAATGAACTGACAAAGTGACAACCTGCAGACATGGCTGTTGCTGGTGCAGAGGCGTAAATATAGATAAATAACATACTTGGTTGTATATCTGTATCAAGAGATAAGCAAACAGTGAAATGACTCTGATCGACCTGGTGCTGAGTTGTTAAGTTCTAGTTTACCTTGCAACGTCATGGTTTGAGGAGAATGGGCAGAGGGCCGGTACAGGGTCAAGTGTGAGGTCAGGTTCGGGCCCCTCAGGGGTCAAGTGTTCAGAGTTGGAGTCATCTAATAGGGGACTCCTCCTGTGGTCTGATGACAGACCATTGGTCATCCTCCCATCTTTACTGGAGCTGTTAGACCTAAGACAGCAAAGAGAGATGGACCACATTCAGTCAAATGCAACTGAATGCTATAATATTAAGATGACCATAAATAAAGTGTCACTAATGCATACAATCCTTATAGTTATTATAGCTCAGTAGTTTTACTTCTAAAACAACCAGGAGATGAATGTGTATTTTAATTTAAAAACAGTACAGTAGTAGATCTGATTTAAAAAAAAAATACTAAATACTGCAGTTCTAAGACCAAAGGTGACGTGAGGGAGGCTATGTCACATGACTACTGAGACACACAGACTAATACACAGAGACAGACACACTGATGTTAGGATACCTCTGTGAAGACTCGGCATTGCCCTTTGGCTTGTCAGCTAACACAGCTGAGGTCTGTAGGAAGGCTGGGTTCATTTTGTAGAGGTCTTGTAGTAGTTTCTGCTCATACTCCTGATGCTTTCCTGCCTGAGAGCAACAGATCAGCCAGAGCTTTGTTTCCAAATAGTACACATAGTTTTGTTATGATAGTACTACAATGGTATATTGTGAGGACAACTTAAAAGGTACCTTTGGTATTTTTCAACCTGAACCCTATCTTCCCATGATTTGTGTCTATCTGGCTAATGGAGACTAACTATTCTTGAAATTGATCAAGTATTGAGGGAGAGCACTGTTGATGGCTGATACAGTATATGGTGTTATTGGGGCAAACTGGCACTGTCATGTAAGTCCACTAAAAGTGCTTCTTTTTGCCATGACAAGCTCTGATTGTTATTAGAAGTGTCTGACGTTATGGAAAGAGTCTCTCTGGTTCTGAAATCTGGCAAGGTGACATGTTGTGGTGGAATAGTGGAATACAACCATAGTGGAAACGCGAGTGCCAGATGGGCAGAGTTTGTTGTGTTGGACTACAGAGAGCATAACTTAGTGTTATCTAAAATTCAACCAGATACCCAGAAATGTCATTGGTTGGCATAGTTTTGGACAATTTGAAATGTTTTGGACATATTGCCTGCATGTCCACAGCTTTTAATAACTGGTACATGTTTGTGCATGAGTGTAAAGCGGAGCATGTCAATGTTGCAGGGATATTACAACCACGTAGAACTTGTAGTGTACACAACAAAAATATAAATGCAACACTTTTGTTTTGCTCACATTTTTTATGTGCTGAAGTCAAACATCTAAGACTTTTTCTATGTACACAAAAGGCCTATTTCTCTCAAATATTCTTCACAAATTTAATCTGTGTTAGTGAGGACTTCTCCTTTGCTGAGATAATCCATCCACCTCACAGGTGTGGCATATCAAGATGCTGATTAGACAGCGTGACACATCTCCTTCACATAGAGCTGATCAGGTTGTTGATTGTGGCCTGTGAATGTTGGTCCACTCCTCTTCAATGGCTGTGAAGTTGCTGGATATCGGCAGGAACTGGAACTCGCTGTCGTATACGCCGATCCAGAGTATCCTATACATGCTCAATGGGTGACATGTCTGGTGAGTATGCAGGCCATGAAAGAACTGGGATGTTTTCAGCTTCCAGGAACTGAGTACAGATCCTTCAACATGGGGCCTTGCATTATCATGGTGCAACATGAGGTGATGGTTATGGATTAATGGCACAACAATGGGCCTCAGGATCTCGTCACAGTATCCCTGTGCATTCAAAATGCCATCAATAAAATACATCTGTGTTCGTTGTCCATCACATACACCTGCCCATACCATAACCCCACTGCCACCATGGGCCACTCCATTCACAATACTGACATCAGCAAACCGCTCATCCACATGACGCCATACACGTTATCTACCATCTGTCCTGTACAGTGAAAACCGGGATTCATCTGTGAAGAGAACACCTCTCCAAAGTGCCAGACACCACTGAAGGTGAGCATTTGCCCTCTCAAGTCAGTTACGACAGCGAACTGCAGTCAGGTCAAGACCCAGTGAGGACGACAAGCATGCAGCTGAGCTTCCCTGAGAGTTATCTTATCTAAATTCTTTGGTTATGCAAACCGATTGTTGCATCAGCTGTCCGGGTGGCTGGTCTCAGATGATGTTGCAGGTGAAGATGCCGGATGTGAAGGTCCTGGGCCGGTGTGGTTATACGTGGTCTTCGGTTGTAAGGATAATATTTGAGAGAAATAGGCCTTTTGTGTACAAGGACAAAGTCTTAGATCTTTGACTTCAGCACATGCAAAAACAAAAGTGTTGTGTTTATATTTTTGTTCAGTACAAAACATATTTTCATGGCTTTTGTAATGTCTGTTTCTTCTTTCTTTTATTATCCACAAATATATGACTGGAAAAAGTAGGCCATGCTGATTCCAGCAGTATGTGTACAGTATAATATATGTGAGATTTAGTAGAGTTATGACTCTGAGAAGAAGGCAAGTCATGTTGGCACAAATTGCATCAATCAAGTTAACGATTTAAGTTCAGTAGTGCCTTCTGAACTGAGCCTACCTGCATCTCCTCCTTCGTAAAGCTGGCAGCTTCATCCCCCAGCTCGTGTAGATACATGCAGTCTGGTTTGGGGCACTGCATGCACTTTAAAAAGTAACTGCAGTATTTTGTTGTTCCTAAAGAAGCCTGCAAAACACAAAATACATTCTACAATATTCAGCTGAACTTTCTTTTAAATCACCCTGCCCTTTACCTAAACATACTACTTTTATCTCTCAAACTTACCTTAAGTGTTCTGCCATCAACCACTACATTGTTGACACACTGGATCGCTCTGAGAGCATCTTCAGAACGAATATATGTGACATAGGCACTGGCACTGGGCCCCTGGGCAAAAGAACATACAACAGAGACAAAGCTAACATTAAAAACTAGCTTCATGGATGTGGCCTACCCTCTGACTCTACTGTGACCTATGACCTGCTGCTTGCTGTGAAGGGTCTCACCTGTGAGCCAGCATATGATGTGCTGTTGTTGATCACTACTTTGTGAATCTTCCCAAATTTCCCAAAATATTCTGGCCTCTTTAGAACCTGTTAAGCACAGAAGACACATAATCCAATATCATAATGTCATTTATCATCATCATCATAGTTATTGACAGTCTTCTATCTGATATGCAGATGATAATTTGAGAATACTGTTCAAATGTTGGAGAGACCACACGTCATCCAAATGTCACATCACATCATCAAAATCTCAGTGCCCGCAAAAAACAGAAACAAACATCCCATATCTTATTCTTTCTCCTCTTTTAGTTCAACACTAGTACAAGGAACTTTCATTTCGTGTAGATTTTGGCGGTCCCTGTGGACAAAAGCCGCAGAGCTTCCGAGCACCAGAGTCCCTTCTCATTTTACTGCAGCACTAAGGTCTGACAGTCTGCCCTGCTCAGTTCTAGTTCTGGTTCTCACAGGCCTCCCTTCCCTCCAGCAGTACCAGCAATACAGCCTGGGTCTCCAGACTGGCAGAGCAGTGAGGTGAAGCTCTGGTCCTGGCCGGGAGGAGCCGCTGCTGCCGGGCGTGGAGCTCTCCACCTCCCACTGGAGCTCCGACTGTAGGTCAATGGCAGCAGCAAAGCTGGATCTGGGTCTGGGTCTGTCCATAGTGGACTGGTCACTGCCTGAAGCCCTGCTAAACTCTGAGCGAAAGGAGTTTCTGGTGAACCTGCATGATTTCATCTGATTTTGCATGATATCGGACTCTGTGGCACCAATGACAAACATTAAGAATAACTCCAATATATAGAAACAGCCAATCTTCTCGCTGATGGTCCAGTTAAAAGTTCCTCACCGTAACTTTAATAGCAGTTCAGACATGACAAAAGAATATAAAGCTGAGGCATCAATGCTGAGGCGATTTTTTTTGCAATAAATGCTGTGGTATGAAAAATTTAGAGCGGTAAATGGATTCAAATATTTAATCGAGATAATCGTAAATTAATTACCCCTTTTTTTTATCTGTTCAAAATGTACCTTTAAGGGAGATTTGTCAAGGATTTAATACTCTTATCAACATGAGAGTGGACAAATATGCTTCCTCATGCAAATGTATGTATTTATTATTGTAAATCAATGAACAACACAAAACAATGACAGGTACTATCCTGAAACTCTCACAGGTTCTAACTTTAAAAAAAAATGCTCCAATGCTTAAAAAATACGCTCCAATCATAACATGGCAAACTGCAGCCAACACGCAACACCAGCGGGATTCACCCTGGACAGGTCGCCAGTCCATCGCAGGGCACATAGAGACAGACAGCATAGAGACAGACAACCATTCACGCTCACATCCACACCTACGGGACATTTAGAGTCGTCAATTAACCTAAACAGCATGTCTTTGGACTGAGGGAGGAAGCCGGAGTACCTGGAGAAAACCCACGTTTACACGGGGAGAACATGCAAACTCCACACAGAACAGTCCCAAGCCGGAATTGAACCTGTGAGGCGAGAGTGCTAACCACTGCACCACCGTGCAGCCCGTATCCAGTTCACAAGTTCATTAACTCCATTAAAAGATGCATGGCAGTGATCCTACAGTACACTGATCATGCGAGTGTCTGTGCACTCCCTGACGTTCAGACTGTGCCTTCCCACCAGTCAACTGGGAGCATTAAAGTGCTGCATAAACTTCTGTCAGTCACTGGAATCTGATTGATGATGAATTTCCTGATGATGCAGGAAGACAATCAGTGAGTTACCTCTGCATAACTTCATGTTTACTCCTCTGGTTCATTTGTAAAAGTCAGTGTGACCAGGAACCACACCAGAACTAAAAGGATATATAATTTTTCCCCTTTCGTAGTCCAGGTGTTAAAGCACTCTGAGGGGAACAGGAGGGTAAAAAATAAAAGGTTTTAGGTACAACTAGGATAGGATACAAAAGGAGTTTTTTTTTTTTTTCTGAAAGACGTACAAGCAATTCTGTTGGAAATACATAAACAGTACAAAACAAAAGGGTACTTGTACATGATTCCTCCAAAAACATGAATCATCTACTGAACGTAGAGCAACAGTTCAGAATCCAGTGTTTGTGTTGGTGTCAGTTCTCTAAGCTGGATAGCAGGGCTGGGTTTTGACATTGTGCTCAGTCTTGGCAGTAAGCATACAGTGGAGGGGGCTGCATTTCTTTGTGGCCTTTGTTTGCCTGGAGCTGTCCTGCCTGCTCAGCCACCCATCCTCTTCCACCAAAAGACAAAGACAGATATACATACCAGAAAGAAAAAAAGACAGTGGCAGAGAGAGACAGAAGACAAGAGATAGTTTTCTCTTGGTTCTCAGGTTATCGTGTTTGACAGTGTGCACTACCTCCTGTATGCTGCAAACCAGCCAATTTACAGAAACATACAATACTTAAAGGCCTTGTTGATAAGATAAGATAAGATATTCCTTTATTTGTCCCACAGTGGAGAAATTTAGTTTTGAGCAAACCATGCAGATAGGTTGGTGATGTCTGGACACAAATCCGAACTGATCACTTGCAAATAACAGTGCAGACAGTCTGACTTAAAGATCTGATTTGAGAAACAAACAGGATTTGCCAGCAGTCTGAACACCAAAGACACAGCAAAGTGGAAAACCATTTTCAAATTCTAAACCTGAGTGTTTGTTTGGATTTCAGCTGGCAAAGACTTTATGTTTCCTAAAGCTGTCGTCGACCACAGAAATTGTTAATCGACTATCTTGATTTTGTTGACTAACTGATTAGTTGATTTAATCCACAGATCTGTGAAACTGAGTTTCTCCATAAAGGATCACAAAGAAGCACCACTTTAAATCTGGTGTTTACCAGAGATGTGCTCATACGTTTCTTAGAAATAAGTTAATCAGCATGAAAAAAGCATAAAAATTGACTAGACAGACATCTTTGTCCACTAAAACCGAATCAAAAGATTAGTCGACTAATTGACTACGAAGGGACAGCCCTAATGTTTACACAAAGAATGTGGTTGATTTATTCACCCTCCTCCTCCTAATATAACAATGCAGGTGAGGTGTGTGTGTGTTCTTTTTATATGTGTTTTTATATATGTGTGTGTGTGTGTGTGTGTGTGTGTGTGTGTGTGTGTGTGTGTGTGTGTGTGTGTGTATACTGCTCTTTCACTGTGACTTATATCGATCAAAATAAATCTCACATGATTCCCCATATTTTTAAGATGTATATGAAAAAAGCCAATATGGTAACTTCAATATAAAGTACATTAAGTGAAATGGCAGCTTCTGTACAAGAAATAGCAAAGATAATTTCTGATTATATTTATGGTGAAGTGTTCTGCCAGAATGGAAAAATACTTTTGGAAAATTCCAGTGTTCAAGAAGCCTTGTACTTATTGGATATGGTGGGTTCAGTCAGCCTAGGTTCAGGATATTTATGGCATGGAACGTCATCAAAGACGCCATCAGGCACTGACGCCATGCTGCTGCTGCTGCCGTGGCTTATTTTGAACTTACAGATGTGATTGCAGCCTTATGTCTTCATCACTAACACTGAAGAACTTCAATAACAATGGCATGCTGTGTGTATGTGTGTGTGTGTGTGTGTGTGTGTGTGTGTGTGTGTGTGTGACTTGTACAGCTATCTCTAGCGAGGACCAGTTTTATTTTAGGAAGCACTGATGATTTATGCAGCAGAGTAGAGGCATTTTGGAAATGTCAATAGAGCCTCACAAGTTAGCTGTCCGGGGATCCTCCTATGTTTATCGGTAGGTTTTAAATTTCATATCTTTTATGTTCATTTAATTAATATGGAATTCTGCAGCCCTAGTGTGTGTGTGTGTGTGTGTGTGTGTGTGTGTGTGTGTGTGTGTGTGTGTGTGTGTGTGTGTGTGTGTGTGTGTGTGTGTGTCGTGTATCTCTAGCTTTTATTTTAGGAAGCACTGATGATTTATGCAGCAGAGTAGAGCATTTTAAATGTCAATATCACAGTTTATCATGTTCATTTAATTAATATAGAATTCTGCAGCCCTAGTGTGTGTGTGTGTGTGTGTGTGTGTGTGTGTGTGTGTGTGTGTGTGTGTGGGGTCTCACCTCAGGGTCAGCCAGCCTCTGAGACAGCCCCACTACAAAGACCAGGTTTCTCTGGACCACTCGGACACTGGCCAGATGTTTCCTGTTCTCTGTGATCTTCTGCTTCTTCTCGTTCTGCTTCTGCTTCTTCTCAGTCTTTATCCTCTGCAGCTCCTCCTGTGACAGCGGCTTGTAAACCGCTGGATCTTCTGGGTACGGCTGCAGAACACACACATCGTTCAAGAAAATCATCCCTTATCAGATGCTCTACCACTGGTAGATATCATACAATTCTCCAAGGAGATCAAACAACAGTGTGAGTCATCTCTTGACGAGTATGGAAATGTCAACCGAAGGTGGAATGAGAAGTCTCTTTTAGCCACCAGACATCCTGAATTCTGTTGTTGATGATCTATCCCAAACATGTCAGAGGCTACATTCATCATTCCAAGATGGCGCTAATTGCGGCAGCCTTGGCCAATTGGTGCATGCATTTTTTCTTGTTTTTCTGTGTTTCTTTAGTCTTTGGCGATCATACACGAATTGTGTTCAGTTGGGAAGAAATCCTTAACATCAGGGAATCCACCCCATCAAATCTTTTCCCACTTTTTTGGCCTCTTCATTGGATATTCTGGACATTTTGCTTGGTGCTGTGGCCCTCGGCCGAGCAGTGAGGCACAGGAGAGGGAAGCACGCTGGAGCGCTTCAGACAGAGAGGATTAAGATCTCCGCTGCCCGTGATAGTCCTCTCCAATGTGCGCTCACTGTGCAACAAAGTGAACAAGCTGCTGCTGATGGTTGGACGCAGCACAGACTTTTCTCTCTCTTCTTTTTTGTGCTTTACGGAGTCATGGTTGTGTGGATCTATACCAGACTCTTCATTGCAGCTTCCCGGCTTCCAGGAGTTCCGAACCAACCGTGACCCGGAGCTATCGCAAAAATCAAAAGTTGGAGGAATTTAAGATAAGATAAGATGAACCTTTATTAATCCCTGAAGGGAAATTCAGGAATTTGTTTCTATATTAATGACGGATGGTGTAGGGACGTGACAGCGCTTTAGCGGACGTGTTCTCCGGATCTGGAATCTCTCATCATCAAATGTAAACCATTTTATTCTCATCCTTGATTCTGGTTGGTGTTTACATTCCGCCGCAACCTAACGTGGAGCTCGCGCAGCAGCTGCTTGCCGACCAGATATGGGAGGGCCTCTCATGGGATTCTCTTGTCACTGTCCTTGGGGACTTTAACAAAAGGAACTCAACACAAAAACTCCCAAAATATAGACAGTTTACTATATGTCCAACAAGAGATGAGAACACGCTTGACAAATGGTACTGCACCATTAACAACACGTATCACGCCATTCCCATCACTGCCCTGGGAAACTCTGATCACATCTTGGTCTGCCTCATCCCAGGGTACAGGCAGAAAGTCAAACTGGCTAAACCTGTTGCGAGGAGTACCAAGAAATGGAGCAGTGAAGCGGTGGAGGATCTGCGTGAGTGCCTGGACCGTACAGATTGGGGGATGTTTAAGCCACTGACAGACGCTATGACGTCGTATATCAGCTTCTGTGAGGACAGCTGTATACCAACACACGCTAGGGTTGCCTATGACGAGAGGCCCTGGTTCACAGTCAAGCTCAAACAGCTTCGTTTGGTTAAGGAAGAGGCATTTAGGAATGGTGACAGAGAGGGTTTTAAAGTGGCGCTGTGATAGGCTGGCGACGTGTCCAGGCTGTACCCCACCTTCACCCAATGTCATCAGATCATGATGAACCCAACTATGAGCTGCTGGATTCAACTAAAAATGGTTCCTTGAATAAAGTGAATAATGTGTATATGAGCATTCTGAATAGAAGATTACACGTTGTTCATCTGTGCTTGTTGGCCACCTCAAAAGGGTGACTACTGAATGTGGCACATATTGAAACACAAAGTGAGCATTACAGCTCACATGAATGAGAGGAATGACTCATTTTCAGTTAGCCTAGTGTCAGTTATGATCAGGAAGCCGTCTATTGTTTTGGTGCACACCCCGTGCCAGGCTAAACCGGCTTTAAAGAAGACAGAGGTCTACCTTTCTGCAGGCAGGACAGAGACCGTTCTCGTCCGTCCTGATTCGGTGCCAGCAGAAACGACAGATTTGGTATCCACAGGTGCAGGGGAAGAAGTTGACGTCATCGATCTCCAGCGGTTCCATACATAGCGGGCACTCCATCGGGTCGTCCTTCACGTCAGGGTTCCGGGACATCCTACGATTGCACACTACTGGACCGGACAGCTTTCACAGGACAAGGACAGGAGGAGCTGCACTGGAGCAGAGATAAACAGAAGCTAAGCTACATCCTGAGGACAAATCAAATCATCCTGACTACACCAAAACAAAAGGGTTGAAGGGAACAATCACCGTACTGATGATTGTGCCGCTACTACAACATAATTACATTCTTCTACTGTGCAATACTCTGGCATTAATACTGTCTTTATACTGTTAATATAGAAATATATTATTCTCATTTCCACTGTTCTTGTATTTATATTTAAAAACTTAATAAAACCCATTCTATAATTTTTTATTTCTGTATACTGTGTATGTGTATATATGTATATATGTATATATATATATATATATATATATATATATATATATATATATATATATATATATAGCATTATATATAGCATTGCATTTATATTTTTGTTCAGTGTATATAGTAAATAGTATTATCTCTAATAGAAATATTGCATTGTTGTACTGTATTACAATTTTGACATTTTGGTCTCAGGGTGGTACAAGAGCTAAGCCCTTGGGTCTCCAGGGCTCATAAGTTTTTTTTTTTTTTCATACAAAAAACATGTTTAGTCTCAGGTTCTACCTGTAAGATGTTTTACTGCCTTTATAATCATCTGTGAAATAAAAAAAGTATGTTGTATCCTCTTTCAGTTAGTTAGGTTTGCAGTAAGTCTTATCAGACAAAACTGGGTTTAAGTTAAAGTTTAAACCTCCCATACTGTTTCTTGTTCTGTTCTGTTTACAATGGTACTGTGAATTAAAAGTACGATGCTTGGACTGATAACATCAGGTTTGTATCAGAGGCTCCTCCACTGATGATCTGACTCATCCCAGCGTGGTACAACTGTAACATGTAATCACTTTGCACAGTCTGATTTTACTTAATTCCAACACACAGTTTTAACACATGGTGAGGTGTATCTGGAGCAAACTCACATTTTTTCTGGCTGCACCAAACCCCCAAATGCTCTGGGCGCTTGTCAGGAGCAGCCCCCTCACTCTGACATCTCTCCATTGACATGTATATGTACTGTGTGAACTGTACTGTGTGAACAACAGAGTGTAAAACTGAATTTCCCCACTGTGGGACTAATAAAGGAATTTCTTTCTTTCTTTCTTTCTTTCTTAAATACCAAAAAACGCCACCTCTATGAAGTACCAATCAGTGTTTGACACGCCAGCGTCTGTCAAGTGCTTGGTTGGCCAACACTGCACCCTGCCAGGTGACAGTGCGTTTACCAAACCCTTTTTCTGCTGGAACTCTGTCTGTGATGTGACCCATGTTTTCAATACTGTGGTCTTAACTGAAATTCATCGGCGGAGTTGTGATTTTTCACATGCAGTGCTGTGTTAGTGGTGTGTGTTGTTCAGGTACATGTGACACAATGAAATACATTCCAAACAGTCCAGTATGAGTAACAGGTCCATGAGTCTGAAGGGACAAGAATACAGTGTGGCCTTCAGGGCCTATACATCTCCATTAGGCCTGTACTGTAAAGGATCAGTCCCTGAACTGAGACACAGCTGATAAGTGTTTTAATTACTAAATATGGTGAGGTATATCATAGATAGCATTTGAGTTATGAAATGTTTGTTTGGGCCCATCACAGAAAGTAATCTAAACAATGACGAGTAAGGCCGCTGAAGTGCTGCTTCCCAACCAATGATGTGTGGATTCAGTGAGAGTGAGTCACAACTATGAGAGCTAATGAAGCTGTCATGATGTAGCTGTGGCACAGAGGGCTGGAGAGAAGATGGTACACTCTGTCTGGATCAGTCTAAGTGGCCAATTAAAAAGCCTCTGCAGGCAGACATTGCTGGTTAATTGGATGATTTCACAACACATGATTTACTTTAGTGCATGGGTGGGCAATGCATTCAGCTAATGGACAGACAATGAACAAAACTGCAACACAAAACCAGTCAGTATGAGAACATTTTAAAAGTTTTAGGCTATTTAAAACCACTTAGGTATTTGTCTGTATGGCCACCAGTTTTTAACGCTGCAAACACTGTACACGATGATGAACGAATCAGTGTCAGAGTTTCAGGGATATTAGGACCATATTGATGAGACATGGTGAGCCTTAGCTGTCAAAAATATCAACCCTTCCATTCATTATCTGTGACCGCTTGTCCTTTTGAGGGTTATTAGGGGGCTGGAGCCGATCCCAGCAGACACTGGGTAAAGACAGGGTACACCCTGGACAGGTCTGCTAGGGCTAACACATAGATACAGACTACCATTCACTGTCACGTTTTTCAAAAATAAATGGTACACCAGGGTTCTCATCATGTTTTGGATGATGTAAACAGGAGGTATGATGTTGCCATAAAGACTGTGTGTTGGTATGTAGTTTTAGCCCCTTTCTTTACATTTAGTAGAATTTGCAAAGTGAAAATTCATGCTGCATTAGCTACTACCAGTTCCTGTTCGCACCATTACCATGGCTGTATAGACAACCATCACCTGGATTACTTGGAGGAAAACATCTAGGCTAATGGCAAATACCACTACCACTGGAAAAAGTAAGTTGTGTTAATTCCAACAGTGTGTTGATGTACTGAGTGAAGTATTGAGGTCTCTGTGTCCCAATTTGAGTTAGACTCAGAGTTATGACTCTGAGAAGAAAAAGTTTTGATGCAAATGGCGTCAGTTGGGTTTAAGGCATAAAGATCACAGACAGACAACCTTGGTGATACTGATCCTGTGCAAATATGGTTTTAGTAGCCTAAGTAAACTGTAGAGCTGTAACACTAACAGCTCCTCCTTTACTCTGCTTTCCTGCATGATTCTGAACTGGGGAAACTATTAGGAGAGACTCATGATCCCAACCTACTGCTCCCTAGTCAGGCCTATATCTACAGCATGTTCACAGAGAAAACATTGACCTTTGTGTTGTGGTGGAACACAAGAGGGAGAGCCTTCTTCCAGAGAGCAAGGCAGAGCCTTAAATACCTCTATTTACAGTGCATCTGTGACCTCCGTTGAGTACCATACTTTTCCCCACACCGATTTGCTGACTGAGAATAAGCCACGCTGAGGTCATCACTCAACAGAGACAACAATGTAACACATGCACAATGACACGGCTACAAATAAAGCACATACAATAACTAATGTAGCTCACTCTGATATTTCCTAGTCATGCAGTTATGACTTCTTCTCATTAATAATTAACTGAAATGCACTGTCTGCATGCTCATAAAGAAACATGAGCATTGCACACAACTGTTTGTATAAGACTTCAAACCGTAATATCCCATGAGTCCTCGCTTATTTAAACATGACCGCACTGGTCAAGAACAGGAAGCAATGTCACAGAAGTGCGTAAAAGAAAATTTATATTAATACCACTATTATATGTATTCATTAGCCTAGCTGCATCAAGGCTGGGTATTGTTTGAAAATTCTCAATACTACTCTTCATACAATACCTGACTTTCAGTAGCAAAGGCACTAGGCAGTAGTATATACCTCTGTCCTGATGGTAACAACTGATATTTACCATAGAGAGTGTGTGATACATCACTAAAAATTGTCTGACCTTCCTTGGTCAGAATCGAACCAGGTCGAAAGTCTGATACAGCTTAACCACTAAACAACCAGGACGCCCAACAATAAGGCTGAACAGTTTGGAAATTGTATCTAATTGAGATTATTTTGACTGAAAATGCACTTGCAGTAAGTCAGGTGAATACGACTTGTAGGCCAGGACATCTCTGCAGCACCACAACACTAAATCAGAATTGTATTTTGACACATATTGTACCTCTTGTGATCTGGATATTGCACTAGTTCATATTACAATTTCAGTAAAATTAATTGTGCAACACTACTCTACAATACTAAATATAAACAAGACTCGGTCAAAACTGAGTATATGGCTGAAATGTGTATGGTCAGTTTGTGAATTTGTGGGAAAATTGTTACACAAATAGTGGTCATTTCTACAATGTTAAGTCCAATAAGTCTTTCTTAATGTACTGCAGTACTCAGTGGTGTAGCAGTTGTCGATAAGGTGGTTGAACTACAAGGTCGAGATGGGCAGGTTACAGGGAGGAAGTGGGTATACTTCCTATACTGTATATTACAATGACGCTTTGGCTGATAAGTGGGTATACTGTAAAACACCAGAGAAAGTAGTGAGTATATTCCGTATACCCAAGTATACCCTGCATTACACCACTGGCAGTAGCATATGGCGACACTGTAAAGCAATGCATAAAAACGAGCAGCAACAGTGGTTATTTCTTCCATAGTTGATGATGGAAATGACGTAAAGCATGGCAAAAATCCCCTTTGTGCTTAGTATGAATGCACTGTAACACAAAACGAAGCAACAACATTTAGCTATGCAGTGTTACATTAAACTGCTGACACAGTATTCAGGGTCGCAAGGACTGGAGCCAATCCCAGCTGACAGTGGACGAAGGAAGGTTACACCCTGGACAGGTCTCCAGACAGGGCTGACACATAGAGACAGACAACCATTCACACGCACATCCACACCTTCGGGCAATTTAGAGTCAACGATGAACCTAACCTGCATGTCATGGGACTGTGGGAGGAAACCAGAGAACCCGGAGAAAATCTACTCTGACACGAGGAGAACATGCAAACTCCACACAGAAGGACCCAAAGCCTCTTGCTGTGAGGCGGCAGGCAGAATAACTACTGCACCACTGTGTCGCCCTAGTCATATGATCCGTTGTTTAAAAAAATATTTTTTTAGTGCAGCTTCAAATGCAGGTAGAAAATTTAACCTCAATATCCACAGCAAATCTGATGACAGCCTGGTTCTGTGGAGATACTCTGATCTGGACCACAATTTTACAGCGATTCAGAGACCAATCAACATCAAGCCACCTGCTTGTTGAGACACTCCAGGTGTATTAGAGTGTCTATGTACATATTCAGATGTATTCTCCAGTCTGCAAGACTCATCTTTCAAAAGGGGAAGGTGGTAACATCTTATAACCATGGATACGCCAATCTGACGTTTTCAGTCCTTCAGCGATACCTGGACTTGAAACCAAGTACGATCATACCAGTGTTTAATTAATCAGCTGTATGCCTCACTGTGTGGAAGTGACTGGGATCAGTCTTTTGTGTTTAAGGCAACATCAGGCTTGACTCAAACATTGCTTTCCTAACTTTGTAAAACAAAATGTATTATTATTGAAATAACAAATCCTACCCCAGCAACTGTGCAAAAGAAATATTCAAAACTAATAGAAATTAAAGTCAATTGTAATCCTTTTTAATGCAGAAGATGAGATAAGATAAGATAAGATAAGATAAGATATTCCTTTATTAAAACATAAACATATAAGAAACATATAAGGCAAAACTTAAACAGGGGTCATAATTCCAGTATGCTGTATAATGTGTATAATATGTAAACATAGAACTGAATTGAATAGATCAGCGACATCATAATTCTCAATCCAGCTGTTGGCCTGAGATCTGCATCAGTGCATCTCTACTCATAACAAGGTTGTTATTTTAACATGTGACAGAGAAACTTGGCCTCAAGGTAAAACTGTTGTCTGTCAGATGGTTTTAAAGGCACAAACAGTTCAGTCAGACCAGTTAGCCTGCTCCTGGCTCTCAGCACATGTTTTAGTCACCACAGGGCAAAGCGTGGCGTGTTTAACAACAGGGCCAGGTTCCCCCACTGCAACATACTAATGCAACAGTAGTCTGGTGACACAGGCTGAATATGTCACGGGGTGACAATTACAATATGAGCAGAGGAATAAAATGACTACAATCAACTCTATTAAAATGGTACATTACAATGAAATGAACACATAAAGATGCTCAAAGCCACATCAGCAGCCCAGTGATACCACTGCATGTCTCTGCAGCTGGCTCATGGATAGCTATTCTAATTGTTTAAGATGAGTCCAGTGAGACTAGTGTCTGAAGTCAACACAGAGCTGAGTCAAGGGGAGAACAGTGTTAGCACCAGCAGAACTGTTCACACAACCACGTCCGCCCATTTGAGAAGTCCTGCTGACAAAGTCTGGCTCCTCAGCCTTTCAGAAGCAGTGGCGTTTGGTTTTGGTGATGAGGTCAAACGTTTAACCTTTGCACAACAATTACCAAGCCTGTCATTATAAACAATTACCTCCCGTCCCACATTGTTTTTCTTCTCCAAGCTGCGTGCTCGGAACGGGACAGAACTAAGTACTAAGTGTGCTAAGTGATCATATGATCAGAATGGCTCTGAGACGGTGTAAACCGACTGGATGCGCCACACAAGACGCGGGCTCGCTAACCTTTAAAGTTTGTGAGCCCTGGTTATTATCAGTTAAATAATCGAGTAACACACCTGTCTACTTGTCGCATAGTTTTAGTAGGGGGTTAGAGGGTTTGAACTAGTAGCTTTGTTGCTGTTCATGTTCCAGGTGAAGCGACGCTACAGCGGGGAGCCGCCGGTGCTGCTGACGGGCTAAGCTACGCAGCTAACAAGTTACCCGGCTATGCTAACCGGCTTGGGTGCCAGGCTGGATGCTGCTAGCTACGGTCCGTCCCTTGTATGACGTCGGGGTTTTCCTGAGGAATACAACGCTCACTGTGTGATAAAACCGCCCGCAAAAGTTATCAAAAGACACGGACACTTCCTCTCACATGCGTGTGTTGTTTATAAGTTGTGTTCCTTACGAAAGTCTGTCAGAAAAAGGAGTTTACGCGGCCTGCCCTCCGCCGGCAGAGCCCGTCATTACCGAAAGACCAGCCCAACGTGAGTGAAGCTCCGGCGGCTGTCCTCCCGGAGCAGCGCCGCTGCCAGGCGAACAGTCGTTGGACAACTGTAGAAGGTTTTGGCTAAACTATGTCAATTATGTCTCCCTGTGAAAATGTTGTATAGCCTTGTATATAGCGTTGATTTAATTGGGAATACCTGTTATTCTGGATACTCACCCTGCCTATGTGTTATTGGAGACTCCTCTCCAGGATGTTGAGGGAGAAGTACGTCCCACACAGGGGACAGTAACCCCGTTACAGCGAGCTGCCGTCTGTGGGGCTCAGTAGCAGTTGTCCTAAGGACACAACCAGCCTTTTCTCACAGCTTATAAAGGTGCTGGCAACCTACTGCTTACACCACAAACCACCATCTTACATTGAAAGGAGGAGAGAACAGGGACAACTACACAAGTCAGTGAGTCGGCGCACATCTTCTTGATGTTGCATGCATGGAATGATGGGTATTGTAGTATCTACTAGTGGAGCATCTCCACACCCAATTTTGCAAAGAACATAGCTTTGAAATTTGTAAAAAGATTATGATAAAATAACAACTAAAAATTTAAAATAATCTATTTGTATTAGTTTCTAAAGCACTCTTATACTAGCCAATCGTTTATAAATTGTAACTAATGTCTTTATCCATCCATCGCAGGGCACATAGAGACAGACAACCATTCACACTCACATTCACACCTACAGGCAATTTAGTCATTAGTTAACCTAAACTGCATGTCTTTGGACTGTGGGAGGAAGCCGGAGAACATGGAGAAAACCAACGCTGACACGGGGAGAACATGCAAACTACACACAGAAGAGAAGTGCAGATCACTGATGTCTAGTAGAACACTTTTGAATTGCGTAGCTGTGAAATAAAAGCCTGTCTAATGTGTATTTATTTAACAGGCAACAGCCACTGGGAGTTTCACAATTCAGCAACAGTTGCTCTTAGAATGACTTAAGTGATCTATAAAGTTTAAATAAATTATTTATTAACATTTATATTGACATTAGATAGACTACCTCCATTTTTACTTATTTCTAATACAAAATAGTACCATATATTTTAACTCTTTATAGTACATTAATATCAAGAATGTAGCGACCCAGCGCACTGGATAACATAGAGCTGATATAGAACTAACAATAATGACATTTACCACATTTACATATATTTAGGTAACACAATGATTAACTTGTGTAAAATTAGTAGCCACATGCAAAGAACCCTAACAATCAAATTTCATGACTGCATAAAGCTCAAACATAAATTTATATGAATTTTTCTTCTTCGAAAGATGTGTATTCTTTCTGTGCTATACAGACTCATTCTAATTCATTCCTTCATACTACTGTGTGGTGTAGAGTGTCATTACAAACAGTAGATGGAGACATTTGTTAAATTAAAAGAGGCTCAGAGGAAATAAAGGACAAGATCAGATAAGATACGATGCTTTATTGTCATTGCAATGAAAATAATTTGATTTGATAATTTGATAATGTTTTTACAAAGAGTGGTACTATATAAAAGGCCACAAAACAGAACAAATAATGGTTTTCTGCTGGGAATAGACAGTATAGGGGGGCGGCAGTAGCTCAGTCTGTAGGGAGTTGGCTTGGGAACTGGAGGGTCACCGGTTCAAGTCCCGCCATGGACCAAGAACTGAGTGTGAACTGGTAGCTGGAGAGGTGCCAGTTTACCTCTTGGGCACTGCCGAGGTCCCCCTGAGCAAGGCACCAAACCCCCAACTGCTCGGGGCGCTTGTCAGGAGCAGCCCCATCACTCTGACATCTCTCCATTGTTGCATGTTTGTGCATGTGTGTGTTCGGGTCTGCCCGTGTATAAGTTAACAACAGAGTGAAAAAATTGAATTTCCCCTCGTGGGACTAATAAAGGACTATCTTCTTCTTCTTCTTCTATAGACGAGAGGAACAATTGCAGCAATCAAAAACTGTTTCAGCCTACATGTGGGTATTTTTTAGATGGACTTGAATAAATGAGAACCTGTCCTTTGAGTTCTTACAGTTGGTGTGTAACTAGAGGTGCTGTATCTGCAATGGCCAAAGCCACATCTTTCAGAACTATAGATCTGTCTGCCATATGCAGCATGGATTTAAGACTTGCCCAGAAAAGCTGCTGCTTCCGTTCATCCTTCGGCCACTCGAGATACGTCTGCTGCCTCAGTAAACTTCTAAGTCTCAAGAACTTCTTGGGCAGAGAGTCGGTTGGAATGGGCTCCAGTAATATAAAGACTAAAGAGTCATGCTGGACGCTGAAGGCTCTGTGCTGGGCAAAGAAGAGCTCGTAGTTGCACCATTCGCTCTGGACAAACTGTTTGGAGAGGACAAACAGCGTCTTGTAGCTGGACTCCACACAGTTTATAATGTTGTCTATGATCCACTCACCAGGGACGAAATCACGTTCGTGAACACAGAGTGAAAGCCTGGCACCTTCCAGGGAGGGAACCAGCTGGCTGTCCACCCAGCCAGAGTCCTGATGACTGTAAGAGATGAACGCATGATAACTAAATGATGCATTCTGCAACATGCTGCAGCGTTTCCTGCCTCTCCTCTTCACTCTGATCCACACCCATAACATCTTTGTATACCACACTCCATCACATTTATAGAAAACCAGACCTATGGCTGCACATATCATTATTATTACAGGAATAGCAACTGCAGCTTGAAGCCACATCTCACATGACAGCTCAATGGTTTTGTACTCTGAGAGGGCCAGGCCTGCAAAAGATGGCGGGGTGCTGCATGTATAATCTAAGGGCCAGTCCACGAGCAAAGACTTGTTGAGAACAGTGACGAGCCAATAGGAGTCACATGAGCAGACGAATGGATTGTTTCCAGCTTTGAGGGTCTGAAGCCTGGGAAGTCCTGCCAAGACCTCCCTGGAAATAGATGTGATAGCGTTCTGGTCCACGTGGAGACTGAGCAGAACCAGGGAGCTGACGTCTGCAGGGATCACCTGGATGCTGTTGGAGCTGAGTTGGAGGTGTGTCAGCTTGGGAAAGCGAGACAGATCCTCCTGTGTTATGGCTGTTATTCCTGTCTTTGACAAGTCAATCCTCTCAAAGTTTATTGATAGATATTGAAAGACACGGTTGCCCAGGTTGTTGTTTCTCAGGGAGAGCTCAGTCAGCTGAGCAGGCCAAGAGCATTCCCTGTCCAAGTAGATGGAGTTGAAGCTGAGGTCCAGAGACTCTAATGTCTTCATCTGATGCGTCTTCTCAGAGATAAAGGAAAGACTGCTGAAGCGGTTCTTGCTTAAAGAAAGTCTCCTGAGTTTGGGGAAGACTGAGGTGTATGAACACTGAAACCACCAGAAGCCTGAATCTCTTAAGAGGTTATCTGACAGATCCAGTATCTCCAGTGATGGCAGGGCAGATAAGAGTTTGCAGGGTAAAATGTTCATTCCAGTGCCAGAGAACTTGAAATAAGTCAGATTTGAGAGGATTTTTGAGTTCATATTGATTGTGGGGTATCTGTATTGATAATGATTCACACCTTTGAAGGTAACTGAGCAAACATTGATTGTGTGATTAATGGTGAGAAATTGAAACCCATCTGGTGTATCTTCATTATAAGTGATGTTGACAAATGAGAGGTCATAAAGGTAGGAGAGCCACACGTTCTTCAGAAACACCTCCATAAATGAGCTGTTCATCCAAGTGTTTTCTATGGTGAGATTCTGTATAAATGGCATTGTTCTCAGGTTCTTAAAAAGGTGACCTGTCACATTGCAGTTGTCTGGAAATGGAGTGATGAATCTCAATGATGTTGCCTTTGTCACATTCAAGTCCATGAGGACGTTCTCAAACATGCTGGAATCTCCACAAAATGATGCAAAAAGTGAAAATGTTTGGAGAGATTTCAGTTTTGCAAGAGCACCAGAGTCATACTTTTGCCAGTGAATTCCTGCTCCCAACACCAAGTGATGCAGAGAAAGGTTCATCAGTGGATCAAAGTCATTGTAGTTGACTGACAGAGCCTCTGTGCTACCTAATGACAGCACGTCCAGATTCCTTAGGTTGTGAAATGATGCTGGAATTTCATAGCTGTTGTACAGATTGTTTGCCAAATCAAGGATTGTCAGCTGATTCAATGAAATGTCAGGGATGATAGGTAAGCTATTGTAAGATACATTGAGAACTCTGAGTGCTGGTGTGTGACTGAACACATTGGGAGAAATCTCCTGCAGGCTACAGTGAGTTACCTTCAGATAACAGAGCTGGGACAGTCCAGAAAATGGAGCTCCGTTCAGTCTTTGGATGGAGTTGTGAGAAATGTCCAAATACTGCGTGTCACTGGGAAGATCTGAGGGAACGTTTGTCAGATTGTGATGAGAGAGGTCCTTCATTGCTCGCCTCGATGTTACGCACAGTTTAAATCCCTCTTCATCTTCTTTTACAGCCACACAGTCAGGTTTCATTAGGGACATGATGGCAATGGTCCCAATCAGCAAAGCTACGTTTGTGCTGAAACATCAAAATCAGTGAAATAAATGAGTCAAAATAAATTAAACACATAGCTGGACAGTGACCAAACATTTTAGATGTAATATAACAAAACGAAAGATTAGTTGTATGGGAGAAGAAAAAGAATTACCTTTGTGTGGACATAGCTATCAGACAGAGCAGTTTCCAGCAGTCCAGAGTGTCGGGAGCTCATCAGGTGTGATCTGTGTTCTTTGAGCTCTGACTTTTATCCTCTGTTTTCTGAAGATCAATCAATCAATCATCCGTCCACCATAAATCTCTGTTCCCGTTTCTGTAAAGTCCTCTTTTGACTTCCACATTATAACAAATTGCCACTGTAAATGATTTTGTTGTTTCCACAGTAGTCCTATTATTAACCGTTTCTTACTGTATATGCTGTGTACAGCATGTTACTGTAGATTTTTAATGCATTCTGGGAACATATTACTGTAAATCTAAATACAGTATAGAGAGGCAAAGTCCCTCTCCACACATTGGGAACTTGTTTTGGAAAAAGTATGTACGGTAGTCAACAGTGGGCTGCACGGTGGTGCAGTGGTTAGCACTGTTGCCTCACAGGGTCACAGGTTCCATCCGGCTTGGGACTCTTCTGTGTGGAGTTTGCATGTTTTCCCCGTGCGTGGGTTTTCTCCGGATACTCCGGCTTCCTCCCACAGTCCAAAGACATGCAATTTAAGTTAATTGATGACTCTAAATTGCCTGTAGGTGTGGAAGTGAGCGTGAATGGTTGTCTGTCTACATGTTGTCTGTCTCTGTCCTGTGATGGACTGGCGACCTGTCCAGGGTTAACCCCGCCTTCGCCCAATGCCAGCTGGGATCGGCTCCAGCACCCCCGCGACTCCTAATGGGATAAGCGGTTGATGATGGATGGATGGATGGATGGATGGCAGTCAACAGTGACAGACATTTTTTTGCCCGTTTGAATTACACCATAAAACCATGTTTGTCAGTTTAAAACATGATTTTGCAGATTCAAGAAGTCTCAGTTTGTTGTAGTATTATTTAGTTTTGTGTGAAACTGCTCAGTGAACCACATCTCATCTTGTACAATAAGCATCACTAACACCGGCTAGCTAACTAATGTAGCTATGAACAGGCACAAATGAAACGTTATCTTGCCTGATGTGTTTTAGAAGAAGAAGAAGAAGAAGATCTACCTTTATTAGTCCCACAATGGGGAAATTCAATTTTCCAGTTACTCCTGGTTATTCTATCAGCCAGGAAGAGAAAGAATGTGCCTAATGCTCGTTTTGAGTACAACCCGGTACGAAACATGCAATGATCATAGCTTCAGCGAGAGAGACCTCATTTACATGAAATTAGGGTGCGTAGTCTTTCCAAATACATATTTTTCAGACAAAACATACCACTAATTTACAAGAAAGGAGTTTTTTTTTTTTTTTTTACTGTCTTGAGATTCTTTTTTTGCAGTACACTTACAGTAGCCTACCTTTTACCCTACCAGGACCTGTGTATTGGATTTAGGTGGATTTACTGGCAAATAGATTATAATATTTGTGATTGTGAAATAAAACCCTCTGTTTATCATTTATTGAAGGACAGACACCAGCCAATGCGATTTCACAATAGTTGGTTCTAAAAAAAATACTTACAAGCAATCTATAAGTATTAATAAATTATTTATTAACATCTATATACACCGATCAGCCATAACATTATGACCAACTGCCTAATATTGATTGGGTCCAGCACATCCCACAGATGCTCGACTGGATTGAGATCTGGAGAATTTGGAGGCCAAGTCAACACCACAGTCTTGTTGTGTTCCTCAAACCATTGAACCATTTTTGCAGTGCAGTGCTTCTGCCAGCTTGCCTTCTTCCCGTAGTGCATCCTGGTGCCATGTGTTCTCCAGGTAAGCGACGCCCACGCACTCAGCCATCCACATGATGTCAAAGAAAACTTGATTCATCAGACCACGTCACCTCCTTCCACTGCTCCATGGTCCAGTTCTGATGCTCATGTGCCCATTGTAGGCACCTTTGGCGGAGGACATGGGTCAGCATGAGAACCATGACCAGTCTGTGGCTACACAGCCCCATATGCAACAAACTGTGATGCACTGTGTGTTCTGACACCTTTCTATCAGAATCAGCATTAACTTTTTCAGCGATTTAAGCTACAGTAGCTCTTCTATTGGATCAGACAACTCAGACCAATGTGCATCAATGAGCCTTGGCTACCCGTGAATAGGGTATTCACTGGTTTTCCTTCCTTGGACCACTTTTGGTAGGTCCTGACCACTGCAGGACCACGAACATCCCACAAGAGCTGCAGTTCTGGAGATGCTCTGACCCAGTCATGTAACCATCACAATTTGGCCTTTGTCAAAGTCACCCACATCCTTACACTTACCCATTTTTCCACTTCCAACTTCAAGGACAAAATGTTCACTTACAGCTTAATATATCCAACCCACTGCCAGGTGCCATTGTAACGAGATAATCGGTGTTATTCACTTCACCTGTCAGTGGTCATAATGTTATGACTGATCAGTGATTAGTGATAATATATAAACTCTGTATGTACTTATTTTTAGTGCCTTATACAAAGTGAAGACCAATTATGAAGACCAATTATACTATATCAATATCAACAATATAGAGATCCAGCACACTGGCTGACAATGATATAGTGCTGACAGCAATGGCATTTACCACATTTAAACAGATTCATATGATAGGTTACACGATGATAAACCTCTCCATACAAAGCAGACAGCCATAATGTATGTCCTTTCATGTGATTATATCATGTACTCCAATGAAACCCTGACGATCAGCCTGTTTGCATAAAACAGATACAAATTAAATTTTCTATGAATTTATCTTTACATATTTAAATTGTGCACTCAAGTGAAACAATGAACCCAAATCTACTTTTGGTATCTGCTGCCTATCCAGGGAAAATGCATGAAATAATTTTAAAATCATCTGTGGTAAATATGAGTGAAAGATATATTTGTGCCATATGTACAGACTCATTCTAATTCATTCCTTTATACTGGTGTGTGGGGCTGCATGGTGGTGCAGTGGTTAGCACTGTCCCCAAGAGGCAAGAGGGTCGAAACAGGGTCACAGCTTCCAATCTGCCTTGAGGCCCTTTTATGTGGAGTTTGCATGTTCTCATCTTGTTAGTGTGGGTTTTCTGTGGGTTCTCTGGCTTCTTCCCACAGTCCAAAGACATGCAGGTATGGAGACATTTACTTAAACAGAGGACACAAACACAAGATAAGATGCTTTATTGTCATTGCATGTTAAACATAATAAAATTTGACCAATCAATCCACTCCACTTCTCAAGATATATAAATATTTTTAAAAAGGAATTATATATAAAGTCACAACACAGAAAAAAAATAACATATTTCTTTGCTGGAAAAGACTGACTGAAATGTTTGACATTACTGAAATCTGAATATTTTGTAATGCTTTAACTGTCAGAAAATTATTCTGTTTACAGCGAGCACCTATGTAGAGACATTTTTCTTATATTTACTTGTGTCTTGTAGAAGTTAATTTGTGTCTTGCAAATATGCTGTTTCTTTTTAAATTAAGTCAATGATTTGTATACAAGAAGAGAAAAAAATGGCTTGTGAACTGTTTACTCTGCATTTGGGGATCAAGTAGCACATTTACATAGTTTTGAGACACTGTTTTGCTCTTTTGAATTTTGAGAGCAGTTGCTAGTGACTCAGCCATGCCAGCTAACATTTTTGTCTCTGTAATCCAAAGCTAGGCTACCAGGTTCTAAGAAGGGTACATATGTTACAATTTTCATATGCTATTTCACCATTACATTTGCTTCTGGAAATTTTGAGGCCCTTAGTCAACTGTGTAGATTTAGATTATTAGCAGTTTTATGAAAATGTATGTACTTTGAAAAGATCCCCTTTTTAAACTATTTAACTGCGAAGGATGCAGGACTAAATCAATAGACCTTGTTCTGTGCAAACAATTTTTCAAAGTTCTTCTGAAGCTAATATGAGGCTTTAGCAGTTGAGCTGGACAAGCCACGTAGGTGTCTTCCCATCACTCACACTGGTATTACATTAAGTAAATGTCTCTTCAGGGCCAGTATAGACAAGAGGAACAATTGCAGCAATCAAAAACTGTTTCAGCCTATATGTGGGTATTTTTTAGATGGACTTGAATAAATGAGAACCTGTCCTTTGAGTTCTTACAGTTGGTGTGTAACTAGAGGTGCTGTATCTGCAATGGCCAAAGCCACATCTTTCAGAACTATAGATCTGTCTGCCATATGCAGCATGGATTTAAGACTTGCCCAGAAAAGCTGCTGCTTCCGTTCATCCTTCGGCCACTCGAGATACGTCTGCTGCCTCAGTAAACTTCTAAGTCTCAAGAACTTCTTGGGCAGAGAGTCGGTTGGAATGGGCTCCAGTAATATAAAGACTAAAGAGTCATGCTGGACGCTGAAGGCTCTGTGCTGGGCAAAGAAGAGCTCGTAGTTGCACCATTCGCTCTGGACAAACTGTTTGGAGAGGACAAACAGCGTCTTGTAGCTGGACTCCACACAGTTTATAATGTTGTCTATGATCCACTCACCAGGGACGAAATCACGTTCGTGAACACAGAGTGAAAGCCCGGCACCTTCCAGGGAGGGGACCAGCTGGCTGTCCACCCAGCCAGAGTCCTGATGACTGTAAGAGATGAACGCGTGATAACTAAATGATGCATTCTGCAACATGCTGCAGCGTTTCCTGCCTCTCCTCTTCACTCTGATCCACACCCATAACATCTTTGTATACCACACTCCATCACATTTATAGAAAACCAGACCTATGGCTGCACATATCATTATTATTACAGGAATAGCAACTGCAGCTTGAAGCCACATCTCACATGACAGCTCACTGGTTTTGTACTCTGAGAGGGCCAGGCCTGCAAAAGATGGCGGGGTGCTGCATGTATAATCTAAGGGCCAGTCCACGAGCAAAGACTTGTTGAGAACAGTGACGAACCAATAGGAGTCACATGAGCAGACGAATGGATTGTTTCCAGCTTTGAGGGTCTGAAGCCTGGGAAGTCCTGCCAAGACCTCCCTGGAAATAGATGTGATAGCGTTCTGGTCCACGTGGAGACTGAGCAGAACCAGGGAGCTGACATCTGCAGGGATCACCTGGATGCTGTTGGAGCTGAGTTGGAGGTGTGTCAGCTTGGGAAACCGAGACAGATCCTCCTGTGTTATGGCTGTTATTCCTGTCTTTGACAAGTCAATCCTCTCAAAGTTTATTGATAGATATTGAAAGACACGGTTGCCCAGGTTGTTGTTTCTCAGGGAGAGCTCAGTCAGCTGAGCAGGCCAAGAGCATTCCCTGTCCAAGTAGATGGAGTTGAAGCTGAGGTCCAGAGACTCTAATGTCTTCATCTGATGCGTCTTCTCAGAGATAAAGGAAAGACTGCTGAAGCGGTTCTTGCTTAAAGAAAGTCTCCTGAGTTTGGGGAACACTGAGGTGTATGAACACTGAAACCACCAGAAGCCTGAATCCGTTAAGAGGTTATCTGACAGATCCAGTGTCTCCAGTGATGGCAGGGCAGATAAGAGTTTGCAGGGTAAAATGTTCATTCCAGTGCCAGAGAACTTGAAATAAGTCAGATTTGAGATGGCCTCTAAGCTCATGTTGATTGTGGGGTATCTGTATTGATAATGATTCACACCTTTGAAGGTAACTGAGCAAACATTGATTGTGTGATTAATGGTGAGAAATTGAAACCCATCTGGTGTATCTTCATTATAAGTGATGTTGACAAATGAGAGGTCATAAAGGTAGGAGAGCCACACGTTCTTCAGAAACACCTCCATAAATGAGCTGTTCATCCAAGTGTTTTCTATGGTGAGATTCTGTATAAATGGCATTGTTCTCAGGTTCTTAAAAAGGTGACCTGTCACATTGCAGTTGTCTGGAAATGGAGTGATGAATCTCAATGATGTTGCCCTTGTCACATTCAAGTCCATGAGGACGTTCTCAAACATGCTGGAATCTCCACAAAATGATGCAAAAAGTGAAAATGTTTGGAGAGATTTCAGTTTTGCAAGAGCACCAGAGTCATACTTTTGCCAGTGAATTCCTGCTCCCAACACCAAGTGATGCAGAGAAAGGTTCATCAGTGGATCAAAGTCATTGTAGTTGACTGACAGAGCCTCTGTGCTACCTAATGACAGCACGTCCAGATTCCTTAGGTTGTGAAATGATGCTGGAATTTCATAGCTGTTGTACAGATTGTTTGCCAAATCAAGGATTGTCAGCTGTTTCAATGAAATGTCAGGGATGATAGGTAAGCTATTGTAAGATACATTGAGAACTCTGAGTGCTGGTGTGTGACTGAACACATTGGGAGAAATCTCCTGCAGGCTACAGTGAGTTACCTTCAGATAACAGAGCTGGGACAGTCCAGAAAATGGAGCTCCGTTCAGTCTTTGGATGGAGTTGTGAGAAATGTCCAAATACTGCGTGTCACTGGGAAGATCTGAGGGAACGTTTGTCAGATTGTGATGAGAGAGGTCCTTCATTGCTCGCCTCGATGTTACGCACAGTTTAAATCCCTTTTCATCTTCTTTTACAGCCACACAGTCAGGTTTCATTAGGGACATGATGGCAATGGTCCCAATCAGCAAAGCTACGTTTGTGCTGAAACATCAAAATCAGTGAAATAAATGAGTCAAAATAAATTAAACACATAGCTGGACAATGACCAAACATTTTAGATGTAATATAACAAAACAGAAAAAAATACAGCTGGAAGGAAATACAAATACATTACCTTTGTTTGGACATCACTTTGGAAAGAGGAGTTTTCAACAGTCAGAGTTTCAGGAGCTCATCAGGTCTGATCTGTGTTCTTTAACTTTTGCTTTAACTTGTCCACCGTTTTTGAAGATTAATTACCCACAAAATCTCTGTTCCTGTTTCTTCCTCCTCTAAATTCCTCTTTTCTCTATTCTCTGTTCTCTTTTAATTTGCAACAATACTACATACATTTTTTATTTGAGTCAGTTAACATTCTAATTTTTCAAAATCGTTCACGGAAGATTTTTTGTTACAGTAAAACTATACACAACTTGGAACCACACAGTACGTTTTTACAATTATGGTATATACTTTTAAATAATATATAATAAATAATATTTCATCAGATCAGGGTTGTGCAATATATTTTAACTTGTAACTCTGTGACAAAAATAACATGCATGCATTCTAAATTTAGTTGAAACAAACTCATAACTAGCAAATGTTACTGAGATTGAGGAGATTGTAAAAATAGATTTTTTTCACTGCTTTGTCATTTGGCAGCAATAGATCACTCCAGCAAACTCTGCTTATTGGTGAGCCATAGTAAAGATCTAAAGGACACCAGGTTTGCATCAACAATCACAATGCAGTACATTTGGTAAAGTGATCATTGTGTACCTGTTTTACCTTGTGTTTGTTGTGACAGGCCCTTTCGCTGCATCCTGTGCAGTCTGAAGAAGAGTTGCAGCTCTTTGTTTGGATTCCACTACAGCTATGCTGACAAAAATATGAATATGCTTTATTGTCATAATACTGTCTCAGAAATGGGACGAGCAGTAACTTTTTGTGAAAGAAATGACACATGTTGCTGACTGACATGCAGCTCCCTTTATAAAGTAAGTTCTGTCAAGCTTTCTTCAATTTCACTCAATGTTGTTCTAAATTGTAGTGAAGATCCTGAAATTTTACAAAGATACCAAATATGTCTGGCTGAAGTCTAGGAAAATGATGCTCAAGGATATTCCCATTTGATGTAATGGTGAAAAAGGCAGCAGATACCAACAACAACAACAACAACAACAACAACAACAAGTATTGGTTTTAATACTTTATTTATGAAAAATGTAATATCTTAAATTTATTATACATTATTATGTATTTTTCATTTATTTCCCCTGTTCAATGCATTTTGGGTTTCATATTGCATAATATTGATATTTAACAAAACAATGACTGCCAAGGGGAAAAAAAAAAAAAAAAAAAATTTTCTTTAATCTCTATTGTATTGGGTGTATTGGGGTGGAGAAAGATAGGAGACACATCTCAAAACATGTACACATAAAATCAAAACTGTTGGCAGGACTGGTGAGAAAATGTTTTTTTGACAACAAGCTAAACAAGCAAGCAAAACATTCAATTTTAGTTCATTATTCTCTCTGTTGGTTGACGGGGATTCCTTTGAATTTCATTAATTCTATATTTCCATTTTTAATTCTTATTATACTTTAACTTCTCTATAATTGCTGATTATATTATTTTCTACTCATTCTGCACATAATATCATGTAATTTTAGTCACAGTATGCAATGCTGTGGCTGGTTTAGGAGTTAATTCCTACACAGTAGGACAAATCAGTGAACAGGGATTTCTGCCTTCTAGGTTTTAAATACGTATGTTGCTCGAGAGCATTACATATGAGACACTTCAGCACTTATGAACGAATGAGGCACAAAATGACTGACATGGTGAATTGAGATTAGATTTTGCACAGATAGACTGACTGTCCAAGGCTAGAGCAGATCTTCACATTGTGCACTGCAGGACAGCATCTCAGCCTGCCTAAACTGACAACCAAGCGGGTGTCAAACACCTGTTAAATCCAGTACGCCTTTGGTTCTGAGTTCTGTTCGCTAAGTGTTCAGTTTGTGTAATGTGGGTGAACGGACCCTTTAATGTCACTGCTCCCCCTGCTGTTTTCCTCTCACTGAGTCTTACTAAGTTTTTTTGAAAGTAATCAGTATAGTCATCAGCACTCACCATGTCTGACCTCAATGCAAGGAGCTCATATCACAACTGTCTCCCAGTGTCTACAGTCAGATGATAAAGGATGGGGGTCCACCTATTTTATCTGTAGGAAATGGACATCCATTGGATCCTCTACAAATAACCTGACACTGTTTCCAAGTTCATGTCACCACCAATCAGATTACATTTATATCCCTTCCTGCACACCGCCTCTGCCACATTCGGCTCGAGAATGTCCTACAGGGATCTGTTTAGTCTCCTGATGTAATACAGGCCACTGTTTCTCTCTTATTCCCCACAACCACGTGTGCTTTGTTGCAGAATACGATGATTTATCCAAAAATATGACAACTATATTGACATACTTTCTATCCGCCTCCAAGCAAGTTGGCAGATCCAAGTTGAGACCTTGGTGGCTGGAGGAGTTACAGCTGTAGTGATGGAGCAGATCGGGTTGACTCTGGATAGGGTCGAGCATGACTTTATAATGGTAAAACTGTGTGTCAACACTCTGACTGGGGATCAGATTTTAGAGGTGGATAGAAGGGCTTAAGCGAACTTGAGTTATGATTACTGTTCGGTAATGAGCTGTCATATCTGACACCTTCACAACTGATAAATGCATTTGGTAACATATGTTTTTAGGCAAAAGTCTTTCCTACCACACAAAAATGTCAATATTGGATTTTGTCATATTTGTACTTTACTTTGGTATTTCTATTTTATGCTACTTTATATGCTTATCTCTGCAATATAAATATATAAAAATATAAAAATATTGTTTTATACTTTTACTTTAACAGCTGTGTTACTTTTGACATCAAAATTTGTCAGATGACAATTTTATAAAATACAACATATTACTAAATGTATGTATGTTATAGTCTGTAATTGTGGCTCCCTGTCATGTTTCTGATGATTTCATTTTATTTAAAATATCAACTATTTCAGAAAATCAAAGATTAGTCAAAAATTCCATGGAACCCTTATGAGCACCCTTCAAATCCCTTCCAGCATCACTGAAATCCCCTACACATGCTGGAATTCACTCTCTGAACCTAAAGGGTCCTGGAATCCCCACTGGTCCACTGGAGGTACCATTTGATTACCATGTTCTTCCTCAAGGACGCTGCTCTCTGCAAATAGCTCATGCTACTCTGGAAACCTTTTAGGCAACAAAGATTCACTGCAAACTCCCTGCAAATACACCAGGAACCAACATCAGCAAACTATGTAAAACCATCTGGAATCCACTCAAGGTGTCCTGGACTCTCTGAATGTCCCTTGAGTTACTTCCCTAAGGCTTGCTGAAACTCCCTAAGTAACTCTGGAAACTCTTTCAAAGAATCCATGAAATCCCTGGACCCACTTTTAAACCTGGTTCCCCACCCTCAACAATCCAGCTCATTGCTTTCATAAGTACATGTTCTCTGCTGTGGTTGGGTAAACTCTGCAGGATAATTATGAAACAAGTAAGAGGAACTGGAACTAAACCCTCTGCTGCTGTGGTCTTACACCCATTACAAAAGTCTGGATGCTTTTTGGGGTTTTGAATGATGAATTACATCAGTTCATCACTCATCAACTGTAAACAAGTTGTGGAAACTAAAAATGGTATTCAACCCTTTTTACTGGTGGAACTTAAACTTTCTATAATCTATATTTTTATAGTAACAATGTGAAAGGTTTTCTGGTAATGATGATCCTAAAGGGAATTGCTGAATCTGCAGCTCCCCTCAGCTTTATGGAGCTTTATAGCAAGTGAACGTACTTAGCTAATGTAAGGTAGGTTAACTTACATATGTAACTTTAGTTCCGTAACAAACATAGACTACTCATTTTAACACAAAACATGATCTTTTTCTAAACCTAACCAAACTGTGACTGTTTCAAAACTACATGTTTAAAACTTTTAAGCTTAGGTACAAAGACGTGGTGAACTCCAGCCACCGGTAGAAACGCTAATTTTGGGTTTTATTATGGGGTAAGAACAATGTGGTCACATGGGTTGGAGGACTTGTTGAAAGACACAGGTATTTTTCTAAAAATAGAGCTTAAATAGAGTGAATATTGGACTAGCATTCATCAGACACATGACTCCAAATAAATGCTAATGTTGCTCTGTAACTGCTGCATGTGTAAATACGCAACTATTTGCTATAAGATCACCATATCAGTGTAAAAGGTGGTAATATGTTAATACTGCGTTCAGCAGCCAAAAAATCAATTTTTGCAGGTTTAACAACCAGTTAACTGAGATTTCCTATAAAAGGCAACAGGAGGACCAACCTTGTTTATGTGCATTTTTGTATGTGCATTTATTGAATAATTTGTGTTTCCCCATACAGTAACCTGAACACAGCCCTAACACCTAATCAAAGTCATTTATGCAACACCTCTGTTAACCTAACCTAAGCCCTAACCTCAAGTGAGTAGCGCTAACACTAGGGAACAGACTTCAACACAAGGCCAAGCTGGTCCAGAACAGTGTCCAGCAAGGTCAAACACTTCATAGTTTTCCAATTTACTCCACTGCACATTGTGATCCTTTTTTATTACATTTTTTCTCTACAGTAAAGTAAAGATGCAAAAAAAAAAAAACATTGAGGAGAACCTGTGACAACACTTTTGTGTAGTCCCTGTAGCAGAAAAATGGCAATGTGATCGTCAGTCTGTGTCTATTGATTAGTCTATGATATTTATCAAGACAGGATTTCTCCGTAACACCTAGCCAGACAAACATTTCATGTGGTATAGATACTTGCTGGTGGCGATATGTAATTCGTAGATTGCAAAGACACTTATGAGCATATTCTTGCTCCCCAGAGGATGAGCCCTTTTCATGTTGGACACTTCATTGACTTTCCTCTATTATTATATCTCTTAAAGGTATAATATGCAACAACTTCCTAAAAAACAATGTATTGACTGATACAAAAACGATCCCTCTCAATCATCACGTATTAGCACTGTGTGGTGGTGTCTGTTTCTGCAGAGACCCAGCAGCCCTCTTCCTGGATTTTCTCTTTTGTTCTTATTTTGCTTTACTCAGAATGCTTTTTTGGCATCTGCAAACAGCCTTTAGGCCCCACATGGGGGTGTAACCCCCTAGCCAATAACAGCACACACGGTGCGCAGCAAATTCTTTGTCACACCTCTCGGCTTCTGATGTCAAGGCACAAGCATTATACATCATGGGCTCAAGTCTCCCTTTAGATGCTTTGCAGCTGTATTTGACAGATGAGAACAGGTTTGTTGCATTACTGTGAGTTCCCTTGTTCCTCTGCCTCTCTTCTGCTGTGTGCTATGTGATGTGAAATAGTGACTGAACTGAAATGCACATGCTATAAATTGCATTTCAGTGATATCTGGAAGAAATGTCTAAAGCTGTCAGTTTTCAGTAATTAAAAGGGTAGTCAGTTTCCGGTTTGGTTATTCTTTATTATCATTCTTCTACGATAGGTCAATTCTCCTTTTTAATCTGTACATGTTTCTGGTGACAACATTATGAGGAAACTATCATCAACACACAAGCTGTAAATAGTAAATGGCGTTCACTTTTCTTCCAAACTGTATTAAAAAGTACATAGGGTTTTACAATTTGCCTCTCATTCACCCATTCACACACACACACACACACACACACACACACACCGTATTGACAGAAGTACAAGTCGGGGTACAGTGTCTCCACCTCAGCATGTATTAAACCACCAATGCTGTGCTTTAGGGGGCGGCAGTAGCTCAGTCTGTAGGGAGTTGGCTTGGGAATCGGAGGGTCAGCGGTTCAAGTCCCACCATGGACCAAGAACTGAGTGTGAACTGGTAGCTGGAGAGGTGCCAGTTTACCTCTTGGGCACTGCCGAGGTGCCCCTGAGCAAGGCACCAAACCCCCAACTGCTCGAGGCGCTTGTCAGGAGCAGCCCCCTCACTCTGACATCTCTCCATTAATGCAGGTATACGGGTCCTGTTTGTGCATGTGTGTGTTTCGGGTCTGCATGTACTGTGTATAAGTTAACAACAGAGTGAAAAAAATTGAATTTCCCCTTGTGGGACTAATAAAGGTTGTTGTTGTTCTTCTTCTTCTTCTTTAAGGACAACCTGCTCGTCCTGAGCCATAGGAGCCGATTCTGAGAAATGGCTTCATGCACACATTTTAATCAGGTTCCCTAATGCTCTGAGATGACATGTTAGAAGAAGAATAAACCTTTATTTGTCACATACATACATGTACATACACTCCTGATCAAAATCTTAAGACCAGTTAAAAAATTGCAAGAATTTACGTTTTGCACTGTTGTATCTTAAGAAGGTTCTAAGTAGAGTTTCAAAATGCAAAAAGAAGAAATGAGAGCAAGAGACTAAATGTTTTGAGCAGGCAATTTATTGAAAAGAACAATTTAACTAAAATAGGCTGTTCATCAGCTGATCAAAAGTTTAAGACCATAGCTCAAAAAAAACTCTAAAACAGAAATTAAAGTCTCAAAAACAGACTCAGTAATGAGTAGCTCCACCATTATTGTTGATCACTTCAAAAATTCGTGTTGGCATGCTTGATGCGAGTGTTTCCAAAAGGCTTGTAGGAATGTTGCTCCAAGTGGTGAAGATGGCTTCACGAAGGGCATCCACTGTCTGGAACTGATGTCCATTTTTGTAAACTTCCCTTGCCATCCATCCCCAAATGTTCTCAATTGGATTTAGATCAGGGGAACATGCAGGATGATCCAAAAGAGTGATGTTATTCTCCTGAAAAAAATCTTTTGTCAGACGGGCATTGTGAATTGCAGCATTGTCCTGCTGAAAAACCCAGTCACCACCACACAGACGAGGGCCCTCAGTCATGAGGGATGCCCGCTGCAACATCTCCACGTAGCCAGCTGCTGTTTGACGCCCTGCACAACCTGGAGCTCCATTGTTCCATTGAAGGAAAAAGCACCCCAGATCATGATGGCGCCCCCTCCGCTGTGCCGTGTTGAAAAAATCTCAGGTGGCATCTCCTTGTCATGCCAGTAGTGTTGGAAGCCATCAGGACCATCAAGGTTAAATTTTTTCTCTTCAGAGAATAAAACTTTCTTCCAACTTTGATCGTCCCATGTTTGGTACTCCCTTGCAAAGGCCAAACGGGCAATTTTGTGGCGTTGAAGGAGACGTGGCCTTTGAAGAGGTTTTTTGTTTTTGAAGCCGTTCCTTTGCAGATGCCGTCTGATGGTTATTGGGCTGCAGTCAACACCAGTAATGGCCTTAATTTGGGATGAGGATCGTCCCGTGTCTTGACGGACAGCCGTTCGGATCCTCCGGCTCAGTGCCGGTGAGATTTTTTTGGGTCTACCACTTGATTTTTTTGTTCCATAAACCTCAGGATCTTTTAAGAAATGCAAAATGACTGTCTTACTGTGTCCAACCTCAGCAGCGATGGCACGCTGTGAGAGGCCTTGTCTATGCAGCTCAACAATCCTGCCACGTTCGAAGGCAGTGAGTTTTTTTGCTTTTCCCATCAAGAGGTCTTGACAGTGTGATTACTTGACAGAAAATGACATGGAATCCAAATTTTTGCACAGATTTGGGCTTTTAAAGGATGTGGTCTTAAACTTTTGATCAGCTGATGAACAGCCTATTTCAGTTAAATTGTTCTTTTCAATAAATTGCCTGCTCAAAACATTTGGTCTCTTGTTCCCATTTCTTCTTTTTGCATTTTGAAACTGTACTTAGAACCTTCTTAAGATACAACAGTGCAAAATGCAAATTCTTGCAATTTTTTAACTGGTCTTAAGATTTTGATCAGGAGTGTACATAAAATTTGACCTCTGCATTTAACCCATCCTAAGTATTTTAGGAGCAGTGGGCTGCTGCAGCACCCAGGGAGCAACTTGGGGGTTCATTGTCTTGCTCAGTGCAGACTGTAGGAGCCGGGGATCAAATCGCCAACCCTGTGGTTAAAGGACGACCCTCTCTACCCACTAAGCTGCAGCCACCCTGCATGGACATGGAGTCTGTCACAACATTCAAATGAAACTTTTCTGAGTCCTCAGATTTAGTTACTGCATCCACTCAGTGGATTGTCTGTTGGCTGGATATGGGGTCCTAACTGTCTTTGGGTTGGCGTGTGTTTATGCACATTGATTTTAATGAAATATGCTGTGTAAATAAAATTGCCTTGCTTGTCTCCTTTTTATTTTAACTGACAGATTTAAAGTTGCTATGTTGCCAAAAAGATAAAAAGACAAAAACACAGCAGTTCCTTGTTAGGAGTGAAGGAGTGAAGTCAGACTTGTGCCAAACACGGAAAGTTTCTTTTTAGAAACCTCTGATCAGTATCCATAGTCATTAACCCAGCTTTATGTGTTAACACAATTTTATCCGCAAATCACTTGTCTCTCACTTAGTGACCTTAGAAATAAAAAAACTTCTGTCCTCTTTGTTTATTTGGTATAAATAAACCAATCCTGAGCTTACTCATACAGTAAATTCACAAAGGCAACACTCAGCAGAGAGAATGATGTTGCAGCTTCAGTGTGTGATCACATACTCCTCACTGAGGACGCATGATTACAGACACACAACGTTTACCGTGAGGTCATTGTGCATTGACATAACTGATGTGTTGATGTGTGCTCAGATGATGAGAGTCTGAACAATATCAGGGATAGTGTTGTGGTGTCGTGCACTAAAACAACCTCTCTGGTCTGGTGTTACTCTTTGAAACAGCACCACTGAAGTCATGGAAGAGGTTGAGACAAAGACAGCGATACTTTGTTCTACTTTAACTGTGCTGTATAGGCTGATGGGTGTTTACAGTGTATCAACTCATGGGATCCAAGCAGCATACTATCACACTGTGGGTACGCAGCTCAGATTCCTCCGTATAAACTCCTGGAAGCAGAGTTTGACTGCTGACAGAAAATGTTACACTTCCATGTTACTACACTAGGTACACCCAGCTAAAACAAATGCATTTTAATCCAATGAAGTGTTTATGTTATTTAATTACTTCAGTGAGGGGACAGTACAATATCAGTTGTAAAATGTAGGCCTATACTGTGTAAAGTTCAGTCTGGAAGTGAGTTCTTTCATATAATGTTCTGCTAGGAAACATGACAAACAGCACTCTACTGTGTCTTCACGCAATCCCAGGACAGTCTGGGGATTTCCAGTGTCACTTCCTTAAAATAATATTGAGAAATGATTTTATCCAACATTACTACACACGTGCATCGAGCCATTGGCTCAACTAAATAATTAAACTTCTCAAACCTCTCAGCATAATGTAATTCAAGTGTTCTGAGAAAAAGGAGACTTTTGCACCTCCTCACTCTTTTCAGGCTTTAAAAACTCTAGCCCATGACAGGAGACTCTGGCCAATCACAAGTCATTTCAGAAACCCTTCCTAATGAACTTTCCTATTGGCTGTGCTCCGGTTGATGGTGCTTGGTATTTCCTCAATAGATTGCAACATGGCTGCCAGGTCACAAACTTTCTCATCTTACAGCTAAACAGTGACTACAAGATGTTTCTGAAAACATCTGAGGAGAGAATAGTCATTACAGTAACAGAATACTAATTCATATTTGAATGCCTCCATTTGATCAGAGTTCATGGGTGACTGACTGCTCAGAGACGGCAGCTGGACAATAGACTCCAGATCAGCTCTGACAGGTTGTTTTCTTCGGTCTATGAAATATTACAGATGCCATTAGGAGCACTGGAGGACACAGAGGCAATACACCTGATCCCCAAACTGAATGTGTGTGGAGGAAGTAAGGAAAGGGGAACTGACTGATAAAACAAGTTCACAGGGAAGCAGGTATAGTAGTGTCTGATAGTACAGTATTCTGGCAAGAGGAAGGCAAACACCCAGCTTGCCTACCTAATTACAGTTTTCTGTTTCCCCATCAGGAGCAAAGGAACAGAGCAATGGCTAATGATTAAGCTGTTATTTTCTAGTTCACTGTGTGACATATTACAGTTAGCATGCACTCTTTATGTGGAGCAGTACAGTTGTAGGCAAACATGCTCTCCCAAGAACAATTTTGAGGACCTTTTAGGAAGAAATAGTCCTTCAAGGACCGTTTTAGGGTGAAAGAACAGCAAATAACAGTACTATAGAGCTCTATTAACATCCGAAAAAGCTTTGTGACAGGAGAATTAAAACTTTTGACTATATAGGCCCATGTATTTTTATTATGTCTTTGGCTACATAGACAACACTTGGTAGTGCACACAAAGCCATTGTTAGATTTGGCATCTTTACAGAAATAGTTTAGAAAAAGTAGAACGTTGAAACAGCCTCATACTTTCTAATGAAATGTGTTTATATTCTGCAAATCAGTCCTCTGTTATCTTGTGAAGGTTTAATATTTTAACCACTGTATTAAGAAATTCTTTGAGATTTTGATTTAAATGTTTCAGATTCATGGTCTAATATCCCAAAACAGTAACCTCTAGCATATACAGTATCTCACAATGCTATGTAGTTTATACAGTAAGTAGACTGTGCAGCGTAGCGTGGAGAGTCTTCGGTGATTTTTACAGGATGTTATAAAGAGTGTGCTACTGGCGCCCCGTAGTGGACAGTATACTCGGTGCGAGGTGTTCGGTAAACTCCGACTTGAACCGTACATATACGAAAGAGGCCGAGCTGGAGCGGAGCTGTCCGGAACATCCGGCTGGAGCTCCTCAACATAAACAGCAATGGCGGAGGCAGCAGCAGCGTCTACGGCGGCTTCACCAGTAACAGGAGGTTGGACCAAACACGTTACCTGCAGGTAAGACAAGACAGAGGACTGTTAAAATATCCAAGATAATTATATCGTCTGTCGTTTGACTCCAAAATAGTGCTGATACGGTGGGTGGCGAGCGACTGACAGCAGCATCGTCTGAGGCTCGGCTCAGCTGTTGGCTAGCTAGCTGTAGTAGACTGCTGTGTTGTTATGTTCACTGTGTTATGGTCACATAGCAGACTAGTGTGGTGGGTTAGCGACCAGTTTGCTAGCTACATTTTCACCTCGGCTAGCAGTAATGTCAGACTAATGCTGGACTACTCAAAACAACTGGTGTACAACAGAAATAACTAACGTTAGCTGTTCGCAGGCACTCAGTACTCTGACTGTGAATTAACCGACGCTAAAACCAGCGAGTGTTGCTGGTTGGCGAGTTTAGATTAAGACAACGTTAAGTTACATGTAATAGTCATAGCACCTGCTAGGGGCCACATCCAGACACTAACGTTGAGCCCAGTAGTTAGTTGTGACCGTGCTATGATTAGCTTGACTGTGTTACCAATATGAAAGTGAAAGACGACAATGACATCCGTTGTCTTGCTTGGATTTAGTGATTTAGTGTATTAAACTTAGCTTAACACGTAAAGCTCAGTTTTACATGTGGAACTGAAAAAGAACAATTGTTTTCCGGTGAAATGCTAACGTCAGTACGCCTATGACTGACATGATCTATTAACTCGACAACCTCTTGTTTTGTATTTTCAGATATTTCATGCATGGTCTTTGCAAAGAAGGAGACAACTGTCGATATTCTCACGATCTGACCAACAGCAAACCTGCAGCCATGATTTGCAAGTTCTTTCAGAAGGGAAACTGTGTGTTTGGGGACCGTTGCAGGTAAAACCACAACTGAGATCTCTAAGTTATAGAAATACAAATACAACACATTAGTCAAATGTGGATGCAGTTAAAAAGGCTTGGCTCATGTTCACACTCAACTGGCATGTTCAGAGTCAGCTGCCACAGCCCAAACAAGTGCTCCCAGTTGTCAGTTGAGCTGCATTATAACTTCCTTTCTAAAACTGGCTTTGCTCTCAGCCAAATGACAGCGCAGCAGCTTTGCTGGCAGGGCTTGTGAGTGTGTTGCAGGCTGCTCCTCAAGTGGGTCGGACACCTGAGACTGCTGCCTCCTAATGTCAACATGTTGTTGTTCTGTGTCTGTGGCAGCTCCATGTCAGTTCAAGGAGGAACCAGAGTCACTCTTCTGTGGCATTTCAGCATCACTCTGCAGGATGAAATTGTATATGCGTTTTGAATTTTGTGTTGAGTGTTTGTGGAGCAAGCGTATGTTCAACATACCTGCCAGCATAAGCCTCTCTGGTTTTCTCATCATAGGTCATTGTTGAGATGAAGAGGACAACAGTCGTAGCACATGCATGGGCACTCAGATGAATATATTTGGGAATATTTTTTGGGGCAAATTTACTGTTGTGTGTTTTCAAAATCCAGCCTATAAGATGTACATAATTTGGTCTGCATCTGTATATGAAGAATGGAAGTGTGGTAAAGGACCATACCACTGTAACTAACCACTATTTTCATTATCATGTTATCTGCAAATATTTGTCATCATTAATTGTTTTGTTTCTAAAATGTCAAAATAGTGAATAATACACAATTTCCTAGACCCCAAGTTAAATATTTCTATGTCTATTTTCTGATTAACAGTCCGAAACTCAACATTTGAGACACTGGAACCACTGATTTTTTTTTTTTTTGATAGATATTAGATAGATTTTAGATAGCTTGTCTATCTAACTTATTATCAAAACAAGTGCTTATTAATTATTATTGATGGGCTAATTGATTGTTTCAGCTCTACATTACTTATTGCTGACAGTTTTCACAGCATGTTGTATTTTTGTGAAAATTAAGTTCTAAAGACTTTAAACTTGCACATAGTATATCTCATTCAAATGAATAAAAATCATGTCATACACATGAAGTTGGCTGCGGATTATTTAAATATAATTTGGAAACTAGCCACATGATTTCCCACTATCACATTTATTTCTGCATTCAAAAACATATTTTAAATCCATACATGATAAGCAAAAGAGCTTCATGTCTTCATCGGACAGTATGATCAATTTTATTAACCTATTAATAGTTAGAAATGGTCCAGAATTCTTAACTTTCCCATCTGTGCAAGCTGATATTCATACTGGACTGAAATCAATGTCAGTTGCTTCCTAAAACCTGTATTAGTAGGTGAGCTGTATATATTTGTAGTAAATGGGCTCAAACATGCAGTGGTATGGTCCTTTGAGAAGCGGATTAGCCTCCCAGTCTGATGCCAAGCTTGAATGTACCCAGACAGCAGCAGCCAGCTTGTACAGACAGTGTCTGCTCCATGTCTGGCTTCAGGAGCATCCCCATAGTTACAGAGGCACTTGGATGACTAGCCCAGCAGCAGCAGCAGGGGCGCACTACTTACTCACATACTTGATCATTTTTCTTGAATAGTCAGCTTATTGCCTATAGGAAGCCTTTGGTTGGGTGTATGTAGCACTGAGCTGCTGCTGTTTGTTGTTGTGTTGATAAGTCACATTCCTCCATCCTTGTGATGGAGCTGCTGTGAGGAGGGTGTCCTCATTATATCGGTGATCCCGTGGGGCTGTTCACCCTGTATTAAGAGTCCAGAGAAAGGCTCTCACTGTGGGGGTTTATTATGGTTGAATTCCCTGGGCTCTGTCTATTGTGATGGGCTCTGTCTCGCCCTCTCACTCTGTGTCTGTGTCTCTCTCCCTCTCTCTCTCTCTTCTGCATCCCCCAGGGCCAGACAAAGTGCACTGCAGCCTGCATGGCAATTGCATAACACTCCCTGTTTCCCTCCTGCTCTCTTTCCCTGAGCTGCCCCCCCCCCCCCCCTGCTGTTGCTGGGTTCCTCAGGTTCATTCTGCTGCAGCGCCCTCCTCTCTCATTTATTTATGCATAGCTCCAGCAGCCCTCCTCCCCTACCCGCTCTTCCAGCACTCCCAGTGGCTTTCTGGGAACAGTCTAGTTCTGATGGAGCTCACCATCGTGGAGGAGGCTGGAGGAGAGATTGGCCAGGTGTTCCTTTTGTGTGACTGTGTGTGTGCACAGGCTGTCATGGCCCGTTAGTCATGCTGTATTGTAGCTATGGAGTTGACTTGTTGTCTATACTAAGGCCACTCTAACAGACAGTTCCATGTGGGCAGCAGAGGATCTACTAGCATCAGGGCTGCACCATTTATCATAATATAATTGTGATTTTGAGTCATACCCCAGTGCATCTCATTCGTACACGACAATGGTTCTGCTGTTTTTATTGTCAACAGGAGATCAGTTGCATTAAAGCACTCTTTAATTCTCCTGTGTGATTAAAATACTGTGATAAGAGGTCATAAACAAAAACATGTCTGCCCTGTGTGATGGGAGTGGAAGAGTACCTCACCTTTACTTTTTGTACAGATCGCAGAGGTAATGTTTCAAAATGATAGAACTGCTTTTAGTCAGAGGATCAGATGGAGATGGCTTCTGTGCAATAGAGATCTTGGACCATCCAGAACCCCGCTGGACCCCTAATCTCTCCCATCCCATCCCCCATCCTCAACCTCCTGTTAATGCTGGCACAAATCTGCTGTGTCCTCACATGCGACGTGGCAGGCCTGAGACCATTTTGTCATTTTACTTGATTGTCGCGGTATGTAATAGCTTTTCAGCAGAGCATTCACTGCCCCTTCATTTTGTCCTATTGTCACGTTACAGGTTAACTTAACTGATGATGCTGTACAGACAAGCAGATAATGTTTCATCCAGTATGACACTTCAATAACATGGGAACCAAAAAAGGTTTTGTAGGAAAGCATGTACAGAAAAAAGTGTGTGTGTCTGTGTGTCTGTGTGTGTGTGTGTGTGTGTGTGTGTGTGTGTGTGTGTGTGTGATGTTGTATGTATGTGTGTATGTATATGTGTATGTATATGTGTGTGTGTTTGTACTGAACCCCTGGTAACTGCTATTATCATCCCATTAATACCGTGGTTCTTTCCCTTTAATATCCCCCGAGTGTATCAGACCATTGTGGACAATGTTGCAAGTCAATGAGCAGGACAGTTTGTATTCAATATTTGCATCAATTTGATTACGTTACCTTGTAGAATTGGGTTGATTTACTGTTTTGCCAGACTGGTCCTCTGTACAAGCTTTCTCTGATTTGATTTTAAGCCAACTGGTTGAAATGCCAGCATTTGTCAATATTTTATGTTCTGGTAAATTAAAGGTTATATTAATAACATTTTACATAGACAAATCATTAAAAATATTCATCCACAGAGCTTTCAGAAAGATGCCAGATAAAAGGATGACTTTTCCTTGAAAAAATCCTTTAAAAACTTTGACAGGTCTAAAATTAATATTTTGCTTATCTTTGTGGAAGATATCTGACATTTGGTCCCCACTTCTAACAAGGGTAGTGAACCATTACTATAAAGCCTTGTATCACATGGTATCTCTGTGTTGTTGTCAGCGATCTAGCTGCCAGTTAGTGTGGAAAAAATGATAAATTGCTGAGTTTGACACATCTCCATCAGGTCACAGGATAAGTGAATATTTAGCTACCTTGGCAATGAGCGACAGCTAACATTAGGACATATTAGCTGTGTTAGCTTAATAGTCTAAACAACAATAACCCATACTTAAAACCAACAACATTCAAGACAAGAACAGCCTCAACCCCTGAGGAGCTATGTTAGCATTTTAGCATTAGTGACAGTTGTTTTCAGTTACCTACCTACAGCAACCTCTAATATGGAATCCAAAAGCTTTTACTAATCAAGTAGTCTGCTTACAGTGTTCAGTTTGGGTCTTTTCATACCTGACAAGTTGGCAACATATGTCTTCGGCTGGCTGCCTGGCTGGTACTGTGTGCATTGATATCGTGACAGGAAGTGTCACAGCATTAAACCCAGCTTGTATTGGGTTAGTAAACAGTATAACAAGCCGAGGCTGGTGACTTAACACCAGCAGCATGAAGGAGATCAAATTTCGGTAGAGGTGGGAGGAGGGAAGGTATGTATGGCACGTTGTGTTTGTTTACTAGGTAGTTAATGTGTGTTTTGGGGGTGACAAAACAAGAAGGGCGTCTGTCAGTCAGGGTATTGCAGCTCCTGCAGCCTGTAATGTTAGTGGCCCGTATGTTAGAGGAGCAGCTTGTAATTTAAAGGAGAATAGCTGGTCCATCTTAACAGCCCACCTTAAGTGAGCCTCAGCCTTCAAAGAGCTTCAGGGCTAACCCACGTTCATTTTAATCAGCAGTGCGATAAGAAAGACACAGGATCTATGCTTGGGTCTTGAGGAGTTTTAATTTACTGATTAATAAATTGTATACACACTGCCTTGCTACATTCACAACTATATGTGGATCTCTTCACTGGCTCCCAGTAACATATGGGATGCAGTTTATTGTTACTCTTACTTGCAGACTCCTCCTGCATATGTAGCTGAACTACTTCAACCTTACTCATCAACTCACTCTCTTAGGTCAAATATGCTAAATTTGCTGTCTGTCCTACGCGCTCGCCTGAAGACCTGTGGTTATCATGCTTTCAAGGCCATAGTATCTAAACTATGGAACGCTCTGCTCACATTCTTACGGTCTGATTATTCATTGGATTCTTTAAAAGTCAGCTAAAGGCATCCCTGTTTAGAAAGGTGTCTGGGTAACCTGTATGCACTTTATGTATTTATTGTGTACTGTGTTTTTTCACAATATATTGTCTTTAGTTTTACACCTCTTAAACACATGGGTTGTGTGGTCACTTAATTTGATATAATTTATTTCTTGTATGCTTGCATATTGCCCTTGGTAAGCACTTCTTGACTTACTGTAAGTCTGTGAAAAGCACTATATGAATATATTTTTCTTCCTTACTCATAATGTTACAGCTGACATCACACACACACGCTCTCTCTTGACCAGACATTCACTAACGTTACGCCAAGCTTGCAACATACTGACAGAATACAGCAGGCAGTCACACAACTGACAACCCCACAGCTAAACTAACTGAAGCGCCATTACTATAAAGCCTTGTATCACATGGTATCTCTGTGTTGTTGTCAGCGATCTAGCTGCCAGTTAGTGTGGAAAAAATGATAAATTGCTGAGTTTGACACATCTCCATCAGGTCACAGGATAAGTGAATATTTAGCTACCTTGGCAATGAGCGACAGCTAACATTAGGACATATTAGCTGTGTTAGCTTAATAGTCTAAACAACAATAACCCATACTTAAAACCAACAACATTCAAGACAAGAACAGACAACCCCACAGCTAAACTAACTGAAGCGCTGCAGACTGAAGTGGCTGCATGTGTCGATGAAAATGCAGCATTTTGGCTGCTAACTCTCCCATACGGGTGATCTGGGGACTCAGTTGCCTGTTTTGCACATACACTGCAGCTGACGATCAGGGCTGGGATTATTCTCCTATCTCCTGTTTCAATGCTATCGTGATACTTGGATGCCGATTTGATATGTATTAGGAATTTTTATTTTATTTATTTATTTATTTATTTATTTTTAAGAGCCGGCGCAGATACAGGAAGTTGGCTTCCAGCTGAGGAATTGTAGCTTGTAGCCTCGTAGCATTTATTCACTGACAAATAAACTGTACACACACTGTCTGCTACAGCTACGTTCACAGCTATAATGCTGTAGTTACGCTACAGTGGGCACGAAGCCACCAGCAAAGCTAGCAGCTAGCAGCTACTAATATAGTACAAACACACACGCTGTCAGATATTGCTATCTTTAATCCAAGCAGACACACAACTGATAACCTGCTAAACTAAAATGTGCGGTGGTGGAGACTTCTACTGGGAAAGTGGCTGCATGTCCACGACACTACACAGAGTGCCGTGGCTGCTACAGTAACTCTCCTGATGGTGAACTGTTGACTCAGTTGTCTGTTTTGCTCTTATACTGCAGCCTGCGCATCGCTGCATGCGAGGCACAAATCTTGTTGGTTAACGGGTAATAATCTGTTAACGACAGTTTGTTATAGGTTAAGAAAATATTTCAAAATGAACTACTAGGGACTTTTACATTGGAAAATATCTAAATTAATACAGTAAGAATGTTTGATTTTCAGCATGTATGTAGTCACATGTCCTGAAGTGAAATACATCATTGTTGTCAGTAATTATTTATTACATTTTTTCCAGCCACATGAAAATCAAAGAATAAAGACATTTCCCTCACAAATCAGTGGTATTTTCTATTTAATTTAACTTATAAGGGACATAAAATGTTTTATACTTCTGGTGCATATAATCCAATCAGTCTTATTTCCATATATTTATTCTGTATATAGTACAGATTGTACTATAGTTGTAGTTTTGGCCCATTTGACCACCGATGTGAGTGGCAGCTGACTTGACTGCACGTTACCAAAATATGATAATGTTTCCTGTCCCTGACAGAGTTAGCATGCAGCTTTTCCTGCAATGTGTGAAACCCAAAGTGTTTCCATACTTAACTATATGTGTAGCGTTTACCACTTTGGATTTAAAATGTGAGGGTTCAAGTCATATCCACGCAGACCCTCTGCTGCTTTGTACTTTCTCATTTTGGCCAAGGCCTATTGGAGGAGGCTGGGACATTAGTGGACATGGGTCTTGGGATTGGGGTGTAACACATGCACAGTCTAACTAAAGCTGTGGTTGTACATTGCAATTGGCTAAATTTTGGAGATATGACATGTTGATGATGTGTGACCCAGACTCCTTCAGTAGGCCTTGGTTTCAAGCCCCCTGGAAGAGTGACAGCTGTTGATCCCAATTTCTGTAGCAGCCAAACAGTGATACTATAATTTACCAGAAAGAGACGAGAAAGGGTCAGTTGATACAAGTTAATAATGCTGTCACTCAGAGACATAGCACGAAATATGGGCACTGTCCTTGAACAACAGGAAGGTCTGGTGATCATAAACTTGTGTGGTGGTAATGACTTACTGTGGACTTAAATGAGTTATTTGCTCCTACAAAACTTTTATTGATGGCTTCATGCACTCTCCTTAGGTTTGAACACTGTAAACCGGCAAAAAACGAGGAGGTGCCGACCTCTCAGACGCTGCCGCTGCCCTCTGCCTCGCTGGCCGGTTCGTCAGACCCAGAATCCAGTGGGCCAACGCCTGGTTCAGGGGCACAAGACTGGGTCAATGCTGCTGAGTTTGTTCCAGGACAGCCATACTGTGGACGGGGTGAGTGACTAGCATTGATTTGATCAAGTTTGAGACTGATACTCCACTCCAAGCCTAAGTTCACACTTTTATGATGGGATGGTCTTTCATAATGGCACATTTGATGTTGTCCCATGGGTGCCTGGCAAGATACAGGTTGGCGTCACTGCCCTGCTCCTCTCACTGTGAGTTCCTCCCCCCACAACAGATGTTCTTCAGCCTGGTAACAGTTTGTTCTTTAGAGTTAGGGTTTCTGATGTGATTCAATTAATATTTGGAGTGTTCAAATTCTGATATCAGCCTCTAATTGCTATATTTTTTAATGTTTGCTATTCCTGGTTTGTTTGTATTAAATGATTGTGAACACAGTGACTATGTTTGCATGCACAATAATATTCCACTACTACTCCGAATATGACAATATTCCGAATTTAATATGGGTCATGTACACATTTGGATCTGTTTGGATATTCTGACTTGTGCCTTATTTTGAATGGAGCATTTTCCAATTAAGACATGGGATAGATGATATAATTCAGGTTATAGGAGGATCCCTTGGACATGTATACAACATATTCCCATCATTTCACCCCTCAATCGGGGTTTTACAGCAGTTTTTGACACACTGCCTCAGGCCTGTCTAAAGTCAGCTGTGTGCGCTGAAGGGGAGTCGATATCCAACTAGCCTTTGTAAACTGTTGGCTAGTTGGTTAATGTTCATTAACCAACTAGCCAACAGTTTACAAAGGCTAGTTGGATATCGACAGGTTTTTATATATCAGAGCCAGCCTTTTCAAGACGATGATTGAAGGAATGAAAGAGGGAGGCTATGCTATGAGTATGCATGTAGATAGGAAAATTAATGAAACATTCATTTAGTATGTATATTGTCTTTTTCAGAATAAGGGCAAAAAACAGAATATTTAGTGCATGTAAACATAGTCAACGAAAACAATGTTTTTTTTTTTTTTCTGTAGCAGTCAAATGAACACCAGGCGTGAATGACAACTAATGATGTTATGTAGCTTCCACTGTGGATTATGGGCTTCATCCACTCTCATGGGCTCTGATAATGCAGAGCAGCTCAAACTATGTCTGTTTAGTTCAAGTTCAAAGGTTGAATACGTTACATTTTGATGCTAGTCTGAACAGTAAAGAGGAAGTGTCCTCAGATCAGTTTCTCTTCATTTGCAGGGGAAAGCATTTGTAAGGATGGATTTTAGTTTTGTCCTTAATGTGGCACAAAGTAATTGTGAACCTATTTCTGTGTAAAGCTGAGCCGGTGAAGGGGGAGAGCTCCATCCCTGTCATAGAGGAGTTTGACAGCGAGGCGTCGCAGGACAACAAAGAGCTGAGGAAGCAGCTCTGTCCATATGCAGCTGTTGGAGAGTGCCGCTATGGAATCAACTGTGCCTATCTCCACGGCGATGTGTGTGACATGTGCGGCCTCCAGGTGCTTCACCCCACTGACAACACCCAGCGCTCTGAGCACACAAAGGTAACGGCTACAGAAACAACCTAACCATGTTGGGGTGTGCTTTCCGAATTTTCTTGAAATACTCCTGAAATTGTTAAAGGTGGATTGTAAAGCAATAGGTAACGGCTGATTATATGCCACTGTCCTGCTTTCACTGGTTAAAATGGTGTTTGTCTTTTTTATCAGTGAACATGGCAGCCAGCACCGGCTAAAAATGAGAAGCTGTTACCTAAATGTTTGTGTACCGTATTTTCCGGACTATAAGGCGCACTTAAATCCTTTAATTTTCTCAAAAGTCAACAGCACGCCTTATAATACGGTGCAGCTTATATATGAATTCTGGTTGTGCTTACTGACTTCCTCGAACCAATTTTATGTGGTACAGGGTGCTCAAAAATCTGTCAAAATGTTCTATTATGAGTTTGGTAAGCTTCGATGCTGCACCACTGGGTGGATTGTTGCATTGGAGCATTACGGTAACAGTAGTCAGGCGCCTCGCAGAGTAATATGCATACTGTTACTGTGCTTCAACATATAGGCACCGAAACATTATCATGTATGTATACAGTTGTGCTCAAAAGTTTACATACCCTGGCAGAATTTATGATTTCTTGGCCATTTTTCAGAGAATATGAATGATAACACAAAAGCTTTTTTTTCCACTCATGGTTAGTGGTTGGGTGAAGCCATTTATTGTCAAACAACTGTGTTTACTCTTTTTAAATTATAATGACAACAGAAACTTCCCAAATGACCCTGATCATAAGTTTACATGCCTCAGTTCTTAATACCTTGTATTGCTCCTTTAACATCAATGACAGCTTGAAGTCTCTTGTGGTAGTTGTGAATGAGGTTCTTTATTTTCTCTGATGGTAAAGCAGCCCATTCAGGCAAAAAGCCTCCAGTTTCTGTAAATTCTTGGGCTGTCTTGCATGAACTGCATGTTTGAGATCTCCCCAGAGTGGCTCAATGTTATTGAGGTCAGGAGACTGAGACCCCACTCCAGAACCTTCACTTTATTCTGGTGTAACCAATGACAGGTGGACTTGGCCTTGTGTTTTGGATCATTGTGACATTGGAACGTCCAAGTACGTCCCATGCGCAGCTTCGGGGCCGATGAGCGCAAATTTTCCTCCAGTATTTTCTGAGAACATGCTGCATTCATCTTGCCATCAATTTTGACCAAGTTTCCTGCACCTTTGTAGTTCACACATCCCCAAAACATCAGTGATCCGTCTCCCGAGTTTCACAGTGGGAACGGTGTTCTGTTCATCATAGGCCTTGTTGACTCCTCTCCAAATGTAGCGTTTATGGTTGTGGCCAAAAAGTTCAATTTTAATCTCATCACTCCAAATTACTTTGTTCCAGAAGTTTTGAGGCTTGTCTCTGTGCTGTTCGGCGTATTGTAAGCGGGCTTCTTTGTGGCATTTGCGTAGTAATGGCTTTCTTCTGGCAACTCGACTATGCAGCCCATTTTTCTTCAAGTGCCTCTGTATTGTGCATCTTGAAACAGCCACACCACTTTTTTTCAGAGTCCTGTATTTCAGCTGAAGTTATTTGTGGGTTTTTCTTTGCATCCCTAACAATTTTCCTGGCAGTTGTGGCAGAAATTTTTGATGGTCTACCTGACCGTGTTTTGGTTTCAACAGAATCCCTCACTTTCCACTTCTTAATGAGAGTTTGAACACTGCTGATTGGCATTCTCAGTTCCTTGGATATCTTTTTATATCCTTTTCCTGTTTTATACAGTTCAGTTACCTTTTCCCGTAGATCCTTGGACAGCTCTTTTGCTTTCCCCATGACTCAGAATCCAGAAACGTCAGTGCAGCTCTGGATGAAAGATGCAAGGGTCTGTCGGGAGCACAGAAACTCAAAGACCTTTTGCGCACGCACATTGACTACAAGCAAACAGGTCACAGGTGAGGATGGTTACCTTTAGCTGCCATTCAAACCTTTTTCTGTCAGCTTGTGTGCATGTTATCAGGCCAAAGTCACCAGGGTATGTAAACTTTTGATCAGGGTCATTTGGTAAGTTTCTGTTGTCATTATGATTTAAAAAGAGTAAACAGATTGTTTGACAATAAAAGGCTTCACCCAACCACTAACCATGAGTAGAAAAAAAAGTTTTGTGTTATCTTTCATATTCTCTGAAAAATGGCCAAGAAATCATAAATTCTGCCAGGGTATGTAAACTTTTGAGCACAACTGTAAGGAGCCAAAATGACACCTGTGAAGAGACATGCTTACGAAGCGGATTTCAAGTTTAAGGCTATGGGCTAGGCTAAGTCACGCAGCAGAACATGGGAATAGAGCAGCGGCGAGAAAATTTAATATTAATGAATCAATGGTACGGAAGTGGAGGAAGAAAGAAGATGACCTGCACCAAGTAAAGAAGACCAAACAGAGTTTCTGAGGGAACAAAGTGAGATGGCCTCAGTTGGAGTACAAAATTGAACAGTGGGTCATTCAGCAGAGAGCAGCAGGTAGAAGCGTCTCTTCAGTTTCTATTCAACTCAAGACAGCAGCGGTAGCGCTTGACATGAAAATCAGTGACTTTCAAGGAGGTCCTCCTTGGTGCTTTCGTTTTATGAAAAGGCGTAATCTCTCCATATGCACAAAAACTACCATCTTGCAGCAACTGCCAAAGGATTACAAAGAAAAGCTAGCCATTTTCAGCACCTACTGCAAGGACAAGATCACTGAGTGAGTGGCTTAGAGAAATCAAGAGACCAAATGGCTTTATCTACAACTCTCCGTCCCTATTGATATGCAACTCCATGCGTGCCCATCTCACCGACACTGTCAAAACGAAAGTGAAGAAAACTAATCTGGAGCTTGCCGTCATTCCGGGTGGATTAACTAAAGAACTCCAAGATATTGGTGTCAACAGGTCGTTCAAAGTTAAACTGCGAGCTGCGTGGGAGCGTTGGATAACAGAAGGTGAACACGCATTCACCAAGACAGGGAGGCAACGCCGGGCGAGTTACTCCACCATCTGCCAATGGATCATGAAGGCAGGAATCATCACTGAACAGCTAAGTAACAACAACCAGATTGAGTCGGATAATGACAAGACGGATTCGGGTTTGTTTGATGCCGAAGTTGCCCAACTGTTTAACTCAGACACTGATGATGAAGGATTTGATGGACGAGGAATGAACTGAAAAAATCTGAAAGTAAGTGTATTGTTTTGTATTTCGTGTGTTCCAACTGAAAAATGTTGAGTTATTGAAGTTATTCATTCATTCATTCATCGTCAACCGCTTATCCCGTTAGGGGTAGCGGGGGGCTGGAGCCGATCCCAGCTAGCATTGGGCGAGGGCAGGGTACACCCAGGACAGGTCGCCAGTCCATCACAGGGCACATAGAGACGGACAACCATTCACGCTCACATCCACACCTACGGGCAATTTAGAGTGATCAATTAACCTAAATTGCATGTTTTTGGACGGTGGGAGGAAGCCGGAGTACCCGGAGAAAACGCTTACACGGGGAGAACATGCAAACTCCACACAGAAGAGCCGCAAGCTGGAATCGAACCTACGACCCTCTTGCTGTGAGGCGACAGCACTAACCACTACACCACCGTGCAGCCCATTGAAGTTATTAAATTGTTAAATTAAAAGAATCAAGTTTGACTTATCTGACCGTTTTGTTTCGCTTATAATCCAGTGCGTTTTATAATCCAGTGCACCTTATGGTCCGGAAAATATGATACTACTCTTTGCTGATGTGAAAGGGAGAGATAATAAATTTCATAGCATCAGGGTTAAGTCAATGTGAATATTTTGCAGAGTTATTTTCAGCGCTACAACACAAGCAGGCAGAGGTGGACAAAGCACAGTAGAAATCAGTAAAGGGATCAGCACTTGATCAGGTTTTAACCCTGATAATGAAATTTAGGGTCGCCTGAGGACACCTTGCTTCTGTCCCAAATACCATTTTTTTTTTTTTAGTTTCAAAGCTCCAGTTAGAAATAGTCAAAGGTATTCAAAGCTATGCAGAGCAGCACAGCAGGCTGACCGGTTCTTCTGTCTCTCCCCTGTTTCAGTGCCAGGCCCACACACACCACACACACACACACACACACACACACACACACACACACACACACACACGCATCTACATATGACAATCAGCCATATCTCTCTGAGAATAACTAATAATAATAATTCATGGTGAATATGTTCAGCATGTTGATGTGTGTCAGTGCATTTTAGGAACGTCACCTGCTACAATGCATACTGCACTTACAGACATGAAAACTGAATTTTGTCAAATCATTACAGATCAAATATTACATTTTCCCCCACATTTTCCTCACGTAATTCATTTTCAAAAAGAAAAGTGCCAGCCCTGTCAAGTACAGTAGTAGTAGTAGTAGTAGTATCAGCAGTAGTGAGACAATGATCCAGGAAGTCCAGTTTGAGTAATACATCCCTCAGTGGGTTGCGATGATGACTCACCAACCGTGGCCAACTCGTGACGACCCCCCTTCTCCCCGTCAGACCTGCATCATCATATCTTTCAGATATCTGCTTTATGTTAAAGCTGCTGTTGATGAAAACACAACATTTCCTGATTTTGCTGCTTCATAATAAAGAGCTTTTAAATAACATTTATGATAACAGGCATTCTGCTGTTTGGAGTTAGCAGCTTCCTGATCTATCATAAAGTATGATTGAGGGAATGTGCAGGGCTGCCAACACTCAGACTTGTGAGCAAAATCGCAGGCTGACTGAGATTTTTGAGCTCTGTCGCAAGATGGATACCAATTTGGAGAAGTTGTCAGCTCGACTCGGCTGAATTTGGCCATCGAATTTGGATATATTTGGAGCTTAGCCACTGGGAGATTCAGAGAGACTTAAAGCAGACAGAAAATTACAGTGTCGGCCTGACCCAAAACAAGTGCTATCTTAGTTGGCTCCCTGAGACAACCAGCCTTCCCAAGGCCGGTTATCTCTCCATTCTCCTGCTTGTTATGTCAACAAGAAAGAAAAAAAAAACCTTTTTTTTTCCCCCAGTGGGGAAATTTATTTTTCTCTTTCCCTACTTTTTATTTTTAAAAAAAAAAAAAACAAACAATCAATTAATAGAGAGATGTTATAGGGGGGGGGGGCCCCCCACCAGCCCCCCCCCCATTTGGGGGTTGTTTCTTTTCTCCCGGGGCCCCCCCCCCCCCCCCAAGAGGTAAATTGCCACCCCCCCACCTACCATTCCCTCTCCTTTTTTTGTCCATTTCGGGACTTTAACCCGTGACCCTCCGGTTCCCAAGCCAACTCCCTACAGACTGAGCTACTGCCGCCGATGCTCCGGTGCTGGGCTGATGCACTGAGTGAAACTGAGTCAAGCCAAACCAGCATGTGTATGGAAAAACCTTATACTAGGGTTGGCCCAGTATGAATTTTACCACTAGGTGTCCTCCACCAAAACTCGGAGGAGGGACTTGTCACTATGTTGAGAATACCTTAAAGGTCATCCCACCTTAAGTGAGTCTGAGGTGTTGGTCTTCGGGGCTAACCCCCTTCACTTTAATCAGCAGGTGGCGAGACACAGGATCTAGTATTGGGTCTTGAGGAGTTGTAGCATTTATCCACCAACATATAAACTGTACACATACTGTACTGCTAAGTATAAATATAAAGCTCAGCAGTGACTGGACACTTTGTTAATGGCTCTGAATATCCCATTCAATCAGAAAATCCTTATATAAGCTATATATAAACTGACCAGCTATGAAATGAATTGTGACCATGAAATATTTTATACGGTGCAAAAAAGAAAAAAGGAAGACAGAAAAAAGTCAAAGGTACAAGGCTATGTTCATAATTCTTTTAAGAATGAATTAACTCATCCCATAAACCACTGCGAATGGCAATTCGCAGCCTCTGGAAACTCCCAACAAATGTTTAAACCAAACAATGTTGATCTAAAATGAAGACGGATTCAGCAACTGCATGTCTGTTTTTCTTCCTCAGATGTTTTCAGAAGCACATTTCAGTGAACTGTTTTCGTAATATCAGAATAAGTTTCCAAACAAGCCATCATGTCGGTCTGGTTTGAGACCACAGAGCAGTGCGTACGAACATGGACCCTCACTAGCTGTTAGCAGGCGTCCTACATATTTCCAACCAGAGACTTAGCTGTACACTTCATGTACACTTCTCCATGACATCTTGAATAAATCATGTTTGCCTTAAAATAACTCTATCATCTACTGGGAATGAGCGCTTGCTGATTGTCCAGCGCATTGTTGGAAGACAATGTGTTGCATTGGAGAAAGCGGTCTCATTTAAAATGAATGAGAGGTTTGTGCTTTCTGATGCAGTGCTACTCTGACCACAGATCAGGAAGTTAACATTAGACATGTTGTGAACACCGCGGTGTTCTCTCAGCTGGTAGATAATGCATGAGGAGCACAGTTGAATGGAGCACAGGCTGTGATATGTTGTTAACTGTTCCCTTTCCTAGGCATGCATCGAGGCCCATGAGAAGGACATGGAGATTTCATTTGCCATCCAACGCAGTAAAGACATGATGTGCGGTGTGTGTATGGAGGTGGTGTTTGAGAAGGCCAACCCAAGCGAGCGCCGATTTGGCATCCTCTCCAACTGCAGCCACTGCTACTGTCTAAAGTGTATTCGCAAGTGGAGGAGTGCCAAGCAGTTTGAGAGCAAAATCATCAAGTGAGTCATAGCTACATGGCAAAGTAGGATTTTGGAAGTGACTGCAGGTTCCATCACTTTGAGACCAAATGATGAATGATTTTGAATCTGTATCTCTGGTGGATTGTCTCAGGAGAATGCCAAATTATTAATCAAATTTTTCTTGAGTTATAGTCTGTAGAACATCAATACCAATAACTGAATTCGATTGAGATCTATGTGACAAACAGTATAAAAACCAAAACGTATTAAATCTACAGCTAGTTGACAGAAACAGAACATCCATAACTGAGAAGCAGACAGAAATGTCTGTCCCCTTGATAAATGTTAATAATACAACTATCAAAATTGCCATTGATTAATCCTCTGTCAGTCAGCTGATCAATGTCCATTAATGGACTACAGTAATCATTTCAACACTGTCTTGTGCAGTGGTTCCAAAGGTAAACCTTTTACATCAGCTGGATTGAGCTGATTATATTTCAGTTTTAAAATGTAGCAATGGACAAGCTTTACAGTGAAAACATAAAGGATATTTTCATTCTTTTATATTTTATTCCTATTATACTAAGCCAGTTCTCCAAATTGTCTGTGCAGGAGGTTAGAGGTGAACTTAGTTTAAGCTTGTCTACCATGTGTGCTGGAGTCCAGACAGCATCTGCTCTGATGTAAAATAAAGACAAGTGAAACTCTTCTGGGCATCCCAGCTTGGCAGAATGCAAGATAAGCTGATATGTAATGTTAGATATACAGTATAGAATGACTAATGACACCAGAGTGTCTGCGTATTCAAAGGAACTTTCCATGTACTTTTTCTCTCCATTTTAAAATGTGCAGTTGACCTTTTAACTGAAGTACATTTTGATTGCATTTCAATACTTTCAATTCTAAAGCAGCCTTCAGTTCTTAGTGAGGATTCAGTTTCATTTTCCATTGAAGCTCTTTTTTATGGGCTCAGATAAGGATCAATAACATTTTTGTTTTGTGAAAGGAAGCCCTGAAATGATTTCCAGACCTGTGGTAGTTTGTTAATGTTTGTAAACTTTTGAAAACTGTTTGTAGCTATAGGATGTGAATATCTAATTACAGCCAATAAAAGGCAGAAAATTGTGCAAAACAACATTTTTTTCAGTTTTCTCTTATTATAATAATCTTTTTTTTTCTACAAATCTTTTTAACATGCATTTTTCATGCATTTTTTAACAAGATTACTGAAGTCAATAGACAACCACCGTTTTTTAAAATAATTTCTGAACATCATCTGTACAGCTGAACATTTTATTGACCCTTATGTGAGCCCCAATTTCTCCGTTGTATTGATTAAGAACATATGGGCACCTCTGAAATGTTGTGGTCAGGATGCCACACAACTCCTTTTTTACTATCTTTAGCAGTACTTGTACCCATCTGCAATGTTCTGGTCTGTCTTCACCACTTTTTTCTCTCCTTAGGTCTTGCCCGGAGTGTCGAATCACATCCAACTTTGTCATCCCCAGCGAGTACTGGGTGGAGGATAAGGACGACAAGCAGAAACTCATCCAGAAATACAAGGATGGCATGGGGTACAGAGATCATTTCCTATGCTGAGGGGCCGCTCACGAAACAAACCTAAAACAGTCTCACTGCTGCACTGAAGCCTTATTTCTACCAACTGGTCAGAGAAATAGGGGCATAATCTATAAGGTTCTTCTGCCTCTTTAGGTTTCACTATTACTGAAGCTCTTCTTGTCTCTTTTAAAGGTATTTCTTGAGGCATCTTTTCAGTCCAGCTTATTTAAATCTGGTCTTTTAAAGCTGGCTTATCAAACAGTGAAGTATCAGCAATTAAACATCCATTATTTCCTCTCTAGCATGGAGCAGACAGATTTTGAATAGAAAGCTGTTGCAGGTGGATGTGATGAGACTCACCACAGTAGTGGGATGGTGAATTTGCTGGAGTGGGTGGCAATGGTGGGTGGCAATGGTGGGCGGCTGTTCCGGTGCAGAATTGAACTCAGAAACACATAACAGAAAATTTGGTGTTCATTTAAAAAAAAAAAAAAAACATCCATCACCCAAAGATCCATCAGTGTTGCTTGATGACTCTGGTGTGCTTTTGTGCTCTGAGATTATCTATACTTGTGTTTGTTTTTTCCCCCAGGAGTAAACCGTGTCGATACTTTGACGAGGGCCGCGGAACGTGTCCTTTTGGCTCAAATTGCTTTTACAAGCACGCCTTTCCTGACGGACGGCTGGAGGAAGCTCAACCTCAGCGAAGACAGACCGGCTCCAACAGCAGGAATCGGGTAACAGCTTACATTCTCCTGTCATTTCACAAGCAAGTACTCCTAAAAGCACATTAGTGCCCCAAGATGGTCAAAAGCCACTGCTCTGCTTTTACTCTGCTAATAACAGCACCGTAACTATAGCACCCTCTGCTGGATCCTGTGGAAAGTAGAAAGTGTTCAGAGCATGCAGAGTGACCACATTTTGTAAATGAAAACAGTAACTTTGCATGTTGAGTCTCAGTGTTGGGAACACCTAGTGTAGTCCAGTTCAACATCAAAACAACACAAATAATAAATGAATTCAGAAATGGTGAACAGATTTGTGATGCTTCATGGAAGTTTGTCAAATAAGTTATTAAATATTGTCTTACCTAATTAAATTAAACTTGTTTTTTCATGATTTTTATCACTGAATTTCATTGGCCAAATAAAAATGTTTTAACAAATTGCTCATCCCTAGAGTGGCAGTGGTGGCATAGATAGAGAAGCCCTTTCTGACAGTGAAGAATGTGAAAATGATGAAATAGTGATTAAAAATTTTGAGCTACTGTGTTAAAATAAGAATCATTGTGTTTTCGTTAGCTTAGAATGAGCCATTCATTTCTACATGCTCTCTTTGTGGAGCCAGCCTCCATGTTTCTACAGTGGCCCCGAGCGGACAAACCTCTTTGTTAACTTTACCTTCTTGGGCTGGAATCAATAGCATTACTCCCTTCAGAGTTTATCCCTTTATTCCACCCAGACAGGGAAACCTCTGATGGTCTGGAGGAGCTGCAGCATTTATTTCTGCACGAACTGAAACTTCCACTGAACATTCACTGATATTCTCAGAGCTAACTCTGTCTTCTGCTTCACTAGCTGACTGTTTACACACTGGCTGCTATTCTCCAAATGACCTACACTACTCTCACAACAACTGGCTCTAGAGGGCCATTCACATTTTGAAGTCTTCATGTCAGTCACCAAAGTTCTCCTACACACTTTGCACATGGCAATCTGCAGTCTCACCGCTAGATATCACCACATCCTACACTCTACTTTTAAATCTAGATCATGAGATTATCAAATTTATGAGCTAGTAAATCAGAATGTGGAGTTCGTAAAAAAAATCTTGAAAAAAAAGATATTCAGCATTATGAAACAGGTTTTGCTTTCTCATACCTAGTTCACGCTACACTACTTTAACCCTGATTCTCCACTCGCCGACAGTTTTTATGAGCTCTGCGACAAAATTCCCAGATCAAATGCAAAATTGCGTTGGCTCGGCACTCAAGTGCTTTGTGTGACCTATGAAAAGCTCCCTTGTTCCCAGATTACACGAGAATAAAACTCTTCCCCTTTTCCTCCCAGAACTCGAGGCGAACACCGCTGTGGGACATCTTTGACGAGCGGGAAAGCACCGACTCTTTTGACAACGAGGATGAGGAGATGGTGACGTTTGAGCTGAGCGAGATGCTCCTCATGCTGCTCGCCGCAGGAACCGACGACGAGGTGACGGATTCAGAGGATGAATGGGACTTGTTTCATGAGGAGCTGGACGATTTCTATGAGATTTACCTATAGCAGCCCACCCACGAACCTCCCCACCCCCCTATATACTAGACACTAGAATGGACTGTCTTGTGCGAGTAATGGACAGTAGCTTTTTCCCCACCCCCTGTATTGTGGCAGTGCCTTTAAGCAGGCCATTAATAAATTAACTTATAAAAGATTGAAAAAAAAAAAAAAATTCCAACAAGTCAGTGCGCTCGTGCTAAACATTTTCTAGACATCTATCCTCGTGGGTCTATCTTTGTGCGGTTCATGTTAAAAGGAAAATACTAAAATGACAAAAAGAACTCAATATAAGATTTAACAAGTTATACCTTTCTTCAAATATTGCTAATAAACATTGTCAAGTTTATTTGTGGGTGTGGGTTTGACTTGTTTATCATCTACCCAGGTGTTAATACGTACTTCTGAGACTCTGAGGATGCACTCGAACTTACTCAGCACCATTTACTGTAATCGTGATGGGCATGTTGTAAGATTTTACATACGCTTTTGAACTTTTTTTTTTTTTCTTTATTAAAGCTGCTGATATCCAATATATTGTGCTGATATTTAATACATTCACCATAATCATGCTGTACTGAAAAGTATTTACTGTGTCCCCTTTTTTCAGAGTAGGTCTTTCAGAGTTGTCTCTTTCAAACAAGGACAAACTGTCCATCAAAGCCAAACAGTGAAACTCTTTAAAGCGAGGTGACCACGAGCCCTGATCCTGAACAGCCATCTTTGTAACTCTGACATTTAGTGACTGAGCAGCTCTTAAAATTTGTTAGGGAAATTTTTCAGCTTCTCAGGCTTAGTTTTTTTCCACCGGTTTACCAAGGCTGATTTATGCTGCTCAGTGCTGCCAGTCGCGGCTGGAAGCTATATTACAGCTATACTACTGAACAAAATGGTACTCACCTTTACGTATCTTTCAGCTGCCAGTGGCAGTGCTGTGCAGCACTACAGTCAACGAGTCCCAGTCTTCAAAAATATCAATAAAATAAAATGTGTTGCCTTTCATCAGCTGCTTATTGACTCAAGTGTCGGGGTTACGAAGACACTGATTTAGGACCCCATACATTGTATAATACAACTGTGCACCTGTTGAAGTAGTCTGGGAAATGTTCTAAGCCTTTGAATGATTAATGAATTTATTGTGCAATTAAAGTGAAATGTTATGTGAACTTTTCCAGATACTTTTGCTTTTCTGTGCTCCAACTGTCTGTGGTCCAATCGGCTCCATACATAGTCAAGTAGACAAAATAAAGAACATTGTTTAAAACCTTTTTCCTTCCACCATCCTGTATCTCAGCACCCAGGAACACCTGTGGTACCAAAAGGCAAATCCTTCCTCAGAACCGGGCTAAAGAGTCAACACTTGAAACTCTGCAGCAAACTTCATGGAGCTGAGAGACTTTTAATTTCCCACACCAGTGTGAAGTGTACATTCATTGCTCTCTGTTGCTTTGCTGCTGAGACACTCATCCACAGACTCCTGATAGCTGGTCTCAACTTGTTAAACTCCATCGGAATGCATATGTTTATACTGAAATGTGTGTTTTCTATGTTCCACAGCCATCCATCTTAACTTGAAATTAAAGTTTATTATCAATTTCTGTACCGTGTCGTGTTTAAATCTTTTTTTGTTGTTGTTGTTGTCTTGTCTGTTTGAATTACAGAGTAAGAACGACTCTGATAAACCCAGCTGGTACCGAACTACAGCACACAGTTAGAGACTAAAACTGTCCTGTTTGGTCTACTTAAAAAACACGACAACAGCTTTTTGCATCAGGTCAAGCAAGACTAGTTTTATAAACTACATTTTTTTTGTATGTAAAAATTGAATTGGCAAGCAAATCCAATTTTTGCTTTCCTCTGGTCATTCTTTGAGTATGATCTTGAGTTTCAAATGTGTATTTTTAAGTGAAAACAACTATTGACTAGTGAAACCAACAGATTTTTTTAATTTCCATATTACTTGAAGTGGGATCTTTGGTTTTTCAAATGTGCTAGTGTCATTGTAAAGACTGTAACTTTCAGAAAATTAATATTTATGACACCAGTAGCTGTTAGACTGAAATCTGACCACTAGAATCTGTGAGCACAGAGACAGTAACACAAGGAGCCACCATTTCTTATGGATGACCCACCTGTATCTTTTGCTTTTCTTTTATTGTTAGTATTGTGACTATACTGTATATTTAAATTAAAAATATTGAACTATACTTATGCTGTTTTTTTAACTATTAACTATTAACTACTCCTATATTTGCCTACTACTAACTACTACTCTAAAATCTCTCCCACCTATAGTCCCATATTTATCCCACTCACACCTTCCTTCCACTTTCCAGTTACATTTTACCTGGCTGGTCACTGCCACCTGACGCCACTACCTCTCCTGCTTAGCTGTCACCTTCCAGATAAGGAAGACACCAACATTGCAACAATTGATTGTCAGATCCAGGCACACTTAAAATACCCCACAGGTCAAATATCACAAAAGCTGACTTATAGTAATGCTGCTGTTAGATAGGGAGGATTCCTCTTCGAGGTATGTTCAGCAATCTTATGTTAAACCACTGTTTATTTATCCATATATTCATTTAACCACATCTGTAAAATACAGTCATAAAGTTAACCCAGAGTATAGCCCGCCAGTAAATTCATCCATCCTAATAAAGACTAAAGACTCACAGACACAGTTCAAAGTGGCTCAACTAACTTCAATCATGGAAAATGTGAGATATGAACACTTTCTATGTATTTCACCACTGAGGCTCTCAGTGCTCACATGGGAGAAGTTTATCCTCAGGGCTTTTTGGCAGGAAGGGTTTATTTCAACCCAAACCATCAACTTTTTTTTAAACATACTGTAACTAAGTGGCTTTGTTGCTTAAACTTGAGGAGTTTTCTACCTAAAAGCCCTGAAGACAGGCGTCCTTAGCCTACCAGTAATAAAAATCAATCTTCTGCTTGGGGCCCTTCTGTGTTTGCATGTTGTCCCCATATAAGCGTGGGCTTTCTCCAGGTTCTCTGGTTTCCTCCCACAGTCTAAAGACATTCAGGTTTGGTTAACTGATGACTCTTAATTGCCCATAGGTGTGAATGTGAATAGTTGTCTGTTGTCTGTCTTTATGTGTCCCTGTGATAAACTGGCGACCTGTCCAGGGTGAATCCCACCTTCGCTCAGTGTCAGCTGGTTTCGGCTCCAGCCGACTATGCAACACTAAAACACAAAACCCAAAATATGAAGTGTGGGTCCTGCTTTACCTGACCTGTCCTGAAGGCCCTGTGTCAATGAAAGACCTTCATTATCATAAGAGGTAGAATACTTGAATGCAAAGTATCCCAATATTTGCAGCACTGTGTACTTTGTATTTCAGAAACAACATTAAAAGCCCGGTGTAATAAACTCACCAGGTCAGTTCAGGTCAGTCATTTCCTAGATGAACAGAAATTCATTACATATGTCCATTAATGACTGAAGCACACATTCTTGCTTTAACATTAAGAATTTTGCCTTTTTGCATCGTGAATGGAAATGAGAAGATTATCTGTATTATACTAATATAGTATAATGATAAGGAGGAACTATCACACTGCCATTTAAAGACCTAAGTGGAAGAACAGAAGCTGTGGACACACTCAGTATGGTAAATATAACATTTTAGATTACATACAAATAGATAACTGTGTAATAATAGTCTGCTGAAGAGTTATGTTCATGTTCACCTCCAACTGCTGCTCTTCTTAAAGCTTCCACCTCCACCTGCAGATTCTGGCAGACAGCTGTAGCCCGTACATCCATCTACAGCCCCTTTCAGCAACCAGCAGCCTCCACCAGTTTCTAACAGCTTCTACCTGAACCATCATCTGCAGCCTCTGCTAAGAGCCTACTATCTTTACTATCATTGTTCATATTGCTAAACATTATCAAGAAGCTACTGTGATAGATACATTTCAACTTATCAGCATTTAAAGTCAAATTTTCAGTTGTGGCATGAAACCAAGCCAGCCCCCAGACTTCAGCCTTCATGATATAAAACTTTGAGCTTTGATTCAGGATGAAGGTGAGAAAGTTTTAACTTGTGTTCCTTAGTTTGTGAACCAAGTTTGATAAATAAGAAACAAAGAAAGAAAGATAATCCTTTATTAGTCCCACAGTGGGGAAATTCAGTTTTACACTCTGTTGTTCACACAGTACAGTTCACACAGTACATATACATGTCAATGGAGAGATGTCAGAGTGATGGGGCTGCTCCTGACAAGCGCCCAGAGCAGTTGGGGGTTTGGTGCCTTGCTCAGGGGCACCTCGGCAGTGCCCAAGAGGTAAACTGGCACCTCTCCAGCAACCAGTTGGTCTTGGTCCATGGGGGATTTGAACCCAAGTCCTTACGGACTGAGCTACTGCCGCCCCCATAAATTCAGCTGTTCAAGATGTTGGGGTTCACCTTAAATAACAACATTCCTCTTACAGTGTTTATTATTTTCTCTGTACTGACCTCAGTTCAGCAGCTTACAGCTCAGCACAACATAGTTTTCTTCTCTGTTTCGATCTCCTGGCAGGAGTTGGATCAGCCAGTCAGGTTGACACTCTCCACTATGCACTGTTGATGTTTACCTTTACAAATATAGAGCTTTTTAGAGAAGGTTAAAATCCCTACATTGTGTCGACAGAGGAACAGTCAGAATGCTATACTTGTATAAGGGTTTGTTGCTTTAAACATACCTAATGCATCTTTTATTGTCCCTACAATTATATTTGTGGAAGCAAAAATTCAATCAATCAAAATTTGTAGTAAAACACAAAAAAATGTTGAAAGTTATGCTGAGCATTAAAAAAAAGTAAATATGAATCACATAGATACAATTTTGTGACTATTATCAAATAAAAATAAGCTTTTAGTGATATTTGTTTCCAAACATTTTTTCTTCATTCAGTCGAAGCCAAAATGAAGGGCATACAGTATGTATGTGCATATCAGACAGAATGTTATATCTTGTTCAACACTTTCTATGTATTTCACCACTGAGGCTCTCAGTGCTCACATGGGAGAAGTTTATCCTCAGGGCTTTTTGGCAGGAAGGGTTTATTTCAACCCAGACAGAATGTTATATCTTGTTCATCTAGAAGCCTAAATATGTATAGTTGCTCTGCTGGGAGCTACTATTCTTCCTCTGGCCCCTGAGATTGGTCAATTAAAAATATTCAGGAGGAAATCAGATTGTATGAACTGGGTGACTTGGATGAAGCAGAAAGTGAGAACCACTTCCTTTTTCCTATTGCAGAAAGAGAATTCCATGAAATGGCAACTAAACCCTGAAATATTCTGTATATACAGTATATGTATGGTGAAATATGTAAACATTTAAATTCATAAATGACAATGAAATGAAATGCATGGATTTCCAGATTTTAACATGAAAACAAATGATCAGTAAGAAATAGTGTCTGTGAGTTTGGGTTTGGGCTTTGCAATAATCTAGTGTGTAGTGTGGAGATAACATGTAGCCTATCAAAGGGACGATTATGGTCATATTTATTGACCAGCATTTGGACACAACTTCCAAGCGCTGGTGAAAATGTCTACAATGTACCATCTAAAGGGAATTGGCACGCATGTTTCTGATCAAGAGTAATAATAGTAGTAGCAGTAGATAATAATAATAATAATAAGAAGAAGAAGAAGAAGAAGAAGAAGAAGAAGAAGAAGAAGAAGAAGAAGAAGAAGAAAAAGTAATCAGCACTAAAACAAAAGGCTTCAGCCTCTAACAGCTGTTATCAGCTGTAGTACATTCCATCAGACTGTCCATGTCTCTTTGCGCATGTCTCTTTCTCTTTAAAAGCATCAGGACGGAAGAAAGAGGGGAGAAAGGGAGGCGACCGCACAAATACAATGATCTCAGAAACTGGGAACGACAATCCGAAGGCAGACTATCTCCGATCCGAAGCGAGCTATTGCCCAGACTCCCCCGTCTCCTCCTCTCCGGAAGCCGGGCAGCTAAGCAAGAGGCGGGACACTCAGACCACCAGCGGCAGCATCATCCCGGAGGAGAGCGGCAGCATCCAGCCCCTGGTCTCCTCTGCCGCGGCCGCCGCCTGCATCATGACATCGGGGGAGTTCATGCAGACCGCTCCCCTGCTGGCGCACAAATCCAAGAGGAGCCTGCTGTACAAGGCGCTCTGCTTCCTCCTCCTCGTCTTCCAGGGCGGCATTCTGGACTTCTACCTCATCAACTTCACCGACCTGTACTGGTGCTCATGGATCGCCACGGATCTGGTGGTGATCTCCGGCTGGGGGATTTTCTTCATGAAGAACGCGCGGAGCAAGAGGGAGCGGGCCTGCGGCTTCCATCAGAAGAGCTCCATCTTCGGCTGCAACCTCGGGGAGTTCACCTACGCCTACCTGGCCTGGCTCATATATGTCATCGCCTGCACTCCGAAGGTGGTGCTCATCCTGGAGACCTCCATCCTGGACCTGATCGAGCTCAAGGTCCCGTGCGGAGTGACCGGCTTCAAAATCATCATGTTGTTGTCGGCGCCGCTGCTCTTCTGCCTCATCAACTCCATCATCGAGGATTTAAACGGGGCGACGCGGCACCACTCCCAGAGCTGCTTCATGAGCACCTGCCTGGACCTGCTGGACAGCTTCACGCTGGTGGAGATGCTGCTGAGGAGCGAGATCCCCACCCTGTACCTGAAGTACACCGTCATTTCGGTGTATTTCGTGGCTCTGGCCGTGCCGGTGATCTGGCTTTACGAGCTGACGGCGTCAGAGCTGCGCTGCCGGTGGCTGTGGGCCCGCTTTTCCACGGGCCTGGTGGTCAACGCACCCCTGCTCGTAGTCCGGTGCTTCCAGGTCTACGTCTACAGGATGCCGGTGTCGGTGTTCATGTTCAAAAACATCTTCTTCTTGGCGTGTAAGTTCCTGGAGCTGGTGGAGCAGTGCGTCGCGGTGCGGGGGGGTCCGGAGGCTGGCCGGCGGCAGCAACCCGGCCCAGTTCTCCCACTGCGTGTCCGAGAACGACATGTGTCCGCACGGATACGTCAACACCCTGGCCGTCACCCAGTCATAGAGCCCGAGGCCCCGGGATGAGTGCCAGGAAAGCGAAGTCGATTTGCGTTCCAGACACAGCTGGAAATGAGAAAATCCAAAGTAATTCCGAATTTCAAACCAGGATCCTGCTTAGTGTCCCTGGATAAGTGATTACTTGGGGGGGAAAAGACCAGCACAACAAACCTACATGAAGGTTAAGAACAAACCAGTATAAGGGAAAGTATTAATATCAGTAAACAGTGGAAGGAAAAGGTAAAACCAATTATACATTAGGGTCACTTCACCCAAACTGGAAAATACATATTCCTATACATATACACCTCGGCCTCTCTAGTGGTGAGAGGCCGAGGTGTAGAGGGGCCCTGGGGCCCTCGTCACAGCAGTGGAAAATGACATTTGTCCTCCTACAAACAGTGTCCCTGTTACTCCGAAGAATCCACAGAACACACTGGGGGCAGTTTTCATTGGAACGGCTTCACAACAAAGAAAGAGTTACAAATGGTCTTGTGTTCTTTGGATGATCTCCAGTAACAGAGGCTTTAATGCTAGGAACTCTTAGAAATATGTATTTCTATGATATTCTTCTGCTACACACAACTAAATACCCAGGCAGAGATCATCAGCTATTTTAATGCCCAATTAACCTGCTACAGGGCCACTCTGTCAAAATGAGCCATGAATTTCTATTGAGCAGCCCTATATTGAATTTTGACTTAGGGCTCATCTATAAAAAGGGGGTCCCATGACTAACTGACTAACATACAGGAGCCACGGGGCCTTTGCCATTTAGTGCTTATTGCCAAACAGCTTTGCAATGAATAAAATTACCCCAAGGTAACTGAAACATATACAACCCGAGGCCTGAAAATCCAGCCATGACCAGCTGTATCTAACAAATAACCACATTGTGGTTATAATGATAATGTCATGTGATGAAAACAAGAACCCATAGATTCATTATTATAGGCTAAAAACATTTTTTAAGCAGTTTTTTTTTTGTCTACAGGGTATGTTGCTATTACTAACTAACTCGGAGGTGCATTTTACTTAACAGCAGAAATGATTTTCCAATTTTTGGAAGTGTCTGGAACGCATCGTCTGTACCAGCCTTACAGTGCTCCCTTTTCAGACCAGTCTACAGGTGCTACAGTCAAACCCAACACCTGCAATAGCCTACAACAAACACTGGACCTTGTGTTGAGTTGTGTGTGTTCAGTCTGTGAGTTCCACCGCTGCACTTGAATGGAGCACAGAGAGACAGCAGCTGGATTTTATGTCGTTTTGGGACGTAAAGTGCAATTTGAAGAATCCTCTGCTTTGATCAACTGGACTCTGCCCCCCCAGCCCCCATGTACCCAGTGTTTTCTATTGATGACAGTGTTGTCTGCAGATCTCTGCTGGTTCTAAATGCTGTGTCCGGTACTGAGTAGAGTAGACATGTGTGTGTAAGTTAATGCCATGCATAAAGCTCCAACAGTGCCATGACAAACAGGTTTTCTACTGCCCTTTTCAGACGGAGCCCTGACCAACAGAAGCTTCTGTTGACATCACTGGCTGTGCTACTGTTTTACTAATTCTCTCACTACTGGGATCAGGAGTCCTAAAAGATCACTGTTCAATCTGACATCTGTCATTTTAAAAGCTGCAGTTCTCTGGGTCACCCAAGGGCCCAGCTCTCAATTTCTCCACTTACCCATTTATTCATTCATGGGCCTGCAGTAATTATTCATTGCTGGTACACAAGCACACTCTCTCAGCACTCTGAAAAAGCTGGTGTCATCTTCCACACACCTGTGAGTCAAGTCTGGGATTATAGATATACTGTCTTAGTACTTTATAATATATTATACCGTATGGAACCCATTTTCTTTCAAGAAAATCAGTTAAAAAAGGAGAAAGAGGAGGAGAAAGTAGTGCTGATGAAAATAATGTGCTTACCTGTCTTCCGGCAGGTCTTCATTGGTAACCCACTGTGAAGTACCAGCTCAGCAGGTAACAGCAGACAGACAGTTAGCGATGAGCTGGTGAACCTGATGGATCATTTAGCAGCTTTATCAGGAGCTGGTGGAGACAAAGCCAGAGCTAAAAGAGAGAATACTGGACTTAAAATCATCAGGTGGTCACAAACACGACTCCAAATCAACTAGAATGTTGCTCTGTGTCTGCTGGATGTGTGTGCACATCTACTATAAAAACTCTAGAAGCTGTTCAGATGTCAAAGCTGCTGCTCCTAAGTGGGAAAAACAAAAAGTAAACCAACTGGATTGTTACTACTATAATTAGTAGAAGTGGAGTTGGGGCCGAAACCTCTATTGAGCTGGTTAAGAATCCATGTCCATCTGTCTGTCTGTGTTTGTCTGTCTATCTGTCTGGTTCTGTCTGTCTGTCTGTCTGTCTGTCTGGTTCTATCTCTGTCTGTCTGTCTGTCTGTCTGGTTCTGTCTGGTTCTGTCTGGTTCTGTCTGTCTGCTTCTGTTTATCTGTCTGGTTCTGTCAGTCTGTCTGTCTGTCTGGTTCTATCTCTGTCTGGTCTGTCTTGGTTCTATCCGTCTGGTCTGTCTGGTTCTGTCTGGTTCTGTCTGTCTGCTTCTGTCTGTCTGCTTCTGTTTATCTGTCTGGTTCTGTCAGTCTGTCTGTCTGTCTGGTTCTGTCTGGTTCTGTCTGTCTGGTTCTATCCGTCTGTCTGTCTGGTTCTGTCTGTCTGTCTGTCTGGTTCTATCTCTGTCTGTCTGTCTGTCTGGTTCTGTCTGGTTCTGTCTGTCTGGTTCTATCCGTCCGTCTGTCTGGTTCTGTCTGTCTGTCTGTCTGTCTGGTTCTATCTCTGTCTGTCTGTCTGTCTGGTTCTGTCTGGTTCTGTCTGTATGCTTCTGTCTGTCTGGTTCTGTTTATCTGTCTGGTTCTGTCAGTCTGTCTGGTTCTGTCTGGTTCTGTCTGTCTGTCTGTCTGGTTCTATCCGTCTGTCTGTCTGGTTCTGTCTGGTTCTGTCTCTCTGGTTCTGTCCATCTGTCTGGTTCTATCAGTCTGTCTGTCTGCCTGTCTGTCTGTGTGTCTGTCTGTCTGTCTGTCTGGTTCTATCTGCCTGTCTGTCTGTGTGTCTGTCTGTCTGTCTGTCTGGTTCTATCTGTCTGTCTCTCTGTCTGGTTCTATCCGTCTGTCTGTCTGTCTGGTTCTATCTGTCTGTCTGGTTCTATCTGTCTCTGTCTGTCTGTCTGTCTCTGCTTCATTTCAGTACCATGGACAGCACCACATCTGCACTCTGTCCAGGGTTCTGAAACAACAGCTAATCAGTAGTCACATGTTAGCTATCCCAGCCGTTGCTGTTTTTGCTTATGTTCTATAGATACATAAAGCTTAAACAAAGGGGGCAAAAAGTACAACTGAGTGGTCTAAATCTAATAGCTCGTACATTTATGCTGACTTCAAATGGGGTCGTGTTTACCGTGTTCATGAGAACAGTCCATATGAACCTCCCTGTGTGGTTGGTTTAGGTGCATTTGGAATATGAGGCTGACCAAGAACCCAACTAAATCCCCAACTAAACTGCATTCTCAAAAGAGTCAAGGGAAATGTTTTTTCTCCTGGATTATGGTCACACCCACGGGTTTAAACAGCGGCCTCCTGGGGGGAAGTTCTGTGTTTGTTTGGCCCACCCACCCCAACCTGATAGCAATGCAGGCTTTGATTAGTATATGTGATACATCAAAAACAAACATCTGGGAGAAAATATGTTTCCTTTGAAACTTAATTGACACTGCAGTTTTGTTGTATGGGAGTGCCATTTTGAGGTTTCTGACATGTGACCTCTTGGGTGTTCTTTCTTTGAAGGAAAGGCAGAAGTACAGTTGCATGCCATTGCTATAGCCCCAATGTGTCCCAATGTATGGGACTGTGACACCTGAGATTGCCAACAGGCAATGCTGGTACTTAATAAATCAAAATCTTTACCACAAAGATGGCAGGTCAGAAAATATCAAATTTTTTATAATAATGTCATGTGTTGTTCGAGGCACTGGCAAACAGCTGATAAGGATCGGATCACCAAAGCTCATTTGGGTCAATCCGGAAGGCAATGAGTTGGTGCAGTGACTACATGCAGCAGCTCAAACGTTCTGTCCTCCTGACAGAGATGCTAGGTTGGAGCTCTGTTGTAATTTTGAGCTTGGTTAAGAAGCTTCCAGTCTTTATGCTAAACCCAGACATTCATCTTTTCATCTGACTTTGGAAATACAGAAATCAGACTGTTGGACTGTTCCAAAATGACATATGGAATTTTAAATGAGTTAAACAGAGTGTAAATTGAATTTCCCCACTGTGGGACTAATAAAGGTAGATCTTCTTCTTCTTCTTCTTCTAAACGGAGGAAAAGTGACACGCATGGTGAATCCAACAGGTTGTGTTTAAAATCCACCTTTTTCAGAGTGTATGTAGAAGTTTACATCCTGATGAGTTGAAATGGGAGACAAACCGCATCCAGGTGCTGCTGTGAACAAACACAGGTGATTCCAAACCTTTTTCTCAGTGCATTATTATTTACGGCAGTACATTTACAGCTTTGTTTAAATATCAGTAGGTGCAGTATGTCATGGCATAATCACCATCCTCCAGTGATGAGCTTTCTCATAAGGTTGTAGTGATGCTGTATGTAAAAAACATGGCTGATCAAAATATATGAAGATGTGTAGTGAAGACATTGTGCAATATGGGTCAGAGGGGTCTGAGCTGATTTTAGTGCCTAGTATTTTGGAGCTGAAAGAACTGTTGAGGTGAATTTAATCACAGTGAGGGCTTCTGTGCAATTTCCCAGCTTTGTTTGCCTCAGTGAGTCAGTGCATGGGTATATGCAGGTCAGAGGTTGTGCCTTGTGAGCCGTGTAGGAAGACTGATGACCCTTTACTACAAATCACAACCTTACATTAACGCTGATATTTTCAAAGTGTATTGTAATATTTCCTGTTTGCCAGTAGTTTTTCATCATTTAAATACAACATTGAAATTCAACTTGTAGACCTGAGTTCTGCTAAACCATCACAATGACTGTCATGTCTTATACTTGAGTATAACATGATCTATCTTTAAGTGCAGACTGATTTGACGATTTGACTACACCATGTGGCCGATAGTGCAGTATGTGTACTATTCACATACTTTAATGTACTTTTGGTCTGTTTTTTTCTGGTTGGTCTATAGGTCCATTGGTTCAGTGTTCATATGATGTTCCAGGTGAAGGATGACCTGTAAGATTCAGGTCTCTGCAGGTGATTTTCATGCTGTATTGAAGTGAGCTGTTACCAGTGACTGCCTGGAGAAACACAATCCCAAAACATGCACTTTGTTTAAAAATGGTCAGAAATGATGCAAAGTATATGTGATTTGTAGGTAAAAAGGGTCAGACATGTGAATTGTGATTTGCCAGATGAACCACTAATAATTATTATGACTGATATTTTACTCAATCCCAGCAGTGCCATCACTGAAGTAATGTAGGTCAAGCCACTTCTGCTCAAATGGTTCCATGTGTTGGTAGAACCAAGAAGGATTACAAGCTCAGTTTAAATCCCTTTAAAATGACCTGAATCTGGGTCTAATTTAAATGGGGAGCTCCACCTAAATGAAGAATTACATGTTATTTCCATGGCCCAGGAAAGTTCAATCAATATTAGTGAACATGAGCTCTTCTCTCTCAAAGCCAGAAACCAGAGAAGTAAGTCTCAAACTTGTGATGTCATAGGGTATAAAGTGGGGCGCTGCCCCATAGACAATGAATGGGAGACTGATTTTGTTTTCTGTTTGTATACCCAAGTGAGTTTTATTCTATAGTAGTGTTGTCAGTTGTGAAACAGAAAATGTTCATCTTTACTAATATTTTTTTGACTGTCTGGCTATAGAAATATTGTATATGGATTTTGCAAATGGGTGTAGTTCCCCCTTAAAGGTACACCATCAGAACTGTAGCTCCATTAGGATTCTAAATATTCAGAGATTTGGGTCCATTATTACACATTTTACCAAAATCAGGGGCATATTAATTTGCCTTTAAGGGTCCTGACACACCAAATCGCTAGCACACAATCCAAAGTCTTGCTGCATTTGTTATTCTAAATAATAATAATTAATAATGATCAAAAAAATACATTAGTTATCAAAAAAGATCACATAGAATAGCCTAAATGTGTTTGATTTCGGTTAAAGAGATAGTTCAGAGATACTGTAGTTTTGGGCTATTTTACTAATTTAGTCATAAACTAATAAATGCCTTAGGACAGACCTTTGTTATGTATTTACTATAGTCTGAAGTTATGTCAAACAGCAATATTAGTCTATCTTTGCTCAATTGGTGAATGCCTATGGGATCAAATAACACAATCATGATCTGATAGGCATCTAGGAATTGAATGAAATTGAGCCAGCAAACTAAGGGAGGGGGCACCTCTCTCCAAGCTTTGTCTGAGGGGAGGCAATGAAAGATAATAATCAAGGTCAACTTTTTCCAGAACTTTTAACCACATCTCACAGCCTTCCTCATCTTCCAACACTCAGGAGCTTTGGTCACATGATAACAGGTGGGGGGAGAGCCGTCCTGTCTCTGATGACTACTGTCATGGTGTTCACACACAGCTGATGTCTGTTTCTGGTGTCATTCACTCTTTTTTCCCCAGTGTTTCCCCGCAGCCATCACTTGTGATGTCATACACAACATCAGTTTTCGCCCATACACTGTACAAACTCCTTGTTTTATTTGACTGTGTAAGCTCCAGACTCATGTCACATGATGCCAAGACTTATCTCCATGACAAAGACTACCTGCTTATGTAGACCATGAGGTGTGGTTAAACATACTATTCAAAATCCAGAATGAGCCTTCACTTTCAAAAATGCGACAGAATGTTGGATGAATAAATGTTTATTGTTTATTTGCATTGCAGTCACCAGACTGCTGCTGTGAAGTTGACCCTGCTGTTTGACCTCTTACAGATCATAAAGCTGCTGCTACACAATATATGTTGACTGCTTCAGTGCTTCTCCCAGCTTTGCTTCTCATGTTGCACTGTTTATTGCTTATCATATATTGCCAAAGTATTTAAAATGTTATATTTTACACAGTTTTGTATTATTTCCTTGTGCCAATAATCTTCTTAACCTGTGCGTATGTGTCCTACCTACGCTGTTGGAAAGGCTCTCGAACAATGTTTATTTGGATTTGCACATGAAGCTTACCACACAGCTGAACCATTTTTAACACTGAACTTGAGACTACAGTAAAATGGGCCTTTAACCTGCATGAACAAGCATAGTGCATAACACTGAAACTACCAAAGGCTTTCATGGACATGGATATTCAACAGGAGCCAGTCATGCTCCACAGATTCAGCCTACATGCAGTGAAAACCCCAAAATGTGCAATTTGAACACTTCTGTCTTATATCATGTGGGTTTTCTTTTTCTTCAAACTTGTTTACAGGGAAAGAACATTGCTGTTGTTTACAGATAGTACCGTGAAGTCATGTGGTGTATATCTGTACTGATGTAATCCAGTCTATGTGCTGTAGATGTAAGACAGTATTATGTGATTGAAACCTGAAATAAATCAGAGGAAAGTACTGGACAATGTGACTTGTAATTGATATTTATTATGGATTATAACAGAGGGAAATAATACAATAAGCGCTGTCAGAGACATTCAACAAAGAATTTCATAAAGAAAATGCAATACACAATAATAAAACACAAACGATAAAAATGATATTTACAATATACCTCATCCCCAGAATACTTTCACCTTCCTCTCATGAATAAAAGGCCAAATGTAAAACACATCACCCGTAATGCAGTTTAACTGCAGAAAGAAATCAGACATTTAAAGCTTTAACAGTAAACTTCAGATCAGAGTAACTGAAGAGTAAAGCCTTCTTTCTAGATTCAATATCACAGAACAATGTTCAACAATCATACATGTTGCCTGACCATCTTCATTTCTGTCCACACCAAGCAACAACTGGCAGGGCCAGGCTGACCCAGTAGTGAGCAGTAGGGGCCTACTGCTCACTACTGGCCCCTCTGTTTCCCACAGTTTCTCTCTGTTGTGTATGTACTAGTTAGTGATAACTTGATTAAACAAAATGTACCATGTAAGCACAATGTAAGCTGAATAATAACTGAAAGGTGCAATGGATAAGATCTGGCCAATTTGAGTTTAAAACATTTAAAAAATTAAGTAACATCAACAGAATGTCAAGAGGTTACAGTTGACATTATGTCAAAGGCAAGCTAACCAGCTAGTCCCAGCCCGTCCAGTCTTGCAATACCATTTGTTCCTCTGAGATAGTGAGGCAGTGTAGCATCCAGTCTGTCCACAGTCCAACATTCCCACATGAGAGGCTGAAGAAGCAGAGCTGCCCTGAGGGCTTGTCTATAGTACATCCATGGTCTTTTGACAGACAAATCTTAAGTGGCAGAAACGAGAAGAAAAGAATATTTTTTTGTTTTCTTCGTTCATCCAAGAAGTCCAACATCTCTCTGGTCTGTCATTTTCCAGTACAGGTGCAACGTCCATTCCAATAACCCTTGTTCACTGAATACAACAAATTCACAACCCATTGAACAAGCTGACATGAAGATGTACAGTCACTGTGTTTACTTCTTTGTTCTATAAAGACATTATCATGTGGATTTGTCTTCATCTGATTTGATCAAACAACATATTAATAACATATTGATTATTATATTCAGAAAAAATGCAACATACAAGGCCCAAATTTCACTGGCCACAGAAATACCTGTGTGTTTTGAGCTCTTATGCCCTCCTAGAATTAAGCCGGTTATTATGATGGCACAGGTGGTGTGAGTTAAAGAGTGTAAAGGTATAGTTCTTATATCTGGGGGTAGACTTTGGACTGTGAGCATCAGTTCTTTTCAGGATCTATGTCAGAGTATCCAGAAAGAGCTGCTCCTGCAGTCTTCTCAGAGCCACCAGTGAATCCTCTGTGAAAGGGGGTTCATGCTGGGAGGACATTGTGGAGATGTAGCCTTGATCAGATCCACTGCTTGGACCCTTTCCACTGGGCTCCAGAACCTCCTCCTCCTCCATCTCCACAGGCTGAGAATGGTTGATTTCGGACGAAGGAAAATATTCACTCTGCATGCTGGCACACAAGGGGTCTTGAGGTTTTGAGTCCTGTGTGTTGTGTAGGGCTGGGATTCTCTGGTCTGAATGCACAGAGAGTTGGCTCATAGGTTGCAGGGAATCTTCTTCCTCATCCTCAGTGGGAATCTGACCTAATGGTTCTGCCTGAGGGTAGAGCGAGTTCTGGTTTGGTGGTGGCAATTTGTTCAAAAGAGGCTCCACTATGTAGACAGATTCTAGTCTGGGGCTGTGAGGATAGACATGATCTGTCAACCCTTCATGCAGGTTTGACAGATAAGGGTGTTTGCCTGCAGGATTCACTACCGGTGTAAGTTCTGCCACTGATGACAGCTGGCGCTCTGGGTTCAGTTCAGGTGTCAGAACTTGAATACTGTCATCATTTTCATTGATTTCAACATCATGGATGTAGACAGGACGCCCATCTTGGATTAGAGGAACCCACTCTAGGACTGGAGGGATCTGCAGCTGGTCAATGAGCAGGTTAGCCTCAGCCCTGACCTCCTCCTCACTGTCTACACACTCCTTCTCAAACCAGTCAGGATTGTCCAACTGGTAGGCCTGGAAGGTTTCAATTGCATTCTTCAGGGCTCTACCTGATGGACAGTCAAAATATTCGTCCCCACCAATACCCTTGATGCGGTTGACCAGACCTGGCTGGTACTTCTCAATGTCTAGGATGCGGAAGTACAGCTCTTCGAAATGCTTCATCAGCTTGTATTTGATTGCAATGTCAAAAACTGATGGCACGTCTTGCTCCTTGCTGATGTCATCAAAGTAAGCCACCATGTACTTGCCCAGCATGCCAGCCTGGTGCATGTCTGGTAGGAATAGGTTGAGAAAGGGAGTGAGCATGTCGTCAGTTGGGGAGAGAATGTCTTCCCTCAGTGTCACTCGACCCTGACCGCACATGGCCCTCCACTTTGCCTGGACACCTTGCGAGCACAGCACCAGGATTTTGTCGGATGGATTTTTAAGCTCTTGTCGTTGCCACTCTAGCCAGCGAAGGCGCCCTACCATGCTGACCGAGGTGGAGTCTAACAGGTCCACCAGCACCTTGGTGCCACACTTGGCCTGGAGGAAGGCACAGAGCTTTAGCACCACGTCTCGGTAGAGGTAGTGGTCCTGGGAGTAGATGACAAGCACTTTGGGGGGTTGTTTAAGCTGCTGCCAAGCTACATTATCTCCCACAGTTGCTGCAGTAGCACCAGGATTGCCTGAAAGTGCACAACATCACAGATAAGTGTCATAAGCAAGTTAAACATTTTTAGATTAGATTTGATTGAAGCTGGAGCTCAATAGATAGAACTGATAATATATTGTAACAAACCTGGCTTCCGGCAGAGGACATACATAATAAGTGCCATCACAACACACATAAACACCACTCCCAGAGCAACAGATGTGTACACAGGGACAGCAGGAGCATCTGATTGCTTTTCTGTGGAAATAGGACCACAAGTCACTGATTAGCATGTGTTGTTTAAAGCTGCAGTTGGTAACTTTGAGCAAATATGAAAAAAAGTTATTTTTATAAAACACTATACCCTGACAGTAATGCATGAAAAAGATAATCTGTGAACAAAATAATGTTCCTCTGTGTCCTCCTAGTGCTCCTAATGGCAAAATTTCACCACACCTAAGGGAAAACAACCAATCAGGGCCGAGCAGTCTCTACAACAGCTGTCAATCATTGTTCGTGAAAATCGCTAACTCTGATCAGATGGTCAAACTAGGCTGCACTGATCATATGAATCAGTATTCTGTTACTGTAATGGCTATGTCTCTCCTCACATGTTTTCGAAACACATTTCACTGTACTGTTTAGCTGTAAAATGAGAAAGCTTGCTCTTGCTGGTGGTCGGTGCTTGGGTTTGGCTTGACTGTTTTCAACATGGCAGCCGGGTCACAAGCTTTTCTGAAAGGTCAGGAGCTTTGTTTTTAGCTATGCTTTTTAGCTATACTTATTATTTCCTTGTGCTGCTGATAAATCAAATTTCCCCACTGGGATCAATAAAGACTTGTCATATCTGATCTTATTTTATTTGGTTGTGTTTTGGTGAGGTGAAGTCAATAGAAAAGATACCCATTAGCCATGATACTGGTATTCCATACCTGCCATCATAACAGTACAGATATCCAGAGTTGTCCTTCGACGTGTACAGTCCTGGCCACATTGTGGGAAAAGAGGTTTGATCTGCAGTGAAGAATGTTAATGTTACCAAATGTGATCATATAGAAAAGTTTAAGATAAGATAAGATAAGATGAACCTTTATTAATCCCCGGAGGGAAATTCGGTAATTAGTAATTAGAGTGATGTTGTGTGTTACTAATTAGAAATTAGTAACACACAACATCACTCAGCAAAACAGATTTACCTCAGCATCAAACTGGCAGCAAGATCTCGGCCAGTTATCCAGGCTGAATGTTACATTCAGGGTTGTCTGATTAGCCTGGAGAAGAGAGTGTATTCATGTGCATAATTTTATCATTGAGCAATGGCATTTGAGAGCACTGAACAGGAAGAAGACACTATATGAATACATGATCAACGGAAATGTTTAAATGTTTTAACTATAACTCTGGTGCATTTGAGCATGAACACCTTTCTGTTAAAGAAAGATTTATGTCAAAGGGGCAATCTTGCAGAGGTATGTTGCTAAACACACCATGCCTGCACAGATGTGCACCGTATTATGGAGGTGTATTAGGGCCACTGTAGGTTCAAAATTATAAATTCTGTATTGGGGTATGTGGGATATGGCCTCTGAGTGAGGTGGAGGTCCTGAAAATACATATATGCATTTTCTTTCAGTCATTCTTTCTGTGTTTTTTTTTATGAAAATTAATATGATATATATAACATTTTTTAATCTCAGAGAAAAAAAAAAAATTTCTTGTAAATTTTTATTTTTTCTAGGAATATTATACTTTTAGTTTTCCCCTGGCTCTAACTTATGTTTTTAACCTACAATCGGCCAAATAAGATGTTATGCTAATGCAGTGTTGATACAACTCTCCAGTGACCCCCATTCAATTCATTGAGGGTAGACTATACATTATACTGTAATAGAAACACCTGTCAGTATAACAAAATGCAGTTCCAGAGCACCACAAACTACAGCTGTACTTTACTCTGCGGGTAATAACCCTCATTCTGTCTTTTATAATACCTTTGTTAGAGTTACTGGTACAGACAGTTGAAATAGGACATGAATCTACTCTCCATGTCTCTGTTAGACATTACATTCAAGTGATTTGAGATATAATGAGCAGCCTTTTCAACTATCAGTAGATACATAATGTACAGAGAGACGCAAAACAGAGTTTCCTGTACTGACATAAAGAAACAAAACTGGGGTAAAATCTAGGGTACGGTACAAAACACAGGATGTTGTAATGAGCACATGCAGTAATGTTCTGGGTCAAATCACTGACAAAGGAAATGCATTTATCTTCTATGAGAGGTAGCTTACTGCTTCTCAAATACAGAGGCATTGGCATGGTGACCTTACCTTGTATGTATGGTCTACATGTTGGCTAGTTGAGCAGCTAACAATAACTATGTACTCCTCACAGAGTGTGTCGGGAGTGAAGCTGACAACCAGTGCAGATCTTCTACTGGCTGCACTGATCGAAGCCAGACTGATGTTTGGCTGCCACAGACTTCCTACAGTGCAGCAACAAGACAGCATGTCAGAAGTGCTCCATATGATTTACTCACTGTTACAGGGCTTAATAACGTCAGGGACTCACCTCTCTCTATGCAAAACTGGGTCATCTGCATTTTGGGATCTGGACAATCTGAGAAAACCAGAGACATCAGAGGAAATCAATGTTCTGTACAGTGAAGACCACATCAGATGCACAAATTCTCCCCAGTTTGTTTATTTCACCTAACACACACTTTGAGTTTAGGAAATTGTGTAAGAGTTGTATGAATCATCTGTATAATGCCTACAATTTCTAAAACTGCTATGGTAATCTTTTCAGATACTTCAGCTTTTGGTAAATACGGTGAACTGTTCATAATCCTGTATATTCCTGCTATCCATTTTATTTAAGCTCCACACAGACAGAGAACAGATTGATTATGTGAGTTAAAAATGAACAAATAAGAAAACTGGAATGAGATAGATCTGACTGAACACTAATGTGAAAATATGTTTAATAAAATAAAACTTAATGAGCATCAACAGACAGAAATATATAAACCATTCCTGGTGGATTTGCTCAAATAAAAACAACTGCTGGTTTTGACTTCGACTCACCAGGAACAAAGACATCCATGCTGACGTCATAGCTGCTGTAGCCCAGCTCTGGTTTGGGGATGTTGAAGATAGAGACCCGGTATGTCTGACCAGGCTCCACCACCAGCATGTTAGCTGAGAACGACCACTGAAAACACAAAAACATATTGTCTGTCAGAAAATTCTTCCCTCTACTAGTTTTGATTGATTGATTTTTCCCTCTCTGATCTTGATCTGCTGCATTTAATATTGAGTATCTGCCTCAGATCTGATATTTACTGTATATTTTCTGTTATAATTACATTTCATCTCCATTGAAGTAGAAGAGTAGAAGACAAAGGTCTCCAGATCTTTAGATGCTGCTGCAGTGTTTACTGATGTGCATGTGCATGCTGCAAATATGGGTACTGACTTTAAAATTTTTAACTTTATTTCCATTATCATTATACAGTAAGTTTTATTTTCCATCTTATTCTATTTCATCTTAAATTTTGTATCACATTTTTATTTCTATCTTTAGTAGTATTATCAAGTAAGTTTAATTTTCCATCTTATTTTCCATCAGCTATGGCATTCTATCCCTGTTTTTATGTCCAATCCATTCTATTTTCCCTTAAATAATTGTAAGCAGTGCTATATAAATACTGCTATTATTATCATTATTGTTATTATTATTATTATTATTAGTAGTAGTAGTAGTAGTAGTAGTATTATATTAAAATTGCAAGATTGATCCAGTTCAGAATGTATGCTTGAGAATTGAATAGGCCATTATAAGTTCCTTATAGAGTATATAATCATATAAACTGTTGTGTAAATAAGTTCTGTAGATTCCATCATAGAAAGGACATAAGCCTGCTAATACTGATCGGTGAAAACACTGTGACCTAGATCAGGTCCAGTAATGATCTTATGAACTAGCAGCAGCACATATTCAGAACAGTTCTGATGTTGCGAGTTATCTGATCTGAAAAACATAAGATACATAGAGTTTATCTAAGGAAATACTCTGATTCAATCCATATTTGTTGGCATTTATCCCTTCAAAAACTACATTTTCAATGCAGTCAAAAAACTGTCTGCTCTCCCCCTCGCTGCACACGAAGGAAGTCACGCCCCTGTATTAACGAGGTGGTCTAGCAGCAATCTAACAGCACCATAAATTACATTTATATAACACAAAAAAAACATTTTTTCATGTTTTTAGGCTGAGTACATTAGCAAATATGATGACAGACATTAAAATCTTCTATAGAAAACCTTAGTAGCAGCTTTGAATGTATAAAATATTACACAATACATCAGACCGGCACATACGGGTAAAAAAGTCAAGGCCATGAAAGAAAGCCGCAGATCTCATAGACTTCAATGCAATTTGACATGCATTTGGATTGTATTTTGAAAAGCTGTTATGCATTTATCTCTCGGTAAACAAATGTTTATTTTAAACACATGTCTAATAATTATTTTGTGATCGTGCCTGAACCTTAGCATCCGTGAAACCTTAATAAAGGTAAAGTCCAACACAGTGACTGATATTGCTGATCCAGACATCTTTACGAATCTGTCTGAATCTTGTTAGGCTAAGTGTTGTCTGTGAATCACAAATGTGTTGATCTACAGGCTGAGATTTAGTTGGACATGACAGTCTGATGCTGCTGTACCCAGCAAACATTTCTTCAACCTGGGTTGAGGCCAACAAGTCCAAAAGACATCGAGTCACAATATGACTTTATTTCGACCATTTGCCAACATGAAAACATAATCTTAGGGGAATGGTGATTTTGAGAAAAACTTGTTTTTATCATGTATGTGGCCAATATAGGAGCAAAACTGTACTGAGCAATCCATTCCATTTAGGGCTATTTTTCTTCAGAGCATGTGTAACAGGTGATGTTGAGTTGATGTTGGGATGTGAGTTGCAGGTGAGTCAAAGACTCAAATTTAAAATGCAAATGTAGTTGTAAACACATCATGCTTTTACCATTTTCATACATCAGTGTTTGAGGCTACAGGGCATTTTCTCCTAGATGGCAAGCTCACATATGAACTGGGGACAGGGGAAGCTAGCACGCTAGCTGTGTATTTTTAGACTATGAAACAGGGGCAGTTTTCCCATGTATTAGTCCTGTGAACATGAACTGGTTCATTTTAGGACCCACTCTTCTCTATGTTTCCAGTGTTTATTCATAGGGAGAGGGGTGGCTGCTTCTGATGTTGCTAGCTTGAACTTGATTATGCTCCGTTCCCATGCTCCTTGGATGGTCCTAAACAAGAGCATTTAAACAACTTACTGATAGCTGTTTATATTGATTGAATTACTGATTTATAATGTGTTTTCATGCACAAGTTTATAGATGGCAGGGAGTCTCTGTTTTGAGGGTTGAGAGATTAAAAGTGCTCCAACATCAGAAGAGGCCCTATGTAAAGATGAATATTATTTTTTTTATTGTTTCCAGCTGCTGTGAACAGACAGGAGTCAAAGCCCACAAAAAGCTAAACTGAAGCAGCCATGAGTGTCCCCTTAAGCATGCACCTACAAGGACTGGGATTTGGGTCCTACTACATGAGTCATATATTCATATTTTTTTGGGTAAGATTAAAAAATAGGACAATGCACTTTACACTGAATTATATCTTTTGACAGTTTATCAAATGTGTGTTTCTTCTGTTACACCACTGTCAAATACATTTTCAACAGATTGAGAAATATTTAATTATCTACATGCAGCATACGGTGGCTGTTTTGTTTTCCCTTAATGTGTAGGTATTTAGAGAAAAAAATAAATTGTTGTCTACACGTTAAAAAAAAAATATGGATTGATGTCATCTATGAGATGTTGAAATGGTGGTCAAATAAAACATCAGAAAAACTTTCACATCTGCCCCTAAACTAGATGTCATATCGACCACCAGGACCAACGCTGACTACACGTCTGAGCAACGCTGAAATGTTTGCTGGGTAACGTTAATGTCTGTCCCACTCAAACTAACGTTAGCTAGCCATGCAGGTCACAGTCACCAGCATCATTTAGTGATTCACCACACTGACAGTGAATAGTCATATATCATGTGTGAAAGCCATCCAACTACATAGCAACTCTTCTGGATAGCACTAGTACTGTTAGAGGCTTGTTTAAAGTAGAAGTTTGGAGACATGTTTCATCTCCTTCTGTTCACTCTGTTACCGTCTATGAGGGACAAGGGGTTGTTGTCTCCCAAAAGGGGGGCATGGCCACAATAACCTACCCTATATGATGTATTGCCAGTCTGATGTATAATGGCCATGACATTTGATAATGTACACTAAATATGCCCACCTTTTCTCCGGATGGACTCCTCATAGGGAGTTTGTCTTTGAACGAATATCGGACACACATGTTCTGGTTGGTGGACGTTACCAGAACATGAAGCTCGGTGGCTGTCAGGTAACAAATACTGCCTGAGGAGAAACAGAGCAGAGGTCACTTCCTGTCTTCACCACATCACATCAAATGAAACTTAAGTCATCATCTGAAATGTACTAATGAGTAAATGTCGACTACTCCTTCCTGTGTGTAATATTGACTCACCGTCATCCTTTATCTTCCAGTTAGCCACTAGAACAGGGTGCAGGTGTCCTGCCTCGTCCTGACTGGTGTCCACAGACACCTGCAGCCCCTCTGGACTGCTGGGAGTGTACTCATTCACATCCAGCCATTTCCTGTCCATACAGTTACCTGCACACAGATAGACGGACAGACACACTGAACGTCAGAGAGCTGGGGAACATCACATCTGATTCATTCACATCTTTATTGCTTAATTTAAATGTGAGAAAGTACTCCACAGTGAGTTAGTTTGGGGAATATCAAAATTCATACTTGAAGATAGAATATGTACCTAATATTGCTGACAAAATGTGTCTAATAATATTATTATAATCCTTCAGAAGCCAAACCTTAAATGTGTGAATGTTACATTACAAAATACTGAACAACTGCTTTTTCAACAGGTGCTAAAAAAATGAAAGTAACATGAGTGACAACCGTAGGAATAAGGAAGAGTACAATGCACTCACTTATGATGACTCTACACCTCAAACCCTGAGACAGGAAAGACAGACAGAAGAGATTGGAAATGATTAGCAATCGCACAATTAAAAACTGCTAATTTGCCAACATTTCACCAATTACGTGAAGTGCTTTACTGAACAGCAAAAGACCCTAAAAACATAATTAGAGTATAACAACAACAAAAATAATTGACATTAAACAGAATCAAACATCAGCAACTGGAACAGTCCTTTGGTCTCATCATCACCACTGAGTGGATCCAGGATGCCTCCTCCATGTTGTGATGACATTTTTTCTTGTTATTCTGTTAAAAATGATTTTGTTTCACCGAGAAGCTTTCATATATTGTGATGACAGAACAGGGGGCGAAATGAACAATTATTTATTAATAAATTAATGAAATACCAACAGTTTAAAATGTTTTGTACAATTTGATGAAGAGTACTTTGAGCTCTATTGTATGTATGAAATACAACACATAAACTTTATTACTATTAATATGACTATTGCATAAACATAGATATGCGTAATGCTTAGACAAGTATGGAAAGTGAGAAAAAATCGTGTAATAGTAAAATAGTTTCCTCTCCTGTGTTTAAAAAGGTTTTACCAGGATTATTTTTGTAAGTGTTTTTTCCACCTGTGAAAACATTGAAGTGTTTGTTGTTGTAATACTCATTTCAGCCACAGCTCATTTCTTGAAGGTGACTTTTAATTTCTTCATGCACATACTGTATATTGTGTTTTAACAAAAACCCAACAGGAAAAAACATAATTTTATTCCAGGTGGAGAGAAAGAGAAAATAATAATTTTAAATAAATAATTTCGATCAGACAGAACGTGATTCTCACTTGCCTCCTGGGTTTCCATAGTAAACTATCAGTCTAATACATCTATATATAAAAAAGTCCCTCTCACCCTATATATATATATATATATATATATATATATATATATATATATATATATATATATATATATATATATATATATATATATATATATATATATATGAATAGTAGTAGTCGTAGTAGTAGTTACATTTTCTTTATATTCATTCTTGTCCTAGTTACCGACTTTCTATTTCCTTCACCTCTCGACTTACTTTTTCTGTTACTACTGAGGTTTTATAGATATTTTCTCTGTACTGTCAACTGTAACTTTATTTCTCCATAATTCAGAATATATTTTCTGTGCGCTGGATGTGTTGTCAGTGTTACTGATTGAGTAACTGTTTAGCTGATTATTGATAATGAAACAGACTTTTGAAAGAAAAAGAAAATCTTATAATTACAATTACACGCTTTCCATATGACGAACATAATCATACCACGCAACCAGCAGTGTTCTTCTGTTTCACAACATAGTTAAAAATACGTTAACAATGAATGGAGTTTAAAAAAGAGAAGGTAATGTGGAAAAATAAATCATACATAATTCAGTGAATATTGGCCAAGAATGAACAGTAGTATATATCGCATTTAAGTCACATAAAATAATACAGACAACAAGAATTATTTGTTTTGGATAAAACCTGGAAGAGTTTGCTGCAGACCGAACAACAGGTCATTTCTACGTCAAGGAGAAAGACTGAAAGCTAAAGGCTGCTTGTGCTGCTGCCCCGGTCAGTCCCCGGTATGTCCCCGGTGTGTCCCCGGTCAGTCCCCGGTCAGTCCCCGGTGTGTCCCCGGTCAATGTCCCCGGTGTGTCCCCGGTGTGTTCCCGGTCAGCCCCGGTATGTCCCCGGTGTGTCCCCGGTCAGTCCCCGGTGTGTCCCCGGTCAATCCCCGGTGTGTCCCCGGTGTGTTCCCGGTCAGTCCCCGGTGTGTCCCCGGTCAGTCCTCGGTCAGTCCCCGGTGTGTCCGCGGTGTGTCCGCGGTGTGTCCCCGGTCAGTCCCCGGTCAGTCCCCGGTGTGTCCGCGGTGTGTCCCCGGTCAGTCCCCGGCGTGTCCCCGGTGTGTCCCCGGTCAGTCCCCGGTGTGTCCGTGGTGTGTCCCCGGTCAGTCCCCGGCGTGTCCCCGGTGTGTCCGCGGTGTGTCCCCGGTCAGTCCCCGGCGTGTCCCCGGTGGGTCCCCGGTGGGTCCCGACCGGGTCAGCTCGCTTACCTGTCGGGAGCAGTTGAGAGGAGGCCCGCCTGATAAAACCGTCAGTGCGGACGAGAGCGACACACACATTAATACCGGAACTAGTCGAAGAAGAATCATTGTGAAGGCAGAATGCTGTCAGTCCAAGTCTGTGCCATTAAACACTGTTTCAGACAGTCTCAGACCACTAAACTACAGAGAAAACACCTGAGAGGTGATAATGAGAAACTTCCTGCTCTCTATGCAAAGTACCTGGGCTGTTTACAGTAAATTACCTAATGCTGCCTTCACGTCGCTTGGGAATATAGAAAATCTACTGTTCTGCTGGGTGTAATGGCATTGTAATATGATTTCCTGTCACGAAATAAAATATTAAACTAATGTGTTACTTTTTTCCAACAGAGCTTTTGATTCCCTGAAAACAGGTGAAACGTGGTGAAAGGTGGGGACTAGTATAAAAATCCAGAAGCCAGATGTTTCTATGGAATAGCCAGTGAGAGCGGAGGTGAGGTTCCTCTCCGGCCGGGGCTGTCCAGGACAACATTATGGAAATACTGAGGCCATGACATCCAATCTGCTCCAGCCATGTCAACGCATCTGAGACCCAGCGTAAGCCTAATGATCCACAACCGTTTTTCAATTCCAATTATCAAACTGCTAAAATGAGGACAGCACACAGTGTGTACCTTTTGTCAGGTGGACCCTGGAAAACAGAGTTAGACAGACAGTAGAAGATAGTAACAGACAAATGTTGCAATCAACTCAAAGTCTGAAATTTCCTTCCATACTTTCACTTTACATTTGCTCATAGTAAATGGGGAACATGTTAAAGCCCTGGCAGCGAATACGTGATGAAAGCTGAAGTGAGGGGTCATTTCTACCAGGACGTGTTTTCGTTCCTATAGACCTTGAATGCCACACGCATAGTGATTCAGGTCTCTTCCTTGTTGAGTGGGCTCAGTGGAACATGTTCCTGCACTGTCAGCTTCAAAGTGACACATGACACATTTCTGTTTCATCTGGTTTCTTCATCTTAATAACAGAAATGACTTGATCATATGTTTCTCCATTGAAGCTGTGTGGACAGCACCGCTCAGTCAGGGTGAAAACCAGAATAAAGGGAACATGTTACATTATAGACTGAACAGAAGAGGTGCGCAGGACATGTTGGCTTTCCACATATTCACCACCAGATGGCACAACAAGACTGAACTGCAACACTTTGACATGAGGCCTGCTGTGGGCTGATTGAACAGGATGAGATTGGGCACCTTTCTGGCATATTTCATGTCCATCAATAAATTGAATTCATACATTTATTCAGTAATCCAAGATTAAAAGGTGCAACATTACATTTCTTGTATTTCTTGTATCTAACTGACAGTACCTGTGACTTACAGTCATATCTTATATTATCTTCTTTCTAACAACAGAGCCCCTGAGTATCGCAGCGCAGCAGGGTTGGGAGAACTCACCAGATCAGAGCCAGTGTTGCTGAAATATACTTACTGAGGTTTAAAACCTCGTAGGAGAAGAAGGCAACACTAACATGACTAGCCAGACTGTCCATTACATTTAACAGACCTTCGTCCTCCCCTAACTTTGACCTACTGACAGTGTGTGACAGGCCTACTGGTGGAAGCTGTGTTTGACTTGTCACAAGTCACTGAATAACAGCATCAGTAATATTGTTCATAAATACAGTATACTAAGAGTATGCCTACTGAATCATACTAAAATAGAACACTATATCACACTATTTCATTAAAGTTAGGGTCGGTAATGCTGAGAAACCGGCAAGAGTATGCTAGATTTTAAAAATGATCCAACCTAAAAACCCAGCCCAGCGTTGTCAACTCTTTTCCAATGAAAGTAGCTTGCAGCACTAGCTCCAGAAGTCCCTAAACCTACACCATGTCATCAACACTGACAGTCCGCCCCTCAGGCCTTCAGGATATTCCTCTAATATTCCTATCAGACATGTGGTATAGTTTAGTAACTTAAAATGAGCTTAAAATACTGTAAGCCATTACATGCTAGAAAGTGGTATTTTAGGTTACTATGACTGGTATATAATATATGATACTTTTAAATATTCAGAGTTTAGAGAATCCTGGTTATCACCATATCATACAATAACGTACAATATGTTCTTTTGTGGCTACTGAACACGGACTTTATAATATTACAAACCACAAACTGAATAAAAGTTATTGCTGAGATGTCCTCCTTCACAGTTTCATGCATGTTGTGACTCTGTAGCAGTAGTTTAAAGCTGAAGTATACAAGTTGGAGCAAATATCATTTTAAAAGTTATTTTTATAGAACAGTCACTATATATCCTGACAATAGCATCTGCAAGATTTCACACATCGGAGGAAAACAACCAGTCAGAGCTGATCTGGAGTCTGCTGTCTCTGAGCAGCTGTCAATCACTCGCAAACTCCAAACGCTCAAACTAGACACCGTTGATTAAATATGAATCCATATTCTGTTACTGTAATGATTATTTCTCTCCTCAGATGTTTTCAGAAACATATTGTAATGTACTGTTTACAGTAACAGAATATTGATTCATATTTGATCCTAGTTTGGAGACAACTGCTTCTGTTGAATGAACAGCCAAGAGGAACACTCTCTGTCTGAAATGATCTGTGATTAGCCAAAATTTTCCATCACAGGCTAGATTTTTTAAAGCCAATACACTTGAATTATGCTGAAAGGTTATTATGGATTGTTTGCCTAATGATGCCAAAGACATTCTGCCTACTGCAGGTTTAACCCTTGTAGACTGTTGCACAGGGTCAATGTGTCAGTGTCTTTTGTTTCTTCAGCTTATATAATTGACTCATTGATATCAAACTAAATGAATTATAAAATTAAGCTTTTTGAAACATATTTTTCCTCAGTGTTTAGAAAAATATTTAAAAGGTCCCTTAAAGACAGACTGTGTGAAAAATACAATGCAACCACAATAGAAAAGTAAAAAATGGCAGCCATGCAGAGTACAATAGTGAGTATAACTTTAATTTATTAATTAAAGAAGAAAAGTAGGGGTGTTCTCCATTGAAGAGTATGGGTCCTGGGCTGGCCCCCGCAACACTAATTTCTGTAGAAGTGTGCACAGTTTTCTGTGCAGTGAGGAATAGCAACATTCCAGGTGAGCTCACCTTCAGTCTGACCTCTAAACAAAGTAGTTTAGATAATCTGAAGAGACTTTTGGTGTCTTTCCAATGTGTCCAATCTCCTGACTGGTGTCTTGGCCTTTTTATGGTCCATGTGTAATAAACTGGAACTATCCTTTAGTCAGCTTCATGAACCAAACATCTCTAAATCAAAGAAAAAGCAGCCCCTCACGTCTCATGCTGACAGCATAATCTGCCACACCTGAATGAAGTGCTGTAACCTGGCACCTGTGGGCAGAAACAAAGCCTGTGTGCTGCATTCAGCGAGGGCTGCATGCCTTTAGTGAATTTAGGTTTGTGTACTGCTGTTTCATAAGTTTGGACAGAAATTAGACCTACTGAAGGTGAGATAAAGCTTCTTTTTGGGAGAATGTGGACAGTCAGTGACAACATGTGGTGGTACTGTAAGACACAGGAGCTGCTGACCGACAAAATCCTTCAGCACAAGTCAGTGGACAATGCTGGATGATGAATTGTCACATACTACCACTACAACTTGGTGTCTAGATGGGATCCTCCACTGTGTTCTGTGGATTATGAGATCAACATGGACATTATTTCTTGAAAGAGATGTTGCTTTGTCATTCATCAATGCTCTGCACCACTAGTTAAGTGACCGTATATTTTGGGGTGGACACATAAAACCCAAACTATGAGAATGAACAGACCCTTTAAAACTGAGGAAGGGTTTCCATTTTCCTCCTCAGCTCTGAATCACTGTGCAGTTTGCTTCCTGCTTAGTGAACAGACCACACCTGTCTTCATCACCCTTCTGTTCCTGTCTACGGGGGACTGCCACTGCAGATATCTGAAGTTATTCTGGATCCATAATCAGGAGCTGCCCATCATTATGTATTCTCTTACCAATCTGTGGCTATTGTTTATACTGTAGATACAACATCTGCAGGGCATCCAGACATTTCCATTAATAGCAGTGGAGTCTGCCTGCTATCCATCAGAGCTGACCCATATCTGCAGCCCTTGGCCTCTATCTGTCCGCCCCACGATGTTCTTCACAGTCAGCTTATGGAGAAGAATGGACTGCTGCCACAGCCTCCACTCAACCTACCTACCTACCGAAAATACTAAACTACACTAAAGGTTTATTGATGGTGAAACCCTCATATCAATGAGGAATACTGCAGCGTTAAAGGACACATAAACAAGGCTGACCAGCCCTGAGCCATAGTGTGAGACCACCATCCAACTGGTCATGAAACACTGTGTATACACTGATCAGATGGATTAGACTTTAGGATGAGGACTTGGTTTAGGGTTAGGGTAAGGTAAGGTTGAGGTTAGGGCAAGGGTTACAACTAAGTTACACTTAGGGTTAGGGTAGAAACTCAGGATTTAATGCTGAGAAATACTACAGTAAAAGGATAATTGTGGTAGACTTTTGGACCAGTTCTGATAACACTCTACTCATCACAGTAACTGCTGAGATCTGGGAATACAATGATATCACTACAACAGTCAAACCGGTCAGAGTTCAATGACAGTCAACAAGCCAACAGTTTATGAAAGAGCATCCAGGTCCTAACAGACTAAAAACTTCATAAAATGCTGTGGTGATCTTTTTACCAAATAGTTTCGTTCAGTATTTTAGTTACAAAATCAACACAAAAGGAATTGTATTTTTACTTTATAATATTTTGACTGTTTTTATATTGAATGTACAAACTTGACTTAAGATTCTTTTGTGTTATCTTATTTACATTGTTATTAATCTTATTTGTTTTACTTGATCATATTATATTTCATTATTATAATAAAATTACTCCATTAAAATTATATGATTTAGTTGTTTTTTATTGATGTTCTGCTGTGCACAATGGTAGAAAACAGATTAAATACTATGGTCAAAGGCTTCATTTTGTGGAGCAGTATCTATATATATTGTATTTTATAGCCAGATTCACTTTCAAGAGTTAGAAAACCCATTTGCCACGCTTTGGGTATCCAAGTAGCCACATGGAGAGTCCGTCTGGTACTATCCTGACTAAAACCTAATCAAGAAAACACTTTAGGCAAGGATAAAAATGTATATTTTTCCTTTGGTTCATCACAGTTTATTCAGCCACAGTAACAGTCAGTGCTACTGACACTGAAGATGAATTCTCTGAGGTCTTACCTATCCATAGAGACCAGGATCATGCATAAAGACCTGGTAGTTGTGGAGCTATTCTTCATTTATTTTGGTTATGGTGAACCACACCTTCCAGATCCCTCAGGCTCAAGAGGTTAAACTTGAACAAAGGTGTGCTAAATTAATAATATTAAACAAATCTGATTTTGTGACACCAAATCAGATCAAATCAGTAGAAAAAAAGGAGTCTCATTTTTGGACAATCACTCTTAAATCACAATAACAATACTGGTAAGAAAAATCAGTTTGCTTCTTGTTACTGAATACCTTTAGTTGACAACAAACTTAACCAACAGCTAGTTAGGAGTTAAATTAGGCAACTGCTAGGCTAATGAAGCTTGGCATATAGAGCTACTGTATTTTTTCTCTTTATGGGCATAAAATTCAAGTTTTCTGACATTAACTAGTGGAACACTAACCTAGCTAGCTCACAGTTATTTCAGCCCTATTCTTGGGTTGTGTAATATGTGTGTAATATGTAGAAATGCTTCATATTGTATTTGTTGAGCCCCTGTTTTGTATGTCAAATCTGAACCAGCAGAGTAACCAGTAGGACGACAGCTGTCAGGTAAATGTAAGCAGTATGAAGTCCATTACTTTCAATACAGTGGAGTAAATGTATAAAGAAGCATAAAATGAAAACAAGTAAAGTAAAAGTACCTATAAAATGTACTTAGGTGCTGTATTTCTTTGTAAGTCATCCACTTGATGAATAAATAAGAAGGAGCAAATGGTTCAGTTTGGACAAACATTATTATTATTATTATTATTATTATTATTATTATTATTATTATTATTATTATTATTATTATTTGTTGTTGTAGCAGTAGAATATAGTAATATAAGTAGTAGTACTTTGAACAAATGACCAACACTGACAATCTTGTTCTATGGACAGTTCTGGTTATTTATTGGTCTGATCTTTTTTATAATGTTAATAATCGTCAGAGACCTGTGGGATTGCTGGCAAGCCGGACCAATTTACTGTCTTTCAGAGGCTGTAGCAGGTTCAGTTTTAGAGCTAGCGTGAGCAGGAGGCTAAATAATGCTCCAAAGTCGGGCCTCCAGATATGTGAATGTAAATGGGTTCTATAGATACCCACCAGTCTCCTCTTTACAGACATACCCACTTTATGATAATCACAGTCAGTTTGGGGCAAAAAAATCAGTTATTAGATTGCAGTATAGATGTGTTATTTTGTCCTATTCTAAAACGATTATGTTTGAATATTTCTGCATACTGGGCAGTTACATAAATCACTGTAAAGTTGAGACTCTTGTGGATCCAATGAGCCCAACTATATTCATGTGTGAAGATGTTAGTCTCCATAGTCTCCACTGTATTGAGACAATTTATTTAAACTTGTCCTCACTAAATAAAATGACCTGTAGTGACCTCTAGGATAGTCACAGCCTCATGAAACTTTATAGACACAAAAACTAGAGACCTAGAGCATTAAGAGGATGGATGGCTTTCCTAGCTAGACTGAAAATAAGGGGGTTTCTGAGAAGTTTACACAACAGAAGTGCTCAACATCTAATCGCCAAAAAATGCAATTCTAGCAGAAATCTCCAAATCCCAGAATGCCTTTTTCTATGGTGTTTCTCAAGGCCTTGATATCTTAAGTTGGTATTCTAGGGGGATTGTTGATCATTTTATCAATTCTTGAGTGGCAAAAATATATAGCATGTAATAGCATAAAATCAGTGTAACAAATGGCATCAACCCAAAAATTGCTGCAACAACTTATGTGGCACAAAAGATCATGGGAATGGTCATGATGTGAGCGTGAATGGTTGTCTGTCTCTATGTGCCCTGCGATGGACTGGCGACCTGTCCAGGGTGAACCCCGCCTTCGCCCAATGCCAGCTGGGATCGGCTCCAGCCCTAACGGGATAAGCTGTTGACGATGGATGGATGGATGAATTAATTAATGTTTTTTCTAATTTATGACTAGAACAACTTGTCACAGTGCTGAGCTGCATCTCAAATTAATCTTCAGGTTCCCAGCTTTCAGATGATAATCACCACTTTTATGTGACTTATACTGCTGATCTGCAATCTACTCCTAAATACTCCCTTGTAAAGATAAAATTGTGTCTATTACTATAATTCTGGGTAAGCTCATGTAGTCATGGTTCCAGAAGAGAATACAGGACACTGACATCTTGTAGAGGAGAAAACACAGAGGAGATATATATATCCTCTGTTTCCATCTCTTTGGCACTCGTCTCTCTGTTCGCCTGCCCTGTTTATTCTCTTTTGTCTGGGAAGATAATTGTGTTCTATACATAACAACCTCCTCCTACAAGTGAAAGAGGTCTCCCTTTCCAGACATGAGAAGTGTGGTTTTAGAGCATGTTTGTGGACTGAAATAACAGTCTGATGATTCCCTTTAATGGATGTCTATGTTTCCAAATGATACAAGAAGGGACTGCAGATGAACAACACCCTGATACAGTCATCATCACAGCATGTTTCTTGGTGTTGTTACTGTGCTCTCCACAGTTTTATTCTACAAACACCCTTCAGCCTCGTTCTTTCACCTGGCTCCAACACATGATGAATGCTGTGACACAATGATGTCATTCAAAATCAAAGAAGGAACAGATGCAATCATGATGGAAGAGTAAATGTAAGTAAAAAAGTAAAAGTAAAGAATAAGGTGGAGGAGGAGGCGGTCATTAAAAGCCACAAACAACTATGAAAGATGTTGTTATAATAATTAGTTTCACAGTGTGAATTTAGGGCGTAAATAAAGAGAGACAGACTTAAAGGGAACCTATTATACTGTATACTTTTTTTCGTGCATGTTGAAGGTCTGCAAAGTTACAAAGCCAAAAGTCCAGGCCAAAGGTTACTCACCTCCACAGACACACTGCTCCTGGACTGCCTGAAACGCCTTGCTTGAAATCCCGCCTTCTCTTCTGTAACGTGGTGATGTCATCAAGTAGCACATTTGCCTAGCTGCTACTTTGGCATGCCCTCAAACGAAGCTAGTCAGAGTGGAGCTGGAGCGGAGTCCAAAGAGTTTGATTCAGTTGACCAATCACAACGGAGGGCCAGCTGACCAATCAGAATAGACTCGGCTTTTCGGGACGAGGGGGGGCAGGAGCTCAAACAGAGCATTTCAGACAGTTTTGTTGTTTTTTGAACATCAAAGCTTGGAAACATAATGGAATAGTAGAAGTAGAAACCCAAGTATGCACCTGGAACTAAGTATAATACTGTAGGTGTTACAGCCAGAAGGTGAATACAGGTATATTCAGACAGACAGTATGAGAAAAATAATGTGGTTTTTGAACATTAAAGAAGCATGTAAACAAGTTGTTTTTTTTTTTTTTTCTGGAATCAGGATTTTGTGTAATCTTCTTTTCTGTGCTTCAATAATTTATTTTGCAAGCGGTGTACGTAAATATCTACCCACACACACTGTTACACTGTGCAATGATAACTCATTCAGGTTAGTCAAGTCAGAGCTAGCAGATAGATTGTCTCAATATTTTGTGACCTCTAATAGTTAAGCAGTTGTTCAGCAATCACGTAGGATTTAGCTTTTGTATCATACTGTGTCAACACAGCCATATACTACAGAATACAAGAAGCACTGACTTGATTTTGGTATTTATGTCCTTTTTTTCCTTCAAAAACACACTTTAACATCTCACTGATGATAATCACTAAATTTCTTTTACCTTTAAATGCAAGATCACTAAATGCCAGCAAACACAATCACTTTTTTTATTATTCCTGCTCTAGTTTACAGTGGAGGAAGTCAGCGTTTAAATAACACATCACCCACCTCCATGAGAAACATGCTTGCTGTGAACATGTATAATCTGACAAGTCAAGGGAAACAGGGAGGATTATAGATAGAAATAAACCCATATCTCTGCACTGCATGTGTGCTCCGATTCAGTGACATGGCATAGAAAACAATATTTCAGAACTCCAGATTATGGAGCCATGTTCTGGAGGAAATTTCTCCAAGTGCAGTGGAAATCATTTTGGCCCTTACATGGTCTTTTGGAGCAGCGAGCGTATCTCTTACATTGAACAGAGCACATTACTTTGACAGATGATAAAGTGTTTCATATCTGTTGTAGTTTTGCTGCTGATTTACATTGTGTGATAAGATGTATAAGTCAGTACACATGGTGGTGATAATGTAATCATTCATCCCCCATATCGCCGCCCCACACAGTCATAATCACACTTACTTTTATGCGCCCAGCTCAGGGCGGAGAAACAGCTGTTGCTGTGTGGGTGCTGGCTGACAGCTTTTTAAAATGGATACCACATTAACACAGAGAGTTATTTGTGAATTACGTATTATTGTACATGTATGTGACTGTAAATACATGTGAATGTGCATGCATAAAACATACACATATACACTATTAAAACGTGTGTTGCAGATATGCATCTGTACATGCTCACCGTTTTCATTTCAGGACTTGGCCATATTTTGTGTTTTTTGGAAGCCATATACAGTGTCTATCATTTAAGGGGATTTATAGGCAGAAATATAATATAATATTAATAAATATATTTTCTTTTCTGCATAATCACCTGAAAATAAGAATCCTTGTGTTGTTGTTGCCTTAGAATAAGCCATTAATTTCTACACAGGGACCCGCGTCCTCTTCATGGAGCCGTACGCCGTGTTTCTGCAGTAGCCCAGAATGAACAAACCAGACACTGGCTCTGGAGACGGACATTGGCATTTTCATGTTGGCCACCATAGTTCTACTACATGCTCAGCACACAGTTGAAGTTTCAGTTGGTTGTAATCTGCAGACTCATCATAAGATGCTGCCAGAACTGGTCCTTTAACAAAGACCACAGAGACAGGAGTGTTTTAATTGGTTAAAAGTGATGATATTTTGCATAATCATTGCATGCAATCATGCATGCTTTAGTTTGGATAAACAGGGCTGCACGGTGGTGCAGTGCTTAGCACTCTCGCCTCACAGCAAGACCAGGGTCGCAGGTTCGATTCCGGCTTGGGACTCTTCTGTGTGGACTTTGCATGTTCTCCCCGTGTAAGCGTGGGTTTTCTCCGGGTACTCCGGCTTCCTCCCACAGTCCAAAGACATGCTGTTTAGGTTAACTGATGACTCTAAATTGCCCGTAGGTGTGGATGTGAGCATGAATGGTTGTCTGTCTCTATGTTGTCTGTCTCTATGTGCCCTGCGATGGACTGGAGACCTGTCCAGGATGAACCCCGATGCCAAATGCCCAATGCCAGCTGGGATCGGCACCAGCCCCCACACGACCCCTAACGGGATAAGCGGTTGACGATGGATGGATAGTTTGGATAAACATCCAATTGGATACATATTACAAATTACAAAAAATGCTACAATAAACTTCCATCCAGATATGTAAGTCTAGGCTGTATTTTGTTGTGCATATCTGACACGGTAAATGGACTTGCATTTATAGAGTGCTTTTCTAGTCTTCAGACCACTCAAAGTGCTTTAAAATATCTGACATTATCAACTTGTTCTGAGATTGTAGACACCAAATATAGCTGCAATCCCTGATTTTTTTGAGATTCAGATATTTTCCTTTCACACGATGTTTAGGAAAGATTCCAAATCTCATCGTTTTGCTTTTGCTCGTATGCTTACAACATTAGGCCTTGAACTTTGACCTTCCTGTTGCAGTCTTGTCTGTCTGCGCAGAGGGTCAGAATAGTCAGAAAAGCATTGTGGCTTGACGTACTATAAAGTGGGACATATTAAATCTTTGATCTGGCATACTGAATAGCAGGGTGTGTAGTATGGGTATGGGAATGCACGGTTAGTATGTGCTCACAAAGGGCAACTTTTTTAAAAGAAAGTATAGAAAAATGGATGGAATTAAAAGTTGAAATGAAGGGATTTTTGGAGAAAACACAGAAGAGCCTTCAACAGAAGTTCCTTCGAACTAATAGCAACCCTCGGCAGCATGTACTCATGTAGTACATGTTTTGTACTTTTGGGATGTACTTTTTGGGGGCGGCAGTAGCTCAGTCTGTAGGGAGTTGGCTTGGGAACCGGAGGGTCACCGGTTCAAGTCCCGACATGGACCAAAAAACTGAGTGTGAACTGGTAGCTGGAGAGGTGCCAGTTTACCTCTTGGGCACTGCCGAGGTGCCCCTGAGCAAGGCACCAAACCCCCAACTGCTCGGGGCGCTTGTCTGGAGCAGCCCCCTCACTCTGACATCTCTCCATTACTGCATGTGTGTGTGTGTTTGTGTGCATGTACCATGTATAAGTTAAAACAGAGTGTAAATTGAATTTCCCCACTGTGGGACTAATAAAGGTAGATCTTCTTCTTCTTCTTCTTTTTGATGATTTTAGTGCAAGTTCAAGAATAACATTGCCTCACTTATATTATCCATCAGAACTCAGAATTGTAGGTAAGTAATATTTTTTCAGTCCCATCAAATGATATATTGTTTTCTTATGATGTTTGCTTCTGAGATCTGCTGAATTCACATGCTAGAGAAGTGAAGTGATCTGTGTTCCAGTAATCCAGTTAGACTGACACTGTTGGCATATAGCAACATAGCATGCACCGTGAATGGTAATGCCTGTTCCCTGCAGCAGTTGGTGAAGGAAGGAACCAGATCCTTGAGGAAATCCTGGTAGCTCAACGTTTCTGCTCAGCCTGTGTGTTTACAGTTGATGAATTGGAAACATGTTCTGTGGTTTATCAGCACGTTATGTAAGATCAGGACTAACAGCTTAAAGAGGAATGCCAGAGGGGCTGCTGACCTCAGAAATAGACAGTTATTAAGTAGATTCACCTGCACATATTTCATCCAGAGACACATAATCACACCTGGACCCACTTCATGGGAAATCATCAACATTTTACAGCTAAACAGTAACTACAAGATGTTTCTGAACACATCTGAGGAGAGAAATAGACATTACAGTTGCAGAATATTGATTCATATTTGATCAGACAGATTAGAGTTTGAAAGTGACGGACAGCTGCCTCTGTTGAATGAACAGCCAATAGGAAAGCTCTCTCTCATAAATGAACCGTGATTGGCCAAAGTGTCATGAGTTATATTATTTAAAGCCTGTAAACAGAGCCATAAGGAGGTGCAGATGTCTAGTTTCTCTCACAACACCTCAATTATAATATGCTGAAAGGTTATCATCGAATTTTGCCCCATGATGCCAAAAACATGATTCATTAATATAGGAACTTCCAGTCTGTTCTCTAGTAACTCATCAAGTCTTTCATTAGGAATTATCGATTCATCAGTGATCATATTGTTCCTGATTCGTTTAATAATAATATTTTATGATAAATCTATAAAAATGATTAATGTTACTCATTAATTAATCATCATAGCAGTTAGATCCTCATTTGTTCCTCATTCGCGCTACTCACATTTTAGTGTCCCTTAAAATGTTACCATCACATACTTTATGTCCCAGCCTAATTATGAGACTTTTCCTGATTCCTTTTGGGCGGCATTGCCACGAAAAAAATCATGAAGTTTCCATGTAATGAGGTAATAACTGAAGAAAGATCCTCGCGGTGGGATGGATGGAGGGATAGAAACGCCCCCCTGCAGCAGATGACGCCAGGCTGAGGCTGCACCGGTGGCTCCAGGCAGCCCATCGGGTTTGAGATAGCTGTTTCCATCCTTAGCTCTTCAATGCGTGGTATCTGAGGGATTATTCTGAACATATCTGAGGGATCATTCTGTACCGGAGAATAGTGTCTAGTCCTGATTCTGCCGCAACATGAATGAGATCAAGATCGCTGTGCTGGGCAGTGAAGGAGTCGGAAAATCAGGTAGGAGAGCTGCTGTGCACCAGGTTTCTGGACGTCAGGGATAAACAAGCTCCTGATCGAGCTCACCTGTCTGTCTGTCTGTCTGTCTGTCTGCAGCTCTCATCGTCCGGTTCCTCACCAGGCGCTTTATTGGCGAGTACGCGTCCTCTTCAGGTAATCGTCAGTCTTTTACATAGATTTATTCTACTCTCTGTGGTCAGAAATATGTTTGAGGAGAAAGTGACTTTCAGTGTTAAATCCTAAATGATTCAGATGTAAACTATGTAGAAATGATTTAACTACTCAAAATTTCACTGAGCTGTAAACCTGAAAACAGCCCTGTGACACATGGCATCTGTTCTGGCTAGTTTCCAGTGGTATTTACATCAAACATGGTACATTTACACTAACTCTTCTAATCTAAACCATCTTTGGGATCTCCACTAGAATCTGGGTTTCTACAGTTTGGATGCAGCAGCACAGAGACCCACAGTGGGTCCAGGTGATGTAGAGAGCTGTGTGGTCTTTAAATAATAATGCACATATCCCAAAACTCTGTGTCATTTTACCTTTCCATACATTCATATCAATACCATATTTCCACTACAAATGTGCTATACTTAAATTGGCATATGTATTGCACTATATTTATCTTTCTAATATTATTAAATAGGATGGCTAGGATATGAAGGATTTTGGCTCCCAGCCAAAATGTATTTGTAGCACCAAGTACCTTAATCTGTACCAAACGTTAGAGTAAGATCCATAATGGTGTTTTCTCATCCGTCATCAGATAGTTCATGATTTAAATCAGAATTTTCTCTAAATTTGTATTTATATTCCCTCTAATCCCTTTCTATCTGTGGATGTTCATCATGCCTGTTTATTTCCCTGTCGTGTAAAAAGCCACAATCAACCTGGATTATGTCAGTTTTCGGTTGGCTGGTTTCTAGTTTCTGTACAATGTTTGTCTAATTCCAGTGCTTCCTATCCAAACCCTCTTATCTCATCTTCCTGTGTGCACTTTATTATGTTATGCACTTTGCATGGTGAAACCAACTGCCAAGCCTGTATCAACTGGTGGTGCAGCTGTTGTCAGATGCAGGCAATTTCATATTAAGAGAATGGGCTAAATATTAGATCCATTTAGTGTTATTCTTGAAGATTGTTGGCCAGCATCTTGGCCTGCAGAGCCAAGCTGTAATGATACCATTCTGCAGGCTACCTGGCCTGCAAGGAGAATGACTCACATTAGTCTCTGATAGTGGCTCAATAGGCCATTGTTTCCCTGAGAATAATCTAGTTTCATCTGCACTTGTCTCAGAAACTGAAACAAAAAACCTGTGTGGAACATGTGCACACTCATGGAGAGAAATGAGTCTCAATATTGGTAACGTGTGTTTCATGATCTCCCTATAACAGCAAGATTGAGTAGAACAATTTATGGTGTTCAAATTTACTTTGTCCAATCCACAAACACCAGCCAATTTGAACAAATGTAAAACAATTTTACTTGAATAAATATCAATATTTTACATTTATTTCTAACTTCAAGTTCACAGAGCTAATAGTAGTTGGTTTTGAAAAGGTGACGTGTGAAAATGTGGATGTGCAACAAATGAGAGCTGATGAGTCTCATCATAACTTCTCATTCTCTTGCTGCTCTCTTCTCTATTTCTTCCACAGAGTGCATATACAGAAAGCGTCTGTCTGTGGACGGGAAGCAAATGAACCTTGAGCTCTATGACCCATGTTCTCAGGTGAGTGACTCTATGTGTGAATAGATGGAGGAAGAATAACAAGATGTCATTGTTAGTATTAGCGCTCCTCTGTTTTATAATGTGCCAATTCATTAAAGGTACTATATCATAAGGATTAAAAAAAATCCTTATCATTAATAACACCGGTGGTCATTAAATCAACTGCAGCTAGCATCCTGTTGCTCCTGAATTCCCCCCTGGGGATCAATAAAGTACTATGTTATCTTATCTCTTCTTATCCTGTGCACATGCTCACACTCCATAGGTGCGAATGAGCATCCTGGGCATCGACCAAAACAGTGATGTGGCATTACATTACAATCATCATCAAATTTAGAATAACGTTGATATCTGTAGTGCTTCTATAAGGGCTGTCAATCAATGAAAATATTTAATTGCAAAATAATCACACATTCATAATCTGTTCAAAATGTATCTTAAAGGGAAATTTTAAAAAAGTATTTAATACTCTTATCAACATGGGAATATATAAAGATGCTGCTATATGCAAATATATGTATGTATTTATTATTGGAAATCAATGAACAACACAAAACAATAACAGATACTGTCCAGAACCCCTCACACGTTCTGCATTTAGTTAAAAATATGCTCCAGTCATAACATGGCAAACTGCAGGGACAATGGCCTGATGTTACAATCCGCTCACACACTGGCAATAAAAGTGATACATGAATGTAAATTGTTACATATAGTAATTTAAAGTAACATAATGAAGATATAACCTCAGCTGGATACAGTAAAAAGTCATATTACATCTTATGATGTCACATGTCATATAATAGCCTAAAGGTAATTTATGCAAATACTAACAAATATGTAACTGTCATATTACATCATATGTTCATCACACTGTGTGTTTCAGAGCTATGAAACCAGTAATTTGCCTGGCTGAGAGTGTATTTGTTAATCACTATATACTGTATATTCCACTTCAGTTAGGCTTTTTGCACTTTGCATTGCCACACATACATGAGTTAAAATAACCAGTGGCACTTCTTGTTGCATTTGTGTCATTAAAATAGGGCCCAATGAGTATAAAGCTGGCCAGTATCATCCATCTTAGTTTGCTGAGCCAGTCAAGCATGCAGCTGTCCTCAGCTGAACCACTGAGTTTAGTCTCAGCTCCATTAATCTGAGTTAGACCACAAGGACAGCGGGTCCGTTCCAGCATCACCTCACCACCACAAACCCTGAACCCTCTGTTAATGTTCACACTTTGTTTTATGTATTCCAGCCTTTCATTCACTTTGACTGCCTCATGTCTTTTGTGTATATTTTTTTATACTTTTGTACCACCAAAGCAAGGGACGTGCACTTGAACCTTATGACTTGGACTCGAGTCTGAATTAAGTGACAAATTTGATGATTTTCAACTCTTGACAAACTCAAAAAAGACTTGTATCAGTTTGCACATTAACTCCAGTGACTTGTGACTTCACTTGGACTTGAAAATACTTGATATCTCAAACCCAAAGATTATATAGTACGTTATTTAAAAAGTGTGACATGAATCAGTTAATTTCCCTTTTTTTCCTGAATCAACATTAACTTTAACATTATTAATTTGCAGCGAGTCAACACCGAGATTAACTTTAATTGAACAAGTAAGACAGCAACCAGTCAAATGGCAGAAGAGAACCATGAAGAATAAACCTCATGTTATTGAGCACCAGTTGGAAAAAATGAAGAGATCATTTTGTTTGCATGTTAAAATGATGTGGTGGTCAACAAAAAACTATTTGCGGTATGAAAAACATGCAGGTGAAAAATTAGGCAGAGATGCAAATGTCATCCAATTTGGTGAGGAGTGCATTATGACTTGTTTGGACTTGAAACTCAAAGTTAGGGACTTTACTTGGGATGTAAGTGCAAAGACTTGAGATTTACTTGTGACTTAGAAACCAAGGACTTGTTCCACCTCTGCCCAAAGCATTATGTGAGTTACTGACAGTCAGCATGTCAGTATAGAGTGTATTCAGGGACAGACTGCTTCATATCTTAGTTCTTTTCAAGCTCTTGCAGTGACTGATTGAATTTTCACAAATTAGTTGTTAATGTTAGTTAGTTGTTAAATGTAACATTTAGTGTTTATGTTTTGTGTTTATTATGTAAACTGTGATTTTCAGGCCTTTGAGGGCAAGTCTACTGTAAATGACCAGATCCACTGGGCCGATGGTTTGATTGTGGTCTATGATATCAGCGACCGCTCCTCCTTCCTCACTGCCAAAGCCATAGTGCACCTAATCAGAGAGCTACACCTGGAAACTGCCAAAAGGTACAGTATAGAACTAGATCCCTGTGATATAATAATGGTCACTATGTGCATGTAAACAGAATGCGTGAAAATCACTGTATTGGACAAAGTAACAATGATCCACTGATTGTGCAGCCCTGCTCTGCTTTTTGACCTACAGGAATGCGCACTCGCTCATATTCCTGGTGGGTAACAAACAGGATCTGTGCCACATGAGAGAGGTGCGGCGTGAAGAAGGTCAGGGTCTGGCTGCTGAGTTTCACTGCCAGTTCTATGAGCTGTCAGCAGCTGAGCACCACCAGGAGGTGGCGCTCATATTCTTCAAGATGGTGCAACACCTTAGCCTGGGCAGCAAAGCCAAGGAGCGCAGGAGACGCCCCAGTGGCTCCAAGTCCATGGCCAAACTCATCAACAATGTCTTTGGCAAGAGGAGGAAATCAGTGTGAAGCTAGTGTCAAATACAAGGACAGCTGTTAGTTAAAGCTGGACTAATGCTGTTGGACTCAATAACCCTCCAGCTTGGCTTTTTGTCTTTGATTGTGTGTTTGGTGGTGTTACTGTTGATTAAACTGACATCTATATGTACACAGAGGTGTTAGTGTTATACAAGAGTCACGCACAGCATGCACAGTCTGAGCCCGCTCGCTGCTCATCTCCACTCATTCATGCTTTTGCTCTTAAAGATTATTGCAAAGCTTTGTTGGTAGAAAACATCCTAAAGCTTTTCAGCCAAAGCAGCCAACATCAGGGAATGTCTGGTGACATTTAATCCAAGATAAACAAATGACTTGTAAGCTATACTGTACAACTTCAAGTATTTAAACTGGTTCATATGACTCAAGAGGGATCAGCCTTCAAATGTGCACTTGTGTTACATGTCACTGACTATATATCAACTTTAGGATAAATGTGAAGAAAACTGAATGAAATGGGCATATACTGTAGAATTGTAATGACTTGTACAGAACATCCTGTTTTAGGCACTTCTTTATCAGACTCAGAGATAAAGCAGAAGAGAACTGGGGCTAAATGTGTTTTATGTAACAACTGTACAGATGGGCTGTTGGGCAGGTGAATAATACTGAAGTTTTCTGATAGGAGCTTTGATTTCCATGCAATGACACAATCTACTAGAGGTGTGAAATGACGTCACATGACCTGGACTTAATTTAGTGACTTGAGCCTCTTGACTTATTACTTCACATCCTCCCTAAGCCTAAAAAATAAAAATATTAAGAATAAGTGTGTAGTCAATAAAGTCTTTATTCTCCTGTCAACAGTTAGACTTAAGATAAGATAAGATAAGATATTCCTTTATTAGTCCCACAGTGGAGAAATTTACAATTAACATAATGAGAATTTAAACAAAGTTTAGATGAATTGACTTGGGACCTTCTTCTCTTCACTTGGTATTTCAATTTCACCTCTGCAGTTGATTTAATCATGCATCAACCTGCTAATGATGTTCACTTTATTCATGATAAGAGATGATGAGTAGTACACATACATTTGCTCTGTGGACTACATTGACAGAGTAGCTGTAGCTGCATAGAGACATACAGATGTGGGTTACCACCATCATGCAAACTATGATAGAAGCATCATGTAAATTAGGATTTTGGTTTTGGAGTCTTGGCCATCAGTGTAGTTAGATTATATTATACTATATTGCACATATTATATACTATGTTATGCAGTATATTATATAGTTTAGGTGTATTAATGTGTGGATGTGGTGAGACCAATAAACAGTTCAATAGTGCAGCATACAGTACTGTTGTACTCTCTTCTATGAGGAGTGGGGACTTCAGTGTGTTAGTATTGCACTTCTAGCAACAGACTAAGCCTCTGAGCAGCAGAGGCTGAACTAGGTTCATTCTGTCTAGCTTCTGGAGTAATATAAAGCTGATGTAGTGTTTTCAGTTGCCCGAGTTGTTGCATGCTACAACATGAAGGGGCTATTTGCATCAGTGGGCAACCCCGGGGTCTAAGAAGCAAAGCCACTTCCAAAGTGCCGTAAACCTGCATACTTTCTAATATCCAGCAGGGGGGCGAAACCTGTGGTTGTAAAAAGAAGTCTGACTGTAGAGAAGTCTATGAGAAAATGAGTCTACTTCTCACTTGATTTATTACCTCAGTAAACATTGGAAACAGGAGTTTATGGTCTCAATCACTAGTTTCAAGTCTTCTTCAATACAGCACGATGTTCATGTAGTAAATTATGGCCCCATTTAGAATCAAACACACCATAAAGCAGGGGATGCTGTAAGGCAGGGCTACTTTGTGATTGACAGGTCTCTACCACAGTGTTGTCTGGTCTGGGAGTTGTCTGTGTTTTTGTCTTAGAATCAGAACTTTAATCCTTTCACAGTGGGTTTTCAGATGATCAAACTTAATGTTATCATTTTGAATATTTAAAAATGTCTTATTCAGCGCTCAGTTGTACATATCCTCTTGTGTCCTGGTTGCAAAATCCAAGATGCTACAGCCAAAACCCAAGATGGCTACATCACTTCTTATATACAGTCTATGGTTTGCGGACATCTTTCCAGTCTGCTAAATCTTTGTAGTAACCAAGTCAGCTTCTCTCAGCCTTTGTGTTTTATCTGCATTGTCCACTTTGGCATTACATAAAACAGTGTAACAGATGTGTGTCCCTCTAAGGTAACCCTATAGGTGATAGACTATAGAAAACAACTTGTATGCATGAAACTTTAAACATGTAGAAATGTAAATATTCTATTCTGGGAATACTGAACTTGAGATGTATCTAATTTTATTTGTCTGAATAACTATTTCTGTTTCAGTGAATTTCAGCTGTAGCTGCAGTCCCCTGATGTTTCTGGAGTCAAGCAATCAATGATTCAATGACCAAAAGTGTCTTTCCCTGCTCACAGTTTTCCACTGACATACAGCAATCTTGGTCTTTACATTCAGAGCATAACCAAATCCTGGCTGGATCCAGGAGAAGGTCAGAGGGCTTTGCCGGCTTCAGAGGCCTGGTATCTGTTTGATGTAGCGAGCAGCACGATGGCTAACATATGGCTCTGGTTAGGGCTTGTTCAGGGTGGAAACCGGGGAGACAGGAGGCCTGATCCCTCTGTGATGTGACTGTGGAGTTATCATCAGCAGTGGATGGTGGCTCCTAATCTGCTTCATCCATTAGAAATCCCTCTAAATTTCTCTCACATTACAGATCAGCCTGGCTGGCAGCTCAATGAAAAACACCTTGCTTATCACACATAGATTCATTGTTCTCCCCTGTAACTAGGTGCATACTGTGCATGAAATTCTCAGTGTGGTTTAAATACAATGAAAACATAAAGGGTACATCTGCACATTCTTCAAAGATCTCAGAGTGTGTGCAGATGTAGAGGAGATGGCTCATTTGTGCAAAATTTGCTGGCAGCAGGAAAATGTATGATTTTAGTGGTACTGAGTAACTTAGAAAGTAATATAATTCTTAATGACTTTGGTTGCTTCTGCTGTTTGTCAATATTCTACAAGGTCAGTGGCTGATAGAATCGTTTAGAAATGGTCTTTCTGGTGCACTTGAGGAGATCACAAACAATACCCATGCCCAAGGTGTTTGGCAAAGAAAGTGGATGTAAGTGTCACACTGAAGCTTGAAGTACACTGATCCCTTACCTCCCATTCACTCTATGGAATCGAACACTGGAGGAGCCACAGGTTGCCAATCATTCTGAATTCACAACACTAATGCTGCCAAGTAGCACGACATGTTGAGAAAGGTTCAACTTAATGCACATTTCTTCTGATGTAGGCGAGCGACAACCTGGAGACAATCAATAAAAGCTGCTAGCTCCAAATCAACAAAAGCTCTTCAAACAAGTGGATAAAAAGGCGATATCGGTGGTAAATGTCTTCCCCGTTCAATATGAATTTAATCAGCTAAAGGGACATGAAAATGACCTCTGGATATCTGATGACTTGATCTCACTGAGCCCTATATTACTGCTGCCACAGCTCAGCCTGATGGAGTCACATTTCACTTGAAGCTGCCTGATTAAGGAACTACTGAAAATGCCACAATTTAAACAGAAGACCTGATTCCAGACTAAAAAAACACCCAAACTATGTGACCTGCAGAGGCAGGATCATCAGGACACATTCCTGTACTATGACATTTTCAACATAGAGTTTTTATTTTCATAAACAATGTCAGATACAGCATCACCAGAGATATTAAACTGAGGTACCTTCTTATTTTTCAGTGTGGCCTTAGATGAACTAGACTGACCACTTGGTCGGTCGGTCGGTCTAACAAACTTCCAAAATTCTGAAGAATGTATTGAAGTTACTATTTGACTTCACAACTTGCTCTCATTCACAAACTGTCAAATACAGACAACTGGTCAGTGGCCCTCTGCATCTGACACTAATGTACCGAGGCACCGTTTAGCGTCTGTATGAGACTCACCGGGCTTTCAGCTAACTCCAATGTAAAATCAGCCGTCATTAATGGACTCTCAGAACAACTGATGTAGTATAGAGAGTGAGAAAGTTCACATAGTGTAGGCGGGAGGGAGGGATGAAACACAGGACTTTCACCAAGAAGACAGCTGTTCATGAGAAAAAAGAAGTCATCGTTAACTTACTTTACCATAGTTTTGTTATGTAACTTGGTACTTAGCTAACGCCACCTCCATAATAATAACATACTTATAATAACCCAATAACCCCTATGTTGGGACTTGAGACTGGATGCATGTAACAAGCTGAAGGTGACATGTTCAAAACTGATTGTAGAGGGCTACATAGGGTGTCATAGTTTGAAGCGTAGGGCCACTGACCAAGTGTCGGTGTTTGACAAGTTGGGAGTGAGAATGTGTTGAACTTTGCCATAAATATGGTATGTACTGCACGTTCATGGTCCCCAGAGGATGATTGCTCAAAATGTTGACCCCCTGACCTTTCTTTCAGCACCATTGTCAGGTCTGAATTCCCCCTTCAGTTTGGCCCATGAAAGGATACTGGAATCTAGATTTGGAACTGGATTTTTATCGAATCTGTGGAGAAATGAATGGTCCCACATAATGAGTGTTATTGTTTTTCAGTGATTTCATGACATTCAAAACATATCAACACTCAGAACAGATAACCATGAAAAGTATCATCATGCTCCCCAGAGGGTTGACCATTTTCATTTAGGATGCACCATGAGCTTTCCTTAGCACAACCTGAAAAGCATCAAAACCTGAAAAATGTAAATTGAGCTCATAAAACAGCTTATAATATGAGACTGTTGGGTCAAATAAATAGATAATTAAAAATAAAAAGTGATTTACAATAACAGAGACTGCTTTTATTCAATGGGGAGCAACAAGATGGAACAAAAAGTTACTAACAGAGGACAGTCGGCTAATGGGAAACAATATTTCGACAACCAAAAAATGGGTTTTTCTTTTCTTTTATTCTGTCTACAGTTAAAAAAGGACCAATATTTACAATATTTTCAGAACTCACACAGGTTTTGAAAGGTTCCAGATGTACAAAGCTCCACAAGAAGGATCTTTTCTTAAACAGATATCTCAGTATGTCCTATCAAAACTCTGAACCGTGTGCCCTGTGTCCTGCTGCCACACAGAGCCCATACAGGCTCCACGCAGTCAGCTCAGATAGCAGAGATTAGTGCTCTATTCAGAGCCATGCAGAGAGGCACACTGCCAGCATTCCTGCTGCTCTCTGTCAACAGGGAGACACCTGTGCAGAGCAGGCATGTTAAGAATGTAAAGCAGGAGAATGTGATGGAGATATCTGCCGGAGGATGGGGTCAGACTTCAGGTTAGGGCTATTATACTGACAGAGCCAATGGCATAGTTCCAGCATTTAGCATCAGAGGAGCAGAGTATCGAGAAATACGGTCTGTGGTTAACACAAGATGAAGAGATTTTAACGTTCTGCGACATAAAATATGTCAATAATTATCCCACTCATGTATTTTGACACCTTTTGTGTCTTAAAAACGGTGGCTTGCTAACAAGTGTCTAAATGAGACTAGTAAATGTCATCACGCTGACTCGTCCTCCCTTACAGCCACGTGATATACTCACTTTCATGAATATGAATAATAAGTAGGTAATAATAAGTAATAAGTATCATAAATGTTTGTTTTCCCTCAGAGCTTATTTTCTACAATGATCCACAATCCAATGGAAAAATCCCATTGCCGTTTTGAGGGAACCAGAGCGATGCTAACTTCCTGGTTGTCCTATGAAAATATGCCATCCCTGCAGCACTCTGCGAACCCAAACCATCAGTTGTCTGCAACCACAGCTCAAGTTCAGTAAATAAACACGTAATAAACATGTCCTAAATTTGTATTTGGGGTTTCTACTGAAACATGTTTACATGTTTTAATGTTTAAAAACACTATTTCTCTCATCCTGTCTGTCTGAATATACCTGTTTTCACCCTGTGTTTTAGCACCTGTCTCTTTAAGCTACCCTCCCAAAAAGCCCAGTCTGCTCTACCTTTGCAAAGGTACTTCTGAACCTGCAGGTCGAGCGGGTTTGGGTGAGCTTACTAGAAACTATCGTGGGTTCAGGTGGACTGGTGACAAATTAACAAAGCAGCATTTGGAGTAAGTCATTAATAACTTACAGAAACATTGTGTGCAATAGTCCACCTTCTCCTCCTCCTCCTCTCTCTCTCTCTCTCTCTCTCTCTCTCTCTCTGCATGTCATTTTAACATATTCTGTGCTGTAATGCACTGCCAGGAAGTCGTGGTCATTTGGCGTAGGCTATGTCTGTGTCTGTGAGATGACGCTGCACACATAGTGAGCCGTGGAGCTCAGGTCCACTTGTTTCTGTCCTTGCCTCAGACCTCAGTCCTGACAACTGTTGCATAACTATAATGTAAAAAGTTAACAGTTTGAGGGTGGGGTCAGGTTGTTGATTAATGCATATTTCTGCAAGTCAGGTCGTGCGGATTCGCTCTCATTGGTTAGATGGGTGCGGGTTATAAAAAACCCTGACCTGTACATCACTACTTGGTAAGTATCAAAGCGGATAGAAACCTTTTTTAATTACAAGTCCAATTGCAAGTGGCAGTTCACAGGTTCAAGCCTTTTTTTGCTCAGCAAAAGGAAGCAACTGCCAAAATCAAAGCTGCAAGCAATAATGAGTGGGTTTTAGTCTTTACAAAGCAGAGCAAAGTAATTTCAACTGTTTTAATTCTGTATCAAGAGGCACTAAGACCAATCACACCCTTGTTTCATCATTGCAATATATGCAGCTTTTCAGTAATTGCACAGTAAAAGTCCTGCCAGTCATATTTCTTGGCATTTTGGGGATGTTTCAACAGCTTAATTACAAACATTCTATAATTTGGTAGGTATCAACCTGCGAAAAGTAATAATAATCCCTCATTTTCAGGAAAATGATGCACATGCAACTATAACTATATACTATATACCTTTCTTGAGTCATTTTTTTTTTTTTCAGTCACGTCACCATATTCACAAATCTCAGCTATAAATGTTGATAGTGCTAAAGTCATTTACTATTCTGTTACTGATGAATATGATGAAATCTACAAAAAATAACACTGAATTCTATGAAGTTCATGCTAGGCATTCTTCAGTAAAAATGGATGGATGATAATGCTGTTATGAGTAAATAATATTGATGACAGTAATAGAAGTAATAATGTGTAGAAGTTAATAACAATATGCAAAAAGTTTCTGGGAAACTTGATGGAGGTGGACCTGAGAGCACCTGGTGTGACACAAACTGCGCAGCGTAGATCATGTCCTCTATACCGGAAATGAATCATATGTGCATTAGGATGCTTTTAGCTAATACACACATGGAGCCACTTTATAGTTTCCTCGTCTGAAGCGTTTGAAGTCAGGCAGTCCATTTATTGAGTCAGGCATAATGAGGTTGTGATGCTGATGAAAAGAGTAAGAAGAGGCACCGCTGCATTTCATCTCTGCAGAATGAAACTGGAAATGGATCAACGTATGTGTAATTGCAGGAAACAGAATCAACTTCAGTTCACTCTGTTTACAGAGTTTTCCTGAAAATCCACAAACACGGAGGGCCACAGGGTGTGGAGGCCATCCTGCTCTGGGCATTAGCCTGTCAGAACTCATCGAGGACTTCATCATGTCCCAGGCTCCCAGCCTCAAAGAAATCCCTTCCAGACTGTTGGAATATGCATTAATATGTAACAGAATTTTATAGTTGTTGTTGGAGATGAAGTTAACTTTAAATTCTCTATGCACTGTTGTGTCATTTATAACAAAATGCATTATATAAAATAAGATAATTACAGCCTACAGGAAGGACACGAGGCCTCACTGAATGGTTTGATGAGTTTTTTGTATGACAGTGATGTGAATCATCTGCTGTGGCCTTCAGAGTCACCAGACATCAGCCCAAGTCAAGGCTGAATTACTAACCGTGCAAAGCAGGCCCTTCCCAAAAGCTCCAGGTGTATGCATGATTGATTGCAAATTTGTTACAGAATTTGCTTCACTAAAAGACTATGACCTGAGGCGGGTCATGTATTCTGTAAGGGATAATGTACAGCGAGCTGGACATTATTGGTCTGTCAAAATTACATGGCTACTCACTAAAGAAATCCATAATATGACAGTATAACATGTTAAAGTTGTCGGTGGCATTCACAGTTGGCTCGGCTCAATGGCAGAGGAAGAGAGAGCAGAGATGGTCAAGCGAGCAACAGAGTGAATGAAGAGAAGGACTGGTGTTAGTGAGAACAAAGTAGTGAATCAGAGAAATAAAACAGTATTCTCTGATTGTTTCGTGGTGGTTATATTCTAAAAAAACAAAAACTAACACAAAACTAACTCTGCTCAACCCTGCAAGAAAGTGCCACATTGCTGGATACTGAATAAATGCAGCTGAAGGGCAGGCTTCTTCCTGTTCGCTGTGCGCGGCTCAGCGCTGCTCTTGGTCAAGCGACATACACTGATCATAGCAGCACAATGTAACGAACCCATTCTCATCCATCAAATACTGTCCATTGTAATGCCTTCATAATAGTCATGTATAATGTAGACAGAGGACTATTTTTGACTTTAGAAGGTCTACCATGTATCATAAAGTGCCTCCAGTACATACAGTATATATACTGTATATAGATAGATTGATAAAAACAAGGGTGACTTTAAAGGTGCTAAACACAGGATTTGGAGAATTTCTATTGTCTCACAATGGCTCTCAACATGGCGACAGCGAGCCATCTAACAGTGCAAAAGCCGAAAGTGCTGACAGAGCTCTCTTCAAGAACACACAAAGTAACATTTTTTGGGGGAAATATTCAGTTAAAGTACATTTAACAGGTACATACAGTACATGAAATGTACTGTACATACAGTACATTTCATGTACTGTATGTACCTTACTGTATGATGATTATTGTTGTTCTCCTTTTGGCTGCTCCCCTCAGGGGTTGCCTTGGCATGTGTTTTATGCCAGATGCCCTTCCTGACGCAACCATCTACATTTAACAAGGCTTGGGATCGGCACAAGGGAGGCCCTGGCTCTTACCCCCCTTGAGGCTGCAGTGGAGCAGCCCGGGGATCGAACCATCAACCTTCCCTCTGAGCCACAGCTGCTCCGATATTATATGATTGTAATAATGTGAAATTAAAGTGTTCTGTGTCTCCATCTAGTGGATGTTTGTTGACAAACACACATTGACTTCTTTTAGAGTTTTATTGGGTACATTTAAATGATTTCCATCTCATTCATGATTTCTAACCAGTGTAACAGCTTTAGAGAGTAAAAACAGGATTTTAAAAATTATCTGTAAAAATACACTCTTAGCTTAAAAATGCAAAATAGCGTTAGTAAAATGCAGAAGAAAAGCAAATATTTGTTGATTCATTAATAAAGGATATGATTAAAAGATATAATGAAACTTTATATCTGTTCCCCAGGTTTTCTTGCCTGGATGCAGATATCAGTCATTTCTAGAACAGTGCAGCTGATTAAATGCACTCATTCCATTAATTACAAAAACAATTACAAAAACATGTAAAAGTTATGAGTAACTACTGTATATCTGGCAAATAAAACAATCAAAGACACTGCAAAAGCTGTTAAGTTGAGCAGATGATCATGTTTGTGTGAAGGAGATATTAATGTGACCTGGTCGAGTCCAGGTCATGTGGGATGAACCCTGATGAAGGACTGGCTTTCTGTCTCCTTCTGTCAGTGAGAGGAGCTGATTGGACAAAACCAGAGGTGTGAATGCTCCTGTCATATGACTGGATACTTGGAAAGTGATAACTATTGTATGATGTTTCATACTGCCCACTTTTTTGCATTGACTTTTTAAACATGCGCCTCGTTCTGTGGTCCACCTGTAATAAGCTCTTTGACTTTTCCTCTCATGTATATAGAGTTCATTTAAGCACTTATCCAATTAGAGTTCTTGTACTGTTCACGTCTGCCTGTCTAAAGTCTGTCTAAGTGGTGCCCTCAGGTACTGACTGGGAAAAGGACTTCCAAAGGTGAACGCGCTGCTGTAATGCAGTGTTAGTGTTACGACAGCAAGTGGAGACAAACAGCAGCAACATACACAGTTAAACATTCATAGGATATTTGGTCTTTAAAGTAGCAAATCAATAAAATAAAGTTGTAGAAATCAATAGTTTATATTGCACAGGATGAGTAAAAGCTAGTTAGTAATAATTCAAATGTACTGATTTGCACAGTAAAAACAAATTGTTAAGATCACAAGCATATAGTTGCATGCGTCACGTTTTGAGTGGAACACGAAAGTCCATCTGAAGTGAAACTCTCAGACAGAGCGAACAGGATCCACCATCATCTCAGAATGGAGTCCATCAGAGTATCACACAGCTGGAAGTGGAAACCTCTGCAATGCTAGACACACAAAAAAGGTTTCACATCACACTGATTCAGAAACAAACCATATTACCATATTGGGGGCGGCAGTAGCTCAGTCCGTAAGGACTTGGGTTAGGACGCGGAGGTCTCGGGTAGTATGTCCCCATGGACCAAGACCAACTGGTTGCTGGAAAGGTTCCAGTTTACCTCTTGGGCACTGCGAGGTGCCCCTGAGCAAGGGACCAAACCCTCAACTGTTCTGGGCGCTTGTAAAGAGCAGCCCCCTCACTCTGACATCTCTCCATTGACATGTATATGTTCAGTCTAACTAACAGAGTGTCAAACTGAATCTTACCCACTGTGGGACAATAAAGGAATATCTTTCTTTCCATCTTTCTTTCTTACTGTCAGACAGTCAATAGCCACCAGTCTGGAGTATGTCTAAGCTCTAAGATATCTGCTGCTGTGAGAAGGGCTCATCTGTTTCTTTAAAAATCCCTCCAGACAACATGTTCAGTCACCTAATCAAATACTCTTACACTGACATATTCCAAGTCCAAACGTATGCTGGAGGCTTCAAGTTTCCACATCACATCTGCGTAACTTGCATACTGAATCATGACTGGCTCCAAATTAGAGTGATATCACAGAGAACTTTCTTCCTTAAGTAGGTGAATATGAATAAATACCCTCTATTGTCAAACATCAGCACATCTGCACAGTGAAGGTCAAACTTCTAAATGAGGTCAAAATAAGCAAAGCCAGTTTTTTGAGTGGAATGGTACAAATAGCTGGCTGCTAGACCAATAGAACAATTCAAATGATCCCACCTCTGCTCTGGAACGTCAGTCTTCTTCACCCTCTTGGGGGCGCTGCCCTCCCACTCCACTGGAGGCCTCTGAGCATGCTCACTGGTCTCAGTGCTCACCTGAAGAGAGGGGCAGAGGCACGTTTCACACTCATTTTGGCAAATTAGATGGAAACTGGCTTCTGTGATGAGCAATAAAGACCATGAGTGCTTGGTTTCAAATGTGAATAATTCTGTGCAACACACATATTTAGGACTAAGTATGCAACATGATGGATGGATGATGGATGGATGAATGAATGAATAGATGGATGGATGGATGGATGGATGGATGGATGTCTGTCTGTGTATGGGTTTAGCTCTCAAAAACTAATCTGCTATATCAAGACTGTGTGAGTGTAGTTTAATTACATTTGGGTGACAGTGGACTGGTACCACAAGCAAAAACAAACTCCACAAATAGGGTTGGGCTCATGGAAAATGGTCAAACTGGTTTGATATTAAACTAAACACCAGACTGGACCAGTATAACACGTTTTACCACTACGTGTCTCACTTGGCTCCGCAGCCACTCCGAGTGGAACATAATGAGACTCAGGGTGCGTTCACACCAGCCTTGTTTAGTCCGGTTGAACCAAACCCTAGAGCGTTTACCCCCTCAGTGTAGTTTGTTTCGGTTGGTGTGAACGCAGGAATCGAACCCCGGGGTGGACCAAACAACCGCTCCCTGGTCCGCCTCGAAGGGGTGGTCTCGGTCCGCTGTCAAGTGAACTCTGGAGCGGTTCATTACTGGTATGAATGCCATTCAAACCAATCACAGGAAGTGAACCATTTTATCTGTCATTTGACTGGTTAAAAGAATGACTTCTTGTCCTCTTTTGGTGAATGGTGGCTATTAGCATGTTTGCGAGCAAAGTGTGGAGTGTCAGGGGACAAACCTGGACTCACGCCACAGTCAGACGCCTCGTGAATATGTGGGCGGAAGAGAACATTACTGAATTAAAAGAGGTAAAAGAACACTGAGGTACACCTGCATTAAGAAATGATTTAATAACTGCTGCAGATGTGCTCAGATCAACACCAACATAAACAGAACCAGTGCTCCATGATTTATGATGTCCAGCTACAAATTAGGAGTAGATTGTTTATTTTTTCTTATTACCCTCCATCTGTCTGACTAATTATCAAGTGACATTTCCACCATGTGAGTTTTGTTTACACTTTCTGGACCTTTTGAGTATTGCCTTTGTGAACACAAACCAGACCAGCTGTAAAACTGGAATAATGTACCATCCTCACATTGGTTTGGTTCAGGAACCAGATCTTAAGGTGTGAACGCGACCACAGACAGCCCATGAATGAGAGTGGAGTGCCTACAGGCAACCTGGACTCCTAAGCTGATTTGCCATCCACGAGATAAACACTAAATAAGAAGTCCATGTTTTTCAGCTCACCTCTGTGTCGACTTCAAATCCAAAATGTTGGTGAAGGATCTATATGCTGTCTCACAGGCTACACAACACACCCACTTTACTACAAGACAGACCCCCTGAGATAGAAAGAAAGAAAGATATTCCTTTATTAGTCCCACAGTGGGGAAATTCAGTTTTACACCCTGCAGGACTAACGTACTAACCTAAAGTGCGACTTTTTGAGGGTGTATCATATCATAGGTGTCTCCTGGTGTAGTTACTTGAGAATGGAAATAGGACAGTGGTGTGAAGTATCACAGGGTAGCTCGTCCAAAAGTGTGTCGCCGACGGTGCGGGGACTGTATATAGAAAATAACAGTGGTGGTCGGTTTGTTGTGCACCATTCAACATTTGGTGATATTTTGGCCTTAACTCTGTCATGTCTTGTCTAATCACTCCAAAAAACACATGAAGTTTCTAGTAGGGCTGTCAAAGTTAATACGATAATAACAAGCAAATTCATTTTAACACCACTAATTTCTTTAATGAATTAATGCAACCTGCAATTTTTATGTTGTAGCAAGCTCAGTTTCAAAGCTAGAGTGAAGGTACTGGTATCATATGAAACTCCAAAAAAAAAAAAACAAGAAATCCATTGGTACCAACAATGGTATACTAGTCTGTCAAGTCATGTCAAGTCAAGTCCATTTTCAAAGAGGTCCTTTGACCTCTGACCTCCAGATGTGTGAATGTAAATGGGTTGTATGGGGCCCACCAGTCTCCCCTTTACAGACATGCCCACTTTATGATAATCACAGTTGGATCAAGTCACAGTCAAGTCAGCACACTCACACACTGACAGCTGCTGTTGCCTGTTGGGCTGCAGTTGGCGATGTTATGATTTGAGCATATTTTTTATGCTAAATGCAGAACCTGTGAGGGTTTCTGGACAATATCTGTCATTGTTTTGTGTTAAGTAATTTCCAGTAATGAATATATACATACATTTGCATAATGTAGCAAATTTGTCCACTTCAATGTTGATAAGTTTTAAGTATGAGAATTAAATACTTGACAAATCCCATTTTAGGTAGTTCAAGGTGTGTGATTAATTTGCAATTAATGGTGATAAACTATGGACAATCATGTGATTAATCACAATTAAATATTTCAAACGATTGACAGCCCTCCTTTTGAGTAAACCAACATGACGTGCCTGTCAGACACTAGGTCTGTTAGTCCATTTATAACAAACAACATTATGTAAATTATTATGTAAAATATTATGTAAAATATTATGTAAATCATGTTGTCATATTGGGGCTGCACTGTGCACGGTGGTGCAGTGGTTAGCGCTGTCGCCTCACACTCGCTGGTTCGAAAGTGGCTTGGGGCTCTTCTGTGTGGAGTTTGCATGTTCTCCACGTGTAAGCGTGGGTTTTCTCCAGGTACTCCGGCTTCCTCCCACAGTCCAAAGACATGCGGCTTAATTGAGGACTCTAAATTGCCCATAGGTGTGAATGGTTTTCTGTCTCTACGTGCCCTGCGATGGACTGGCGACCTATCCAGGGTGTACCCCGCCTTCGCCCAACGCCAGCTGGGATCAGCTCCAGCCCCACCGCAACCCCTAACAGGATTAGCGGTTGAAGATGGATGGATGGATGTTGTCATATTGCTTTTTGGGTTTAGTGCCGTGCCGGTGTTAGCACAGGTTGCTGATGTTTTTTAATTTGCCAAAGTGTGTCATAATGAATGACAGATTAAAGATAGCAATTATCCGACAGTGTGTGTTTGTGCTACGTTAGCAGCTGCTAGCTGCTGGTGCTGCCGGTGGCTTCATGCCCACTGTGGCGTAACTTCAGTGAGTTTCCGACAGACCGTGTGTGTGTGGCAGCAGTGAGTGTGGGTTTGTTGGTGGCGTTATAGCTGTGAACGTCGCCATAGCAGTGTGTGTATGGTTTATTTGTCGTTGAATAAATATTACGAGGCTACAAGCTACAACTCCTCAGCTGGAAGTCCCAAGCCAACTTCCTGTATCTGCGCCAGGGCTCTCTTACGGTGGACCAGCATTTCTCTTTAAAGTGACGAGTCGCTCCTCTGAGCTTTTTAATTAATTAGTCGGATTTCTTTTAATGGTTTAAAAGGATGGTGTTAATCAGTTAAAATGTCGGTTATCAGTTAAACTGTTAATTATTAACATCCCTACTTCCTGAGATATTAAATCAAGGAAGTTGTGGAAAAGCAAATGAGAGCAGATTACACTGACTCAGACATTATCATATCATCAACATGGCTTGAATCATTTCAGTCTGTCATTACTGTGTGTGTTTTTCTACTCTGTGTACCTGAATATGGTGACTGGGAAGTGAAGTCTTCGCATGTGTGTCAGTTTGAGGGGATCACTGTGTGTGTGTGTGTGTGTGTGTGTGTGTGTGTGTGTGTGTGTGTGTGTGTGTGTGTGTGTGTGTGTGAACTCACCATGTTTCTCTTCCTGCTGCTGCTTGGTGTGTTGTGGCTGTCGCAGGCTGAGCGGAGGGGTCTCCGGGACAACTCGTCATCACTGTGATGGATTATTGTCTGCTTAGACTGCAGCTTCCTGTAAGACAACACACACCCTGTTAACAATTTAACAGCTTACTTACAATTTAACTGACAGATAGCTCACCAACTGCTACACGTCTTTAAAAACACAAGGAGAAACACCTTCAGGAGTTTACAGTAAAGATAAACTTGTCAGTGCTCTCTGGTGGACAGACAGTGTACTGTAATGGACACACTGTTAAATCAGTGGGCCACTTCTGGTACAAGTGAAGCTAATGAAGTGCCTTAACCTGGCATTCTTTAAATTCTAATAACCATTAGGGCAAATACTGAGGCGTGTCACGGCCGTCTGTGTCACTACCGCTGCACAAAGCACCCTTTAGCACCAGTATGAGACGCACAAGGCTTTCTATTAACTACAATGTAAACCCATCCACAGCAACGTAAATGCTCAGGGAAAGAGCTGTGATGTGGTAGTTTAAAGAGCAAAAGACACATGTAGGTGGGTGGTAGGAGAAGTGGATGAGCCAACAATGCAAGGCTTTCATCCAGGAGACCACTGTTCACATCCTGTCTGTTAAGTTTTACTTTCAAGTTACAAACACCTGTTTGTCGGAGTCCCATATTCACAATGTTCAGTTTCATTTTGTCTTTATACAAACATATTATCCTGACACATTCCCCCCTCACTCCTGTGGGACATATATAAGTCACTCGATCAACAGGACGTAGCATGTCTACCTCCCAAGTCTCCTGAAGGCCACGGGAAGACCTAAAGCAAGTTCTCTCACTCCATTTTCTGTATTTTTGATCATATTGTAAATTTAACTGAGAATGTTAATCTTGTTACCTAAATTATTTCTTAGAAGTTATTATGTTATTAAAAAGAGTTTTGGTGTCCTCCCATGCTGTTAGCATTGATGTCATGTACTTTATGAGCCAACTTCCATTTAGAAAAACCGAAATAACATGAGACCGACCATTACACATTGTGAATAGTTAAACATGTGTGTTACTAGATACAGTACTGACAAAAAAAAAAAAAAAGTTTAATTTTGAAAAGTTCATTAATCTTGCTATACTGTATGTTGGATTTAACAAATCTGAAAAATGTCCACATCTGACCCGAGGACACATTTTCACCAGGATAATGTATAACACCAGATTATACTGGCTTTATTATGGACCCCAGCATTTTGTAAAACACTACCAACACAGAAATTGATATTGAATTGAAAACGATAATATGGAAAACAGACTACATCTATTATAAATGTATGTTATGAGGGGAGGGTCAGAGTTCTGCAGATTAAAGGCGAGGAAGAGTTAAACTGTCTTTAGCCTTCATTATGTCCCTGGTGGTCAGCCCTCAGCGCAGCCTACCTCACTGCTCACCTACTGTCACCAAGCATTGATCTACACACTAATTAAGTCCCTTGGCTAGGACACTCTCTCTCTCTCTCTCTCTCTCTCTCTCTCTCTCTCTCTCTCTCTCTCTCTCTCTTGTGTGTGTGTGTGTGTATGTGTAAGTATCAATAGGATTTTTTAAAGAAACTGCAAAGGAAAAAACTACAATCAAGAGTTAAAGAATAAAAACTTTAAGTTACCTCTGCAGTCGCTGACAGAAGTTAGCTATAGTTGAAGCTGTAGTACTCTGTCTGTGTGTGTGTGTGTGTGTGTGTGTGTGTGTGTGTGTGTGTGTGTGTGTGTGTGTGTGTAAATTAGGCATTTTGCCTGGAAACAATGGCTGTATAACAATCTGATAGGCCTTCACAACAGAAAACAATGCATTTTTTATAATCACTGAGAGCAACATTCGATAGATTCAGACATGTCAGTTCAGGCAGTGTGTAGTCTTTGTTAAATCAATAATTTAGCTATGTGTAGACACACACACACCCCTCAGCCCTGCTCTCCTCCCCAGTGGTGTGAGTGCTGCTGACCCCTGGTCCTCTCAGCCTGTCCTCTCCTCAGTCCTCCACCACAGCTAATTACACTCCCTGGAGTTTAGAAGCGTCAGCCTGCAGCCTCAGCCCCCCATCTGCTGGGTGGTCTGAGCTCTTTGACAGCCCCCTCTCTCTCCTCGCTGACAAAGTGATAAACTAATTAGCCTGACCAGGCACGACAGGGTCGGGGTCTTCAGCATAGCTGGCCCCTCCACATAGCGGGGCTGACCCAGACCCTCCTCCAGGGAGCTGGGGCCAGGTGGGCTGGGAGTAGAGTAACTGAGGTCTGGCTGATCAATGATGAGAGGCTGTGTGAGAGACAGACAGGCCTGAGGTACAGTATCAGCCTGTGTCAAACTTCTACTGACACTCATTTTTTACCCATTGAGAAATAGCAGAATCAAACCATGTCCACTCCCCTCACTGCACACAGCCCACTACCTGTTCCTCCTATTAATGTCACGTACAGGAGAACTGCTGAGGTGCATGCTTTTCATCAGATAATGAGAAACAGGAAGACAACTTATCCAATACCATGATGTTTAATTTGACCCAGTCGCTAAATACTCATTAGGGCACCAGTGGATTAATCCGCCACTAAAAATAGTCCCTGACAAACCCTAACATAACATGTTTGACAAACATTTGATGAAAATTACAGCGCCTGAATAAAAATCAAATCAAAACATAACACACACTGTTACATACTGTACATTTCCTTTATATGTGTCACAATTAAATTAAAAAAAATTTAAATGGCAATTATTTAGAGGGCATTCAGGTATTTCTACGGAGCCTCTCTGGCATCAAAAAGCTGTGCACAACCACTGAGACACTTGATCTGTCACCTGTTACCGGTTATATATTGTATCTGAACACAAATTTGATGTTGCCCATGAAGTAGCTACCCATTATATAAAATACTTCAATGTTTTATGTCTGTTACCTAACATAGAAAAAGGTTCAAATGTTGAAATATTAATACATTTTAAGGCTCAGAACACCTCTCTAGTATGTTTCTACAAGTTCCTATTTTACCTGATGTGAGATAGGCTATTGGATGGTGGAAGTATCACAGTTGGAATTATTTGCCCGTTTTATTCCCAGAGCTCATAGTAAACACAGAGATCCTAGTTTAAACAAGGCATCGGGACAGGTTCCGTTCCAAGAGATCCAGTCACATCTGTGTTCATCTGACAGAAATCAGTTCATAGAAAAATGAGAAGTTTATATTTACAATGATACAAAAACATGTGTATTTGACATTTATAGAGATGTCAGAATTGCGGGATAACACTGATTTAGATGTCAGTGTTTATTATAAGTATGATGATGTTTTTTATGGACAAATGAGGAAACCTGTGCACTACCATGTGGCTCTGTGAATTTCAGATATTATATATTTTAGTATTTGACTAAACCTAAAAAGAAAAAAAAAATAATAAAGAAATCAAAAAAGAAAAAAAAGGTATATTTGTAATGCAGGATGACCACTGCCAACAAAAAGCCCAACCTGATAAAAGAGATATCTGCACACTTACATCCAAATCCAAACTACCAAACTATTTATTTGTGAAATGAAAATGAATGTCTAAATGTATGTCAGACTGAATTTACAGGTAAATGATCCCCATTTGATAGAATGTGCAGACATTAAATACATAGCATGTTGGATTTGAATACTTCACTCAATCAGTCCCTAAATACAGAACAGAATATTCAGAATATGAATAACGCACTCCACACACTAATACAGGATACAAAGCACTGCAATGTGCTGGTGGCATCCTGTGTACTGTAGAAATAACTTGTGTTCTCTAAATTTGAAGTAAAGAATCAGCTGTTCTCAGGTGGGGCTGCTTGAGTTGAGGACCTGCCATGTGTGTTGTGACACATGAAAGCAGTCAAAACTGACTTTTCTACTAAAGGGACAGTTTGTAAGACTTAGTGGGGCTGAGACAATACACCTATCTCCTGATCTGTCATGATTAGAGGTCGGCTGATACAGGTTTTTTATGGCCCATGCCTTTTTTTTTTTTTTAAACATAATTAGGATAGCCGATGGCCGACGGCATTTTTTTTTCCTCCATCTGATAAAATATAACAGCTTAATAATAACAAACGTCACATAAAATTTCTCAACTTCAGTAAACATTGATTGAACAGCACCTATGGTCTGTCTTTCTTATTGATTTTTGTTTTTTTGTGATTTTTGTTAACTTGTTTAACACTAGACCATGGGAAGAGTTGAATCATACACGTCTAGGGATTTATCCTGGGAAAATAATGTTTAATTTTCAGCATGTATGTAGTCAGAAATCTCCTGAAGTCAAATATAGCAGGATCATGGATTTGCTGGATTTTTATCCAGCAACCCTAAATCCAAGGATAAAGACATTTCCCTCACAAATTAGTGGTATTTTCTTTTTCATTTCTAAGGGACACAATGTTTTATGCTTCTGCTGAATATAATCCAATCAATCTTATTTCCATAGATGTATTTTGTATATAAAGTTCCGTTTGTTAACACCTTATTTTGAAAACCTGACATAGTCACGCGTCTACTTCCTCTAACTTCTCCAGGGTGGTCTATTTCACCGTCATCTCTGTTCTCTTTATTCATCCATGGTCAGATCCATCAGGGCTGTCTGAATGCACTTAGCATAACTATCAGTATATGGGTGCTCCGATGTGATTGGTTACACAGCAGCCAATCAACACTGAGGATTACCGTGCTTCAGACAGGCTTTTAAACTTACATACCAGCAATTCATGAGTAAGACCCCCTGTGTGTGTGTGTGTGTGTGTGTGTGTGTGTGTGTGTGTGTGTGTACATCTATCTTTGTGTATTCCTCCCTCTGTCCCTCAGAGTCACTTTTCTCTCACAGTAAACATATGCTTACTGACTATAGACTAGTACCTCATACAACCCCACTTCAAAACATCTGGACTATCCCGTTAAGATTCAGGTTACAATTAGATTTAGTTTCCGCCGAGGGGGCTGGGGTTGGGCTTCGGCATAAAGCTTTTATGGTTAAAGTAAGGGGCTAGGGAAAGCATCATGTCAATCAGGGTGCTCACAAGTATTGATGTACAAATGTGTGTGTGCAGGTGTAGCAGGTACTGTACATACCTGATAGCTGAGTTCAGGCTTTGGTACCAGTCATTGAGATCCTCCTGGTTGCAGGACATCAGCAGGAGTTTGGCTTTGGGGAAGGTCAACTGAAGGAAGAGGAGAAGAGTAGTTAGGATGTCTGCTGGCAGTGCCGGTAGGTATGACGGGGTTCTCACACATCATGGTCAAAATTTCAAAACTTACTCATGGCTTTTCAAGGTCTAATAAATAAATAAAAAAAATGTCCATGACCATTCACAACCTATAAGGAAACAAATGGAACTGTATAGTATACAGTATTTTACTCAAAATGTATATGAAAATTAAACAACAACCTTTTTTCAATCTGTAATGTTCATATTCACTTCAAATACTTCATACTACAGGCACAGTCAATACATTGTCCTTTATTAAAAAAGAGCTTTATAAGCACAGATTTTACTATCAGTGCAAGTTTGAAAAACAATGAGACAACATAATTATATAGCCTACATATTACATCATGTTTCATGAAATATATAATTTGCCTGAGTTACTCACACATATCAGATTCAAACTCTATTCAACTATTATTTCAGCCAGCTGGCATACATGGAGGGAGAGACAGCACACAGGGAGAAAATGAAGAAACGTATGTGATAGTAAACAAAACGCTGTCATGCATTGACATATTAGAGCTACAATACATCAGCAGCTACAGGAAATAAATTGGGCAGGATGTTATATTATGTGGAAGATTACCCACGGGGTGTTACTGTAACAATTAGTTTCACTAAAAAAACGACACAACTCCATGACTTTTCAAAACCTTCAAGGATTTTACTAATTACATCATGGCTTTCCAGGCATGGAAAATGAGATTTTGAAATTTCAAGACTTACGAGACTGACTGTTATGCACAGCTAAATCACAGGCTTCCTCATTCTTTTCAATGACACTATTATGCTCTAACTCTACTTTTTCTGCTGTGCAGGGCAGCATCATCCAGATACACACTGTGTTCGCCAGTCAAACACACATGATCACATGCAACAGGTAGAATACCTTGTAATACAGCATAGTAGTAGTAATTTCATAATGTTTGTCCATAACACATGCTGTGTCTACAACTGTCTACTACTCACACACCAGAAGTCACCTCTTGAAAGAAACCATGTACCTGGTTATCTTCAACAACCACAGACCACACAGTTTCATTATGTTAAACGTGCAATGTATAAAATCAGGCCACATGCTCCACACTAAATGGGCAGCATTTCACCTCTACTACTGGGTCCCTACCATCTAAATTTACAGTCACCACATGGGGTTTGCACTGGCTGAATTTTAGTTGCTACAGCTAACCACTAACTGAGGGTCCATTTCCCAGAGCTGCTGCACACTGTCCTCCCAGGGAAGTAGTTTCCTGGTGGTGGGGAAGATGAAACAAAAATATGAGCTGTTTTCTCCTTTCTGCTGCTTTGAATTTAATCCAATGAACCGGCAATTCTTAAAGTGGGGTCTGGGGACCCCCGGGTATCCATGGCATTCTGTCAGGGGGTCCGAGAAATAATTTGCTATAAATAATAAAATTGTACTGCATCATTAAAAAGTGCACATCTATAGCTGACAACCATTTGCACCAATAAAACAAGCATTACTCCCTGACTGTAGAAGATGATGAATGAAACAGATACTCTGAAAAGAATCATGTGCCGCTGTGTCCTCCTAATGGCATCTGCAAGATTGTGCAGATCAGAGGAAAACAGCGAGTCAGAGCTGATCTGGAGTCTGCCCACCAGTCAATCACTTGTAAACTCTGATCAAACGGTTAAACTAGGCAGCGCTGATCAAATATTAATCAATGTTCTGTTACTGTAATGCCTATTTCTCTCCTCCAATGTTTTCAGAAACATCCTGTAGTTACTGTTTAGCTGTAAAACGAGAATGTTTGTGACCTGGCAGCCATTTTGACATCAGTTGAAGAAATACCAAGCACCTTCCACCAGCTGGTGAACAGTCAGTAGGAATGCTCAGCAGGAACACTCTCTCTGAAATGACCTGTGATTGGTCAAAGACTCCCATCACGGGCCAGATTTTTGAAAGCCTGAAAACAGAGCCATGAGGAGGTGCAGAAGTCTAGTTTTCTCTCAGAACACTTGAATTATATGATGAAAGGTTATTATGGAATTTTTTCCCAGTGATGCCAAAAATATTCTGCCTAATGCAGGTTTAATTGGTGTTACGATTATGAGGGGGTTCTTGGAACATTTTTTTCCCTTTAGGGAGTTCCTGGCCCCACAAAGTTTCAGATATCCTGCAATAAACAAACTATAAAATGGACTCAGATTCTGTACCTTAAGTATGACTGACAAGCCCTCAGGGCAGCTCTACTTCTTCAACCTCTCATGACGGACTGGGGGCAGACTGGACGCTACAGTGACTCACTATCACCTCTCAGAGGAACAAGCAGAACTACAAGACAGGATGGGTCGGGGCTAGCTGGTTAGAACACTACCAGTTCTGTAAGTCTATGTCAACTCCTAGAAATGTGACTCAAGAAATACTCAGAGTCATTGAATGATTTCATCAGCCAGATATGACAAATACTGAGTTCAACTGGTATTTTGAGAATAAGTCAAAAATACGTAATTTCACTCGATCTGAACTGCCAGGACAAATCACAGTTTTCCAGGACATTTTGTCATTCTCACAGGACCTGCATCATGATTTGAAAGGGACATAACATCTTTGTAGGTTTTCCAAGATGCGTTGCAAACATAAAAAACTGTAGCTTTATCAGCTTTTGGTTGTGTATTAATAGCCTGTAAAAGAAGGCCTCTCTCTGGCAGGGCTGAAACTGCAGTAACATTGTAAACACAGTAGAGGGCAGAACAAAGCAAGCAAAAACCTTTTCCTTCATACAGTCATACAGCAAAACCTACTGCTGCTCTTCACAGGCGCTCAACACTGAAATCTAACGGGAAAGAAAACGGGGAAAGCAAAAGTGTTACAGGGAACACTACAGACAGACACATTCTCAGGACTCCTCTCAGGTTTACAGAGTGACAGGGTCCTCTTCCTTTGAGTCAACAGTAATTATCAACTCTCTTTAAAGCCTCAGATTGTACTTGTCAAACAATCCAAAGCAGTTGTCCGAGCCCAAACACAAGAGGCTTTAAGAGCAGCAGTATCACACTGAGAAAGCTATTACAGGGGATCAGAATTAGGCCGCCACCATATTAAATGACCTTTCACATTTACCTGCGCCTGCAGCCTCTACACAGGAAGCTAGCTTGTTGACAAGTGACATATTGATTATTTCCAAGTGTATTTGGACAGAACTTTACACTGGCACAGAAGAGTGTTCAGCTCATCAAGCATAATGTTTTAACATAGAGGAGGGGGAGGGGTGTCTCTCATTATACTTTAAATAGATTAAGATTTCACATGTACCATCATCAAAAGTATTATCTAATTACAGAGTTCAATGAGTAGGGCCGAACTGAGTGCCGCATGATATTAGGCGCTCGCCACTTGGGGGACGGTGGTTGATTTATGCACAAATAGATTCCACTTCTATTGCAATGCGGTAATTAGGGATTTGTCAGGAAATCTGACCCTCTTAGGTAGAAATTACTTTGTATAATAAGAACGGCAGTGCACGGAGTCTCATCGCCGCACATAATTTAGCTTGATTATTTATACATCAAAGAGAATCTGTCAGGGATGTGGGAAAATATTCAAGCAGCGAGGGGGTACTAGCAGGAGGAAGACTGCAGACAGAGAGAAGGGAGAGAATAAGGAGGGTCGACAGATGGAGGGAGAGGAGAAGACAGGAGATGAAGAGGGAAAAACGTAGGGCGAGCCACAAATAAAAGCCAGCTCTCTACAAACGTGTGACCAAGAAAAAAAAACACCGGAAATTTTAATAAAAGCTATTTTTTCTCCCCCAAACTTTGCATATAGATTGCCATGGCATTTACAGCTGTCAAATTTAATTTGGCTTTAATTCTTCATGGCCCTGGATGAGGAGGGCCCTGGAGTGCTGACAGCCCTTTTCCTTGAGCTCAGGTAGGGGCCCGGGATCAATAATGTGTCCTTATGAGAAATTACGTGTAATGCTATTGAGTATGCATTTGGGCCTCGGTGGGATAAGAGGCTAATGAAATGCCATTTCTGCCATTAGATAACGTGTGGCGGGCTGGTGGAGAGCGGCGACAGGCTTGAGGAAGATGTATTTACTGGAGGGCCGGAAGAGATGGATCTGCAGCCTAATCTGATCCAGCAACTGAGAGATTCTGTTACAGCAGGCAGCCGTCACTACGCTCTTCACACACACACACACACACACACACACACACACACACACACACACACACACACACACACACACACACACACACACACACACACACACACACACACACACATAATACAGCTCGGACTAATCTCCCCATCTGCAGCCTTTTCATTAGTCCTTTGAAGGATGCTTTTAATTCACACTGCCTTCAACAAATGAAGTCACACAGGCCTGCTCATGACAACATGTCACTGGGTCCCAAAATACCTCTTTTTCTCTCTACACCGCAGTGGATCCTAGTGGCTGATTGTTAGGCAGGTAAACCAGCTACATTCTGTTCTATTCAAGTTATCACCAGCGTGTGTGCTGTACTGAATGCTGTCACGTATCAGGAACTGCCATTAAACGTCTGCTCATTTGTTAAACTCTATTTTACTTAGAGGCTTAAGCCATTTGTTGAAGACTTTAGTAGAAAATCAGAAAAGTAATAAGTAAACTTTGGCTTCTTTTGTTAAAGGAGAACAGGGTAAAAATAAAGAACTAATAGATATCACCATGGATCTTATCCAGTTGATTACTAACATTCCAAAAAAATATTTTTGTATCACAAGTTTTCTGAAATGTTTTGTATAAATATGCAAATAAGGCCTATCTTATTAAATGTGTACTAATTTGCATACATTTACCGAGCAGAAACCTAGATACTGGATAAAGCCAGGTTCAAAATTCTTGTTTCATTTTGTTGACATATTAGAGTCAAAGGTTTTTACAGAGGGGATTTTAGATATCTCTTTTTATCACTCCATAAATCAGAAAATGCTGCAGCCATAAAAAAAAATCCATTTTCATGTTTTTTTTAGGAATAAAATATAGTATAAATCAGGCTATGAATGATAAATAAACAAACCTTCATAAAGAAACCTTCGGAATATAGACAGGAATGAAACTGGAAAGTTTGGTGAGTCTAAGCTGCTGAAGAGGAGATTTCTGGCTCAGAGTCTGAGAAAACAGCCTTTAAAAGATATGGATTGTAAAAGTCCATAAATTCTGAAGACACTACAGGTTTAACTAATATATATCACAATGAAACTTCCCCTGTTGAACACTTACATTAAGACCACTGTTTTTCTGTATTACAAGTTTTCTGAAAATGTTTAAATATGCAAATGAGCCATTAACTAATACTGACTTTGGTGAATTTAGGAGAAATCTACAGATGTAAATTGACAAATGTTTTATTTCTACTAGTCTGAAAGAGGACGTGTTATGGAAGCAAAGTAGCCCAAAATCTCTAAATTGACCAGTGCATGAAAAATTATATTTTTGTCTGTAGTGCCTCCCTTAAATTAATTTAGAAAAATAAGTTAATATTTCAGGAGTTATTGAGAAGTTAATTCACATGAGAGAGACATTACCAGGTTAGGTCCACATTAAGTTAAATATAGCAGGTGATATTTCTTTTAATTATGATATAGGTATAAGAAAGCAAAACAATTCTGAAAGAATTTATGGCTATAACAACAGATTGATTTTAAAAAACACAGATTTAGTGTCATAACATATTTGTTTTAAAATCAGAGCTGAAAAAAAGTAGTTAATAAATAGTAAAATAATTGTCTACTTTTCAGTGTGGTTTCATTAGGTCGCTAATCATTTCATCCCTGTATGTATTTTAGTGCAGCAATGGACAGACAGCAATGTGAACAGACAGCAGAGTAATCGAACCTCTCCACCGCCGCTGTGCATCACAGGGAAGCACATTAGTAGCACAACATAAAGAGCTCTTTCTGCTGAAATGAATATTGATACCATGCAGCATTGGCACTAAACACTCGCAGCATAAACACTTCCGTTACTCACTCAATGACGCGCAACTCGTCCCTTTGAATGTTTCATGACAGCAGCTACATCATTTAGACACAATTTGTCAGCCAGCAGCTGTACAGAGACCTGGGAGACCGATCAGACTGAGAGACGGAGAGACGCATTAAAAGTTCAGCTTTTGGGCTACTTCAACACGGGTTTGAAGTGATTAGGAAGAAGGAGAGTCGAGGGAACACGGGGTCTTCTCTGACAAGCAGAACGAAATGACATTTTCATTCAAGGAATGTCTGTTTGGTGGATTACACAACAGTAACCATCAAGGCCATAAGTAAGACAAATCATGGCAACATGCTTCAAAAGTGGAAATTAAATAATGCCTCAGCTAAGGACTCACTCATGTGTGTATTCAACTCAATGAACAGATGTCTCCCCACCTGCTGCCCAACAAATAGTATGGACATATTCAACTTTCCCCAATCTTTCTACACTTACACAGGAACACTACCAATCCTGTGTCAACTACTGGAAATGGAAACTGCTCAGTGATTGTTCATGACTTCACTTTATGAATCTGGTATGGTGACCTCGATCCTTCCATCCATCCATCTTCAACCGCTTATCCCATTAGGGGTTGCGGGGGGGTGGAGCCAATCCCAGCTCGCATTGGGCGAAGGCAGGGTACATCCTGGACAGGTCGCCAGTCCATCGCAGGGCACATAGAGACAACTACTCGCTCTCACATTCATACCTATGCGCAATTTAAAGTCATCAATTGTCTTTGGGCTGCGGGAGGAAGCTGGAGTACCTGGAGAAAACCCACGCTTATATAGGGAGAACATGCAGACTCCACACAGAAGAGTCCCAAGCCGGATTTGAACCTGTGACCCTCTTGCTGTGAGGCGAGAGTGCTAACCACTGCAACACCGTGCAGCCCGGTATGGTGACCTGACTGTGGCAAATAAAAACAAGAATTCTGTATAAAATGTGAAATACCTATAAACACATAGGTACATACTGTATAGAACCTGTTGTAGCAAGTGCTATCATTATAAAGAAGAAACAGCACTAACATATCCTCACGCTAGGAGATGTTATGGCTCATCTTTTTGTTGTTATGTTTATTATTTGAGATACTCTGAAACTGCATACTGCACTACATACCCAATAAACTGTATGTTCTAACATTCAGCACACTTCTGTGTGAATAAACAGTAGGATCTATGTTTTCGGACGTTACTGTATCACTTCCTGACAGCCTCTTTGCTGGCTGGAGATGTGTAACCTTTACACATCGGGGGCGGCTTTTTTTCCTCAAGCAATTAGTTTGTACGTCACTATATTTTTTCAAACTATTGTTTTTGTCATGATAATTTCACACAAAAAAATGAATATTACGCAGCAAAAAAGACATTTTTTCAGAACAAGGTTGAATACAGGAATAAAGGCATTAACTAAGCATGTTGTAACAGTTTGACATGTTCCTATATTTATGAAACAACACAGAGGCTGTATAGTCTGAACCAAGACAGCAAACTTTATTACTCCTGCAAGCTGTCATTCTCATCTCCATGCTCAAATGGGCCAACTGTACCGAACTGGAACATACTGTAGGTGTATTGTCCAAGCCCTACTAAACAGCATGTTAGTATGGAGTTTTGGGATGCAGCCACAGACTAAAGCCTATTTAATACAATTTGTATATGGCACATGAACACTGAAACATTGAAAGAGTTACTGGTGACTAAAATATGAAGAGGTGCAGGAGGATTATAGTGAGAGGAGATAAGCTAGCATCTCATGCACATCCTTGTTCTGTTGTTCACCTCCAGTGTGTCTGAAATCATTCCTGCTGCCGTCCCACCGTTTGTTATGATGACCTGTGGCAGTTACATCACGACTGTGAGCCCTCATTTACAACCGAATAGGTTTGTCATGCCCCATTTGTTAACGACTCTAGTCCGTGCCATTCACATCGAAATCTACCCTGGTCTGACCCACCTCTTGACCTGGGTCACAAAGGTGAGTCGATCAACGCAGGTTAACCCTTTCATACACCCAATCAACACTGGTTCAACCCTGGTTGAGTCTATGGGGTGAAAGGGGTAGGCAGTACTCCATTCATTTATTTTTTCCCTTCCTGTTTTGTTAATGTTGTTCTCAGTGTGTTTCCCACCCGACTGAACTGACCACTATCTAATAAAGTATCCCAGAAACTCCCTGATCCCTCCACTGTTTTGGAAAGAAACTTGTCACATGAACAATACTAGCTGGTCTGACACTCACGCTGAGCAGGCCTCCCTGGCTCCTGGTGTGACCAAACACCTTCTCCACAGTGCAGTCCTGGAGGGGGTAGGCGTGCTGGCCGACAAACTTCTCCCTGTTGGTGAACTGCAGCGGGCCGCAGTGTTTGGCCTGCAGCAGCATGTCAGAGAACAGGAAGAACATCTTGGGCGTAGCATCTGAACCTTTAGGAGGGACCACCTTCAGCCAGCCCTCGCGGATGTACCACCTCCCTGTGAGAGGAGGGAGGAACACAGAACCAGACACAATCATTATCTGAGACACCTGGGACACCTCTCACATCTAACACAAAGGCTGTTTGTGTCCATTTAAGTTTCCAAACCACTGGACTAGGTGATGGGGCTCGATAGCGTTTTATCAAATCAGGATTTGAATCCGTGTATCAAATCTACGGTGCACAGGCATAAAAATATGCATTGTTTCACTCAGTATCAAAGTTAAACCACAGAGATTTGACAGTGCTGAAAAGGTTTCACCACATATTTTGCTCCTCACCGCATTATCATACGGCAAATATCAACGTGCAGATTTTTCTGTGTGTACAATGCACTCAAAATCACAGAAAAATGATTTTATAAGCTCTTTTAGATCACATTCCTGGTCATATTGTGCACCTACTTCACAATATATGCAAACAAAAAATGCAAAAAATGTATTTCTTTGTATTTTTATTTCAAAATCCAATCCTCTCTTCTTCCTGTAAAACAAAATATAATGTGTGTCAGTGATTGGATTTGCATGATTCACCATGTCCCATCCCTCTCTATATCAGTGTCCTTTTCACCCTGCCATCAGGTAAATATATCTTATGAAATTAACTAACAATTCTTGTGTTGGATGTAGGAATCAGTGGTGCAACTCAATCATAGCCTCAAAGCTGGAACCCCTCTGCTTTTTGTAGAGTGCAAAGGGCATTATGATACAACAGTCATCCTATAATACCACTGTCATAGAGGAAACCCGTGTACGACAAGCTCCACTGAACATGCTGAACAGCCACATTTGACCCATTCATACGAGACTGTTGTCACAAGTTAATCCCTGTTCATCACCTCTCACACACTCAACACTACAGCTGTAGCTCCATACACAATCCTGTTGAAACCACAGGATTACACAGAACTGTACAGAACTGCATTGCATCTCGAACCAAATAAAGATATCTCAATTTCAGCTCTCTTACATGGTGTTATTCCAGACCATCCCAAAAACAAACTCCTGTTTTGCTGATCCACACTCAACCCTGATCAGGATCAATAAGTCAGGTCAGATAACACTTGGGTTGGGTTCAGAGCAGGTTCCATTTTAGATCTGAGTCTTGGTTGGATTAGGTAATGCTAGGGTTGTAAAGTGTGAAAAACCACAGTATTTTAAAAATGATCCAACCAAAAAAGAATCCCACCCACTGTTGCCAACTCTTTTCCAATGAAAGTAGCTAGCAGCGTCTAGTATCTAGCTCCAAAAGTCCCTAAAGCTAGCAAGAAAGTCGGGCCGTATGAAATGATAGATGTGCTTATTACGGCCTTTTGAGAGCTACAGATACCAGATTTTTTTTTTTTGGTCAGAGCATTTTATGTATTGATTGCTGTCAGGATGTAATTTATTGTTTATTTATTGTTTTATTTTTGTAATTAGAAAAATGTTTTTGAAGATCATCAAATCTAGTTTTATGGCCCTGACACACCAAGCTGACAGTTGGCCATCAGACAATTTAAGGCTCAAATCTGCAGATTCAGCATGTTGAATTGGCGGCAGCAGGGTCTGTCAGTGAGAGAAATCACTCCGATTGGCTGTTCAGCTTCAACGAATGTGTGCACGAGAAGAGAAACTTTGAAATTGAAGGAAGAAAGCTGAGTAAAGTCAAGAAGACGCACACAGAAGGCTCTTATCATTTTTCATCTTCATCTCATCTGATCCTTCCAACACATGGATATTTTCACCACTGAGTAAAAGTGGTGTGAAAAAGTTCAGCAAACGCTGCTTTGTTTCATGTATGTACTGTATTATAACAGCAGCTTGTATATCCATCATCCTTTGTCTTCCAGTTTCTCTTTCCAGGGCTCTTTTTTTTAATTCCCCAGGTTATTTTTTACTTACTTCAGCAAAGACATTCTGGTTACATTAGCAGGTTTTTAATTTTTAGCTGACACGAACCGGCACTTCTGCCAAAAAAAGATATAAACCACAGCAAATTATATCAGCTGTAACTAACTGACATTAATCCCGTAATGGCTGAAATGAAACTATTGGCTGCTGTCTGGTTAACATCTTCAACAGAATGAACACTCCTCTCTAGAGTCAAGATCTAGCTTATCATCTAATGTATGTGCATTAGTATTTGGAGAAGGGCTGTCACAATATCAGATTTATACTACATTGATTGTGGTCAAAATAATTCACAATAACAATATTGTTGAGGTATCTGTAGGAAATGTAAATAATAATAATAATAATAATAATAATAATAATAATAATAATAATCAGTCTAATTGATCTTAAACTTTTTTTATTGTGCGTTTTCTCTCTTTTTTTTTTGTAAATTTATGACACTCAAAATATGAATGTAGGGAAGTGGAGTGAGTCTGTAACCAGACCTGTATGTACAAAATGAATTAGGGGTGCTGGATTATTTCCATGATATTATCATATTATTAACATGATATCAATATTTAATTTTTAAATATCACTGTTATCATCAATATCGTTATATTAACGCTAATTTTGATCAAATACTCGAGGGATTAACGATTAAAGAGGATTCAGATTCAATAAACAGATTCAAGTCTAGTGAGTTCATATTTGATCTAATGCTACTGAACCGCAAATCTAGCAAATCACATTCAGACTGACCACCAATGAGGTTTGACCAACATCACTGTGTCAGTGTATAAGTGGTAATAGTAACAGTGGCCCCAGCATTAAATTTCAGAATTGCAGAGAATAAAAATAATGAGACTAACTAAGCCATGCTGAACTGAAGAGATAAATGAGGAGGAAAGATAATGTAAGACAGACTCAGTAGGAGGTAGGCATGTCGGGGTGTGGCTGTGAGGAAAGCTCTCATCTCTTTCACTGTGATTGGCAGCAGCATGACGATAGCTAATAAGCAAGAGGCTGACATTTGGATAGATAAGATGAAAATTCAGCCTGGGTCCAGGGTGTTTTTGTAATTGCCCCAGCCAGTAGCCTGTGATTGCAGCTAGCCTGAGTGGCCGGAGCTGTGCCTCTGGGGCTCAGAGAGGACATTTTCAGCTACAGACGAGCCAACTGAGATTAAGTGGCGGGGCCAGGCAGGGGTCAAATTGCTTTTAAAATGCCATGGGTCTCAAACGGAACAGTCAAGAAACATGCCATGACTCTCTCAGGTGTTGTGCGAAGATTGGGGTGGTGGTTGTGATCGTTCTATTAAATATTATATAAATAAAAGCCTGCTTGAGCCTTATACAACCCTATAAAGACACAGAGTAAGCCGTCATTTGAATATGTTGTTACAATCACTACTCAATCAGACCCAGATCTGCCATCTCATCACTCAGCTCAGGACATTTTGAATAACAGACAACTTAAGTGGGACATGTCCTCATGAAACAGATCCCTTACACCATCAGCTCTATCACAGTTAACTGACAGACCTTGTGCTAACTGTCTGGACCGGCCTATTCTCCGTTATAAATGCATTTTCTGGCCTCCTAACTGCAGAGCAAAGACGTTTCATTAAGTTGAATGTAATGCTGTAAGATCATTTAAGAGCTATGAGTGCCAAAGAGAGGACTCCAATAGGATGCCTGTATTGCTCTGTGTGACAAGTGACATTTGCAGCTAACGTTTACATTCTGCAGCTGAGCAGCTAATTACATAGCTATCTAGCATGCAAACTGACATTAGCAGTGCATTTCTCCCCAGGGAATGTTTGTTTGGTTCAGCAAGCTATGGTGCAGGACATGATGTGTGTTCATGTTTGAACACTTCCGCAGGAAAGCTAATGTGGTTGTTGTTTAAACTCTCCAGGACAAGTGATTTACAGAGCAGATTATGTATGCTGTAGCATATGTATGTACTGTATGTTTCAATAAATAAATACATAGCATCATTCTGTGATAATAAAATTTGTTATCACATCTAATTCAAGCATGGGCAGTAATGCATTACATGTTTGCTCAAGCATTAGAATGCTGCCAGAATCCAGTGTGCTGAAACGGATGCATTTCAGTAGACATCAAGTGTAGTGATTCTACAGACATGCTGGGATCTCCCTCTGCTCCTTTCACTGTTCAAACTGCATCTGACCAAGAAGGGTGTAAAGGTCTCCACATAGTCAGTCCTGTGGTTTCAGTTTAGGGGTGAGGTTTGTATTCTGGGTGAAATAACATGAATCATTACCAGGTCACAGCTACTATCTTTTAAAAAAATTCATGCACTATTGTACTGTTTTCAAAAGTAAATTTGAATTATATTCATTTCTACATTGGAAAGCAAACAGTAGTTTTCGTAACCTTTAACACTGTATCAGACCCCCTGATAGACTAAGTTGACAGAGTCAAAGAGGTTGGATTTGCTTTGTGTAAAGAGGAGTCTCTTTGTGGACCAGGTTCTCTTCAGACCCCCTGCTTACATCTGACCATCCACAGTGCTTTGAGGCTGCAGCAGGTTCAAAGAGCAGGAAGTGCCAAGCACTCCTCTCCATGTCCAAGCCTTTCAGCTTGCCTTGTCAAAGAGCACCTCTGCTCTACTACAAAGTCTTTTGGGCTGGACCAGGTGGGGGGGCTGAGGGAGGTGGGGCAGGAAATAAAGATTGATCTACAAAGGGTCCTGTTCCCCTGATGTGTCCGAGTCCAGAGGAATAACAGAGGCAGAGGGCAGCCGCTGTGGCAGATTGAGGGTCAGGTTTGGCATTGTTGAGTTTGAGAGTGAATAAGCTTCTTTCACTTTGCTTATGACACAACAATACCCACATTACTTTACTGTAGGTCAGAGACCAGGTCCATTGGAAATGTTTAAAGCAACAACAAAGAACTTTCACTTTGTGTTGCAGCCCCTGTGGACAAAAGTAAGAGTGATTTCCTGGAATGAAGAATGTATTTCCCATTTCTGCATTTTATGTGTCTTAAAGATCTGGATCTTACTAGCATGTCACATTCATTTCTTTGAAAGTGAGTGATGGCCCTGTTGGTGTGAATACACTCAAAACACATTGAGAGCTGATCGCTCAGACCACATTCAGAGGTATGGCCACATTCTTTTAGTAGTGTGTGCGTGAATGTCTCCTCAGCCACATTAAGGACGGCCTACTCAACTGACATCCCGCTTGGATCTGTGGGTCTCACTGCGATCCTTATGTGAAGAGACAGGCAGACGTAAGTGCTTGTCTGTCAGTGTGTTTGCTCTGGCGCTCTGCACAAAGCTGACATCCACCCGCACGCTGTTATCTTCGGCTCTGAATCAAAGATGGCGGTGCCGGCGGCACAGAGGCCCCCGGAAACCACCAGCAGAAAAAAACCTTATAATTTGATGTTAATAAAGTGTCCACAAATTCACAAACATGTAGGATATTACTACTGACATTCATGTAATATGATGTCACTAGGTCAGCTGTATCAGCCATGTGTTTACTACGTGTCTATTTGCATATACAATAGAGCAGGGAAGTGAGAGCCGAAGAGACACATGGAGACTCATTCTAATGTCTGGTGTGAACAGACGTACTCAGAACTGTCCACTTGTGATCAGATCACCCAAGACGCACGCTAACACCACATCTGAACAGGGTCAGAGATACAACTCTGTCATAAATAGGTTCACTCACTTCCGTGGTCTAGCCTCTCAATGTTACACAAAACAACTGTTGATTGCGTGGTGCATGTTGGTGATAAAAGCTACCAGGTAAACTCAGGAGTATAGAGATACAAATCAGACTACAGCTGCAACAATTGATTTCATTCTCTATGAATTCGTCTATTGTAGGGACACAACGATGAACCAACTCAGCAGTCAGAGATAAGCCTTCATCAATACAGCGTTGACTCAAATTCTGCACCAAATCTGACAAAAAAATTGTCTGTCAAGAAACCTTCCATGTAACTCTCTGTATATACTGTGTATTTGTGTGTGTGTGTGTGTGTGTGTGTGTGTGAGAGACCCACCACTCTCCAGCTAGCTACATTCCCAAATCACATATCTTTTTTTATGCAGGTATCTATTTTTTATTTTATTTATGTAGCACCTACTTTAAGAAAACCTCTAAGAAATGTCAGCCTGACATCTTTACATAGCATTTCAGTCAGGAAAACAGGAAGCAGTATCATAAAATATGCTGGTGGCAACACAAACCTCGTTACTGTTATTTAACAGGGTGACATGCATGCATGGCAGTAAACAGTGAATCAGATCTCAGGATGTGGATTCAACCATTCGGGAAATATTAATGTATTTTTATATTTAAAAATAAAATATGAGCTGAATCAATATTAAATCACTGCAGAATCCAATTACAGCATATCATATTGTTATAAATGCATCTTTATGTTTTTTGTATGGTATTGTGGACTGTGTAACTACGATATGGATCCAGTCGTCTGAGAGGGAGAGATACACACCCTTAGATGTGGTTATCTGATTCATTGTTTAATACTGTAAAAAAAGACCCATTAGAATTCCCCGGAGCCCAAAATGATGCAAATCGGCTGGAACCTGAGAATGGTTGGTGTTTTTGCTTGATGAACGAGTTAAATGATTATTCATTGAGCAAAATTGCTGTCAGTTAATTTTCTCTGGATTAACTGATAAATCCTCTAAATATTTCAGCAGTAAAAAGGGGAACATAGTCGATGGATCTGTGCAGGAGGAGCATTTTCAAAGGAAAGATTTCACCATTTCACTAAGCTTGCTTTAAACGTACAATAAAGCATAATCTAATGAGGTAGTCTGATTGACCTCAAGACACCTGAGAAAAAAACACATAAAAATTCATAACACAATTAGGTGCAACAGTCAGGAACATGAATTGGAAGAAATCAGTGTGAAACAAGATAGAAAATGTGAGACATCTTTGTTTTAAATTGAAGGAACAGGCAGGCAGACACAAATCTGCGGCCTCCTAGGGAAACGGGTTGACTGTCTGCTGTATCGATGTCCCATTGATTCAGGCTTTGTGTCTCACAATCGCCCCCCTCATCTCCTACCGAGCTACTTAATATGTTTGAGGGGCTCCGACGCTTCTCATCTGTAAAAGGCAGAGCGCTTTTCTTTTACCCACATTAGAGATGGTGTTGGTGGGGAGGAAGGAGAATGGGTCGGCGTGGGGTTGCGGGGCGGGGTGCTGCTGCTGCTGCTCTGAAGTCTGCCTGGTGGGACCGGAGCTTTATTAGCTGGAGAGGAAGCCGGCGGAGCTGCGAGGGCCTGAGAACTTGGATGAGAGGAAGCTTTTGAAACTTCCCACATCGGCATTAGAGAGATGAGCTGCTATTCAGCGCTCGCTCCCAGCCTACACCAACACATCCGCAAATACACACATAAAAAAAGCCTGCATATCCAAGCAAAAAAACACACACTCATGGCTTTGTGCGCTCATGCATTCACTCATATCCAGCAAACACACACACACACACACTCACAAACACACTTTGGCTTCCTTTTTATCTGCTGGTCCGCAAGATGAGGCTGGGCTCTAATTGGTCCTGGGGGAGATTGGCAGGGTGAGCGGAGCAACGAGGAGGCCAGACAAACAACAGGAGGGGGAGTGGCAGAAGAAAAGGGCCACTGCTCCACAAGTAGAGAGGGAATCACAATGGAAGAGGGAAATAAATGAGTGAGAGGATGGCATTCACTCGCCAACACTTAGCAATAAAACTCTATCAACATAGTGGGCTCAGTGTGTTGTGCAAAATACTTTCGTTTCCTACAGAAAGTCAAAAGAATTCCTCTAATTAATACCAATCCAGGATATATCCGATGTCTCTCTCCATACTTAACTTAATTTCACTTTAGTTTATCTCTTGCTTCCCCCTCCACCCCGATGTGTCCCAAAGGACATGGAGCAATAGATGCAGAAAGAAGTAGAGAGGAGATGGAGGTGGTTCCTAGGGGAGGGGGATAAAAGGAATATGTGATCAGAAGCTCTAACCTGCAGCCGACACTTTCGTCTTTCGCCCTTTCAGCAGTTTCTGCACCCGGCAAAGCTGCAGGTGGTTCTCATGGCGCCGGGTATTGTTCTGGATACGCTGGGACACCTCGCATATCGCAGTCACTGCCCCTTAAGGAAACACACACACGTATATATTTGTACTACCACACATGTGGGGATGTACATCAATGAATGTCCTAATAATACAATATCTCTAGGTATATAACACCATCAATTAACTGACATAAATGTGAGGAAGTACAGGGCTTCGGGCAAGTAGATGAGATGTTTGCCCAGTAGTCAAATTTACTTGGATTACCAATGGAAAATGTAGGCCTATTAAGAAATAAATTAAATCAACAGGGACTTGGACACTTATTATAATTTATTAACATACAATATATACAATTAATTTGCCCTGCTCAAAGCCACCAGACTCCATTGACAGAAACAGTAATTTTACCCCTGTAAAAATCACTTTATTCAAACTAGACAGAAACTAAATAAAACTGTCTTGGTTAAACTAACAATTACCAACCTTCTACAGAAGCTTGCTTTAGGTACTTTTAATTATACAGTATATTATAAGCTGCTTAGAGCCAGTGTTAGGAAGTTAAACAGGTCTTAATTCACTCTCTAATATCTATTTTTATTGCTGTGAAAACATCTCCTTCAAACAATGGGATTTATTCTGCACTGCATTTATGCTGCCTGGTGTGTTTTCTGCATTGTCTGCATCAGACTGCAGAATAAGTGAAAATTTACCATGGCAACAAAGCTTAGCTTAATTGTCTGAACAAAAATAACCCATACAGTTACAATTCAGCATATTTAAACAAAACCAACAGCAACTAATATGTTGTCACTGGTCAGCTCACTGGTTCCCAACCTGTGCTTCCCGACCCTCTCTAGGGGTCACCAAAGCTTCATGGGGGGTCGTGAGGCTGTCTTGATTTGTCAGGTATTTAATTAGAAATAATCAACAATTTAACTTTGTATTTAAAATGCATATTCCTGTCTGATTACATTACTTCTAAAAAGTTCAAACACATTTTCCAGCAAAACTAACTAACTCGTTTGACATACACCCATTTCTGAGCATACCCTTGATGCTCTCTGGACACAGAGCCTCTCTAAAATAAAATGGCTTGACTACAGGTGACCGATACTGGATGTGATCAATATTTGAGAGTTTAAAATCCAATTAGGATATGTCGGCCAATATTCATATTTTCTTTCTTACTAAGAAATGTAAACAAATGTAGTAATACACCAAAGCCTGTTTCACCCTACCAAATGCTACACAGGTACACAGACCTATGAAGCAGTTGGGATCATTGCTTTAAGGGCTCACTCAGCATCCCAGTCTGATTTTGCTTGACTTCATCAGTGAACTCTTGCAGAGAACTTAGCTGTGCAAATTAAGATATCCCAAGAGTCATGATTGGGCCTTATGGTCTGCTGAAAGGGTCAGACTGGGCTGTGTTTCAATGTGTGTGTAAGGATACCTTAGCATGATCATATTAATACGAGGGATGCTGGTCTCCACCACAGTGGCCCTTGTAGCCTATAATTCATGGCCCTTCTGCAAATCATTTGTCAGTCCATAATTGTATGCAAACAGCAGCAGCCCCCAATAAGCGCAGCTCATTTAGTTAAATAAACCTATCTCCTCTGACTGCAAACTATCCCCACCTCAGCTCCTGTACAACACCCTGCTGGCATACACTGTACAATAAATGTATTGTGTATATCATTTGCTAAAACAACCTATGATTGTGATTAAATGAATAGGCCTCTATTGGCAGTCAGTTGGCTGTCAGGAGACAGACAGAACTGGTGTGACATTGTCCTGCTACTGAGTATCTGCCAGTAGAGTCTGATAAAATTACATTTACCAGTACTTAAATTTTAATTAAATATTGAAAAAAGCTTCTGTAGCCTTCTTAATCAGATTTTCAGATTTCCACAAAATTCCCTTTTCACATGAAAATAACTAGAATTACTGCCCTGTGGTTGTATGCCTCTGCCAACCTGTCAAGTTCCAGTTTACATCCATGTCTGTTCAAAATGTCATCACTCCATCAATTGTGTGAAATTGTCATAATTAGAAGATGAATTCTTATGTTGAATTATGGCCAAAAATATGTTTTGTGAGGTCACAGTGACCTTGACCTTTGACCAACACAAACATAATGCCTCCAGCCATGGCTGGCGCTGGTGCAGAAGCATAAAAAAATCAGTGCACCTGGGTTTAATGATATCTTAATAAATTACTGGAATGGGATGAGAAAACAATGATGGAGCTGATGGAAAAATTATGGTATATCCGGAAATATCTGATCCAATTCTACGCAAAAGACAATCTGACTAACAGCAACTTTCAGTTCTTTACATTTTCCAGGCTCAAAAATATGGACAGAAACAAAACCCAGCCCTGCTCAGTCAATCAACAGAGTATCAAAACTAAACTGTTTTCAGTGTAAATCACTCAAACTGTCAATGGACGAACTGTATTATGCCACATGTACAGTATGTGCATGTAAAGAACACTTCCACAAACTTTTTTGTACAAATCTTTAAAATCTTACCAGAACAAATAGGCAAATCATCAAAATAGACAGATGCATCCAATTACTGCGCGCCAGCCATAATAATTGCTGTAAACATTTAGAACTACATCATTAACGCGTCCAAAATAACAACAAACAGATGGATTCTAATTTCAAGCTCAACTTTCCTGCTTTTGTTCTGAACACTGAAACTCAGCGGATGAACTTGATCCTCCGGGCGACGTGTCTACACTAAAATAATCACGGCCTAATTGGCTCGCTTAACTTCACAACAATTACAATGTAAACCCAACAAGGCATCCGTGTAGACTTTTTTCCCTTTGTTATACGTGTTTGGAATATTTTCCATTGCCTGCTTTAGAAAAACAACAACTCCTAATTACTGTATTCTTGGGCTGAGTTCTGGCAGAGGCATTAATAATACATCTAGCCCATTAGACATTCTGAACACATCTTCTGCAGCGCTTTATTCCATTTATTCACTACTTAGACAGTGTTTGACTACTGCATGAGGACTGTTAACTTTTATTGTTAAATCTCTGACAGAGTTGGAGAGTTGCGTCAGGTCAGACTTGGTTATGGTTACTACAGCGGAGTCAGGCATTAGAGCGTTGTATTAAAGCGGGGCTGATGAAAACTCCTGAAGTACTGCAATTACAACAATTAAATCCAGCCTGAATGCACTGCGAGGGGAAAAGGGGAGCTTTGGGGGGGGGGAGAGAAAAGAAACAAAGAAGAGGAATAGCAAACTGACACAGAGCAGCACAACATGAGAAAACAACAACAACAACAAAGCCTCTTGTGATTCTATCTGCTAGTTTGCTTAATCATATACAATGTGATTTGTCTAGAAGTTCTTTTTTAAATAATTCCCTTTACAATACAACCAGGCTGACTATAGGACGTTTTCACACACACACACACACACACACACACACACACACACACACACACACACACACACACACACACACACACACACACACACACACACACACACACACACACACACACACACACACACACACAAATAAAAAGCAGCTGAGTTTAAAAAAAGGATCTCTAATGAGAAGAGGAAGAGACGATGGTGGAGCACATTTAGATATGTACCTTCATCTTAGAGTCAGGGGCTGTTTTAATTTGTAAGCAAAGGCAGCACACTAGCAATGAGATTTTAATTGATACACATAAATAATTCCTTGTGTACATTCGCACTTGAGTCAGATTCGCTGTTTATTTGACGATTGAAATGAGTCATTATCGAGATTCGTGTTGATGTTGAAGATTTTATTTATTAATATAGCTCGCGCTTAATATCCTCTGATCCGCTCCCAATTAATTATGTCAAAATCCACATCAAACTAGAACTTACACGCATATTGAGCTTTGCCTCGCTTTCATTTCTCTACTAGCCAAGCGCTGCAGCGACAATAACAACAAATGAGGAATGAAAGGGAAATAGAGCACTTTCCTTTGTTCCTCAAATGAAGATAATGAGGGCTGTCTTTCACTGTGACAGAGTCTGACTGCTGAGATGAAAGTCTTCACAGGTTGGGTTTTTTATTATTTGTTTTCCTGCTGTTGGAGGACTGGCCTTACACTCTATAATTGCACAGCTTTACATAACGCTCCTGTGCTCCAAACTGCTTGTCACAGGTAGGAAGAGTTCCACTGTGAGTGAACCAAAAGTCTTTGAGAGTAGTGATGCAAAGCACATCACTGCACGCTTATCACTTGTTGTTAGGTTGTTGTCGCTGACAAACCCCAACAATCCTGACAGGAAGGGGCGACAACAACATCAACCTCAGCTTCACACGTGTGCAAATTTGAGCGTGTATCTCCAGACACATTGCTCCACTGTAAAAGCACTCAGGGTTAATCCGCATGATTTTTTCCTTGAAAAGCAGTAAAATGATTATTGAGGCAGCAGCACGATCAGAAAAGACACTTACTTGAGAGCTGCTGAAACTCTGGGTTGTCTGGACTTGTGTTGGCAGTCAGGTCTTGTAGGAAATGTTTATACCTGTGAGAAAACAGAAAATAAACACATTCACTGTGTGTTCACTATCTAAAAATATCACTGGAAAAAGTGTAAACAACAAACACATTTGGTGAAAGTGAGCAAGACAGGCTTTTCATTTCCATCTGACGTGGCTCATGTAGCCCAACCACTATCAGAACCACAGCCACTGTTGAACAGCGCAGACAGGCTGTAGGAAAACAGTGAGTGGTGCTTCACTAAATTCCCCTCAAAGGAATTGAACAGGCCAGAAAATGTACACACAGTCTGATTTAAGCTCCTGATTGATGCAGATGGAGAGAGCAGGTTTTGCTTTGAAGGACTGATGATGGTGGCAACCTCTGACAGTAATATGATGAGATCTACACTGGTTTTACTTGAGCCCTCTTCAGACACATTGCTTGGCAGAAAGCAAATGAAACACTGACTATAACTCCATCCAGAGGTTATAAATGAGGAGAACTGAAGAGCTATTCCACTGTATAAAAGTTAAAGGAGACATGTCACGCTCATTTTCAGGGTCATGCTCACATTTTTTTTGGTTTCTACAAGAACACAGTTTCATACTTTAATGTTCATAAAACATTATTTTTCTCATTCTGTCTGCCTGTATATAGCTATATTCACCCTCTGTCTAAAAATAATGTTTTTACACCTGTCTCTTTAAGGCCCCCTCACAAAAAAGCCAAGTCTGCTCTGATTGGTGGTGATGTCTCCGGTCTTCCACATCTGTGCTGTCGCTGTCATTGCAGCATCACTGTAGCCCGGGAACCTGTGTTACAGAGTTTAGCTGCACTATACTGTGCCAGAAATCCAAAAGGAGAAGAATTTCAGAACAATAACTGCTTATAAACCAACTACTTGCACAACTGCATGTTCCAACAGGAATTTCATACAAAATCAGGCAGAAATGAACGTTGTCAGCAACCAAGTATACAGGCTTCCCTGATGTCTGGCTCTGGTAAATATGTCTCTGTCACATAATGTCAACTTAGTATTTATGCATAAATGTTGTACACCATAAACATACACTCTGTTTTACATTTGTGTCTACAGGTGCATTTGTGAGACATGACCAACAGAGTCCAGTGAAGAAGAAATCATTTGGTGTGAAAACATACAGAGGTGGCATGTTAGCATGTAGCAGAGTATGTCATGTAAACACTCAGTCTGTCAGGACGTGGGGATGGAAATTCAGATATGAAATAATGGATGTGAAACAATTATTTGGGGTAAAAAGACACCTAATGTATGTAAAAAAAGTAAACAAATTAATAATATAGTGATTGCTGTAGCAACTGTCCTTGTGTTATTCTGACTCATTAGTTACGTCAGACCAGTGACACCTTCCAAAATAAGGCAGTAGCTTGCTGGAATAGAGCAGGAATCAATAAAAAACATAAATCACAAATAGGAATCAGTAATATTTAACATCTTTTGATGTCAATCCCATTTTTTTTCAGTGTACAGCAGAAATAAAGGAATTGGCTTCACTAGCTGCATTTACATGGACACAAATAATCGAGATAAAGAACCAATCAGATAAAAAATGCTCCATGTAAACACGTCAGTCGGAATATTCTGATCTGATACAGCCCAATCGGAAAGAAATTTCATTTCAAATGAGAAAGGTGGTTTATGCCGATCGTTGTTCTGATGGGCGTCCATGTACACACCCATTCGGATTATATCTTTCTGGTTGGGGTAAAATTATCTCCACTGCGCATGTGTGCTACGTCAGTGTGACGTGAGACAGACAATCACGATTATTTTATTTAGTGTCCATGTAAACAGTGGATTTGGAATTTCGGATCAACCAAGGTTCAGATCAGATTGGAGATATCTGGCGCATGTAAAAGTGGCTGTCGTTACAATCATTTTGAAGGGGATTGTATAATGTATGTTACACTCGAACTGAAATGGTGCTGCAATAGTGCGTCACTAATACCAGTATTACAGTGGCGCCAAGTCTATCTGTGAATCACGTTAGTGGTATTGGCCTCGGCCTAACGTTACACATACTGTCTCGGTCTCGGACATCTATCCTTGAGCTTCAGTTTTGAAGTGAATCCTGTTGTGCTGCCAACTTTTCAGTTTAGTTTGGAATGGGATAATAAAATGTCTTCAGATTTTACATGGTCATAGTCTAGTATGAGAGTTTAAACATGAAGACATTTTCTGTGTTAAAATGTGTTTTGAGATGATTTTCCATTTAATTCTCTAAAACTGTGGTAAAATAACTTATAACTAATTAACTAAATCTGACATAGCCAGGGTCATTCTGAAGAGGACTCCATTGAAAATTTCAGCAAACCTCTTAAGTATGTTTTATGAAATATGATGAAATTATGTTATATGTTATAATACAAATTGAGCAAACTTTCCTTTTAAATTTCTCAAAAGCTGTTCAGTAAAATTTTACATGGTCACAGTCAGGGTCATCCTGAACAAGACTGCAATGAAAATTTCAGCAAACCTCCGAGGAAAACATTTATTTATTTAATTCATGAGCGTTTAAAATTGAGGACATTTTCAATCTGCTACAAAATCACTTAAGATGACATTCCCTGTACAGTAATGCACAGTGAAAATACTTCAAATCATAAAGAGTCATAGTCTGGAACATTTTGAGCAGAAATCCATTGTGCTTCCCATCTCGTTTTTATGTACTATATAAAATGTGAGAAATTATTCTTGTAATGAGTCTAGTGCACCTTAACAGCAAAAATACTGTTGTTTTTTGTCTTATGGTGCTGCTGTTGTGCTGTGCTGCTCTGTCTAATCTGTCCTCTTTTCATGTCACGATGTTATCAATTTTAAATTAGTTTTCCACTGTGTGAGAAAATGAATGTGTGACGTGAGAGCGTGTGAAATGTTTCAATTGTGTGAACAGGGATGGTCACCTAGCTGGAGGTGCTTCTAGGGCATATGAACCCCACAGAATGTCAGATCCAGCATCAAATCTAACTAGCTTGTTGTAACAGGTTTTCTGACAGAGCAGGAGAAAATGAGAGGATGGTCTTTTCTCACACGTTGAGAGTCATTTGACACACCGAGAACATATTAATGTTGAAAAACCACAAAAACGTGCCTTTTGCTTGATATGTCACCTTTAAATGATAAGTACTCTACATTTAGCCTGATTACGAAGATAAAAACAAAACAATTGAGAAAATGCAATTTGTAGTGAAATGAAGAAACTTATTGTCCCATTTCAGTTTCATCTAAAGTAACAGCTGTGAAGAGTGTCAGCTTCCTCAGAAATCTTTATCCTTTTTACTAGGATGATGTGACCTTGAAGTGCATTGACAATTGACATTGATTTTCACTGTGTCTGTCTGCCTTTGCAGCCCTCTTTGTGCAGTCTGGGCTTGTTTTAGAGACATAGTGGTGCCACTGAGAGAGGCTATTAGTGATACTAGCAGACTGCACACCACTGCTACTGGTCCACGTGGTGGCATGAGTGGGATGTGACATGTGTTGGAGAGTGACAACAGTGTAGTGCAATAGTGTTTGTATAGACTATGTGTAGAGAATATAACAACACAATGTTGATTCTTCAAGTTACACTTGGAAACTTGCTTGCTCGACTGAATTTTGAGGCCTTCAATACCCTGCAATTCTGTAACATGACATCTTTATCAGCTGTCAGACTTTTTATGTTCTTGAACTGTTAAATACTAAGGATTAAGTCTGTTAAGTTCCAGTTTTAATATACATTCATATGTATACATGCTTACAATATTGTCATACATGCATTAATTTCAGTTGCTCAAATAACTGACTATCTCTTATTGTGAAGAAACAGGAATTTCTGTTGTGGCACAACAATGTTGTCTTCTTGTCAAGACAAAGTCAATATTGACAGCAAGTACTAGATGCCAAGTGAAGGGCGCTCACACCTGAAGTTCTTTACAGGTGCAAAATTTCATGCCTAAACCCCAAAAGACCCGGAAATGTACTACCTGGAACTAACTGGACCCATCTGTTATTTGAAAGCTGGGACTCTGACCCATGCAAAGCTGAGACATGTTGGACCCAAAGCTGGCCAGAAGACACAGACTGGGTCAGCACATTTCACAGTTGATTGCTATTCAAAACAAAACTTTGAGTTTTATTTTTTTGAGCAATTATTATGATTGCTTGTTTGCCATGGCTGCTAACAGACTTGCTAACTTGCTATCATCTCTCAGTCTGACCTCTCTTCAACCTTCACCTCCTGAGCAGGGGCACTCACTCGAGGATGTCAGCTGGTATCAACTTGTGGCCACAGATGCACTTTGCAGGTTGCTTGCAGTACACACAGCACTTCCATCATGATCAACGCTGTTTGATCATGGCTGGATCTTCTCAGATCCACTTATATGTTGCGCAAAGTTAAACAACAAAGCAACTTGGGGCCCACGGTAATAGAATAGGAACCAACCCGAACCAGAGTGATCTTATAAACCGTGGATCTGAACTTAAACTTTTCAAGGTATACACAGACCAAAAACCATCCAAGCACTACATCAGTGAAACAGCAAAACAAAAGAGTAAATGAACAGCAGAAACAGACCAGAAGATCCATACGGAAGAGGTCAAAGGTCACTTGGCACAAATCAGTGGACAACTGGGGAAAGATCAAAGAGGAGATTCAAATCTGACACCAGAGACTACTATTTCCCCCATATACAACCACCTGTTTACTACGCTGAAGCTTCATACTTGGCTCATGTGATTACAGTTATCTCCATGGCAACTGAGCAGCTCCATCTGCTGAGGAAGACAATGAGGTGTTGTTGAAAACTTGGCCTGAAACTAACCTGGTCATGCTGCATTACTATGAATTTACAGGAGTTGAAGTACAGAACAGCAGGTTAGTTTAACTGGTGGGTCTGTGAGAAGAGGAGGAGGAGGAGGAGGAGGAGGAGGAGGAGGAGGAGGGCATTGTTCTTGTAGTCGATTACTCATTGGAAATGAAACGGAAGCCAAACAAGATCCAATTAAACCTCCTTCAATTAAGAGACACTTAAAAAGAGAAATAATTTCACTTCTTTTTCTTCTTGTCTCATCTTGTAATAACAAATACATTACAGGCATTATTAGCGATGGATGCCCTCATTCTTATTAAGGAGTGAAGACGAAAATCTAATTAAAGCAACTGTGTAACAAAAAGGGAACACTCTAATGAGCATTATTACGGCACATTTCAAATAATGTAAACGGAACTCTCTCGTTTAGCTGCCCTGTCCCGCTCATTAGCAGCACAGCAAAGAAAAGATAATGAGACAATAACGTAATCTGAACCATATTTATGACAGTTCAGATATTCTAATGAAGAATGCAGCTTCAGAAAGTATGCGCTGGTGGAGGGATGTGCCTGCTGCCGTTTCAGCAGGAGCTGCTAATTCCTTTATAATATGCAGATGATATGCAGGCTTTTTTTCTCACTCTCTCCTGGCAGACATGTCGGGTCATTTGGGCATTTGCACACACGTCAGTAAAGAAAAGAGATGGAGGAAATATCTGTCTAATTATTTTGCTTCCAATACATGCATTAAGGATTCAAATTTGTAATTAAGAGACAAGATGCACTGGCAGGCTTCTGCATGGGTTAGTGAACATGGCATGGGCTTGTGGGTAATTACTCAACTTTAATAGCTTAAAAGGAAAGGAATGCACGTCCATGGTAAATACAGAAGACTAGAGATACTCCGCTGTCCAAACTTGAGCAATTAAAATGTAATATGAAGTGACTGTGAAGAGCGTCTTTCTCTGAAAGGGTGACTAACGGGGAGTTACTCAAAGAGAAGGGAACTCTGTGTAAATGTAGACATTAGGAAACACTTTTCAGTCAAACTGCCAGAATGGCTGGAGCTTTTATTACTGTGTTGCTGCATGACTCAACTTAAGTCAATGTGAGAGTTAGAGTCGACAGTTTTAAATTAATACAGTATATTGCAGGCAAATAATTAGGTCTACCTCATGGACCTTAATGAGTGGAATCATCAGTTGAGACGCCCCCAATTTAAACGTGTCATTTGAAGCATCTGACTTGTATTTTTCCACTCTGTCATTACTCACAGAACAACACAAGAATACAGGATTGCAGGTTAGAAACTTTTACAAATCCAGTCTTGACTAAAAATCAGGGAACTGATAAGTGTTACTGAAATAGAGAAGGTGATGGAAAGGGGGGGCAGAGCAGCGTTATATGCTCTGATGGGAAATGGACTGTACTTGTAAAGCAATTTTCAACCTCAGTAGGACAAAGTGATTCAATGGAACAACATTAAGGATTGCATGCTTGCCTGGGGCAAGTAAAATGCCACGTTGGGCTCGTAAATCTAGCAATTCACTCTCCCAATCAGGCAAAAAAAGAATTAACACATTGTATTTTCCAGAATTGATGATGGAAGTAGCTAAGGTGTGAGCCATCTTGCTTCATTCTCATTGCTGGTGAGAGGTGCACGTGATAAATAGGAAATGTACTTACATTTAGATACTGTGGCACCTTTCTAGTCTTCTGACCACTCAAAGTGCTTTACACTACATGTCAGCATTCACCCATTCACCAGACTACATGTCAGCATTCATCCCTTCAGACACACATTCACAGACAAATGGAAGAGGTTGTCATGCAAGCAGCCAACCTCCCCATCAGGATCTAAACTAAACACTCATCCACACACCGATGGCTCAGCCTTCAGGAGGTTAAATATCTTGCCCAAGGATACTTTGATATGTAAACCAGGTGACCCAGGGATTGAACCACTGACCTTCAAATTGGTGAACGACCCGATCTAGCCCTCACACATTACCGATTGGGCACTCAGGAACCCAAAGTTTATGAGCTGAAGCACAAGCGAGCATTTCAATCAGGGGTTTAGTTGGGTGGCATTGGAAGATGTTAATGAAACTCAGAAGAGAAGATTAAACATGACTATTAACTTTAGTATTCATTGTCATTTGATAACCACTAAAAAATGAAAGTATTTGGGGCAAGTAGATTTCTGACCCACTAGCTCCACTGGGTATTAATGGTCAATCCTGATGGTGTGGTAGTCGGTGTCACCGGTGTTACACAGTGTTCGGGCACACTGTACACCGATTAAATTCTTAAATTACTTACCTTTTTTTGTTTTTTAGAAATAGAACCCATTTAGTTGATTTTCATGACATGCTAATATGTACAGTATACTGTTGAATTTAATTTTTTTTAATGTTGGGTATTTAAAAAAAAAAAAAGCAGCAAGCTGTTCATGTTGAGTGACCCCCCCATCCCCCAAACCTAAAAAACATTTCTAGCATCAGTCCATAATTAAGTGCTACTTATACAATACTGATTCAGGTACAATTATTAATCATTTAAGCTGGCTGGGTCAGTTGGTTATGAATAGCTCATATTCAATCGTCCATATCTTGAACTTTTCTTCTCAGTTATGAAGTGTGGTCTCTATGTTCAGGGTCGATAGAATCAGCTAATGATTCATAACAATCTCACACCATAATTGAGGCACTTTGTTTCATTGCAAACCTCACTTCAAACTTGGCAATGAACTACAAGGTCAACTGACAGACAATGGAACACAAATTATTAAAGGAGATCCAACTTTGTAGCCGCAGACCTCGGAGAGGAGCCACTTAAGAAGGCTACAATTTTCAGAATTCTTTCAAAAGAAATTAATCAATGCTCTGACCTTGTGCTGGAGAACCTTACCGTGTTCAGCTGCTGGAGATGATGGAACTACCTGAGCACATAAAGCAGTCAATTTGAAATCCCACCTTGACAATTGAAAGACAAAATCAAGCATGGCCAGCACAGCTACACACTTCTCAATGCTTAGTTAAGTATGACAATGACCCTGAGACCTCTGGAGTTGTACGGCCTTTACATAGAGCGTGTCTACACTGAGCCAACCACTGGGCCAGTCCCTTGTTATACTAAATGGTGCTCAGCTCAGGGCAAATACATCCCAAGGCCTCCAAGTGCTGCCATCTCCATGAGAGCTGCATCTCTATTATCGACACAAACACGACCAATACAGGCGGAGAGAGCTGCTATTCACTGCCACAATCAACTCGAGACCCCATCACTGTCATAATGGTGATCTCAGTGGGGAGGACGCCAATGACTGCTCCAGCCGGCTCTAGTGAATGCCACTTAATAAAGGCAATGATTTTATTCCTCCCCCAGCAGCAACATAAGTATCCACACTCCGGGCCCTACTCACCATCCATCATCCTTGAATGGTGATAAGTGACAACAATTTCCTGCTATTCCCAGCCACGGAGCCGGAGCAAGGTAAGGCGCCAGCCGTAGATGATTATCTAGCCGTGCCACTTAAAATCATCATACAATTAGACACGTCCCCCGAGTCTCCTGAGTTTCACTGAGAACGACAGGCTAATCAATGATGATGATGGGAAGTGCAGAGAAAAAGACAGAGTGAGAGAGGGCTGAGCTGGAGAGAATGAGGCCGACTGATTATGTGTCAGAGTCAAATATAACAGTGGTCAGCATCCTCATATGAGAGGAGGAGGGGATTCTCATTTCCCTTATTGGTTACATAAAAAGTAAACAGTCTTCCCACTCTTGTACAGAAAATATGTCCAAAATATTTCTGATGGCATGAACACTAAAATGTAGCATGTTTTTGTGGCAGGCATGCTGCATTCACACAATGCCATGAACAGAAAAAATAGCAAAACCTCCCATTAGACAGACTTGGGAAAACTGACCCTTAGCTAAGCCCACCCCAGCTTTGGTTACTTTAGCAAGGCCTGTCAAGCTTTCCCATCTGGCATGTAAATATGGTGAAAGCTATTCCAAAGGAGACAATAGCAAACTTCTGTAATAATAGTTCTGAAATATCAGACACAAGTAGATAGAAAGGACATTACATTTGAGAGCTACATTCACAATATAATTTGTGGAGTATTGTGAAGGAGGACATTAAAATCAAGGGAAAATGGAACAATGGAAGCATCAAACACCTCACATCTTGACACCTCACATCTTGACACCTCACATGAAGGACAAACAAGGAACAACAATGTTCTAGCACAGTAGGGCAAGTCAATATATAGTTTTATTATAAGCTAAGTTAATGGTTAGTTGTTGGCTTTTAGTTGCGTGAAAGTTACATGGTGTAAAGCCAGCCAAACAGTAACCCACCATCACCTGGTGATCGAGACTGAAAATGAAATTAACACTGTTCCTGTAAACCAGAATAGATCCTTATTCACTGTCATCATGTATATACTGTACATTCAGTATACCTTCAGTAGCTTGAGTAGCATAGCAGTGCTAACAATAGTTAATGATGTTCGAAAGCTCTCTAGTAATGTTAACTCCACAGGTTTTTTTGTATAATCATACCATTTTAGAAACATATATCTCCTTCCAAGTATCACTGTTACACAAGGTTTAACCATAACTAGCTCCAAATCCACTAAACCAGTCTGTAAATGAAGAAAATCTGAAACGATTGCATGAGAGCCTATGAAGCGGAGCTGGATAGTTGTGGAGCCCTGATTCGAGCTGGCCGATGCTACGCTATGATTGGCCCATTTGTGTTTGAATGGCGGGACTTGGCGAAGGGTCAGTTCTTGTATTATTCCAAGAGTTCATCGCCATTGTTAGCCTTGTCACACCATACAAAAAAGGCTATTTTTAATAGGGATCCAACTCTCTTGATTCTGATACTTCAGTTGAGGGTATCTGCTGATACAGAGTACCATCTATAAATTGTGTTAGATGTGAATCGGTCACATTATAACAACAATACTTGATCCACTTAATAAGGTCTGTACCAGCACCAATCTAATCGGTGTATTGGATCAGTGCATCCCTATGTTTTGTTACTTGTGATTCATTAACAATGACTATGACTTATAACTGACTCAATTTGAGTCAGTATTGGATTTTACTATGATGAAATGTTACAACCATCAAGTCTTAGGTCATGTCATTTTGCATTTTTTTTTGTTTTCCTGTGCACTTCCTGTTTTTTTTGGTGTTCTAACATTCCCTGTCGTTTCAGAGCATTTCACTTCATGTTTTCCGCTCCCTGGGTGACTGACAGCTCACTGTCCTACTTTCTGTCTTCACACACCGGTGTCTGATCGTCATCCTCGCCCCTGATTGTGTCCACCTGTCCTTCGTCAACCACTCCCCTCACCAGTATTTAATGTGTGACTCCCCTTCCTTCTGTGCCAGATCGTCTTTGTCCGTAGCGTCAAGCCTTCCAGCAGTCTTCCTAGTGTTAGATCCCTCGTGTTTTGATTCTCAGCCTGTTTTTGACTTTGCTCTGCCTAGCTTGCTTTTGCCTTTCCGTGTATGACCCAGTTTTGTATTAAAGACACTGATTTTTGAACTACCTGCCTTTGAGTCGTGCATTTAAGTCCAAACTTGTCTGACCCCAGTCATGATATGTAAAGCTTCATTTATACCTGTGCCTTAAGGAATTACGCTACCCATGGTAGCTATGTGTGTCAGCTGCATAGGTGATAAACTCCCTCAAAATTATATCATCGCTCACATCACAAAGTAAAACAAAGAGTAAACCAGTTACTATGGGGAATGTAATTAAACCACTGTATTGCTTGATTACCTACAATACATCTATCAAGTGTTGTGTTTTTTCCCAATGGTCACTTCAATAATCGGCGAGCACAGCTAATACAGTTAATATGGCGACAGCTTCACTCAGTTGAGCCAATCAAAATGATGGTTTACCGTGACAGTTTGCAATAGAGAACGTAGAGATAAGCAACAGTGATGACAGCATGGAGCATGAAGTACCTGACCTGCTTCTTTCTGGCTACATACTGAGATGTAGTCTGAGACTGCTTTGCCTGGTCTAACCTGTGAATCAACTTTCTCCGAACATTATTAAAGCCAAATACTGGTCCATGGTCAAAGCTCACCAATGAGCACCTACACATATGCATGAGAATGGCACTAACTCCATGCAAGGCAAGATTCAGATGACTAACAGTGCAGTCACGGGTCCATTTCTCTCTCTAGGAAAGGAAGTTAAAAAGGTGAAGCGATAAAGGGCTGCTCAAAGCACTGTTTTCTCTCTTAGAAGCACTTTTTATTTTTTTTCTTCTTTTTATTCTTCTTATTAACAGTACACAGATACAGTATACATGATTTCAGTTTAACAGTGTCGGCGTACAGTGTAACACAACTCATTGTCCACTGAGGTTGACTAAGCACGCTAACCGAGCTAAGACTTATGGCAGAGATAGCTATTTGTTTTCCATACAATTTCAATGTTTCTGTATATTAAAAGTATCCCACTTTGAAAATTACTACTTCCTTTATTGTTACTTTTTTCATATTGTACTTTGCTCTATTTTATTGCCTGCCTATCTATATTCTATAATTATTTATAATCTTTGATGTATTTATCATTTGTGTGCAGCATGGAGGGGGCTACAACTGCATTTCACTGCATAAACTCAGTGAGGGACAATTAGCAGCTACTGGTGTGTTTGCACTGTGTAGCTAGTTTTGCCAACTGAAAGACATTGCAGCTCTCAGAAACTCCTGATTTCTCCAACTCTAAATTATAACTATTAGACTGACATACACATTTTTCCTACTTGGCTGCTTGTAATTATAGTCTAGGCAAAAGTATGTGAACATGGCAGTACACACAGCGGTAGCGAATCATTTTCATTCAATCAGCGCAGATAGACCGACGTGTCAGGATACACCACTATGCCATTTCCTAGCACTGATGTGCAGAAGGCTCCAGAAAAGGCACATTTTTAATCACATTTGCGTCCCCAGTCGGCACGTCCAGCTACCACTGTGTGGTGATGACCCATGTCAGGATGGGGATTGGGTCTGATCCTTCTTTGATCACATTACAGTGATATTGATATGTTTTCAATGGAGTGAGACCCCGGGAATCATAGGTGGTCATCTGAGTGGGTCCCCAATAAAATGTGTTTTTGACAACTTGTCATTTTAAACTCATGTTTAATGTTATATGGTTATAATTATGGCTGTGTTCATGTACACCAAACAAAAAAAATAAAATTAAACAAATAAAATTCCAAATATGAAAACATTATAAATATCAACATATGATTATAAAATATATACTTTTTCATAATATAATACATTTAATTTTAATAATTTACTGTATAAATTTAATAGTTCAACATTTTGACTTATTTAAGAAGAGTTTTTACATCTTATGTGAGATATTTGCAAAGACAGTATGAAAATGGCAGCCGCCAATGAAAATATTATTTCAACATGATGCATCCCCTGGACGGTAAAGCATGATCATGTCATCATTAACATGAGTGAACACAGCATTGATCAGTGGCAAGTTCATTTACCACTACAAAGACTGCTGCCTTGATTGTTGAATGAAATCTGTGCAGTGAGGATTGGTCTTGTTGCAACAACGGTTTTAAGTCTCTCCCACGATGATTCAGACTATGAACAAGGGATCTCGTCTGCACAGGATAGATGCTCTAATGATCAGAAAATTGTGATGGTCTGGTGGTAAATGGTGAATGGATTTGCATTTACAGTTGCAAGAAGAAGAATATGAACCCTTTGGGATTACTTGGATTTTTATGTGCCAGAGATTTCTGTATGTCTTTACCTGACACTCTCACAGCTTTCTGCGCTGTGCTCTTGCGGTCGTCTTTACAGGACGACCACACCTAGGGAGATTAGCAACAGTGCTGAACTTTCTCCATTTGTAGACAATCTGTCTTTCTGTGGACACATGACCATCAATGCTTTTAGAGATACTTTTGTAACCCTTTCCAGCTTCTTATTAGTCACAAATTCTTGATCGTAGATCTTCTGAGAGCTCTTTTGTGTGAGGCATGGTTCATATCAGCTAACTCAAAACTGGTGTGTGTTTTTTATAGGGCAGGGCAACTTTAACCAACACCTCTAATCTCATCACATTGATTGGACTCCAGGTTGCCTGACTCCTGGTTTCAGTTAGCTCTTGGAGAAGTCATTAGCCTAGGGGTTCACATACTTTTTCTACCCTGCACTGTGAATGTTTGCATATTGTGTTCAATAAAAACATGAAAAACATATATATTTTTGTGTAGTATTAATTTAACCAGTCTGTGTCTATTGTTGTGACTTTGATGAAGATCAAAACACATTTTATGATCAATTTATGCAGAAATCCAAGTAATCCCAAAGGGTTCAAGGGTTTGCCAGGCGCGGTGTCAACCGTGAAATAAACTCTAGTCTCTTGGGGCGGCAGTAGCTCAGTCCGTAAGGACTTGGGTTAGGACGCGGAGGACGCCGGTTCAAATCCCCCATGGACCAAGACCAACTGGTTGCTGGAGAGGTGCCAGTCTACCTCTTGGGCACAGCCGAGGTGCCCCCCTGAGCAAGGCACCGAACCCCCAACTGCTCTGGGCGCTTGTCAGGAGCAGCCCCCTCACTCTGACATCTCTCCATTGACGCATGTATATGTACTGTGTGAACAACAGAGTGTAAAACTGAATTTCCCCACTGTGGGACTAATAAAGGAATATCTTCTTCTTCTTCTTCTTCACATACTTTTTTCTTGCTACCGTATATAGCGCATTTCTAGTCTTCCAACCGCACAAAGCGCTTTACAGTACAGGTAAGTATTCTTCCATTTACACACACATTCATTCACTGATGGCAGAGGCTGCCACACAAGGTGTCAACCTGCCCATCAGGATCTAATCTAAATACTCATCCATTTACGCACCTATGGCTCAGCCTTCAGGAGACATTTGGGGTTTAGTATTCTACCCAAAGACACTTCGACAGGTGGGCTGGAGGAGCCAGGGATCGAGCTACCGATTGGTGGAGACCCATTCTACCTCTGAGCAAATGTTCTTTTTTTGACAGCAGGTTTCTTTTGTTCATTTCTATGATTTCAACACAGACTTTCAGACAATTCAGCATTATCAGATAAAAATAGGGAGTGCCCCCTGGACACGGTGATTGTGAGTTTACTTTGTCCTTTCGGATTTTTGTGTCAGAGAGGCAGGACGTGTACCAAGCAACATCACTGGTATCAACTTTACAGAGCCCAATCCATTTTCAGTCCTGTCTGTTTGCCTTTGGTATGTCAGCTGCCAAAGATACCCCCTACTTTCTGTTACAGCCCTTCACTCTCCACAGTGCTTTGAGCGAATGACCCAGGAAAGAACTGTGGAGTTCATAAAATAAATAAATACCAGCCAGCAATTACTGCATATGTCAAAACTCATTCCAGTGTACCTCCCTATAAGTTCCACACAATGAGCTATACACATTTTGAATTTGTTAAAAAGAGAGCACTAGTATTGGCTATACTGGTGACTTCCTGTGTTGATGAATAGTATCGGGTTGGATTGGTGCATCGCCATCATTTTCCAAAGCTTGGAAAACTGCATTCCAGAGTTCCACATTATGCCAGAAGCACGGGTAAAGTCGAAAAATAAAGAGTAGGCGATCCTCTGTTGTAGAGGAGAAAGTGAACGGAAATGATATTCAGTAAAGTGTCTCAGATGTTAAGGTGAAGGGTCAGCTCATCTCAGAGACAACTTCTCTGTACCATGATGGATGGATGTAACATTTAGAGGGCTCGACGTACATCTGGAGAGATGAGAAAATGAGAAGGGCCTAATTAAGACCAAGCAGCTTGATAAACCACTGTCACATATCCGCGGCACTGCAAAGCACGTTTCAGTCCATTTCTCCTCGTTCCACTAATTAACAAGCAAGATCAAGACCGCATGAAATTACAGCCAACAAAAACTTGTGCTTAACAAAAGAGATTTTGACAGTTTCTGGACAGTCTGAGTACTTACATCAAATAATAATAATTACATCTGTCACAGAAACTATACATTGTGCAGTACAGCGGGTGACAGGTGAAAGAATAACAACTAAACAGCAAAAAGCAGAAGTCAAGCATGAAATCTGTGACCCATCGCTAGCAGTGCTCTCGATGGTGGAACAGCGCCATCATATTATCTCCACAAACTGTTTTGAATTAAAAAAAAGAATATTTTACATAACTTGAGCATCAATGACAAAGAGAAAATACAAAAAAAACATCTTCTGGTAGTTAAATGAAAGCTCACACTCTCTTACACTCTAAGTTATCATCAGTTTGTGATGACCCATTCTTGCCTGTGTTTTGGGGAATACCTTTGAGGTTGTCTGAGCTGTATATGCAGTACGGAGGTGGGGAAAATAACAGTGATAATATAGGGACTACGCAGATGGGACGCTGATGAAGGTGGGGTTATATTACTATATCAAATCATCTGAGGCAGGATATCATTTGTCCCTACTTTCTTGCTTTCCATGTTTTTCATAATGCTGCAACTCTAAAGGTTTATGGCACTGACACATGCGTCATGGAGGCATTTACAGCTCACAAAATACTGCATTAGCTATTGACACTGCTGGGAAAGGAACTTCAGATAGCTAACAAAATCTTTACTGCAAATTCCTAAATTATTAATTCATCTCAAATATGCTCAAGTTTCAAACAAGTTTCTTGTTTCCATGAATAGCAATGTCCATGTCCGTCATGTCAGATTACCATGAAGATCACATCTTTCTCACTTCACTACAAGAGCAGAAACATTCTTTTATAGAATCTTTAATCTAGTGCGAATTTGACCTGTGTACATGGTTTTTGATCTGGATCTGGTCCAATATGGGGTGTCAAACTCAATTTCATCCCGGGCCACATCAGCATTATGGCTGCCCTCAAAGGGCCGGTTGTAATTACTAAAGACTTGTAAAGACTACCGGTATATAAATATATCTACTCTTGATCATTTTACAAAATTGCCTCTGCATTTGATTATTATTAGTTTTAGTAATAATTTATTTAGTAACTAGTTCTGAAGACAAAAAGTGAGTAAAACAATTCCCTAAATATGTTTAGAACTACAAATGAACTTTCTTCTGAGAGTTCTGTTTCTTCTTGTTTTTTGTTTTTTTTTGTTTTTTATACCACAGTTCAACCCTCCTGCTTTATCCAGGCTTGGGACCAGCAAAAGTGACCCTGGCAGAGTAACTTCTTTTTTTTTCCTATATCTATTGGGGGCGGCAGTAGCTCAGTCTGTAGGGAGTTGGCTTGGGGACCGGAGGGTCACCGGTTCAAGTCCCGACATGGACCAAGAACTGAGTGTGAACTGGTAGCTGGAGAGGTGCCAGTTTACCTCTTGGGCACTGCCGAGGTGCCCCTGAGCAAGGCACCAAACCCCCAACTGCTCGAGGCGCTTGTCAGGAGCAGCCCCATCACTCTGACATCTCTCCATTGTTGCATGTTTGTGCATGTGTGTGTTCGGGTCTGCATGTACCGTGTATAAGTTAAAACAGAGTGAAAAAATTGAATTTCCCCTCGTGGGACTAATAAAGGAATATCTTCTTCTTCTTCTTCTATTTTTAAATTCAGGGTTTGATTCCCAAAATTTTACATTTACATCAGCCAGCAGCGGCTTTCCGTGATTCATTCAGTCTGGATGCGGAGGGGTGAACAGCTCTGACTAGCTACGAGGGTCTGCTGATGAGGACTGTGCCGCTTGTGACTGCTTTGGGACTGGGGAGGGGTCCACGGCAGCACCCGCTGTTCATTGAGAAGAACGATACCTGCTTTCACACCAGAGTCTCCAAAAGTCTCCAGTAACACCAGCAAAACTCGTTAGATTTGTCGCTAATTTCTTATTTGAAAGACTCGCTCGAGGGGTCTGAAAACTGGCTAAATATAGCGACTAAGTCGCTAAATTGGCAACACTGCGCTGCTGCTGGAAACCGCTGAGACTGAGACGCTACAGTGCGCGTGTCAAAAAATCAATATGCATTGTGGGACATGCAGTTTAAGGACACTACTTCTGTGAAGCGGCATAGAATTGAATGATATGCATTCCATATTCTTTGCAAGCCCTCGCGGGCCACATAAATTGAGGTGGCGGGCCGGATTTGGCCCGCGGGCCTTGAGTTCGACACATGTGGTCTAGAATCTAAATGTGAAAGCCAAAGTGGGTTTCAGACAAGCTTTCACAACAGTAAGAGGTGCAAAAAACATAGAATTGGTCGCTTAGGAATGTAAATTTTAATCTTTTGTCTTTGTTGGATATATGTACAGTATATATTTTTTGTAGTATTTGATTCTGAAGCATGATGTATCACCACTTTTTAATCAATTTAAGGTAGTACTCCACAGGACCTTGAAGCTTGGGTAGGGAATGTGTTTTAGATTTTTTTTTTTTTCCTTTGTTATATTTGGTGAGATTCTCATTACATTCCAACAGCTATCAATAAATCAAATGCTCTGACAAAAAAAATCCTGTATCTGTGGCTTTCACAGGACTGTAAAAATGTAATTTGGGCCCAATTAAATGACTGTATGGTCCACCTGCCTGTCAACCAGAGCATGTGAGCGGAGCGCAGGGGTAGCTGAGATTTCCCCTCATGTCCCACTCCTTCCCGCAATTTTGCTCCAGTACCGCTCACACCATGAGTTCACAGCATTCCAGCGCAAACCAGACCCTGAATGTAGGCCTATTTGTGTACTGTACAGTACTGTACAGTGGCTGCGTAGGATTGTTTCAGACTGGTGTGATCCAAACATTTCCAATAATTCCAGGGCATTGTCCAGGGCAAGTCCAAAAGTCAACAGTTATTAAAAAAAATTAGCATCCAAAATTCGCTCATTGATATCTGCTTTGATCCATATTTGTTGGTATTTAGCCAAGTTACAGTATATTCATTAAAGAAAGTTGATTTAATGAAAAAAAGTAATTTAATCATATGAATCATTTCATTCAAATTGATTGTTATACAAATTATTTTTTATTTGTATTGTATTGGTGGTGATGGTGATGATAAAATATGACAGCAGAGAAGCAGAAATTCTCACCGCTCCACTCTGCTCACATACCCTGCTGCCTGCCTGTGTGCACTCTGCCCATGACACCACCAGAGTCTTCCTCCAGCTGTTGTTTACCATTATTCTGATCATTTTGGAGGAATGTCTTTGGAGGGAGGCCTGAAGGGATGGACTGTCAGTGTTGATGACTTGGTGACTTTCTCTCTAGATTTAGGGACTTTGGAGGTAGCGCTGCTAGCTACATTCATTGGACAACTGTTAGCAACATTGAGCTGGGTTTTTCATTTGGATACTTTCAAAATCTAGCGTACTGCTTCTGGTTTCTCCAATGTTGCCTACCCAAGCTTTGACTCAAACCAACCCAACAAGTAGGGAAAAAACATAACATCTGGCCTTTTCATTGAAAGAGAAAAGAGAATTCTTACTGATCAATCCGCTGAATGGGAAGTTGAAGTAAGTCCTCAAGCTTATGGTTGCTGAACTCTGGTCGGGCTTCCTGTAGTTTCTTAAAACGTCTGAAGGCCTTGTTTTTCTTCAGCTGGATCTAAGACAACAAACAAATCATTGTGAAGTTATTCTCAGAGCCATATTTACACACAGCTTTGTGCTTTGCAAAGTGACATTTTCTGAGGTGCAGTTAGGTTTCTTGGGTTGTTCACTATTTTGGGATTAGATTGGGATCAAAGTCTCTAATTAGCACATGCAATATAAAAATCACCCTCCCAATTCAAGAGAAATCACATCCAAACAGGGCTTAAGATAACAGACTTCCCTGAATGCTCTGTATGCCTTTGACCAGGAAAATACTAATAGAACATGTACTGTACGCACTGTATTCAGTCAAGTACTACACCTGACCAGCAGCTAATCAACAGGAACATAATATGTTAATGGTCTGAGTACATGTGTCTTATGGCTCTGTATTCACTATGAGCTATGTTAGTGTTTTTTGCTAACAGCATCTGTATGCAGCTTGTAGACCAGTGATGGACATGATGTCACAACGAGTGACGACCCTTGAATCTCATGTCACTCTCTAGATGCGTACACTCTGCCTGACAAGACCCCCAAAATCATCTTGTCACTCAGTATGCTGGATTGCCAGCTGAGGTGTGAGGAGGTGGAGAGGGAGGGAGGCTGTAGATGTTATTAAATATGCATTTGTACATCATGTCAGCATGAGTATATGTCAACATTTGGCTGACAAGGAGCCTTATCTTGTCATTCCCGTAAATCATCAAAATAAAAATTGCTGCTGTATTTAAATAGACCTGAGAACACAGCTTTAAAAATATCACTGTATGCCACTTGACGTTAGATGCCAGCTGTGGTGTGTGTGCTGCTTGCATACAGCTGTTTGGCTGGTCATTATGCCTGTGGCAGCTAGAGTTGGACGTGGTTAGCAGACAGGTGGTGAGTAAGTAGAATGATGGGGACAGTGTGAGAGGAATAACTTATCAGGTTGAGGACCTGTAGCAGAGACAGGGTGAAGTGCGGGTGTAAATCAGAAAGAGTTGACAGTTTGGATTTAGTTTGGATTCATTGTTGAAGGTTGGCAACTCGGAGAAGAAACACAAATGTTACAGCGTTGTTGTTTTTTGGTTATTGGTTACCCCAAAAGACAGCAAGGCATATAGTGAGCATGATAACTCAGATGACTTTAGTGTGACGGAGCTACAATATACATAAAGCCATTCTCTTATGAAGGTATCGTTGCACTTGAACCACTATGTCACACAATGGAGGCTGGTCCATAGAGGCAGAGGAGGTTGCTCCTCCTCTATTTCCTGAGAAGCAAGAGGGAGCTCGAAAAAAAAAGAGTAACTGGTTGAAATAAACCATTACCAAATCATTTTATCATTTATAAAATATTTTTCTCTCTTCTTTGGAAAAAATCAATTATTCAATAAAGTTTAATTAAATTGCCTCAACAGTGACACCTGCAGCACCTGTCCAAAAGTCATCTTCAATCTCTACCACTGGTTTATTGAGCTGTAGCTAGCTACTAGTGTTGGCCAATTACTAACCGTAATCCCACCATGGGTCAACCCGGACAGCTAAGCAAGGGTCGGGGCTGCCTGGAGTGCATAACAACAGCAGGACTCGGACCCCACTGGGGAGTAGATGAACAGAGATCCACTAAGGGCTCTGGGTTTGCGACTTGGAGCTCACTGTCAGCTGTGTGAGCTGGACCCACTGCAGAGCTACAGATGTGTGCAGTTCTGCTCTGGATCCTGATGTAGGTGGCAGACTGTGGTATGGGCAGTTTACAGACAGGCTTCTAGTGACACATTACACACACAAGATTTATTCCCACCCTGAGGTTACAGTGATCGTTCTTAACAAATCTTATAAGCCATTACTTTACTGCTTAGGTTTTTGTTTTACATAAGAAAGTAGAGATAGGTAACCTTGTCAACTCTCCATCCATCTTTCTGCAACCACTTATCCCATTAGGTGTTGCGGGGAGGCTGGAGCCGATCCCAGCTGGCATTGGGCGAAGGCAGGGTACACTCTGGACAGGTCACCAGTCCATCACAGAGCATATAGAGACAGACAACCATTCACGCTCATATGCACACCTACGGGCAATTTAGAGTCATCAATTAACCTAAATTGCATGTCTTTGGACTGTGGGAGGAAGCCGGAGTACCCGGAGAAAACCCACACAGAAAAAAAACACGCACGGGGAGAACATGCAAACGCCACACAGAAGAGCAGAATAGAATAGCAGAATACTGTATTTGTGTGTGTTTCAAAATCCTGATGTATCTTCTTCCTCTGTGCCAAAAACTATTAAAACACATCAATGAGCCTCACTGTATCACTGGGTGACATGCTCCTTCATCACTATGAACCCACACACTGTAGTTTATTATGGCTCAACCCCACATACACCGTCATGCTATTGACTAGAGCACCAAATGTGGATTAATCCACCACTGAAAACAGTGTATAGGTGCTAACTCAATTAAAAATTCTACCACATCATTCTACCACTTACCACTCATTACATTCTATTCTCAGATTTAACACATTAGTTTTGTTAAATATTTATCAGTTACTTATTTGAAATCCACATTTACTGTACTTTGCTCATCGGCATAAATTACATCCACTCCACAGCACTTCGCCTGTTCTCCTGTTGCTCCCATTATTTCCTTTCCAAAACAGAGGTGAAGAACACCAGGAGTAAATGCCAGGAGTTGAGTTTTCATTAAAACAACATTATGACTGGAGTGTTAACTGCATGCCAAATTAATCAGAACACACAAGGCCAATCTGCCTAATAAGTTACCATAAAACCAGTTGCTGACAAGTAATACAGCATTTAATAGGGATGTGTATTGGCAAGAATCTGGTGATGCAATATGAATCATGATTCTGGGATAATGATTCAATATATATGATACATTGCAATACAGTAAGCAATGCGATATTTTGCAATTATTTAAATCTAATTTTGGGAAAGCTACCATAGTATAAACAACACACCAGGAATACACCATTTTTAATAGGCAAAATGACACATTTGTACTGCATGCAAAAAAAATACATGTTTTTTGCCACAAACTGCATGTGATTTTCATAAAGTGAGCATGTCTGTAAAGTGGAGACTTGAGGGTACCCATAGAACCCATTTACATTCACGTTTCTTACAGTCAGAGGTCAAGGGACTCCTTGCCATGCCAGTTTTTCCTCAACAAAAGTTTGCTTAATTTTGAAGTGTGAAGTGTCTAGTTATTTAGCCTCCTTCATAACAAACTAGTATGACATGGTTGGTACCAATGGATTCCTTAGGGTTTCATATGATGTCAGTAACTTGATCTCTTTTAAAGGTGAGCCTGCAACAGCCCCCACAGAAAGACTGAATAGCTACCAGGCCCAACAGCTGGTCATCAGATTTTTAAGATGAATCTTTATTAATCCCCGTAGGGAAATTCAGTTTTTACACTCTGTTGTTAATTTCACACAGTACACATACATGCATTAATGGAGAGATGTCAGAGTGAGGGGGCTGCTCCTGACAAGCGCCCCGAGCAGTTGGGGGTTTGGTGCCTTGTTCAGGGGCACCTCGGCAGTGCCCAAGAGGTAAACTGGCACCTCTCCAGCAACCAGCTGCTCTTGGTCCATGTTGGGACTTAAACCGGTGACCTTCCGATTCCTAAACCAAGTCCCTATGGACTGAGCTTCTGCCGCCCCCAAAGGTAAATTACACATAGATAAAGTGATTTAGAGAACTGATACATTATCACTAAAAATAATCTCATGATATCTGTGTATCAATACTTTCTTACACCCCTAGCATTTAAAAGGTTGTCTTTTAAATGGAGTCCAGTGCAGTGCTTGCTCCACATAAAACAAACCGGTGCTACATGGCATTTCTTCTAGAAAACTTCACAGAGAACAATGAGGGCAAATATTCTCTGGTCTAGCTCAGCTAAAAACACAAAAACACAGAAGCCATGAGCCTGTTAGCGTGCCATTCTCTACTGAGCCTGTTTGTAACTGGTACCGACAACGTTATCTTCACTTCACCTGTCTCTCCTCTGCTCTTTCCTCCAGTATATTTTGCAAACATCACTTTTGATATTAAAAGACAAAAAACATTATTAGACTGATGTGTCATAGGTTAACTGGCACAGAGTGGGTTTCTACTGTTCAGATAGAAGACCGATCATTGGTCACCTGCGTAAACTAGCACACCTGTCACTACAACACACTTCCCTGTTCACTCAATTATAATGGATTTCGATCTGCAAGAGGATCAGTGACAACTTGCAGGGCTTGGTCCATAATCAGTGTGATTAGTCAGTGTGCTTCAGACACATCCTTACTCTTAATTAAGACAATATTATCTTGGTACCTTTGACCCAAAGCTAGCAACAAGACATCTCTGCTGGTGGCTCCCAGCAGGCCTGCCCACAAACAAAGATGCCTCTGTACCACTATACTGGCATCACTGCCTCTGATCACATAGGTGATCCACCAGATCACAATGAGATTTATGCAGTGTTGAAATTTGTGAGGGTGTAGTTAAACAATATTTAAAGGAATAGATCAATGATTTGAAAAATATGCAATATTAAGTATTAACACCTCTAAAGCTCACTGATTAGAGGTCAATTTAGGAGGCATTAGGATGCTGGCACCATTTCTTTAAACAAGAAATCCATCTGCCCATTACTGTGCAGTGTCTCCTGGTATAGCACTGGTTGCCACATACAGTCAGAGAGCACAGGATTCGGTGCAAGTGTCTGTACAGGCATCATAGTATCAATCCTGGCAACCTCAGTGCGACACTGCAGTCACTACACTCAGCCGTTGTTCACCAGGAAATAGTTCCAGCATCTAACTTCTAATAAAACAACACATTTTTAACATTAAACGTGGTAATCATTTGGAGTTCATTAAAAAAAACATAACCAATTAATATGGATTCATCTGGTGAAAAACTGCAATGCTGTGCAGGACATACATGAAAGTATTCCACGACAGCAGTGGAATTGATTGTGTCAGCAACAAAGAAATCCAATAACCACATATGCGTTTGTTATTGTGTAGTTATGGCCAGTTTCCCACACAGGGATTATTAAAATCTAATCTCATCTAATATAATAAACAGCTTGTGAAATGCTCATAAGTGAAACGGGAGGGTGTGACACAGAGTTGTGATAACCATGCAGAAATACTGTGTTCCTACCCCAAGCACTTTGCTGGCATCATAGATGTTGTCCACATAGGTGTTGTAGTGGTGCAGATGTGGACAGATCTGGTCAAAGCCTCGGCCAAAGTAGCCGTTCTCCAAATGGACCAGCAGGGATCTGAAAAAACAACAGGTTAAAACAACAGTTAAAACAACAGGTTAGATAGAATCAAATACAAGCACACCATATGACTGAACGGCCTGATTTAAGGGCTATGATTTTTATTATAGACATAATAATAATTAGCCATGTTTTAACAAGCTGTCCCACTATAATGGTGGAAATGGAAACTAGTTCATCAAGGAAGCCATAATCCTGGAGATTACCAAAAACAACAAAACTGCAACTACCAATTACTTTCATTAGCAAATAATCTGCTTTTTAATTTCTAGATGAATCAATTAATTTGGTTTATAAATCATCCATTCCAGTTTCTCCAAGGTGATGTCTTAGCCTGTATAAGGCATTTAAAAATACTTTAGTTGCTCTAATGTCCTTAGAGGACAAAAATATGTGTTGAGAAACTGACATAAAATTGTAAATTAATATTATTTTCCACTTTCACTGAGCAAAATCGTTTATCCATCAGTCGTGATCATGGCTACCTGAACAAAATCGTAAGACCGGGAGAAAAATTACAAGAATTCACATTTCACACTGGTGGTTCGTAACCAGGTTTTAAGTAGAGCTTCAAAATGTCAGCCTGGTTGTTTTTAAAGTCAGAACCAGATTAGAATTGAATATTTAAAATACAACTTACTACTAAGATACATGACAAACTAACCTAAACAGTCAGACTACAGAGCCTACTGCCAGCTTTAGTTTACTACTAAGATACATGACAAACTAACCTAAACAGCCAGACTACCGAGCCTACTGCCAGCTTTAGTTTACTACTAAGATACACGACAAACTAACCTAAACAGTCAGACTACAGAGCCTACTGCCAGCTTTAGTTTACTACTAAGATACACGACAAACTAACCTAAACAGCCAGACTACAGAGCCTACTGCCAGCTTTAGTTTACTACTAAGATACACGACAAACTAACCTAAACAGTCAGACTACAGAGCCTACTGCCAGCTTTAGTTTACTACTAAGATACACGACAAACTAACCTAAACAGTCAGACTACAGAGCCTACTGCCAGCTTTAGTTTACTACTAAGATACACGACAAACTAACCTAAACAGTCAGACTACAGAGCCTACTGCCAGCTTTAGTTTCAGCTTCCGAAGTCGAGGGTTACGTTGCTCCTAAACTTTATGAGGATAAATTAAAAACACGGAGGCTCTGTAGTTCAGACCCTTGTCAATAACAGCACATCACCGCTTCATTGCTTCTGTTCTACCCTTCACAATAAACTCCCCAAACACAACCACTGATCACTGCTGACTAGAAGGAACTAAAGTCATTTACTTACACGTTTACCATTCGCTGATAGCCGGTGAGGTAATGTGTGGTGGCAAGCTAATAACTGCGGTACTGTAAACACAGTGGCGGTGGTTGAGAGACATGCGCAGTAAAATTTGGTCTGCCATCGCCGAAATTTAACCAATCACAACGCACAACCTCAGCTTGAGTTACACTGTGCATGTGTTATACCCCATACCCCTGTCCGCCGTGTCCCAGCCTGCTTCCATCGGCCTTGATTTCTAGTTTCACAATAAACGCAATGAAAAAAGGCACAATCAGCCTCATAACAAAAAATCAAACAACACATAAATGATCCGAACTGTGACTAGCGAACTGAATGGTTCAGACTGTTCCATACCTAATATACAGTATATATACACACAGTATATATATATATATATATACACACACACACACACACACACATACACACACACACACACACACACACACATATACGTTATATATATATATACACATATACGTTTATATATATACATATTACATATTATTATTATTATTACTATTATTATATAGTTGGTCAAAGATTGCATATTTATTTGTGTAGGTAATGTTGCTATGCAGATGACACAATTTCTGTTGAGCTGACTAACCCAGATGGCCTATCATCTCTGACTGCCTGTCTGGCCTCCATAAAACAATGGATGAGTGCCAATCTTTTCAAACTTAATGAAGATAAGAAGACACAGTGATACTGCTGTAGGACCTAAACACAAGAGACAATTTTTAATAAAGCAGACTTGGGAACCTGGCTCACCAGACCAAATCAGACTTTAAAAGTCTTGGTGCCAGTTTGGACTCTGACTTAAAGCTGATGTAGGCAGACTGGAGCGTAGATGATTTTAAAAAGTTATTTTCATAAAATAGTCTCTATATCCTGACAGTAGTGCATGAGACAAGTAATCTGAAAAAAATCATGTTCCTCTGTGTCCTAGGGTGTCCTCTGGGCTCCTAACGACATCTGCAAGATTTCACACACTGGAGGGAAAATGAAAATCAAAGCTGATCTGGAGTCTGCCGTCTTTGAGCAGCTATCAATCACTCGCAAACTCTGATCAAATCGTCAAACTAGGCAGCACTGATCAAATATGGATCAATATTATGTTACTGTAACGACTATTTCTCTCCTCAAATGTTTTCAGAAACATCTTGTAGTTACTGTTTAGCTGTAAAATGAGAAAGTTTGTGACCCAGCAGCCATGTTGAGATCTCTTAAGGAAATACCAAGCACTGCCCACCAGCCGGAGCAAATATATGATATAAAACAGAGAAAAGCAGGAAATATTCATATCTGAGACTGAAAACAGCATTTTCTGCCATTTTACATTAAAAAAGTAACTTTAAAAAGGTGTAGTGTGTAGGATTTGGTGAAATCTAGTGGTGAGGTTGCAGATTACAACATGCTCTCCCATGTGCCAAGCGTATAGAAGAACTATGATGGCCAACATGAAAACATGAAAATGCGAACATCCTTATCTAAAGCCAGTTTTTGGTTTGTCCATTCTAGGCTACTGAACAAAAATGGCAGACTCTGTGAAAAGGACCCGCTCACTCTGTAGATATTAACGGCTCATTCTAAGGTTACGAAAACACAACCATTCTTATTTTGAGGTGATTATACACTAAAGAAAACCTAGTTATTAGTACCATCTCTCCCAATAGATCCCCTTTAAATGCTACACACTTTAACAGTGAATCAAATATTAAAATAGTTGGCAATTATTTTTCTGTCAATCAACTAATCAATTAGTTAATCAATTAATAATTACAATTACTGCAGCTCTAATTGTAATCACAATACTGATCAGAAATATTGAAATATTTTTATTCCTCAAACTGTTTGCCCTAAATCAAATACACCACACACTTGTACAATACACTGACCTCTAGCCACTATAATTCATGGAGTCACTGTCAGTCATCTTTAGGGCATGCAAACAAGCAGGCACTCATTACTGAATCACAAACAACACCCATAACTCCAACACAGGACATGGGAGAAGTAACCATTTCAGTATGTGTGGCATATTTGTTGTGCATCACAGATCCTTGACACATTCATTTCAAAGTGCCCCCCAGTGAGCATTTAGCCTCCAGTCAAACCGCATTGGACTTTGAGTTAGTGCACATTACTGCCTGACAATGCACTGCTGCTCTGCATCAGTGGAAGGAAGGAGCTCAAATAAGCCCCAATCACATCTGAAGCATTGTTTTCAGCAAAGACACACATGTTTAGAGGAAATGCGGAGGCTGAGCAAAGTTCAGAGGATTGCTTCCCTGTTAATGGGAGGCTTAGCAGGCGAGGGCTCCGCAGTGTCATTTGAAGGCCTCTCCCTGTGGGTGACGTATTTACTGGGACCAAGACGGTGGGTCTACCTTCAGGGCACCCAGGGCCACTTTGTAGTGAGAACACGCCAGCTGAACTCGGGAACAAAACAACTGGATCAAGGCGGAGGCAAAGCAGTCGTTCAAGCCTGTCAGGCACATTACAGTAACACGGATGCAATTGGTTGGGGGTGTTGACACTTGTGAAGGAGCTTGTTATCCAAACTTAGAGGAAGTACCCCACACAAACACACACACACACACACACACACACACACACACACACACACACACACACACACACACACACACACACACACACACACACACACACACACACACACACACACACAATCCTTCTCTCTAATGATGTTCCCAGAGACTTCTGTTCGTACATGCTGTAAGAAGGAGCACTTTGCCGTTGAAGTTGATTTAAATAGATTTTAATGAAGTTGTGCACCAAGGTAGCCTCTGTTCATAATCAGGAGATGCAGGAGCAGCCGAGAGAGTTCTAACGAGGGCAAAGGGCGGGAAAAACTGTGTTTCCGTTTTTTTTCTCCCTCTCACTGCCAGAGGCTATTATGATAAATATGAAATTATGGATTACATTTTTTATACTTTTTTTCACAGCAATTAAATTGTCTGGCCATCAGCAGCAGGATGGAGATAACATTAGCATTCTGCGTGTGTCACGTTAATCCACATTAATTCCGAGCAGTGGCGACATCTGGGGCAGATACAACCTCGACCAAACAATTCAGGCCAAGGCGCCTTCATTTGGAGGGGGGTTCTTCAACAGAGGAATACTAATCGTTAGGACACAGTGTGAGGATCCACTGAACATAAATGACTACTTATTGAAATAAATAAACATAACCACAACTCACTGATGAGAAAACAAAGCAATAAAGCAGCATGTTGTTGCTCTACATGAACTTTATGCTGTGATTCATGCTGTGATGGCTCGTGTCCACATCTGATGTACCTCTCAGACCCCACCACCCCTTTCCAAATCCAGTGCTGGTGGTATGCTCCTGACTGGATCCACTGGTCCCTGTTTGTTATGTTAGCAGCTGGGGATAATTGGGTTGCGCCGTCTACTGCCTGCTCTCTGTTCACAGTCAGAAGCACAATGAGTGGCATGGCATATCAATATATCCACATCTACTTTCCTTATGTAACTCAACCAAGCCTAATGAAGGCAGAATTCATTACTACAGTGCTATTCCCACTGCACTCTGGAGTTAAGTAAATAAAGACAGAAACATCAGATGGATATACCTCCACTCTGCACACTGACACTCTTGTATGACTATCAGAGAACCATTAAGGCTGTGCAGAGCCACGGCTCTCACAGAAGGTTTCTGCCATTCAAGTACTTTCTTGCTGCATTGTGAGGATCAACAGCTCATCCCAGGAATCAGTGACCAGCTGCAAAAATCATCTAATGAATATATCGCTCGTAGTGTTTCTCTGATGAAGATGTCGATTTCCTAGCAAGGCTGGGATTCTTCAGATCCACACAGCATTACACATCCAGCTGGAACTAAATGTGAGCTCCATCAGAAACATCAGAGCCATCGTACATTAAAAAAAAAAAAGAACTATGGAGCCGAGGGAAGGGGGTAATACTCTGAGAAAAAAATTCTGAGATTGAAGTCATAAATTTACATGAAAAAACTCACAAATTTCCAAGATTACAGTCATAAATTTACAAGAAGAAAACTTGAAAGAAACACATACACATTTTCTTTCATGTTCTTACTGTGTTCTTCTATGAACATAAAGACTAATGTTATAGAAGTTACAGCAGAGTAGAGAGGAACAAAATTACATGAAGGCGTCTTTTATTTCAGCACAGCTAACACTAAAAACAAACACTGAGAAAATGTTACTCTGAGCACACTATGTTACCATAGTCACACACTGACACTTTTAACGGTCACTGTGTCAGTGTGAAGGGAAAAGTAACACAGAAAAGGCACATAACATAACGGCTTATGTTGAACCACAGAGTCAGAGTATGGTGAATTATGTCCCTAGAGTTTTTTGGGGAGAGGGGCGTCTGGGATACCCTGCTTAGCCTGCTGCCTCTGAGGAACGATGTCTGGCTAAGCTACTACTCAGACTTACAAAGACTCTTGTTCAGGGAGTTAACCCAGTAGCACAGAGAGGCCAGTTTGAAGGAAGTGTGTTTTACTATAAGTTAACATGATAATTAAGCTAGTCTTAGTTTGGGGATATGAAAATATAGGAGGCCAACACAACAGAGGCTTCATTTAGGGGTGCAAAGCCTAACAAACAGCCTTTGCCTATGCTGGGTATGTAATAGAAGGAATGAGAGAATGTTATTAAAGGGACCATAAAAGTAAGACAGAATTATGTCTGCTATTGGCAATGTACAACTTGGTGCTATGTGTATCTCTGGGCCACTTTCATTTTGTCAAATTAGCTCTTAGAAGAAAAAAGGTTGGACACTACTGGTCTAGAGTGTCCTCGGTCTACCTTTCAAAGTAAAATAAATGATTTCCATCTGACAGTGCTGGGTATCAGTGACAGTATACAATAATTCTCATTTAATAAAAAAATGTTGTCTAAACACAAGCAGTCGTACAAAAACTTGACCTGAATGAAAAGTCTGCAATTGCCAAAATTGTATTTAAATCAGGAACTACTGTATCTCTTCAAAGAATACGAAGTCTATTGTAAATCTGACCACACATACTTGGTGTAATGGACACATTTGGATACCACGAGAATATGTGTTGGGAGGTTAACCAACCCTCAATTTGACAGAGCACAGCAGCAAGCCGTTTACACATGCCACTTGATTGTAGTGAGCCTGTTTAATGCATTGAGAGTTACAGTATGTAATACTAGATGTTTCATGTGACAGATGGATGAGAAAGTCACCCACATATCCATCTACGAGAGCTAATTACCACCACTGTTAGTATCAATTATCCTTGGCACTGTCACACAGATATTCACTGTATACCAAATGTCAAAGTGAGAGAAAAGAATATGGGGAAATCTATAATCAATCATTGAGCAGCGGTCGATCAGTCTAGCACTAACACACTCTCTCCATGGACCATTTTTTAAATGGAGTGCTTGCCATTATGTTTCAACCATTGATTCAATAAGGAGCTCATAATGAAGATATATGGGAACTGTGGAACCATTTATCCAATACATCGGACTGTGTAATTCATACTTCAATCTTCATTGTAGCACTCTCAACAAGAAAGCCTGTCAGTCTGCTGAGGATGAGAGCCTGGGGGAAGCCACGCCACTCATTATTTAGTCAGGAAATGGAACTCCCAATCAAAGGTAGCCCAACTACACACGCCACAATTTGTCAAGCTGTGCAGTAGGGTTGGGCAGTAACAAGGTTTTACGGTATGCCAGGGTATTTAGAAAGGTATGACTTTCAATACTGTCAAAAATACAGACACTTCTCTTGGTATTAGATTGATACAGAGATGCCGTATAAGGTTTTAAGTTGACTGAAGCATCAAGGAAAGTTTTTTTTAATGTATTTAGAAATGCATTTAAAAAAAACATTTTTTTAACTAAAATATATTATAGGCCTGAAAGTTTAACAGACCCCTCAACCTACCAACTGGGGTCCCCTCAGACTCCAGCGGTCTACTTTTTGTCATATCTCACAGGTTCTTTATTCTATCATTCCAGTGTTTCATGACTGTCAATGTTCCTAACGACTTCATAGCATTGTTTTGTATTTCTGTTTGAATCAGTGTTGTTTAAAGATACCAATATACTGGGTCAGTCAAGACGCAGATGCAGCAGACACACATTTTCTCATGTGCTCTGTCTATTTTCATTTTAGACAATATTCACATTATCTGTAACTTCCCTAAAATAATAATAATCTGTTTATCTTCAGATGAGATGTTTGTGCACATTTTTTATGCTAAATGCAGTACCTGTGAGGATTTCTGGATAATATCTGTCATTGTTCTGTGCTGTTCATTGATTTTCAGTAATAAAGAAATACATACATTTGCATAAAGCAGCATATTTTGCCACTCCCATGTTGATGAGAGGAGTAAATACTTAAAAATTCTCCCTTTAAGGTACATTTTGAAGAGGTATAAAATGTGTGATTAATTTGCAATTAATTGTAATTAACTGTGGACAATCATGCGATTAATAATGATAAAATATTATAATAAACAGCCCTAGGTATTATTATTATTATTATTATTATTATTATCAATTAATGTTATAACCAAACTCTCACGCTATTAACTATATCATAGTTACAACTACGTAACTTGCTCAGACTGTGGAATAACGCTGCAGATGGGTTTATATTGGAGTTGGCTGAAAGCCCAGTTCATCACATCTTAAGGATGTCTCTGGGTGCCGGTATCCAATGCCGAAGGGCGCTGTCCAATCAGCGGTACTTGAGTTGGGAGTGAGACCGTGCTGTAATTGCAGATGTTTGTAAAGCCTGGCACAAGAAGCATGCAACGACGGGTGTTGATCAAGGTACTGTACATACAGTTTACTAACTCAAAAAAGTACAGTTAATGTTGAGCCATCCAAGGATAGTGATATACTTCAGAGGCTTCTTTTTATGAATGAGCAAGACTAAAATCAAATAGGATACTAAATATTGTTATCTTTAACATGGAAAGGATCAAAATTTATTCTTTTCTTACCACCTTCATACAAAAATCAGCATCAGCTTTCAAAAACCCAAGAGACATACTTTTCTACTTTGATTTATAGGTACCACAGCTGAATCCAGTGCCTTAGTGTGTATACATATAGCAACTTCAAACACCAAAATTTTATTTATATAACCAAACTTGTTGAAGTCTTTCAAGTGCACTTGGAGATTTGAGTTTTACAGCGAGATCAATCTGACGTCTAGACATGGTGAGATCAGCTTCTCTCAGCTCTGACTTCCAATTGGCCACCCTTCCCACTGAGATCTTTAACAGCAGGTCAGGTAGGCAACAAGAAGTCGTGATGTTTTTATGGTAACAATAATGCTCTTCACTTGTGATATCAGCTGGAGTAATTATAGTTGATATGCATTAATGTATCCACCAGGGAAGAGAATACCTCTACACTGCAGCACACTATCAGTGACTCCTGCTAATGGTGGAGATAAGGACTATGCTTTGGTAAAGTAAGAATTTATCTAGACTGCATTCTTAAGCTAGAGACAAACTAAAGCTATATCCCATAGATATTCTGTAAATTATTCAGAGGATACTTACTGGTTTACTGAATGAATGGCTTTAATTGAACTGAAGATGCTTTCTCTAATGTTCTGCCTCAGGGTTCCTTTGGCCTTCAAGATCTCCACAAAGTACTGTGAGAAACAAGAGAGCAGAGGGAGATACAATGGTGTTATTTCTCAGTATTTGTATTAATAAGCTAGAACTGAGCTCTGATTGGATGTGCCTTGAATGAAATATTCTTTGATAAGGAGGTGCTTTCACTGCTGACATCTCACTTACTCTTCCAACACAGAGAGCAAATGTAATAGCAACAACAGACAACAGCACGCAACATACACTAACTCAGAGGTCTATAGTTCTTTGCCCTACAGCCTAGACTGTTAACATTATGTGCTACTGTACAGTATATCTGCATGGCTCATAGTACAGAGGGATGTTGTTTCACCACAACATTCACAACAAAGCGACAGCTGTGCTGGTCTCAAGTCATTTGAAGTGAAAATGGGATTAGCAAATTGAATGTGCATTAGGCCTAAAATGACTCCTAATTGGAGTGAACGGGTGGAGGGTGAGTAATTGTGTAGAAATGAGGCTGCAGTGGTGGATGAAAAAGTCTGTTCTCTCCACAGGGAGGAGGAGAACCATGAATGCTACCTTGAGTATGTTAATATGTACTGCACACTGTGATGTTTTTATGTAGCAGTGGAACAGTAACTTCTTGCCTCTGAGAATGTTTGACATGACGTTGTCTTTATTCACTGCATATTTTTGTTATGGAAACAATATTTGGGTTGGTACACCAAATTATGAAAAAAAAAAAATTCTTTCTTCCCTGTAGTAGTATCTAGGCATGCAGATAGATTTGGTTCCAAGTGTCCTGGTTTTTCAGATATCCATCTCTGAGATTTCTGCCTCATCCCCAACACAATGGTGGTGGATGGACTTTATTTTTATTCGTTTGTGGTGCTCACAGCATTGAAAAATTCTATTTTAAAATTTAAATGCAACATCTCTTCCTGAAACAGTGTCCCTGTTAATTAGGGGTGTAAGAAAATACTGATTCACTTCAGTATCGTCATATTCTGTTTTGTTATGCTGTATCAATTCTCAAAAACACTATTGATTTTTAATTAATGACAGACAGATTGCATACAGTGCCGTGTATATCAGTGGCAGCAGGGCTTCGGGGCGCTGCAGTCGAGTCGAGCATGTCGTCCACGGCGGGCGGACCATGGCTCCACGCTCCAAACGGGAACAAGGCCCAAACAACAAATACTCTGAGCCTACCAAGAGCCATGCAATCACTCCCAAAGGCCGTGGCTCATTGACAGCCTTTCACTTTACAACCAAACTCTTCTTCACTCTCCTGGAGTCAACACAAGCAAACAGCCACCTGGAAGCAGAATTGAGTGTGTTCTAGCAGCGCGACCTGTGTGAGTTTTTCCCCTGTGAGTTGTTACTATCTCCTACTGTAACTACAACTACTGTAATGTTACCGCCAGCAAAATACCTCTGACAATTAAATCCATTATAAGTGTGCTGGATATATCAAAGCAAGCGACTAATGTGCCTATTTTGAAATAGCCTCTTCTAACTGTTTTAACCAATGATGACCTGGGTGTATTCAATGGTGGATTTAGTGATCTGGGGGCCCCGAAGGGCAAATGGCGTCTTGCTTTACTTTCCACCCTCTCTAACCAGGAATGTTGGTATTGGCAGTGGAAGAAGACGTAGGCCCACTCAAAACCTTTTTTTCTATAAGCTATTAACAGTAAAAGCATTAAAACTACACAGTTAAAGTCCTGTATTCAAATGTTTACTTGAAGTGAACTGTGAAATATAGGTAATATCAGCACAATGTACTTAAAGTACTAGATGTCTGTTGAATGTGTAGCTTTCAGTTATAATATAATTGTGGATAGTTTAATGATATTAATGTATTATTATTTTAATTGTTATATTTTGTGGGTAAAATCTGAATCGGCAATGTAACCAGTAACATTTCTCTGTCAGGTTAATGTAGAACTAAAATGTTTTCCTTTAAAGTAGAAGTACACAGTAAGTCGTATACACTTGAATTGTATATTTTTAAAGCATTTGGCCCATTCTGACCAAGCATGTTTTGAACTGCCACTGCACTACTACCTGTTACCCTGCTCTTCAAAAAGTACTGATGTACAAAAGGTACAAAACAATCTGAATGCATTTCAGTGCCATATTCCTTTGTGGTCACAGACAGTCATGCATGACCAGTACATACAGTGGTGACCAGCTCCAGCTGTTGGCAGTAGCGTTGTTCCGTCTGCACCAACTCTCTGGCTGTTCGGTTGCGTTTCCTCTCCCAGCGGTCCCTCTGCTCCTGGATACTGTTGCCCCTGAGGGGCCCGGATGGACCGGGAGAGAAAGTCATGGTCACAGTGACGAGGTGGACACTGCAGAGACACAAGCAATAAGAGCAGGCCAGGTTTACAAACTGATAAAATGAAGATTATGCCACATATGTGTGTATACCTTCCAAGCCAGAAGCTTTCCAACAAGGCAACACAACCACAGTCATGTGACATTTACTGTTGTAAAGTCGTCATCTAAATTACTAGCCTCTATCCTTTTTTCATTTTATTGTATTGAATATAAAGTATCCTATGATATCTCCGTAGTGTTTTTAAACTAGCTAGCATATTGCTTCACAATAAAAGCCTCTCCCTGATTTGCAGATAGAAAGCTTTTAATTTGAAGCAGCACTAACACAGTTCAAATACAGCAGCAGGAAACCGATCAGTAAACAGTAAGTCTGATGTCTAAAAGCAGCAATGTAGAAGTAAAACTAAACTCCAAACCATAAAGATTCAGTTTCAACTACAACAGTCTTTGGACATCAGTCCTGTGTACAAAGATATAAGGGTAAAGGACAGACCAAAATTACAATAAATTATGTGCCAGTAACTCAGAGATATGAACATTTGGAGATATGAACATTTGAACATATGGCTGATCTTTTTTTTTGTTTCAGTTTGCAATTTTGACCATGCTGGAGACCGCACACTATCTGAGCCAATCAGGGCCCACTGATGACTGCCTGTTACCCTGCTGTACAAACAGCACTTACATTAACAAATGTGTTTGTGACTTCAATCTCACTGTTCAAAAAAATTCTGTTCGTATTGGCAGAAGATAAAGACTGAATCTTTATTTTAAAGTAAAATAACATAGTAAAGTATGTTCAACTGATCAACAGAAAACTGATCATATGTAATAAATTATTAATCATTTAAGTTATTAATCAAATCTAAACTACTGACTGGTTACAGCTTCTCAATTTGATAAATGACTGAATACTTTAGGATGTTTAGACTACTACATAGCAGTTGAAGATATGGTGACATTCACATATGTAAAATTTCTTACAATAATTACCAAGTCAGTCATTGTTAGTTTCTGAGCACGATCTACTGTAAAAACTGGTTCTCGCTCCAACACTGGTCTGTCCCTTAACCAGCTGTGGTAATCATCAAACCCTCCCCCAGCTGACCTATAGCCATGGAGAAGCAGTGTCCTCCCTGCATTCCCTCATTAGTGTCATCTCCTTTGTATTAGCGGAGCAGAGAGTGGGCAGAGAGCAGAGCTTTAGCAGCAATTAACCCCTGGACTGTCCCCAAGGAGCCCTGCACTGTAAACAAGAGGGCCTGATCAATGCTAACCAGGATACACCTCTCCCACAGGGAGACACTCACATGGTGTGCTTAACTACATTACCATCCAGTTGCAACCACTGCAGTTTATTATGAAGGCTACGAGTGTCCCAAGCTGAAACACCACTGCCTCTGTGTGCACCGAAACTCAACTAACCACCTTTGTTCAACCTGTTTAAACATTGTTATTACTGTGTTAGATAAGACAGACATACTCAGTCATTCACAAAGCCTGCCTCAGATCCCATGTTAAACAAAGATTAGTATGATACATACAGTATAGACTCATATACTGCCATCTTGCTGTCAGCAGTCAGAGTTTATTTAAGCTGACACAAATAGAATACAAATGTGGTTTCCACTACAACAAACACCTACTAAGAATATATGTAGTAACTTATCAGCTGTTAACAGCTATTAAAACTGAAAATAAATATAATTATAATAATAATAACAATAATAATAATATGGTGAGACTGATGGGTTGTCATCTATTGTAGATATGCATGGATTAGCAACTTCAGATCTTATTTTTCCATATTTTTTTAAATTTAATAAAGAATGTGTATTTTCCCCACCCTTTAAAAATTTTATGATTTCCCCAACCCACTTTTTCCCCCCCTTTTTCCATAATTATTCCCTTGCTTTTTGGTTTTAAAAATTTCCAATTTCCTTTCCATTACCATTTTTTTTTTACCTTTTTCTTTCCCTTTTTTTTAACAAATATTGGACTTTTTTTAATTATTTTTTTCCTTATTTTTTTTATAAAATTTTTTAAAAAAATATATATATATATATTTTTTTCTTTTTTTTTTAAAATAATAATTATATCACCAAAAATTTTTTAAAAAATTTTAAAATTTAAAAAAATTAAATTTAAATTTTTAAACATTTTAAAAAAATTAAAAATTTAATCTTAATTTTTTTTTTTTTTTTAATTTTAAAAAAAAATTAAAAAATTAACCTCCTTCAAATTTTTTTTTTTCCCCTTCCAACTTTTTTATTCATTATTTTCCCAATATCCGATCAGCTCCCAGTATCAGTGCATCCTTAACCAAACTGCATGTCCCCACCTCCAAAAATTCAAATCACAGACGATCTCACTCTCAAACTGATTGACAGGTCCACTTAATATTCTTAAAAAACAGTTTTAATGTCATATTCAGCGATCAAACTCCTTGATAAGGTAGAAAAGCAACAGTTGAGGCAATATTTGAGCAACTAAGGATCAACTCATTAGTTTGTCGTTTCAAAGTTATAATACATCTAGCAGTAACATTTCACATTGACATTCAGGTGAGAAGATCAAGGGCTTATCGGGTTTTAAAACGACGGCATTCTGATGTCTTTGTCGTAGAAAATTTTCACGATATGATTTCCGGTAAATCCCATATAATACTGTAAAATATAAACATAATAATGCTGTGAACGCCTGTGACACAGACACAAACAGGCCGAGGAAACGGAGTCAAGTTTTAGCTCACTGATATGCGGCTTTTAGTCAAACTCGGTTAACGTGGCCAGCACCTGCATATTACAGCTGCGACTCTGTGAAATATCACATACATTACATGATGTAACATCTCTTTTTGTCGAGAAAATAAAGACGTTATCGCTTGAATCTGTGAGGAAGCGATATATAAGGAACCTATGTAACATTTTAACAGCAAAGTGACGTTATTATTTGCAGTAACGCCGCTTCGTATGAGAAAAAAAACTGCTGTATCAACAAAACAATGCGTTTACGTGTCTTATATAACCGTATGTCGAGGTTATACGACGTTTGGCTCACCTTCAGGTAACGTTTCCACTTTTAATCAAGGCGCTCTTTTCGGTTTGAGCTTCCTTCTTCCGGGCTGTGACGTCGACGCGCACGCCGATTGGCTGCTCCACAACGAGACAATGACAGGAAGTACCTCCCACTCTGTGCACAGCTGGACTGATGCATACACTGCAACAACATGTTCACCCGCATTCATATTTGGAATAAACCATGTCACATTTCCCTTTCTCTCTCTCTTTTCAGTAAACTTTAAAGATGTTTGGTCTCGAAAATACTGGAGTTGAAGTGTCGTGTGTAACGGCAGAATACAAAACTCATCTTGATACCAACATAAAACAACATCAATAAATTATAGAAGAATTAAGATTTTTTAAGCAACTATGCTTCACATTTAAGCAACTATGCTTCAAATAGGGAAACATATTTATAATGATATCTAGAGTTTGTCAATAGAAAATAGTTAGCCTACTAATGTTCATATTTCATGTTATGTTATATCTTGTGGTTAGTGGGGTCAGAGTGGTTATTCCCCATGATTCATTCAGATATTGTAATTTTTTTTTGTACTAAAGTAAGCACTTTTCATATGCACAAACTTAATAGGTTGGTTCTAACCAAACAGCATGGCACCTTAGTAACAGATGTACCACAAATCTTAATACTTTTAGTATATTTAAATCCATCCATCGTCAACCACTTATCCCGTTAGGGGTCGCGGGGGGGCTAGAGCCGATCCCAGCTGGCATAGGGTGAAGGCGGGGTTCACCCTGGACAGGTCGCCAGTCCATCGCAGGGCACAGAGACAGACAACATATAGACAGACAACCATTCACGCTCACATTCACACCTACAGGCAATTTAGAGTCATCAATTAACCTAAACAGCATGTCTTTGGACGGTGGGAGGAAGCCAGAGTACCCGGAGAAAACTCATGCTTACACGGGGAGAACATGCAAACTCCACACAGAAGAGTCCCAAGCCGGTATCGAACCTGCGACCCTCTTGCTGTGAGGCAACAGCGCTAAGGAGCCTAGTCTGGGAGATGCTTTTTTTTCCCTCTTCTCCTTTCCCCTTGTTCTCCCTTTTCTCATCTAAGAAAATGGGGCGCCGTTGGGGCGGCGACCCTCAGTCCTCCCGCTCCTGTCCCCCTGTTATGTGTCACTGTTTTTTTATGTTCTTGGGCGGGATGTAACTGAAAGATAAGTTCCCTTGGGATTAATAAAGTTCATCTATCTATCTGTCTATCTAACCACTGCACCACCGTGCAGCCCGTATATTTAAATATGAACTTTAAAATAACTTCAATGAATGGAATTTAATGAATTTTATAATCTGCCCTGATTTTAACATTTATGCTCTCTTTTTCTATTTCACTTTCAAAATGTGGTCCCTCAAACATGCAGTTTATTACAACAACTGCAATGTGAGGAGTGACGTGTATATTTGTGTCAGTGTTTAAATATATGTTTCACCGTTACTTTTCATGCATGAAAATGTCCTTTTAAGTGGTTACACAACCTGGGTTCCACTTCAACCCCTCATCTCACTCTTTGTAAAATGTGTACAGATTTTACATGCCAGAGTCCAGATTTGCTGTGTGGTAATTTGATTGAACATATAGGAATATGGAACATACAAGCACAAAACAGAAATAAAAAAAGGTTTTAAAACTAGAATTTTAATGCAGGGGCCTGCATCAGGTCCTCAAGATCAGGCACTGAAGCAGGACTCGCTTTAAGGCTTTTAAGGCGTGTAAGCTGATACTGCACTTGAGTTGTAAATATACCTAACAAAACATTCAATAAACAAGAGCCAACCAGTTAACACCCTGGAGCCTTTGAGGCATAGTTTTAAGTAATCCACAGACTCCAGTCTATAAGGAATACTTATAAATGCTTTTTTTGCATACTTAAGATTAAACAGTTGAGTAAACCTTTGGTAATCTGGATCTCACTGTTTTTCTTTTTTCTTTTCATAACCTTCTCAGACCTTCATTATATTACACTGTGGATGTGTAAAGTCGTATTGCTTTACTGAAAGATACAACTGCATGGCAACAAGTGGTGAGAGATGGTGCACTGGCTGATATGAAGAAAGCACAGCTCAGCAGTTTGTGCTCATTATGAGATAAAAGTGATGCCCTCAGTAATCAGGCCATGACGCAGGAGGCTATAGCATGAAATCCATGAGGACAGAGGACTTTCAAGTGAAAAAAAAAATGGATGCATTTTTCTGGAGCATATCCGAGGCTGTAGTTCACGTTGCCTGCAGCTCCACAGAGCAGCGAGAACACTGACATCTAGTGCTGATAGAAGCCAAGTCCTGCTGCAAGACAGGACACAAGTCAGGAGGGGGGCTGCTGGAAAACCAACAATTCAGAATGTAGTACTGGATATACTGGTCCCTCAGAGGTTTCAGTGGACGTAATATAACAACCACTCTCACTCATATAATTAAACCAGATGATACACTGCATTTAGTAGTTGCTGGTAACATTATTTAATTCACCTCTGGTTATTTTGAGGAGCAATTCCTTTCTTTTTTCCAATTTAAAGAGTGGTTAAGTCTCAGTCATGGATTTCAGAGTACAAATAATGATATTCACATATAGTGTACTGTGATTGAAGAATTTGACTTCACAGTTAAAAATACAAATCAGCTGATCATAAGGATACAGGCCTGATGTAAAAAAAAATAGCCTATTAATAACCTCCATTTGTAGATGTTATCTAACAATCATAGTGTAAATTCTAATTTCTATTGGATCTGATGGTGGGGCTGCTCTTTGGTTTACAATAAGTAGTCTATGATATCAGCATTAATATATCATCAACTATTGTATATGAAAAGATATAGAGGAGTAATGTCTCCCCGAGTCTATGATATCAGCATTAATATAGCATCGTCAATTATTGTCTATATAAAGACATAGAGGAGTAATGTCTCCCTGTGTCTATGATATCAGCATTAATATATTATCATCAACTATTGGCTACATAAAGATATAGAGGGGTAATGTCTACCTGAGCAGATAATGAAATCTCTCACCTTCTGTGTGCGCTGTTCAGAGCATCAACAGAGCATCTCTGTGCATGCTTTTAGTGCATGTTCATGCATGTGAGTGTGCCCCATTGACTAGCTCACAGCCAATGCTCTGCACTGCACTCAAACAGGCACCCCAATTAATTTGCGGAAGCATAGCACCTACTAATGCTATATAATACATATCATTCTGACAGGTGACATTCAGCATAACAAAGTAAATATTAAGTATATTTTATGTTAAAACATATGTCATTTTATTTTAGGACATTGAGAGAATTAGGATGGCATCACATGTGACAACAATTTCTTATATAAAAATGCAAAATGATCTGCCATTCACCATTCAGGAAGAGGTGAGTATGTTAACTCACTGGATGATTACATTTACATGTCACTTAATCACATGTGGTTTTGATTGAAAATTCCTTTCCACATGTTATTTTTCTCAGGTGATTATCCACATGTGAATTTTCTGTAAGGGGACTTAAACTGATGCAGAAGTGATGGCCTCCCCAGCAGCTCTGTGCATGGCATCCATGTTCTACAGGTAATGTGGTAGAGTCTGAAGACAGTGAGGCAAAACTCTGCAAATTACTGAACAGATAAAATGCATTTTTAATGAAGGGATTATTAAAATGCATGATATTGGTAGGCCCACTCTTTATTGTTTTCAATTTTATTGTGTTTCCAGTACATTTGGTATTATAATAATGAGCCCCAAAACAGACCAGTGCAAATTAGGCCTCTTTTGCCTTGAGGCTATGGAGGCAAGAACAGTACAGGAGACCACAGACAAAGGGTCCTTTTTTACCTGAGGATTGAAGAAAAAAAAGTAAAAGCGTCAATAATCTACACAAGTGGAGGAACTCTCCCAAGGTTCTGGAGCCCTTCGGTGTATTATTCATAGCAGCTATTGCCAGAGGACTCATAATTGACCTCTGCACTTTGTAAAAAAAAAAAAAAAAACTTCATGAGATGAAAGAATGTGATGTTTTGTAATTCAACTTTTGAGTCCCCCTCTCCCCAATCCAATTGTATTGAATTGCAACTCATGAATTATTCAACACATAGGAGGCAAGGCTACCTCTGCTGGAAGATGTTATATGAAACAAGGTTGCAAGACCAAGAGATATCAAATGAGTTGGCTCTAAGAGAGAAAAAAAACAAAACAAATAAAAGTCACATCAAAATAAATAGGAGCACTGTTGGACAGAAATCTCTTAAGTGAATACAGAGGAAATATTACTGTCAAATAGCACTTTTTCCTGCAGGATGCTGGCACTTGATGTGAAAAAAAGAACTCTTAAGTGTTTATTGATGTGGAATCCCATTATCTACCTGCTGAAGGGGGGCAAAGGCTTCATTTATGTTTTAATGCTTCAGCACCGGCTCTTCACTTAACTTCTGAGTTGTAATTAACAATGTTTTTGTCAAATGGGAATCACAGCGTCAAGTGTTGACACTTGAGTCGTGCTTCTGGGCTGCTGACAAGTACATAATTGTATCAGTTAGACTTAACAATTATAGTGTGTTTGGGTTTTTTCTGAAATTGTTTGAGAATTCTTTAGAGTTAAGTCCCCAGTCTCCCTTAAAATGTAAATACATTTTAGTAAATGTAAAAATGCACCAATCAGCCCTAACATGGGCACCCTGGCTGGTCTGCTGCTACGTAGCCCCATACACAGCAAACTGTGATGCACTGTGTTCTGACACCTTTCTAGCAGAACCAGCATTAACTTTTTCAGCAATTTCAGCTACAGAATTTCTTCTATTGGATCAGACAACACGGGCCAGCTATCGCTCCTCATGCGCATCATTGAGCTTTGGCCACTCATGACGCTATCACTGGTTCCCCGGTTTTCCCTCCTTGGACCACTTCTGGTAGTTCCTGACCACTGCAGACCACAAGAGCAGCAGTTCTGGAGATGCTCTGACCCAGTAACCTAGCCATCACAGTTTGGTCCTTGTTAAAGTCACTCACATCCTCATGTATGGTTATTTTTTCTGCTTCCAACACATCAACTTCAAGGAAAAAAATGTTCACTTGCTGCCTAATATATCCCACTGCCAGGTGCCATTCTAACAAGATTATTCGATGTTATTCAGTTCACCTGTCAGTGGTCATAGTGCCGTAAATGTTATGGCTGATGTACCTTTTGTCTCATCTTGCACAAATCTTTCCCAACCTTGTCTAGATTTTTTGGATTATTTATGATTTGTGGTTGAAGAAGTATGGATAAAGCATCAGGATGGACATTAAAGGGGACATACTGCATCATGAAAACTCTCTTTCTCAGTGTTTGTACTCATCCATGTGTTTATCTGGAGTGTCTACCAACCCACAAACTGTGAAAAAAGACAATCTAGTCAGTTCTTTGTGGGCTGTCTGGATCAGAAAACATTTTTTTTCTCTAAAAGAGACAGAAGCTAAAGCTAAAGCTAAGCATTTCAGATAGAGGGTATTACATCCTTTTTTCCTGGTTAAGGTATTTTTTTTTTGTTATTTTCAGTTTTGTTAGTATTTCCTGTTTTATTCTGAAATACTTCTCTTGTCTCTCATTTCAGATCCTGTGTTTTTCCCGCACTTGTGATTACCTGATGCTGCCTCAATTAGTTCCACCATATCCTTGTTACTTAACCTCCACTGTGATTTAATCCTCATGCTGCCCCTTGTCTGTTGCCATTTCATCTGTTCTGTCAGCGTTCCAGCATTTGTCTCGTGTGCCTCTCGTGTTTTTGACCCTTGCCTGTCGGTACCATGATTTTGCCCAGTGTGTGTTGATACCTTTGCTTGCCGGTGTACTGAACTAATCTGTAAGTAAAGACGTTTTATCATACCTACCTGTCTCGAGTCCTGCTATTGAGTCCTAGTCTGCTTGCCCAGTGTGATAGAGGGTGAATACATATACAGTATATTCAGACAGATAGACTAAGAAAAAGTATGTGTTTTTTTAACATTTAAGTATATAAACATGTAAGGATGAATGATTTCAATATTTTGCATAAGCAAAAATAAAGAACAATTAGAAAGGAAATGTTTTTAATTTTTTTTTTTTTTTAGAGTTGTTCAAAAGCAATTAGCAGTAATTGCCTATTGTCTACCTTTGGTAGCCTTGGTTAAAACTCTCAATCAGCCTTTGGAGCCTTGTACTCCACACCCTGCTGCTGCTTTGTGTTTTGCAGAATGGTGAGCTCATTAAAGTGAAATGACCATTTGGCCTTGGGAGAGAAAAAATGCATCACATGGAAACAAACAGATGTACAAAACTGAGTGACACTCGAGTGGTGGAGGACCATCAAAACAGCCATGTGTTTGCAAAACCCAGTGGTTTTCATAGATAATGATAAACTGTCATGCCAATTACTGAAAGCACTGGATGGCAGAGTTTTTTATGTGTGTGTCAATGAGGTCTGCTCCTAATTGATGGTCAGGGACACTAAACTCACTGAAAAGCTGTCGCTCAAACATCAAACTGCAAAACGGGCCTGTATTGAATTGTCAGACTGACAAGGTCTGGGTTCTGGGGACAGGCTCCAGGACAGTAAAGTACACTATCGAAAGGCCCTGTTCATACTCTGTTCCTTTAAATCTGCATCAAATAGCCAGACCAATGTGCCCATATGTCGTCTAAGACAGATGTGGTGGAGGGTGAGCATCCCAACACCATCACAGGATAATGATAGATCTAATGTTGCTTAGCTACCTCTACTATCATATACTGTTCATGCATAGCACTGAAATAAGATGAAGAGATACAATACATAAAATTGTGTCATATATTATCAGGTTATAGCAACATGTGTCAACTTGTAATCATTACATGCATACGGTCTTCAAAATTAACTTCTGCTTTAAAAGAAAACAACTTCCTCAAGTTTAGGCAACTAAAGTTACTTGGTTGGTTTAGGAATTGACTGACTTGGTTGGGGTTTGGCAACAAAACTACATAGTTATGTTTAGGATAAGGTCATAGTTTGACTTAAAATACAGAAGTTACTTAACAACTTCTGGTTTCAGATGTGACATGAACGCCGGTGTCCTGGGCGAACGTCCGGTATTTTTAGACACCCCCATTATTCTGACTTCGTCCCTACACAGCGTTCGCCACTACTTATATTTCCTGGTTCACAATTACAGCACTAATTGATTTTGTGGGATATACAGAAGATAGATACAGATATAGATAGATATAGCAATAAACTGTGTAGGAGACCAGCTTGAAGTATTTCCATATTCTGTTATTTTATATGTCTACTTCATTAGATTTCAGAAGGAGACAATTTAACTATTTACTTCACTATATTTATCAGATTTAAAAAAGCAGATTAATTGTAAAAACAAAGTCTTTTGTTTGTCACCGTCTCACAGTAAAGCAGTCTAGTCCAGTCTAGATGAGGTGTCTATAGAATCAAAATACGGTCAACATTGTACCTGTATGTCACCATATCTAAATGTGTGAAGCATTTTGTATGAATATATTAAAATGTGTAAAGGTATAAAAGCTTTCTAAACAAAAGACTTCATAACTACTGCATAAAAAATATTTGAACATGTAAATACATTTTTTTTTTAACCTGAAAGCAGATCTAGCAGTGCATGACATTTTGTCAACAAATGAAAAGATTTGTACAAATAATTTACGATGTGTGAGTGCATAAAGAAGATTTTGACATGGATGGATGTGTGAATCTTTACATTTATGAATCAAATCTGCAAGTAATTTTTGTCCCAAATTTGACTCTTCCTCCTGAATAGCCAATAGGAATGCTCAAATGAATGTATCATTTGACTATCCAATCAGGAATGAATATTGTTTGAACATCCAATCAGAGAGCCAGGGGGATGAGCCTTTCTACGAGTTTTTCCTGCCAAGGGGTGGATCACCTGCAGTCCACACACTCAAATAAGACCAGCAATCAATCACATTAGATTACATTAAAGGATAACTTCGGTATTTTTCTACCTGGACTGTATTTCCCCATGTTTTTGTGTCTATGTGACTAATAAGGACAACACTTTTTGAGAATGGTCTCCTTATTGATAGAGAACACTGCAGCAGCTAAATGGGCTGTAATTTAATCATTTACAGTCAGTACCAGGTTGACAGTTTACGTCAATACCAGGTACTCAGAGTGTCTGTGGTTGTCTGTCACTGACAGGCTCTGATTGTTATTATAAATGCCTGACAACATTATGGAAAGGACCCTACTGAGAAATGAAACCTTTTAAAATAAAATAAAAACTTAAAACCAACAGTGGAAATGTGAGTGAGAGTGGGAGAGAACAGTACTGGTGGTGTCAGTGTGTGTTATGTTGGAATACAGAAAGCATGGCTTAGTGTTATGACCTCCGCCAAGGAGGTTATGTTTTTGCCGGCATTTATCTGTTTGTCTGTTTGTTTGTTTGTCTGTGTTCAAGATAACTCAAAAACTTATGGACGGATTTTGATGAAATTTTCAGGGTGTGTCGACAATGTGAAAAGGAAGAAGTGATTTAATTTTGGGGGTGATCCGGAAGAAATCCTGGATTCTGGATCACTTTGAAATTTTCGTTAACATTGGGGTAAATGGGACCCAAAAGATTGTTTCTCAATATCTCTGGTAATTGTTGCCCAAAGCTCATGAAATTTAATTCAGGGATTTACAATGTGTACTTCTATCAAATCCCAAAGGCTGATCCAGATCTGATCCAGATGGCGGATTTTATAGCAATTTATATAAAACAAATGGGGGTACTCCATGGGTATTGTGAGTTTTATGTTGTGTCTTGTATATATGTTCTATGTTTGCCACTGATATAAAATTCTTTTTAAAAAATGTAGGATTTTTATTTTGCAGTGAATTACAATATGGGGGGAAACTATGGTGCTTGGCAGAGGTCTGCGCTCTCCGAGTGCTTTTCTAGTCGAAACAATTTTCAGGTTCATGGCTGAATATTTAGATAATTTCAACAATGTGGATAATACACAAGATTTCAGAACAAATCATGGCAAAAACAATCATGATTAGTGGACATAAATGCTGATGCCAGCTTGCCCCAATAGCACCATAATGGAATTATTGAGGGACACAATTTCAGATATATTAGTATTTAGAGTAAATATTAGTCATCTAGACACAAAAACATGGGAGAATAGTGTCCTAACTGGAATAAGTCTGAAGACCAAAATACTTAAGTATGAGTCTACAGGAGGAAGAAAATCAAATTGAGCTCCTGAATCTTACATCTAAGTTGGGTTGCAGCCACAGACTCACAGCATAAAAGGCTCGTACCCCTGACTCTCTGACTGGATAAAGAAATGAGATTCTTGATTGGATAGTCAAATGATATGTTAAACTGAGCATACCGATTGGCTATTCAGGAGGAGGCATCACACATGGCATAAAAATACTCATAGATTCAATTCATAGCTGTAAACTTGAGATTCACACATACAACTGACTTCCGTGTGAACTTTCCCCCCATAGACAGATGTGTAGCTTCAAACCTGTGCAAAGGTTTTTATGCACTCACACATCCTAAATTATTTGTGCTTATTCATTTGTTGATAAAATTTCAGATCTGTTTTTAGATTGAAACATTTATTTGTAGATATTTTCTGCACATTCAGATATCACATTCTGGTGAAAGAGCTACAATTCTGATGACCCTGTTTTGTTTCCATGATTGTCAATTTCTATGATTCGATTTTCTATGAGAAGCTGCACCAAAAACTTCTCACATGGTTTCATGTCATAGCTGTTTGAGACCCAAAGCGGCAAAACACTCCAACAAAGAATACTTTCAGTTTTAGAGAAAAACTGAAAGTTGCATGTAACAGAAGAAAAGAAAGAAGGCCCCCACCCTCAGTAAAAGAGCAATAGTTGCCTTAAGGTCCTTTCTAGTTCAGTTTACTTTAATCAGTTAGTCAAATTACCACAAACTAATCTCCACACAGTGAACCTGGGGTTAAAAGAATGATACCTGCTGTAACCATAGTATCTGTGCACATCATTTATCAGAATGCTAAAAAGTCATCCACATTTTAAAAAATGAGACAATCATCTCATTGATTTAACAATAATCAAATAACTAAAATGTGACAAAAAATAATATAGATTTGTGTCAAAAGACTAAAACTGAATGAGATGGCAGAATGAAGGTTGGTTGTGGAGGTTCACACTGGACATGACATCAACCTTAAATAATACTAAAGTCAGACTATCAATAATGAACAAGAGTAGTTTGCTGTTGTTGCTTATTTTCTCCTAAACACATTATTAGTACTGCTTCTGATGTATCTATTGTAGTTTCCATGGTTCAACTGCCATCAAATGAACAATAGTGGACAGAAACATTATTTCACATTTGATACTTCAGAACAACAACTTTTTTAGTTTTTCTTTACAATAAAGGTATCAGAATCCTTAGATTTACCATCATACCCACAGATAACGACATGTGATCATAAAAGCATGAATACAACTTCTATTACAATCAAACAAAAGATTGTTTTCTTGAAACAACATAAATGGCACCTTAGAAGACCAATACTAACCCCATACCTCCAGACATCAGCAGGTACAAGAGCAGAGCACACAGCCTCTGCAGCACAGATTGCAATGACATTAAGTTCAGACATTCAAGGCCTCCAATAAGCTGCCTCATACACACTCTCATTCCAACAGCTAGTACTCATGTCCTCTTCTGACACAGCAACCCTGCACAGCTACATCTCCTTGCACCATGCCCAGTGTCCCTGTAATCTATGTTGGGTCTCAATTTGCATACTGCATACTGTACTTAAACTCCCTAGTTTGCAGTGCACTCTAAGTACCTAAGTACCTGGATGTTGAGCTCAAAACAGTCAAATCACTGTGTGGAACACTTCTCACCCTCAACAGTCGCCATCTTTACTGCATACCAGAAGGGGGGGGCGGGCACCAGCCTATTTCAAAGTTATGAAAGCTGTGAGCAAGCTGCAGTGCTTATAATTGAAATGGTGAACACTGAACCAGAAATTTAAGTTACATGCGTCTTTTTCAGTGTATTGTATTTCAGAGTACCACTATAGGCTGTTGTCTGGGAACAATTCCAACTGACACCTGTCAACAAGTCAGAACTGAGTAGCTATTTTTTGAGGCCATCTTATAAACTGTATGACCAAAAACAGCAGAGGGATTTCATTCAATGGGGTGATACATTATCTTTTTTATTTTGATATTTTTGATTTCATTCAGAATACATTATTAAGGAAATAATCACAGAACGCTGTCATTTGTAATCATTAAGTTATTGTGAAATTGCCTCATCTGGACTTGTTTCTGAGCTGACAACCTTGGTCCCATGTTGAAACAATGTAATGACTTTTTACGTGTTTGTCACCATATGCTAATAATTACACAACAGGCACATTAATGTTAACTGAGGGAACCACACATGAAAGTAAGAGTTACTTCTTGAAATTGAAGAATTCACCTCTACAGAAGTTGTCAAATGAAACCTTTAATTAAGAAGTTAAGAAACCTGAAATTTAAAAGGCAATTGCAGTCATGTGATCTCCTCACAGCTGTGCTGCATGTGCTGGTTTCAGAGGACGACCCTTGCTAATGAAGGGATTATACAGATGAGGGGAACTGGTAAACACATGCAGATGAAAAGGCAGAATTCTGCTGGCTACTAAGCCTCCAGAGTTGGCTCATCCTGACTGGGGGTTACAGGGTGAATAATGAAAGTGATGGAGACATAAGTGAAAAATCTTAAATAAAATGATACTAAAGAGACCTTTGTAAATACAGTACAGTATAACAATAAACCAAATTTATGCTAGTATAGTATAATAGTAAACTATGTTGATACAGGAAAAAAACATACTTGACTGTGACTGGTAATAGAGGAAAACTGTGCTGCTACTGAACACATGGATGATGATACATGTTATTACTGAAATAAAGAGATCAAGGTTTTTGGTTTTTAAAGGGGGACTGCACTGATTTTACACATGGAAGTCAGTTTACTCAGCATAAGGAGGCAACCCTGAGAAATGTCATCAAGATTATTTCAGCTTGGGCTCAGAGACTTCAGGGGCCATATTCATAAAGTGTCTTACCTTAATATTAGGGGTCCTAAATGGTACTGAAAGTTCCTAAGAGATATTCACAAAGCTGCTGAGAGACACCAAAAGTGAACTCTCACTGAAGTCTGTCTTTTGTCTTCAGTGCGGAAGGAGACAATCAGCATTCATTCCTGAGACAACTGATCCTGCAGGAGTCACAGGTATTAATGGGCTCCAGTTCCAGTCAGCAGTGATGGAAGCATAATTCTAATACTTTTCCAACGCAATGACATGTGATGCACATTGAAGTGAATATGTAATACATAAAATCAACAGGATTTTGGACAATTTTTGTAATTTATTAACATACAAAATATACAATTAATATGCTCTCCTCAAAGCCACCAGACTCATTGACAGCTTTTACTTCGAAACACCCTTAAAACTTGACAGAAACAAAATAAAACTCAAAATTGTCTTTGTTAGTCTTTCCACTGTGCTAACAATCACCAACTCTGGTTTGAGAGTTTGAATGAGAGACTCACTAAATAACACATAAGAAAAGTAACCATCACAACATTTTCACTGTTTACCAACCTTGCATTCTGGCACACCTGTGACGTCAAATGTGACACATCAGAAATAAATCAAAAGCCATGTTTACCATGTTTTCCCATATTTAAAAAAATCAAATTTTTGGTGGAAAATGGGTATAACTGAAACTAGATTCACTGGTGCTGTAGCTGTACCTGTAGCTTGAAAATGCTAACAAAATAAAGGGAATGCTATGTTTTTGTTTAGGTGATCAGGAGTTTAAAAGTATTAGCATTATGTATGTTATGTTATCATGAATATATGGAATATGGAGAATATGGAGATAACCTCAATAAAATTTTAGCTTTTCAGAGAGACAAACGAATAAACCCCACATGTATAAAGCCTTGTTTATGCTGGACACAGTACACCTGACCAAAAGTGATGTTGATGGTCCTAGTGCGCCCCTCAGGCTATTTTGGTACATTTTCGTAAAGGGTGCTCATTGCATATGCAGTGCTTTGGTACATGCCACAAGACAATAAGGAATATTTCTTTTCTGCATTCTGTTGACTAAAATGATTTCAAAAAGTTATGCCTTAAACTTTTAACTACAAAGCGAGGAATCTCAGTTTGTCTTTTTGTCTGTCAAAATATCCTTTGCATATCCACTCATCCAATCTTACTTCACACTTGGGGCATGTATTGCTGGGGACCCAAGGATGTCTAGTGTAGAACGTAGTGTGGTTTGACCAGATGGTGCCGTTATAATACAAACTTTGGAGTTTGTGTCGTTCATTCACTTCACTTGCCGTACATTTTGACCTTTTAACTTATGAACCGTAACTCTCAGAAACAACATTTTTTCCTGGATTCTGTGGGTCCAGACAAATCTATCCAGATTAGCCATCCATCCATCTGCAACAGCTTATCCCATTAGGGATCGTAGAGTGCTGGAGCTGATCCCAGCTGACACTGGACAAAGACGGGGTACAGCCTGGACAGGTTGCCAGTCCATCGCATAGAGACAGACAGCCATTCATTCACACCTACGAGCAATTTAGAGTCAACAATGAACCTGCATGAACCCACAGAAAACCCAAGCTAACTTGGGGAGAACAGAAGAGCCCCAAGCCGGATTTGAACCTGCGACCCTCTTGCTATGAGGCGACCATTGCAGCCCAGATTAGCCACCCTAACCAATCAATCAATCAACCAATCAATGACTGCACTGGTGGTGTCAAACTGTCATAAAAACAAAGCTGCAGCTCTTTTTGGGCCACAGTTTTTCCTTTAACATTGTAAATGACATTCTGTTAGTGTCAATATAAACAAACCAGAATACATTATAACATACTGTACATTGTGGAATAAAGATTAGCAGCTTGTTCAAAGGAGCTGGTACCCCTACAGTACAAATGAACAATAAAGAAAATGTATTTCCTTCGAGTGGTATCTAGTGTGGTGGTATATTAAGTTAAAAAAAATTGCTGAAGGGAATTTATTGTGTGGTGGTCACGGTATTCATAAATATACAAATGTAAATACTAACACCAATTTGTCTTTCCAGAAACAGAGTCTCACAGAGACAGCTTTCAATGGAACTCTTTCTTCTGAAAAAATCTCAAATAGATGTCTCAAAAACTGGGAAAAAAAAAACAAAAAATATGTGTCTTCAATCCATTTAGCTTTAGCTGGTGTTTGGTATTTGTGTGGGGTTTGCCAGCCCAAAGTCAACGTGATTATCATTTTGTCGAGTTTCAGCAAAATGTTTGTATTCATCTGCAGTACATCTGACCACTTTGTACAGTCACTGAAAAGCTAGCTTGCCACATCAAATGAAAAGAAATCCAAAGTGCGTGTTGTTGTCAGGGAATCTTGTCAGGTCACTGCTGACTGCTTGTTTGCATCATGAAGCGCACCCCTCTCCCACCGCTTGCCTAATGATTTCTCTCAGCCTCAGAGTATCTCCCCAAAGCTGAATCCCCCAACGGGCACAATGCCTTTAAACTCAGCAGAAAACCTATTTACCCGCAAATTAAAGCACTGGTGTGGCGCAGGAATCTGCACTTGCTGAAAAACAGGGCAATTACTTGGAAAGAGTGAGCCAAGGGAATAGGCCTCATCCAGAGAGAAGGTGCGGCGTCTACTCAAACTTTGTCTTTAAATATGAGCAGGGTAGAGGGTGGGGGTGGGTGGGGAGATATGTTATAAGAAGAGGGGTGGGGCGCACTCTAAAAACTTCCTCTCAGAAAGTAAATCAAAAGTGCAGCTGAAAAAATAAAAAGCAGTCCTACAGTGAGGAGAAAAAGGGAAAGCCTTGCAGGTTCATTACATCATGGAGAATGGAAGTCATGTGTGTGTGTGTGTGTGTGTGTGTGTGTGTGTGTGTGTGTGTGTGCGTGCGTGTGTGTGTGTGTGAGTAAGCAGGAGATAGTCTGCAGGCAGTCAGAGATGGCCGCTCTCCAGTGGGGATTGCTTTGTTGTCTTTGTTTAGGGTGTAGATCGACAGACTCATGGGAGGGAGAGGGGGGTTTGACTGGGTGTTTGTGGCTGTATGTGTGTGTGTGTGTGTGTGTGTGTGTGTGTTAGAGGAACTGCTCACTAGGAAGTTTTATATTACAGCCCCAAAACCCCCACCTATCCTCCATTCGTCGTCGCACCTTTTCAAGGAAGCTTCCAAGAGACAGGATGCACAAAACTGCTTCCGATGTGTCTTCCCTTTGGAAGTGTTTGCCCGTGGGGAACTCTCCAACATGGAGGCGTCAACAGGGATACCAGTCGCTGAGGGAATGGCAGAACCTGCTGTACTGGCTGCTTGAAAGAAGAAGCTGCGTTTGATAATGTTACTTTGGGTGTGTGCATGCATCTCATTTTGACTTCCTCCTTCATAGCTTGAGGGCTGTATTAGCCACTGAGTAAGGCAGTGTGGAGTCCGACTGTGACTAGCTGTAGCAGGTATACCTACTGCTACATGTAATTACATCAATCAGCCCTGGAAAAAGCTCATTTGACCTTCCAGTAGCTCTGGTTCTTCTGGTTCAGTTGTAAACTATGTTGAAGTGGTGATAAGGGAGAAACCCACTTGCATGCATACATCTCCCCAGCAGACATCAGGTTTCTCTAATCGCCTGATTACAGAAAGTTTTTGGTAGAAAGCTAACTGCGGATATACATAAAACTAGTATATCTCTTCATAAAAATCTTGCCTGTTGTAGACACAAGCAAAACTTGCTCTCACAGAGCAGTGCTAAGCCTCCAGAGGACTTTTGTGTTCCTGTCATCTAACTTATCTCCATGTTCTCTCACTGCTGTATTCACTAACATAAAGAAGGGGTACGTGGTAGACACAGTAAATGCTTCACTGCTTGCATCACTCGCCTTTCCTTCCCAATCACTGCTTTTGCATTGACTGAAATTACATATCTGCTAACCTAACTGCCCCCATTCAGATGGCTTTTGACTGTAATAAATTGCCTCCTGAATTGCAGCTTCACAAATGGCTCTTAAATGGAGATCAGGTGTTAGTCTGATGATGTTTTAATTGTAACTTGCGGAATGTATTAGCCATGACCTACAGGCTTTTTGTGGCAGCTTCCATTCAATATGTATGTGCGTTCAGACACCTTGGGTTTAGAAAGGTTAATTAACCTCTGGTGGTAGACCTTTCCTTTGCACTTAACTTGGTCTATGTCCTGATAGTGCCATTAACCTGCGCCCTAGCCTCTTAACCTCCTCTATCATTACCCACGTAAAACCCATTAAAACTTCCCATTGATTTCTTTTACATACGACTTTTACATTTTCTGTACAGCTTTGTAACATTTTTCATATTGCACATACCATTAGTATTCTATAAGCACATAGCATAAGAGGTTTTAGTGAATAAAAGTAAATCAAATTAGTTAGGGAATTAATATTTAATGACTAAACAGTATATGAATAAAGCATATTAAATGAGTTTAAGATTCAAAACTGATGTGCGTGAAAAACTACACTAGTGGACCTGCAGTGCTGGTTGGAAAAGGTGCTGTCAAGACTGATTCCATGTTTTGAAATGATTATCAGGGTTTAACCTGATCGTATGGGAAAGCATATAAATATCACAGCATTTTAAGGATATTCCGTCCAATTTACATGTTGTGAAATAACCATAAACCAACTGATAGATGGAACTTTTCCACTGAGTTTCTATTACCAGCTTTAGCACGCCAAGTTGTGCCGTGGTGTGCCTGAGATGGACCATCTCTGGAGTGAGGCCAAAGTGCATCCGACCCTCCTCCAAACGGGTTGCGGTGACATCACACCAACCGTTGCCAACCTGTGACGACCCCCCTTCTCCCCTCAGACAGGCATGTGTTGCGAGACTCAACTCATTTCTGTGCAGAATACCAGAGAGAAAGATGTTTTTAAATGTCTCTGTGTGTTCAGCTCTCAGGACTTTTGTAACTTCTAACTGAATCTCTGTGGTTTGAAGTTTAGTTTCTCTCCTGCATCCCTGTTTGTACTTTCAGATGTGGTACTACACCATGGTCACATGAGTTTGAGTATACACATCAACGCTGTATAGGAGGACAAATCAGTGTGATGATCTTTTCTAGTCTCATTTAACCACTTGTTGGCAGCCATCTTTTTTAAGAAACACAAAGGCTTCAAAATTCATGGGTGGGAAATTTATTGACAAATTCTATATTGTAGTACATGTTCAAATCTCTTCAGGTTGTGTTAACCACAGACCTTATTTCAGGCATCTAACTAAAAACCCATTGACTTACAGATGAGGAACCAGATGTGTTAAAATGCTAACTTATTTTAGGTTTTAGGACTCATTCCTGCACCACTCTATATTGCAGGGAGGAAAATATGAACAGCAAAAACAACAGGGGACTTTTATTGTGAAGAATGTAGGAAATGAAATGTGTTTCTTCACTGTTTTACAGCCACTTCTTTGACCACTTGTCACAGCCATGGTTAAAGTTGCACACACCCTCAGGTAGCCCTGCTTAAATGGATGTGCAAATCCCTGCCATGCTGGGCTGAGGCACAGAGTCAAACTGAGTCCATCTGAGCCAGTACACATGGATGGAAAAGAGTGAACCAGGTGCTTTCAGAGTGGGTGGTAATTTAGCCTTGTCTCCAGCACTAAATTGTACCTACAGTCAGGGCAAAATAACAAAGCAATGAACAGTTATTACCAACCAAATAAATGAGAAATCTCCGTTAAATTGTATGACTGACACATTTATAATGTATTAAAATGATCCTTGCCACTCTAAACTCTCCAGCAGGTAGGTGAGCAGAGACATCCAGTTCTAAAGTGTGCTCTGTTTCTCTCTCCACTTTTTCTCTCCCTCTGTCTTTGCATGTGTCAGAAACAATGGGGCACAATTAACAGGGACTCTCTCTTTGCTGTTTGCTCAGTTGCCACAGCAACAGCATTGATTAACACTTCAGCAGTCGCCAAATTAACGAAGTAAAAGCTCCCATAAACAGCTACTTAGAGCAGCAGTGCATCACTTGTAATGTGCAGGTGTTAAAGCAGGAATGTTATCCTGAGATCAGCTTCCACATCAGTGCAGGAGGTCCTGGTTTCCTAATATGAAGGATGGACATACAGCAAAGCACACTTTTAATTTGACAGAATAAATGGGTTCATCTCACATGGCAGCCTGTTCCCTTGTCAAACAGATATACTTTTGTCCCTCGCTCAGTCAATATTTCCATAGATGCTCCAGCCTCAAAGTTGCACTAATCAATATTTTTTATATTAACACTGTAGTATTAAAGGAGTCTCTTGTAGTGAAAATCTCCTGCACAATTCTCCTCTATAGAGCTTTTTATCCTCTTATCACCCAAGCAGGTTTCCAGCTGCAGGCAGCTGTTTTTAGTGGAAAAGCTCTGATAAACCCAGTACCTAGCTGGTGAACATGGTGCAAAATTTCACACCTAAACTTGCATAATGCAGCTTTAAAGACCCAGATATTCATTGTTCATTATTATAATAATGAACTGAAAGCTTCCAAGCAAACAAGTCCATGCCACAGGGTCAAAGTTAAACAGGCAGTGGAGCAGAGTAGGAACATTTTATTTCCTTCAGGCCTGAAGAAGTATAACTGTGATGATCACAGATTTACATCCACAATGGTGTCAGGTTAGCTTGGACCCATTATTATATAAATCACCCCCTATTACAGTAGATGCAGGGCTTTTACCCTCCATTAGCTGTCACCTTAAACCTACAACTATGAGATTTACAGTACATCTCAGTACAGAATGCATTCACTATAGCCCTATTTCTTATGATAGGTTGCTCATCTGCTTTGTTTTCACAGCAGATATTTTGACTCGTCAAAGCAATAATAAAAGTAATGATGGCTGCATTCCATTTAGTTTAAGTAGCATCAGGGCTCTGCCACATGATGACTTTTTGAACAACATTCCTAGATTGAAGAGTGATGACCTTTGACCCCTATGGTGTCCGATGTCACAGAGGACCCAAATGCATACTTCACATACTGCAACTTCACTGAGACCTGATCTCACCCAAAACTAAATAGAAAAGTTCGCAGCCAAGCAGCAGGACAGCATGACGTCACGTAGCAAGCCAGTAAAGGCTGACGCCCAGATCTGCAGAATCCCAAAGTCCACCTCTTCATTACTGCTGCACTCTATCTGTATTTTACAGGCCAGTAGTTGTGAACATTACCAGTTTCAACTCCTTAAAGCCTTACGTTTAGTGGATAAGTGTTAGAAAGAAGTTGTGATATTGTTTTGAGTATTTCTGTGAACTTCTAAAAACTTGGAAATACTACCACTGTCTCTGGCATCTGGTACACACCACATCGCGAGTTTTTTTTGTGTCTGTGCCTGTGTCCCCTGGAAGTGTTCTTTCTCACCCCTAGCGTTTAGTTGGCGGGAAAACAGCATTCTCCTCACATGTGACAACTATAATGATTCTTTTAGTTAAACTTCTTTTGTTAAACTAAAACTAATTCATTTGTTTGACGTGATTAATTCTTCCATATTTGAAATCTGGGCTTCATTGGTTTCAAATACATATCAAACTCGAGACATCCACCACTGAATAAAACTTGATCAATTGAATTTAAATGAATCAAACAATTACACAACACAGATGAATCTTGTAAAACATGTATGTATACAAACACTAAACAGACAGGCGTATGGATGTTAATATAGTGTGTTCTTAAATCAGACAGTCAAACAGTCACCAATGTGGGTGAGAGCACCCAAGAAGGAGGAGGGGTTTTACTCATGAAGCAGTGTGTTACTGCAGGGTCGATGAGATAAAAGTTACTAACATAACATGAAACTTGTAAACAGTTGATTATCATGAAATTAATTCTATATGAGCTATGCATATGTAATAACATGAATCAATTTATGTATGGTATACAGTCAACATAAAATGGTGTAATACACACAACTAGATTAAAACATATTTCAAATATAGATTAACTAGGCATTAGTGGATCACATATAATATACACATGTAAACACATAAATATACACATGTAAACATACTGATGCAGCAAGATCTCATCTCTCAAATGATTAACATAAAAGGGGAGGTTTTGTTCTACAACTTTTAACTTGCATTAGTTAAATTTGTTATGTCAACAACTCCCTGTTATTAGAACATGTTAGCAAAGCATAACGCATTAATTCATGCACATTTTAATGGTAGAATTAGATTGTCTTCATGTATTCATAATGTCTCTGTGTTTTCAACACTTGTCTTTAGGGAAAGACAAGGTATTTGACCTTTGACCTGTAACTCAAAAAAGCTTCATTTGATCAGGAGCATATTGGTTTGTTATCTAGTGAGCTTAACCAGCCTGGTTGTAATTTAAGAGTCTCACCACTTAGTGCACTGTAGAGGTCAAGTTAACAGTTTCTGGTGGAAGTGTCAGAGTTAAGAGTGTACTGTGGATTCGTCATTATTTTCATTATTACATTTCATATTCTTCATCTCGGGCTGCACGGTGGTGCAGTGGTTAGCACTCTCGCCTCACAGCAAGAGAGTCGCGATCTGTGTGGAGTTTGCATGTTCTCCCCATGTAAGCGTGGGTTTTCTCCGGGTACTCCGGCTTCCTCCCACAGTCCAAAGACATGCTGTTTACGTTAATTGATGACTCTAAATTGCCCGTAGGTGTGAGCGTGAATGGTTGTCTGTCTATATGTTGTCTATCTCTATGTGTCCTGCGATGGACTGGCGACCTGTCCAGGGTGAACCCCGCCTTTGCCCTATGCCAGCTGGGATTGGCTCCAGCCCCCCCGCGACCCCTAACGGGATAAGCGGTTGACGATGGATGGATTCTTCATCTCTCAGTCATCATTCGAATAAGATGGCATGTAGTTTAATGTGCAATTTTCCTAGTCAGTTTTACTTAATCTACACAGAAGCATTCAAGAGGCCATGTTTGGTATTTTCTGTTCTCTAATCCCAATTAAAATGGTGGAGGAGGGGAAGAACATATCAAATGAAAAGCTGTCCCAGAGAAGGGTGTGAGCTGGGGGGAGGGTGGGTGGGGTGGGGGTGGGGGTGGGGGGGGTAATTATTTTGAAGGGTATTAAGTCATCAGATTTACTTTTATCTTGATTGCATTGTGGAAGTCGTGCATAATTAATGGGGGGAGCTTATTAGGAAAAGATGATTAGGCAAATTACACAGGTGTCTGATGCATTTTTCATGATGAATTTTGCCAGGACAATCCTAGATTTCCATCTGTTCTGCTTCTATCAGAATGTCACTTCAGGGGAAATTACTACGACACAATAAAACGCAAATTGCAGGCTGGCAAAAAACGAAAATAAAAGTATAAATAAGACTTAAGGGTTTGTGCTGAAATAAACACAAACAGGGAATAGTCATTTTTAAAGCCATTCTCATCATCAGCAATCTTTTGGCAATTTGGACATAATAAGCTGCTTCATTTTAATGGACACTGGGAATTTTATGAATACACCGTGCTAAAAAAATGACTTTGTCCTTCACCATTATGTGTGGTCCAAGCTCATTCAGTACTCGCTGTATGTAGGCCATTACTGCAGGTATAATTAAGACTCACCTTTCATTGGGTCTTTAATAGTGGAAGGTTGAAAAGGCCCAGTATTATTCCCTGGCACTGTTTATCACTCCCTAAGCATAGCCTTCTCTGCTCTCTGCTTTTCATTGGAAGCATTTCTATTAACGCTGATACTGATGCTTAGACCTTCACTTTAACTGAGCGGTCTTTCAAATACCTTTCTTAAAAGCAGCCATAAAATGAATGGCTCTGACCTAGGTTTTGGCTTTTAATTACACTTTGACACGTTCTGAATAGTTTTCCACGTTTTCATAAACAAAACTTTGATGCAATGAGGCAAATTAGACATTAAGCAAAGCACTTGCACTTGAATGATTCAAGTTTAATCACTGCCATCATTCTGCTAATCAAACAGTATGTGGTAATCATGGCAACCAGACAAAAGTGGGAGAAGATACTATCAAACTTATAACACTGAGCGTGTTTGCAAGCTCAGACCATTCTTCTTCCTTCCTTTCTAGTGATCAAACCTCATCAGCTCCTGCATTATTGAAAGGAAAACTCTTCTTGGCTCAGTGTGACCACCATGTCTTTTCGTGGTGTGGTCCTTTATCGGGGCTCCCTGAGGACTACTTCAAGGCCCCCTCAGATCATTATGCTCTCAGGCGGTTGGGTTTTTACCTCTCACACCTGTGAACCTTTTTCATAAATTTCACCTTCCCACTAGCAACTCAGCAATGCTGTTTGTGCTGCTTTCATTGCCTTTTCTGTTGTTGTTGGTTATTGAACTGCTCATTTGTCGGACCAACATATTCTCTTCCCAATTCATCACATACTGATGCTTTGTCACTTTAGGATTTGGCATCAAAACTACTACAGTTAGGTTGAGGAAAAAACAACATAATTGGGCTTGAAAGTACTACTTTGTAAAGTTAAGGAAACAGAACTCGTGAACATGAACAAACAATTGATTGTAAGGTGAAAGGAAAACTTAACATACAGGACACATTGAGCAGTCTCCTGGATGAAAGCCTTGTGTTTGCTGGACCCTCCATCCACCTCCCCTCCTGCCCCCCATGTGTGTCTTTCGCTCTTTAAACTACATCATCACACTCCGGTGTTTACTATTACCGCGGATGGCTTTATGTTGTAGTTACAGGGATAGTTTAGATGTTTTGAAGAGGAACTGTATGAGATACTTATCCATAGTAGGTTTATTTCTTACAGTGGATGATGGTTGGCGTTCCCCCAGCTTGGAGATATAGACAGGAGTACCGACAACGGGGCACAGAAATACGATGCTGTGAACGGGGAAGGCAGAAAAACAAGCTAATATGTATACTACTATACCTCATACAACCCAACTTCAAAACACCATAACTATCAACTGAAAGGAAAGCCCGATGACTGAATCAACCTGTTCTCACTCCCGACTCATCAAATATTGATGCTTGGTCAGTGGCCCTTGGCGTCAGATATGGATGCATTGGAGCACCCTTTAGTATCTGTATGAAATGCACTGGGTTTTAACTCCAACATAAACCCACCAATGTCAGTATTAGATTGTCAGAGAAACTGACATAGTATAAAGAGCAACAAAGTCCACTTAGGGAGGAGGTTGGGGTGAATGATCGGGTCAAACAAACACAGGATTTTACCCAGGACACTGCTATTTGCGTCTCACGTCCCAAATCAACAGTCAACGCTGACATATTTAACCTTCGCTTTGTTCTGTAAGTTACAAGTTACAGCAAGCATATAATATGCTTCTAGAATGTATACCCCACAATTCACAGCAATAAGACATCACACAGGTCATGTATGGTAAGAAGCCATATTAACGTAATGTTAATTAGAGTTCCTGAAGATTTCTGATATTGTTATTATCTGTTCTTTAACAGTGATGTACTGTGATTAGATGAAAAGAAGACAGGTCTAATGGTACGGTCAGGATATAGTGTGGGCAAGCATAAGCTCCTGGAGGAAGCATGGCTAGCAGGCTAACAACAGCTGGAAATAAAGATTTTATGATTATCATTGCCCTCTACTCACTGCATCTAAGCAACCAGACCAGTCTCACCAAACAGTGTATGAATGAAACAGCAATTTGAAGTCATTTTGCATGCAGTAACAACACTGCTCTTGCTTTTGTCATGTCATTTCATGTCATGTAGTCTATACTGACTGCAATGTTAACATATCCAAGTGAATATTCTACGCTCAGAGCTAGTGACGTAGAAAGAAAAGTGAGAAAGACAGCTTATGTTGGATGCTTACAGACATGGGACTTTCAACTAGGGCACTCATATTTGAGACCTGTGTTCATGTCCCAAAGTGTTTTGAGTTACGTTAGTTATGCGAGTTACATTTGTGATATTTTTTCTGTACTTATGTTGTTTCTGTACATATTTTTCTTAGTTCACATGCTTATTTTAAGCCCAAACATGATGTTTTTCATAAACCTAACTAAGTGGTTTGATGCCTAAACATAACTATGGCTGCTACCTTAGTTTTGTTGCCTAAACATAGCTGTGACTGTTTCATGGCAACAATGTGGAGTTACATGACGTGAATAGTCTAAAATGTGCTATCATGTTGTTCTATTTATACAACTTCCCGTGAGATCTGGTTGAAGCAGCAGCCTTTGTTTGCTGCTTATGACGTCTCCATGCACATAAGGATATGAACAATTAATATTTCATCAATGAGGGGTCAATCCCACTCCATGTTCAATCAGCTTGAAACCATGAAAAATGAACACAATGAGAGGAATTCATGATGTTATAATGATCATTCACAATGCAGGTGAATGGGATTAAGTATAGTGTTAGTATTCCATACTAAATACTAACACTTTAACAGATTTAGCTTGCAATGAGTTGAATTGTAGTTGAATACTATCATGCAATATATTAAAATGTTGTTTAGCTCTATTGTAACGGTACTTTTTTCACTTCAATACAAACTTGTGCTCCAAACACTTAAGCATAAGTGAAATGATGACTCTGTAGCCTACTCATCACTTATGAGAGTCTCCTCTCCCTGTAATCCTTCAGGTCATTCAGTGAATTAGAATGTGAGCGTCTGTGTGTGTAGTTGGGATTAATCAAGCATCTGGAAGGGAAGGTGACAAACTGTCAGGACACTTTGGCCTGCCAGGTGGCTTACTGGCCGTCCTGGATTCCCTCCGAGTCACATTGGATAATGTTGCAGTGGGGATGATGATGAGGAGGGTGACAGATCAAGAGAAGTTTGAAGGATGGCTGAGTGGACAGACGTGTGACCTGAGAGGAGAAATTGGATTTGGCTCCTGTCTCTTGGCGCTGGCAGAGAGTGGCGACAAGCTCGGTAAACTACCCCCTCACACACACACGCACACACACACACACACACACACACACACACACCCCCCCCACACACATTCATGCACCTCCCTTCCACGCCATTTCCATTTCATTTTCTGCAAAGCATGAAATTAAAGCTATTTATAACCTGGCTGATAATTACATTATACTTATTCCATCACGATTAGGTTTCTGGTTTTTATGATACAATGTCACAGTTTTAATTAAACCATCGCTGGCAGCCTGCTTGGCCAGCCACCCTGTTTATTCACTTCTCATGTGCTCCAAGAGCAACTCAGGACCTACATGTCCACCTGATGACACCCTTTACTATAGCCTGCTGATTGACAGCGCTGCCGTCTCTGCATCGCCTATGATTACACTGGTAATCTGAACAATTTGACTTGGACATATCCCCATTTGATTGTGAGCCTTAAGGGTGGATGTGATGAAGTTTGACATAGACAGATCATGTCACCTTTAAAATGTCTCAGTGTCTGTTTAATGGCTAATTACATTATCAAAGCAAAACCCAGACTGGTGGAAGTCCTCCGTCACCTTGGAGGAATTAATGATTGAATTATGAATCAAAAATCCCCTGAGGGAAGAGAAAGAAAGTTGAGATCTAATGTTAACAGTGATACTTTGGAGAATAAAATAAATGTGAAAATGTACCCTCTAGGTATGTGCATCGAGACCTAACTTACGGGTAAGAAAGAAGAAGTTGGTGAATTATTTAACAGTGATATATGCTCAATAATAAATAGCCAATAAATAAAATATACAAGCTTGTCTTGATTAAGGTGTGTGTATTCCCCTCCCCTGACGCCGACAGGCCTTTGATTCATGTTTCTGTGTTTGTGCAGTCCTCCTTCCTCCTCATATTCAACATTTCCACTTTGTGTAACACACTTGAAAAGGCATTGGTTCTTGGCTGGAGGGATGTTGTACAGAAAGGAGCCAGAGGAACGCCTTGCCTATGGCACTGGCTCAGGGCATAGTTAGAAGTCGGGACCACCCTGGATGCTCATTCATGTTTCATTGTGGAGGGAGAGACTACGAGTGTAAATGTGTCCCACTTGAGTGAATTGTGGTTATGGCAACAGAAAATTGTGGAGACCAGTAATTAATACCTTGTGGATAGTTCTTTTTTTTCCCTCTGTTGATCGATTAAATCATGCAAAACACTCCTAATTATAAGACTCCCCACAGGATGATTTGTGTCTCAGTGCTGACTGCAAATGTCATGGAAGAGTGTTTGTGGCACCAGCATTGACTCTTAACTCTGCTGGAGACAGATGGGATTGAACTTTGTATGCAGCTCCTCTTCCAAACGAGCCACCAGCCAGGCCATCTAAACTAGTGTTGGAGCCATTTATCACTGTGCTCATATTGGCCTTTCAATAAAACTCGTGTAGCGGCCAGTCAGTGTGGCCCACTGGAACTGATATGATAGTGGCTACTAGGACATGACTTCACTTAAGAGCTTCAGAGGTGTCAGTCTGTAAATGCTGTAATGACACATGCTTCACTATATATTAAAGAACAAACACACAAACAACCGTGTCTCCTAATACAACAAACAACAAACATGTCATAATAACCATCATTTATAAATGATAAATTAAGAGTTGAATAAAATACAGTTAGAAGTTATTTTACTGTTAACAAACCATGGGATTATAAAAAATTATAATTAGTAATGTTTTTAAGTAAGTAATGTATTTCATCAGTTTGTTGTTGTACATGTTATTACATTTTATATACAATATTTATTAAGTAGTAATAAGTAAGTAAGTAATAAGTATTTATGTATGCTATATGATTACAGCATGATTTGTAAACCTATCTATAAACATTACATTGACAGATAGACCTGATATTTATAACATTTTGTCAATGGTTAATAATTGGTTTGTAAACTGTCTATAAACACTATCTGGATGGCAATTATAAAGCTGCAACTGATGATTATGATACATTATTAAATGGTCGATGAATACTTTGTAAAGCACCCATAAACCTTATTTAGATAGATAGTTATTACTTTGTGAGTGGTCAGTAATTGTTTTCTGGTGCATCTATCAGTTTATAAATGTTTTACAGGATTTCTTAAAAGTTTACAAATAATTTGATAATCATTAACAAATGCTTAATATAGTATATAAAATGTCATAATGTATGCAACAATAAACTGTTAATAAATACTTTACTAATATAATCAGATTGCAATTGTCTCCTATCAGCTATGATACAATATAGAATTTATAGTGCTGTCAATAGATTCAAATAGTTAATCACACATTTTTATCTGTTCAAAATGTACCTTAAAGGTTCATTTGTCAAATATTTAATACTCCAAATACCAAACAAACCTTAAACAAGCGCATGGCCCAACATAGAAGGGCCAACTCCTCAGGTCCAGATTCAGCTGTCTATTTACATCTTAAGGAAAAGGCTCACTCCTTTGAGGACAGCAATGTTAAAATCTTGGACAGAGAGGACAGATGGTTTGAAAGAGGAGTAAAGGAAGCCATCTATGTTAAATTGGAAAAAACATCTTTAAACAGAGGAGGGGGTCTCAGACACCACCTATCCCCCATCTACAATGCTGCACTTTCAGCGGTACCAAGAAAATTCAACATCAAAGACAGTCCGAAACTAACCTCAAGTGTCCCTAACGAACACAACGACTGTCGTCCACTGGCAACACACATGATGCCTAACGACTGTTGTCGTTGGCCCCATTGAATCCTTAACGACTGTCGTTCACTAGTGGGACTCACACTGAAACTCCACTAACGAACTATTGTTTTAGGAGAATAAGGGGCGGACACTTTCACAGAGGTTAAAAACCTGGGTATTACTCCACTTTTTGTCAGACTAGTGGGGACTAGTCAGACTGCAGCGTTCGAACTGATGAAGCCACTTGGATAAGGGGCGAAACGTCTTCAGGGACAAATCTAGTCCAGTTGCCTTCGATTCAACTTTTGCCAGAATGACCTGGATGAATGAGAACCTTCACAGACTTAATACTCTTATCAACATGGAAGTGGACAAATATGCTGCTTCAGTCAAATGTATGTATACTGTATATTTGTTATTGAAAAAAATATCAACAAAGCCAAAACAATGACAGATATTGTCAAGAAACCCTCACAGGTACTGCATTTATTATATATATAAAAAAATGCTCAAATCATAATGTGGCAAAGTGCAGCCCAACAGGCAACAACAGCTGTCAGTGTGTCAGTGTGCTGACTTGACTATGACTTGATCCAGACTGACTGGGATTATCATAAAGTGGGCATGTCTGTAAAAGGGAGACTGGCGGGTCCCCATAGAACCCATTTACATTCACATATCTGGAGGTCAAAGGTCAAGGGACCCCTTTGAAAATGGCCATACTAGTTTTTCCTCGCCAAAATGTAGCTCAAGAATGGAGTGTTATTTATCTTCCTTTGCAACAAGCTAGTGTGACATAGTTGGTACCAAATTGTGGTAATGTGTGAAGAAATTACTGGCATTAAAACCAATTTGCGTTAATGCATTATTATCACATTAACTTTGACAGATCTTTTAATTTATAAACTAGATACCGTATAGTATACCACTCAAAAATCTGTCAAAATGTTTTATTATGAGTTTGGTAAAATTTGAAGCCGCACAGCTGGATGGATTGATGGAGCATTGCTGTAACAGTAGTCAGGCGCCCCGCGGAGTAATACACACTGTTATTGTGCTTCGACATATAGGCACCGTAACATTATCGTATGTGTATAAGGAGCCCAAAATGGCAAAAAGAAACGTTTCCGCCTGGCGCCAGCATCAAGGCTAACTCAAAGGGCTGGTTGGACGAGGAGAAGATGAGTGAGTGGCTGAGAGAAATTTATGTCAAGAGACCAAATGGCTTTTTCCACAACTCTTCGTCCCTATTGATCTGCGACTCCATGCGTACCCATCTCACCAACACTGTCAAAACCCAAGTGAAGAAAACTAATTCAGAGTTTGCCATCATTCTGAGTGGATTAACTAAAGAACTCCAAATGCTAGATATTGGTGTCAACAAGTCATTCAGAATTATACTGCGAGCTGCGTGGGAGCGTTGGATGACAGAAAGCAAACACACATTCACCAAGACAGGGAGACAACGCCGGGTGAGTTACTCCACTATCCAATGGATCATGAATGCCTGGGCCAAGGTATCAGTGTCAAGTGTCGTCCGACCTTTCACGAAGGCAGAAATGCCAAAGTTGCCCAACTGTTTAACTCAGACACTGATGATGAAGGATTTGATGGATTTGTGGACGAGGAATAAACTGAAAAAAAAACTGAGTGTAAAAGTGAGTGTGTTGTTGAGAATTATTGAATTTATTGAGTTGTTAAATTGATAGAATAAAGTTTGACTTATCTGACCGCTTTTGTTTCGCTTAATGCGCCTTACAATCCGGTGCGCCTTATATATGAAAAAAGACCGTGATATTAATAGTCATTGATAGTCTGCCTTATATTTCGGTGCGCCTTATAGTCCAGATGATAATTTATTAGATTAGATTAGTTTATTAGAACTAGTTGATCCGTGACCTGGCTTGCCAGTGAGAGAGTTTAGGCCGGATGGCGACCATGAATAGTATGGCGACTGCTGGAGAGACAGCTGACAACTGGAAAGGCAGCAACCCTACCTGCAGCTCCCGTGAGGGCGCACCCACAAACAAGCTACGGAAAACTCCACTAGATTATACCTCCAGGGGTGCCCGAGAGGGGGGAAGGATGAGCACCCCGACAGGACAGACAAATGGACAACGACCCATGCTAACGGAAAAACGACAATGAGTGCAGTCTGTTCATGTGGCAAAGTCTACAAGAACCAGCATGGTTTGGGGACGGGGAAGCAGGTGGCGCAACGCGCAGGTCCAGTACCTGGTGAGACGCAGGAGGAGCCTGGCCAGGAGTCAACCCACAGTGCCCAGACCCTCCCTGTGTCAGGCATTCCGAACATCGCCGGGTCATGTGGCCTGCTGCCAACAAGGAAAGAGAGAGGCTCCAGTTTGACGAAGATCTGGACCAAGTTCTTGAAGCTACTGCAAGGGGAGAGGTAGACCAGAAGTTGCAGATGATGTGTGCTATGATCATCAGCATTGGTGCTGAAAGGTTTGGCAGAAAGGAACAACAGCTAACCAGAGATCTAGGGGAGCAGACGGGAGGTGACGATCAGCTGGCTTCGGCAGGAGCTCAGACTTCATGGACGGCAGTTTAAGCAGGCAAGGGAGGAGGAGTAGGCCAGGCTGGCAGAGCTCCGCAACATCCTGAGGAAAAAACTCACCACCCTCCGTCGAGCTGAATGGCATAGGAGGAGGGGCAGGGATAGAGCCAGGAGTCGCGCAGCGTTCATCTCGAATCCATTTGGCTTCACCAAGAAGATTCTGGGGCAGAAAAGACACCTTGCCTGTACTGAAGATGAGGTTAACAACTACCTCAGTGCCACCTACAGCGACAGTGCAAGAGAGGAAGATCTTGGGCCATGCAGGACCTTGATAACTCCGTCAGAACTCACTTTAGCATTTAACACCAAGGAGCCAACTTTGAAAGAAGTTGAGGAGGTTGTCAAAGCTGCTAGAACCAGCTCAGCACCAGGCCCCAGCGGAGTGCCGTATGTTGTCTACAAGAGATGCCCCAGACTCTTGAAGCAACTATGGCTAATCCTCAAAGTCATCTGGAGAAGGGGGAAGGTGGCCCAGCAGTGGAGACATGCAGAGGGTGTCTAGATTCCAAAGGAGGAGAACTCAAGTAGTATCGAGCAGTTCAGGGGTTCCTCCTGAAGAACACATACATCGACACCTCTGTGCAGAAGGGGGAGTTCCAAAAGTTCCAGGATGCATCAAGCATACAGGAGTAGTCACCCAGCTGATCTGGGAGGCACATGAAGGCATCAAGATGGCTATGGATCAAGCGGGGAGATCCGTGGACCACACATGCTACTTAGACACAAGCCAGGACTTGATCACCCCGGCTGGGTCACCTGGGCGAGGGTGTCTGATGTTGCGAGACCCAAAACACCCAATGAACCCATGATACATCGCTGATGATATGTCTAAGTTGCACCAGAAGTGTTTATTAGAACATAAGCCATAGCATTACTAATAATTACTAAACCTTTTAAATATCATTTCATTAACAGTAAAATGACTATGAACTAAGTTGAATTAACCATTTATAAATCATAGTTATTATAAAGTGTTACCATTATGTTCATGTACTACAAATGTGTGTGCTTCAAAGAAACTTAATGTGGATTACATGTTGTATCAACATAATAAGGCAACATTGCCAATGAACGCAATTGGGAAATGACAAAATGTTCATACTGACTGGATCTGCACAATGGTCACTGACATTTTCTTTTCAATGCATACAATATCTGCTCAGTATTAGTAGTAATTGTGCTTCCTGAAAATGGATTTGGCAAAACTACTAGTCGCAGTGCTTGAAGTGGTAGAAAATAAGTGCCAGGACTCCCCTTAATCACACGCTAGCATTTGTATTGGCTGGTATCACCAATCTCTTCCAACTTCCTATTTTGCTATTTATTCATTATTTCTTTAAACATGTTAATGTCAGTCATAATCAGCTAAGGTTTTAAACCAGCAGTATATTATTATTTTGCGGCTATGCATCTTTTACAGTTGGCCTATAACACTGTATAGCAAACCAGTCTCTTCAATCTGCGTACAAATAACAACTTTACACTTTCAAATGGCGGGCTGCACAGTGGTGTAGTGGTTAGCACTCTCGCCTCACAGCAAGAGGGTCGCAGGTTCGAATCCGGTTTGAGACTCCTGCCTGTTCTCCCATTGTAAGCGTGGGTTTTCTCCGGGTACTCTGGTATACTACCAAAGACATGCTGTCTAGGTGCATCTCTAAATTGCCCGTAGGTGTGGATGTGAGCGTGAATGGTTGTCTGTCTATATGTTGTCTGTCTCTATGTGCCCTGCGATGGACTGGCGACCTGTCCAGGGTGTCCCCCGCCTTCGCCCAATGCCAGCTGGGATCGGCTCCAGCCTCCCCGCGACCCCTAACGGGATAAGCGGTTGACGATGGATGGGCTTTCAAATGGCATGTAGTGCATACGCCAAAATGCAATTTTGCATGCAGGTGATATGCCAATCTTTGAAGGAACAAAATCTCTGGCACTCGCACATTAAGTCTCTTCTTTATTATATTGGGCAAACAAACAAACCTGTTTCAGCAATAAGCCTTCGTCAGCCATGCCATGTCAGTCTTTCTTCTATGGAGAGCAGATACATCCAAATATCACATTTTATGTAGAAAAACATAATATCACCAGCGAGGCTCAGTTTACCTGATGTGTGGACATCTCTCAGCAAGTAAGTCTTTTTTGGTAATGAACTCACAGTATTAATGCTATTTTTTGTTGTTATTTCAGTGTTTTGTATCCTGCTACATGTGTCAAATGACAGCCAAACATCATTTTTATTGAAGCGGGCTGCTCAGTTAGCATAGGTAGTATAGCAAGGCTTGGTACCACTAACAGTAGTCTAAGCTAACTTCTACTGTATCCTGTCCTGCTGCAGTTTAAAATAAATAAATGAATCAAACCATGACATTCAGCCCTGGGGCATGGCTGATGACAGCACCACAAATGAGCAGACTTAATTAGTGTCAGCTAACATCTTTAGCTAAAGAGGTAGCCTACAGATTCCCCCAGGGGTCCCCTGGCAAAATAATATGAATATGAAGAAAACTGACGCGCTCACAGATATTGGTTATAAACTGAATGAATTCTTAAATTGGTGATAATATGACCTATTATACCTCATAATATGACCTAATAAAACCTATTTATTCTTTAGAAACAATTCCCTCAGAACAAGAATGTTAATGCATACATCTAGAAATGTTATTTGCAAATCTGTGGCCCTGTGAAGTTCCTGTTTGACAATGTAGGTGTACATATTACTGACATATGACTAATCTGTGAGTGTGAGGTAACTTTAATTGACGCCAGATCAGTATTACTGATTATTTGGCCTACATTCACGATACAAACTGATTTGAGATTTGCTAAAATAACTGGTACATTGGTATAATTGAACCAGACATTACTAGTTGCTTGCAGATGCATACATCCATTTACTGTGTTGATCCAGACAACATCAACTGCAGTGGAAGGATTAGGTGTAGGGCATTACTATTCTCAAGATATTTGATTTCCAATTTCATCAGATATAGTGCATTTTACCCAAAAGAAAATTAAGCATGATTTAGACTAGAGTGGTCTTTGTCTCCTGTAAAAAAAACACATGACATACTTAATATTGTGCAATACTGTAACATCAGGCTCAGACAGGCACAGGACTCAAATGCACGATTCGGATACAGGAAAGGTAAAAGTTCAACACAATCTTTACAAAGCAAGGGTCGGTACACAGGCAACCAGATCCAAAAAACAGTAGGCAGAAGGCAGGGTCAAATAACACAGGCAGAGTTTCAGGAACACAGAGAGGCAAGTGCAAGGGAAAAAACGCGAGAACGAAAATCACCATGAGGATCAAATACAAACTGACAACATGAGGAAGGGAGGACACACATGATATACTAGAGGAGGAGTGATCAACGAGACACAGGTGGACACAATCAGGGGCGGGGCAGACAACCAGACACAGGTGCAGCGATGAAAAGAAGGTCAGTGGGTGCGGAGACAAGGGCAGGACGTGCAGTGATCTGAAAGGAGAAGGAGGTTAGCGATGTCAAAGTAAAACAGGAAATGGAAATAATGAATGTAAAAAAGGAAATTAAACATAACATAAGGATCTGGAAGCCCTGACAAATACATTTTACAAGAAAACATGAGTTGATGATGATAGTTAATAGGTTAGGGGATGTAATGTTAGCCTTGGAAAAAAGAATAAATGAATACAGAAATATGGTAGGTATGATTCTTCTCGTCATCAGCCATACTGCTGATCCATAGGTCTTAACAGTTCCATTTTAGGTTCATCACTCCATACAATTGTCTCAAATAACTCTAAAGGCCAAGTGGGACACATTATTTATTATATAATTGAATGTGTCACTCAACTGAAATCCTCACAGGGGGTCTCAGGGGGTTGAAAAGTTTGGTTGCAGCAGTATACTTTAAAACATCACTTTGACATTCAGTTCATTCTAGGACTTGTTTTGTTGTTAAATGGAATTGTAATTCCCTCAACTTTGCCTTTGTCTTCCCAGAATGTCTTTCAACCAAAACCATCTCTGAAAATGGGACGATCAGAGAGATGTCAACCAAAAGCAGTGATCATGCTGTGTGAGTGAGACAAAATGTTGCTCTCTGCTTTGTACTAGAATTCAACTTTTACATTAAATGAAGGGTTGATCTAGTCCGTTGTTTTTGAACTGAGCTTTCGTGCCCTCAGCTGTTATGTATAGACTGTGTGTGTGCTCATAAATATGCTGGTCACACCTCCAGCTGAGGAGACAGCAAACTAAAGGGTAAATGTAAAGTGTAAATAGTACACATGGCCTTTAAAACAATGTTAAGGTGAGAGCGGTGGTGCTCCTCAAGACCAGGACACTAAAGGTTGCACACCTCTCTGTTGGCAGAGCCCTCATAGTTCTGACAGTCCCTCAACACGCCACTCTCCCAGTGGCAAAGCAAAACACCACAAAAGGTTTGGGGAAGTGCTATGTCTGACCTTTTCTCATCCACTCAGATATATGTGTGTATGTGTGTGTTGGTGATTGTTGGCTGTGGGTCATAAGTACAAGTTTAAGGGTGAATGGCCCTCTGAGGTGAGGCTTTGTTGGCAATGTTTTCTTGTGTCGACACTGGGGGTTAATTACCAACAATAGCTGCCTGACCTTCTCACAAGTCTTCGTGTGAAATCCTGGCGATGTTTGCAAAGCTGGACTGTGGGTGGTCGATCCATGGCTCATCACCTACAACGAGCAAGCGATTGGGACTGATGTTATGGTTTACACCCCCAACTTAGGAACAATGCCTACCCCTGTAGTCTATGGTGTAGTGTACTGTGTCGTATATATAGTGTATGGTGTAGTGTACAATGTAGTGTATGTAGTGTAAGTTGTAGTGTACAGTGTTGTGTACAGTGTAGTGTATGTATTGTACGGTGTACTGTTCATTGTAGTCTATGTATGGTATGGTATATTGTACAGTGTAGTATGTATGTAGTCTATGGTGTAGTGTACTGTGTAGCATATATAGTGTATGGTGTAGTGTACAATGTAGCGTATGTAGTGTATAGTGTAGTGTACCGTGTGTGTATAGTGTAGTTATGGAGTGTATGGTGTAGTGTACAGTGTAGTTATGGAGTGTATGGTGTGGTTTACAGTGTAGTCCATGGAGTGTATGGTGTGGTGTACAGTGTAGAAGAAGAAGAAGAAGAAGAAGATCAACCTTTATTAGTCCCGCGAGGGGAAATTCAATTTTTACACTCTGTTTATTAACTTATACACGGTACGTGCAGACCTGAAACACACACATGCACATGCATCAATGGAGAGATGTCAGAGTGAGGGGGCTGCTCCTGACAAGCGCCCCGAGCAGTTGGGGGTTTGGTGCCTTGCTCAGGGGCACCTCGGCAGTGCCCAAGAGGTAAACTGGCACCTCTCCAGCTACCAGTTCACACTCAGTTCTTGGTCCATGTCGGGACTTGAACCCGTGACCCTCCGGTTCCCAAGCCAACTCCCTACAGACTAGCTACTGCTCCCCCGTAGTCTATGGAGTGTATGGCGTGTACAGTATATAGTGTAGATAGTGTATGCCATAGTGCACAAAGTGTACAGTGTAGTTTTGCGGGTAGACACTTGTGAGGATTTTTTAACTTCCACCTTCTAGTTCCAGCTCAGCTCACTTGGAACCTTGACTGAGGTGGTACCAAAACATACCAGGTACTATCACAACTTCCACTAAAGCAAACCAAAAAAAAAGCTGAGTAAAGCTGTGCCGTACCACGCACTGGAAATGGAGCATTACTATGGCTGAGGTGCTACAGGTACTAGTGAGAAGCTTGAAATCCAGTTTAAGTAACACTTTCATCTGTTTAAAGAACACCAAACTGGGGTGACCCAAAAGCTGCGTGGTTAGGGCGCATACCACATAGGCACAAATTTGAATGCCCTTGATTATTCCCGGCTTGTGCTGCGTGTTATACCCCTATTCCCTTTCCTTATTTCCTTCTCTTCCAACTATCACTATCATATAAAGGCATAAAATGCCATTCAACAAAGCTCACTTGCTGCAATCAAACATTTGATATTATGTGGGTATCCACTGGTACCAACCATGTCATACTAGCATGTTGGTAAGGAGGCCAAATAATGCTCCAATGGTATGTTAAATTTTGGCAAGGAAAATTTGGCATGGTCATTTTCGAAGGAGGTCCCTTTGACCTCTGACCTCAAGATATGTGAATGGAAATGGGTTCTATCACGAGTCTCCCCTTTACAGACATGCCAACTTTATGATAATCACATGCAGTTTCATCATACTGAAGTCAGCACACTGACACACTGACAGCTGTTGTTGCCTGCTGAGCTGCAGTCTGCCATGTTAAAGGTTTTGTGTTCTTAATTGATTTCCAATAATAAATGCTACTCCCATGTTGCTGCATTTTGATTAGTTTGCGATTTAGCGTGTTTAACTATGGACAATCTTGCTATTAATCCTGATAAAATCTTTTAATCTACTGACAGCCCTAATATACTTTATATATATATACACACACACACACACACACACACATATATATATATATATATATATATATATATATATATATATATATATATATATATATATATATATATATATATATATATATATATATATATAATATATAAAGAACTTCATCCAAAAAAACTGCAACAGAAAAATGCCAAAAATCATGGATGAGATGGATGCAGCTGTAGGCTACAGGTAAGCTGACTTACAGAAACAATAAGATTAAGAGTCTGCAGCCATGCTAGTGGCTATGTGAGGATGTGCAATTTATACTTTCAACATATCCACGTGGCTGTAAGGGTCCGTGTGACATAAATTTTGTCATCTGACCGTGTCCATGACTGCACGGACCTTCCACCTGCAGGCCGAAATGTATTACTGAGTACACAGTATGTGCTACCCATATAGGCACCCACTACAGTTTAAACAGACCTTGTGCATGTCTGTTTTGGGCACAATGGTGCCTATAGCGTGATTTATGCTTGCTTCATCTGCAAGGGTTGCAAGTGTCCGCATGGCCAAAGTAACATCACACCATCAGACACGGCTCTTAGCGTGGTTTCCGTATGGCAGGTTTCTACCTGTCTGTGCACATCCAACATTTTCCAATGATGTGGAGGAGGATGGGTAGAGAAAATAGAGAACTTTGAGGGGCTTTTAGAATATTGGAGTTAAAAAAACAAACGTTTCCTTGTCACAACTCTGTGTCAGCTCATGTCCGTGCAACCATCCTTGCATAAAGTATAACCAAGGAATAAGTCAGCGTACTAATAATCTCGCGGTGGCAATGTTACCATGACAATATTTGCCATGGTGCAATTTAGACACACAACATGTTCAATATTAATAAAGCCTCTGCAGTGGGTGGGGCTTCAGGAAGTTGAGCATGTTGTTTGGGGGCCAAGCAATCGGCCCGTTCTGAACGAGCATGCTCTCCGAGCGGCTACGCTCTAAACAGGCACTGCACTAGTAAATGAAAATTCTGACCTGCTGCTTAGATTCATCCTGTGGGCAACATAAATATGTGTTCCAAATTTCATGGCAATCCAATAGTTGTTGAGCTATTTTAGTCTGAACCAAAGTGGCCAACATTGCCATCCCTACAGCCATGCTGCTTTTCATTTTTTCCTTACCTGCTGGTAAATAAAGTAACACATCGAATCACTTGGGTCTAATAGCTCAATCTGAGAGCTGCCAGCGCTCGTATTTTTAAAAGCTCTACCTATACTTTCATTAGTGCATATACAGCCACCTCTTGCCATTGTGGCCCTCTCTATTGTACTGTATGCCATTCACCTTTCATTTGGAGCCCACGCTCCATAGGAGACAATAGAGCAATTCTGCAGCAAAAGCAGGTAATCTTTATGGAAGGCCTGGAAACAATGGGAGCCGGGGGGGAGTTCACATGGTAATAAGTGGACAAACCCAGGAGCAATTAACTCTGTTGTAATCCCATTGAGTTCAATCAAAGCGAGCAAGTAGTACTTTCAGAATAAAGGGAGAAATTAAGAGCCAAAGGAAATGAATGACTTTGAGTGCAGCACCTGTAGAAATGGATGCAGGGGACAGCTTCAACAAATGAACCATTTCAGGCACTCAGGAGGCATTTGAACCTGGGTGAAATGCTCACAGAGAAGAGGGAATTTAATCAGCCTGGCTCACTTTAGGTCTCTAGTCATGGAACAGTTTGACTCAAGTTTAATACAAGATTTTGCATCGAGAAATGAAACCAGACTTGAAAGCAGAAATGTCAGGGTTTTGTGGAACCACTTCTTTAAAAATCCTTTTTGGTCTTAAAGTGATCTATGAAAGCATCTACTCTAAATGACAGACAATAAATGTTTTATTTGCTGTCCAAATCCAAAAGTGGCAGAAATGTTTAATCAATGAGAAAGCTTTCATATTTCCAGAAAATTGGTCAGCACTGCTGTCATACAATAAGAGCATTTACCAAGTCTGTCCAGAACAAGCCTACTAGTGTCATATGAGACAGTCATATTCTGAGGTTCTCAGTTTTCCCAGAGCTTAAGAAATCCAAATCCAGTTATGGATTTAGTGTTTATTGAAATGAGATGCTTTCAGGATATTTGAATATGTGACCAGACCTTCTGTCATGTAAAGCATTCCCATAAGGGGAGGGTCAATAGGAAATCATTGTATGGGGAAATACATTGCTACATGTTATATTGACTGGAGGGTCTGCTGGAGGAACTGTGGAGACATGAATATAATGAAAAATCAAAGTTTTCATCAGCATCCGTTTTCTTTGACATGGAGGGCAGAATGATCACCATGCTGGCCTAACAATATTTAAATCTTTTTCACAGTGTTAATTAAATGTACTAATATATTGATTAATGTATCATTGTTTTTGATCTCAAACTCGTCAGGTATGTCAAATAACTCTGGGAGTTCTTTTTTGACCTTGGCCCCTTTTTCTTCTGAGCACATTAAAACCCTTGAAGACATGATCCCGACCAACATTACTGTCTTCAAGAGGCTGTGGCTGGCTCAGTCTTAAAGCTAGAGTGAAGACATTGGTATGGTGTGAAACTAGAAAACCTGAGGAATCCATTGATACTAACCATGTCATCCAAGGTAAGACTGGCATGTGCATTTCAAAAGGGGTCCCTTGACCTCTGACCTCCATTTTGTATAGTGAGACCACTGTTTTGACTTGATCTCACTGTATAAAATGACCTGTGGTGACCTCTAGTATAATCACAGCCTCATCAAACTTTACAGCCACAATCTAGAGACCTAGAGCATGCAGAGGATGGGTGGCTTTTAAAGCTAGACTAACAATAAGGGGGTTTCTGATTTGGCATTTTGGAGGGAATTTTGATAATTTCTATAAAGTTTTGAGTGGTAAAAAAAGGGTTAAATTTAGCATCAAATCTGTGTAACAAATGGTATCAACCCCGCAATTTATGTACAAAGGCAATACTCTTTAAAAGTGAAATATTCTCTATTACCGTGGAAAAATAGAAGTTATCTTTGCTTATGATGAGATGATATTCTGCTGGTTCATCAAAAGTTGAGGCCTGTAGCAGAGTGTCACCAGTGTTTCCAGTAACAGCAGTGAAGCAGTGGAGAAGGACAGAGAGTGTTCAACAAGGTTACAAGGCCATGGGCGACAGGATCGCAGCAGGGCCACAGAGCAGATAGTATTGATAATATGGGAAATGTGATCGCCTTTAGTCTGCGCTTTTTCATTTGGGGAACAGAGGATGAGGGAGATAGAGAAATCAGAGGTAAGACAGGGGGAGTGTGTAAGGGATCCTGCTCGTCTCTTAGCGTCTCGCTGTATCCTCCTGCAGTCTGCTGTTGTAATCAGTGAAGCAGCGACAGCCATCCTGTCTTACTGCTGCTTGGCTGCCACTCCACAGTCTATTGATGGGAGTTTGGGGCGGCCCAGACCAGCACTTTCTCATCTGCCACTGGAGTCAGTCCGTCTGTCCGGTTCACATCCAAAAATGGGACTCTGACTTGAATCCGAGAAGGCGACTGGGGGAAAGGCCATAGTTTGAGTATCATATCAACTAATAGATAAAACTATCTTACTTCAAGTGAAGAATTGGAAAGTGGAACCAAGTTTTAAACCAGACAGATTAATGCTGCTTATATTTTGTGCTCAGTGGTATTGGGACAAATGTATGGTTCCACTTGTCTGCTTGCAATTAAGGACCATACTATACACAAACAGAATTTTATCCCATTTACCAGAGCAGAGACGGAGCACAATTAAGTCCCACCCACATCGGAGGGGAAAACAATGACTTGCTCTCCACTGACCTTGCACTGAATGTGCCTTCCTGTCAATTTTGATGCCTTACCAACAGGATAAAACCATAACAAAATTTGTATTAGCTGCTTAAAACGAAAGTGAGCCGTCAACATAGAACGGGAAAACTAGGGGACAATGTCAGTTTTTCTGTAAGGATAGCTAAAGCATTTTGACAGTAAGCAACTTGTGTTATAGTGGAATGTGGATAAATTGGAATGCTTTGCAGTATTACATTAGTGGGTGCCTTAGCTGACTATGGTAGCTTGCTAACACATATCTAAAATTAGCTTGCTAACAGTTAAGTTCATCATCTTCCGTCATCAAACATCATGATTCTAGTTATCAGCTGCACCCTTGATAGACACACAATGCTAAAATTGTCCTTTGCTAAAACCAGATGTCTTTAGGTAACTACAGGAATTTTGTTAGCATTTCAGCACTTGGTGGCATAATGTGGCACCAATTGTTTTCCCTTCTGGCATGTGTGGTTTATGAGTATGACATATTGCACTTTGTTTCTATGAAATACCATCCAGGAAGTCCAGTCGGCTTATCAAGGGTGACCATATTTTCAAACCCCCAAACTGGCACCCTTAAGTGTACCATGCACATGCACACGGGCAGGCGCTAAGGGGCATTTTCATCAGGATGGCTAACTCACAACTGTGGCGCATTTGAGCACAGGGTTGGATCAGAAAGAGGGCATTATTATAAGGGGGTGCATCAGAGGCTGTGACAATCAGGATTCACATTCAAATTCACTATTTTCTCCCTCTTTAATTATCTATCCCTGTCATGACGCACAGACAGTTTGGGAGTCCTGTAGAGAGTTTCCCTCAGAGGTAACATATTGTTTTCTGGACCTACGTACATTATTTTCACTGTATTTTCATCAGATGCCAAAACACTGCACAACAATAACACTCACAGACCATTACAACTCTGGAAAATTAGCACAACGACAACAATTGTATTTTTCTTCACTATAGTCATGACAAGGATAGTCACTGTAGAAATATGCAGTTAAAGGTACTCCACTAGGAACATGTGATTGCATGCATGTGATTGGCTAACACTGCCTTCACCAATGATGTTGCTTCGCAGCAAAGGTTCAGTCTGATTTAACTTGCTGCCGGCATTGCTTTGTTGGCAAAGCTGCCAGCCTGGTCTCCTAAAAATTACATTCCAAACACAAGGCTTTCATCCAAGAGATTGCTGTTCATGTCCTGTGTGTTAAGTTTCACTTTCACATTAGAAGCAGCTGTTCGTTGGTGTCCCATTTTCTCAACATCCAGTTTCATTTTCACTTTCCAAATGTTGAATGTGTGAATTTCTCCACTGTGAGACTAATACTAAGACTAATAAACAAATATCTTATCTAATCTTATCTTGTAGTTTTAAGCCTGTGTATTTTTTTCCTAAACCTAACTAAGTGGTTTTGTTGCCTACACTTAAAATGATGCCAAGAGTAACTTTACTGGTTTAGTGAGTATTTGTGGCAGCAGATGTATATGTGTGATTCAGACAAAATAAACCACTGTGTGTTCATGGTATCAAAGGATAATGTGATCCACTGCAACAGTGTGGCTGATGTCTTTATCTTTAAAAGTTTTTGGATATAGGTAAAAAAAAAAAAGAAATGATTGAGTCAACTAAATGTCTTTTTATATATAACCACAACCACACTCTTCAGTTTCCTAAACTTAACCCGCCATTAATTATAGAGGTGGCAGATCAAATGAATGAATTGGTTTTGTATCTGTTTTATAGATTATCCACTTTAGAAGAAAATGAAAACTACCTCTTGTGTCATTTAAGTAGCTAGCACCAATTTTCATGCTAAGTGAAATGAACAGAAACCAGTGGAAATGGGAATGAATGGAAACCAATAATTGCCTTGAAAGTATATAAATAAATCATATTTAAGAGTGTAAAATGATATAGTAAGAATATGTTTTGCAGTAATGCAATGGATATTTAAAATAAGGGAGCAAAGAGTTCCCTGTCCACACACCCAGTTAGCTTCACTTCCAACATGGCTACACTAAAGCTTAAGTAATGAGGCCCAATTTGACTCAATTAGGTGATGTTTGTGTTGATGGTTATTGAGTGTGTGTGTCGTTCGGCTCACTGGCCATCCTCCGGGACTCCCTGAGGCCACAGTGTGGATAATTAGAGTTCATGTGAGAGGGTTAACCCACCTCAGTGGGCGCAAGAGAGCAAGACAGCTCACTGCTGCACCTCGCTTTTGATGTCTGGCCAGCTCTCTCTCCCCACTATCTACCTGAATGTCAACCAATTGGGACAGTGCAAGGGCTTGACATTATGTCTGCGGGTTATCATTATATGTATTTTTTTTTTCACCTGATCGATTGGCTCTGGTCTGCAGTGGTGCTTCTGGGGGTAACTGTCACTGCTAGTTAGGGATTGACCAGTGGGTATCATTAAGAGCAAGAGCGCCTGCTTGGGGGAGGCTTTGTTGTGGGGAGGGGTTGTGAAGAAGCCAAGCCTTTCTCTTTTAGCCTCCTGGACTTAGCTGACCTTTCACTTAGGGAGCAGCTGGAGCTGAGAGATATTTAATTGAATGGAGTCTTCAGATGTATTTTGGAGAGAGCAGAGGAGATACCGCCTTCTCAAGACCAAGCAAGAGTGGGGAGACAGAGACGGAGAGCGCGGGGAGGGAGAGTTTGCTTGACCTTCAAAGCCTAATTGATAGGCTTTTCATAGACCTTGTTTGAGATGTGCGTGGTCCCTGTTGTTCAGCAGACCCTTACAACTCCTGCAGAAGTACAAAGTCAACCGCAGGTAGGGAGCCCCCAGTGGCCCGCCGCAATCAATAGCCGCCGGCTCGGCTAACGAGAGCTGCAGTCACTCTTCAGCTTTCACAGGCCCCATTAACAGGCAGCACCCAGCCTAATTCCACAGCCTACACTGATTAATGTGGAGAAATACGGGGCAACAGCAACATTATGAAACAGCCTGGAGAATAACTGGTGCTTGTATTCAGCAGAATAAGTCAAAATAGAACAGCAAAATGATGCATTTGGTGCTTGATTGATTAGGAGAGTTGAGTTAACAAACGAGAGGCTACATCAAAACAAAAGCAGCCTTGCACTGTGCGCCGCTTCACTCCACCCAGTATTTCTCCCTCCATCTCTTTCTTTCTCTATCTGCCTCCCTGTTTATTTTAGCTTGCTGAATTTTGATAAAACAGAGCAACACAGCAATTCAATTTCCTTCACGCCACAGAGCTGCAAGGTAAAAGGCTGAAGCTTAGTGTCTGTTGGCGACAGGGGAAGTTCAGGAAGAGGAGGAAGCTCTGGCCTTATTGTCTTTGAAAAGTGATTTAATTAGAGCTCCCCCCACCTCCTTCCTCCATCACTCTGTCTCTCTGTGGAGCCAGCAGAGATATATGAGGCTCCGGCGGAGGCAGCAGCCTTGGACGCAGAGAAAAGATTTCTGAGGGATCATGTACGGAGATCAACTGATAAGCAGCTAATTTTGTGTACTTATGGGAGCAAACGATTGCACAGCCGCCCCCCTACACACACTTCCCCTCCCCTCCCGGAATTCCTCCAGCCGAGAGGATGAAAGCAGGGAGTGGAGCCCAGATCTGAGGCTGTTTCGGCCATTAATGCTGATCTCCAAAATTAAAGATTTATACCACTTGATAGAGCTCAGTAGCAACAGCACACACACCGGATAAAGAAGGATGGGGGGTGGGAGGGGAGCTTTCTCCTTTAAGGCCTTCTTTAAAGTATTTGAATGGGAAAGGGGAGTGGGTGGGGGGAACACAATCATGAAGAACCACTTTTCAGCTAATTGGAATTTCTTGAATAAGTTAGTAGTGAAAGATGTTTAATTTGGGAAATGAGTGATCTCTCCGACATTTTGATGGGAAATTAAAGAAGAGAGGACTCATAAACTCAGCCAGGATCTAAAACATCGTCTACATGCTGATTGATTCCACATAGCTCAAATCCTTACATGGCAGATGAGCCAATAACAAAGTTTACTTCAATAATATATATGAACATGGAGAAATGTTTAAAGGTTTAAGTCTGATGATATTCTGTTTTTTTTAATATTGTCAACAATTCCCATGAATAGACATAGAACTAATCATTTGGGGCGGCAGTAGCTCAGTCTGTAAGGACTTGGGTTAGGACGCGGATGTCACGGGTTCAAGACCCCCATGGACCAAGACCAACTGGTTACTGGAGAGGTGCCAGTTTACCTCTTGGGCACTGCCGAGGTGCCCCTGAGCAAGGCACCAAACCCCCAACTGCTCTGGGCGCTTGTCAGGAGCAGCCGCATCACTCTGACATCTCTCCATTGTCGCATGTATATGTACTGTGTGTGAAAAATAGAGTGTAAAACTGAATTTCCCCACTGTGGGACTAATAAAGGAAAATCTTTCTTTCTTTCTTTCTTTCTTTCTTATTTACTACTTACGACTACTACCAAGTATTGTGTGTATACTGTATATACAAGGTGACATGTTCCTTCATTACCACGAACACACACTGTAGTTTATTTTGACTCAGTACCACATACACAGTCCTGCTGCTACTAATACTCATTAGCACCAAAAGTGGATTAATCCACCACTGAAAATAGCCCAAAACAAATGCACTATTTCCCCCTGTTTGAGTAACATTTGCTGAAAATAACAGTGGCCACCATTTATTTTTTTGTTTTTGTCTTTGCTTTGGTTTTTCTTCAGGAAATGACTGAGCGTTTTTTTAACGATATACTTTATTTGTGACTGGGGCAGAGTTTTATTTAACATTTCACAATACTAGTGCAGATATGATAATATGCCAAAATAATGAATCATCTCCATGACAACTGAGCAAACATTCTCTGCTGATGAAGGCCGTGATATATGACTGTAAGCTTTGGAAATTTTCCAGTGAGTGGACTTTTTTTCACAAAATAAAAATGTTTTACCACAATGTTTTTGTCATGCAAAAGAAGTCATCAAGTAAAGCTGCACTAATCAATAAATTAGCAATAAATTATCAGTGAATCAAATTACTCTACAGTACCCCTCAGCTTCACAGTAGGGGTGTAATGCACAGCTTATATCTGTATCTGTCTATGTTACAGAAATATCTGTATTCCTAACTGGACAGCAGGAGGTTGTCTCATATTGTCTGATGTTCATTTTAGGCATCAAATTGTTTTTGACTGTCATTTAAAGGTAAAATATGTAACAGCTGTTGGTTGCTGTTAGGAAACACATAACATTGAAAGTTGGCCCCTCCTCTTCAGCTCAGTGAGAGAGAGGTTAGAACTGGTGGAGCGAGCTGTTGAGCAAACAAAGAGAGAGAGAATCAGAGAAATTAAATGCCCAGAAAACATCCTGAACACACACACACACACACACACACGCACACACACACACACACACACACACACACACACACACACACACACATATATATATATACTGTATATTTATGTATAAGGGATGGGAACGGTTCGGGTAGAAATCTGAACCATGTGGTGGTTTGGGTCATGTATGTATTGTTCAAATCATTTGAAACAGGTGATGCCGAATGTGTATTTTTTTCATTGCGTTTATTGTTACATTAGAATTCAAGGCCTATGGAAGGAGGCTGGGACATGGTGGACAGGGATATGTGCTATAACACATGCGCAGTGTAACTCAAGCTGAGGTTGTGCGTTGTGATTGGCTCAGTTTCGACGAGGGCGGACCAGATTTTACTGCACATGTTTCTCAACCACCACCACTGTGCTTACACTACCACAGCTATTATCTCGTCACCGCACGTTAGCTCACCAGCTAACAGCGAATGGTAAAGATGTGTAAACTATTTAGTTGTAAATGACTTTAGTTCCTTCTAGTCAGCAGTGATCAGTGGTTGTGTTCGGGGAGTTTATTGTGAAGGGTAGAACAGTAGCAGTGAAGCGGTAATGTCCTGTTATTGACAAGGGTCCGAACTACAGAGCCTCCCTGTTATTAATATATTATCCTCATAAAGTTTAGGACCCTTGACTACACAAGCTAAAGCTGGCAGTAGGCTCTGTAGTCTGACTGTTTAGGTTAATTTATCATTTATCTTAGTAGTAAACTCATCAGCTGCTGAGACAAAGCAGCTCCTCCTCTCTACCAGCGGGACCTGTAGTGGTTCACATCAGCAGAGGAAGGAGGACAGAGGACAGAACAGGAGGAAGGAGTGATAATGTCTGATGTCTGCGTTCTTCAGTTTTATAAGCTTCACTCAGGGAATATGATTTATTTTATTTTTGCTTTGCTGCTGTAAACATTACTGTTGCTGCTCTAGAAACAACATGTGTCCTAGTTGGATTTAAATATTTAATTCTAATCTGGTTCTTTAAAAACAACCAGGCTGACATAAGTGTAGCTAATATACACACTTCAATATGTTTTATTTATCACAAGTCATATCATCATTGTAATACTGAAAAAATGTTATTGCACATCACCGATTTTCCTTATGTATTGCAAGCCTAATATATATATTTGAAAAAAAAAAAACATTTGAATACTGATTTGGAGGTCAATTAACAATTCCTCATATGGTGCAGGCCTAGTATATGTTACTGTTTTTATGTTACTTTTTGTTGATGGCCTGAGGCTATAGTTTGTTTTTATTTATTAATTCTTTTTAAATAACATAGTGGCGCTTTTCTTTTAGATCAAAAGTCCAGAAGTGTTTTGTTCCTTATGTTAGTCTACTGTTGGGAAGACAAATAGTTGTTGACTTATTTTGCCAAAGAAATGAAAAGCATGTTCAAATTAAAAATGGCCTCCTTGCTGTACTATAAACAAACAAAACTGAAACCATGACCACAAAACTGTGATATGAACTGAACCATATATATATATATATATATATATATATACACACACACACACACACACACACACACACACACACACACACAAATAAAATTCCCAGTGCCATGTCTTCAAGGCGCTTGGGGATGAGAGCCACAGATGGGAAGTCACTGAGTTTTGAAAGGCGGACTAACACATTGTTGGTTGTGGTCATTTCAAAGAGATTTTCGAAGAGAAAAATATAGAGCTACTTAATATCAGTCTTACAACCTGCGAAATCCATTGTGTTTCCATGCTCTTTCCCTCCATCCTGGACCTTAATTTTATACACAGCACTTCAGATCGCTCAGCAGTGTCTCTGACAAATTCACTGTAATATTTGCAAGCTAACTTTCACTCTTTTCATTTCCCGCTTTTCAAGTCTGTCACTCTTTTCTTCCTCTAGGGTTAGCCAATCATCGTGACATGATTATGCATATCAAACAAATGGAACATGGAAAAAATATCTAAATTACCCATGAAGAAATACTTTATGCCTACCACTCCTTGTTTTATTCATATCCTTTTTTTATTCCGTTTTCTTCAAAATATGAGCGAACACTATCATGGGACATCATCTGTGCAGACCCAGTGGATCCATGACAAACATGAATCAACAGCATCTTATTAAGGATGACCTTGATACTCCATATTTAGTTTAGCCTGCCAATCAAAAGGCAGTCCCCACCCATGTTTTCTCATTAGGCATTAGACTGAAGAAGGAGCGAAAATTCTGCATACAATTCATCACTGTTTGCACCAGGAAACCATCAAAGGTTGGTCTGGCCAATAAAGTGAAGTTAACCCTGGCTAGAGGGTGTGGCTGCAGAGTCGACTGGACAATGGTGGGGGACTCATGGGGGTCCATGGAAACAGAGCAGAGAGACGACAGTGTTCTTTGTGAGGGGCGATCCTTCAATGTTTAATCAAAGCGCCGATCTGGCACGTTGTTAGTTTTCACTGCACTCGCCTCTCTATGTCTTTCTTCACACTTATGTCCTTCAGAAAGATCAAAACGCCTGGATAATATGATCTGTTGCCAAGTTTGATAATGAGCGTCTAAATGAGTTTGGCCCATTAAATGTACCTCTGGATAATGAATAAACCATTCACCTAACAACCCTGATGTGATCTCTAATTAGGTTATGTGAGGGGGAAATTCCACTGCTGCTCCAGCACTCTTCACACAAGCATCTCACAATTAAAGACATGGTGTTATGAATATGAGAACTACACAAAATGAAAACCTGTTCATCATACTGTAAGAAGCAACACACAGAGTTGAATGTCAATACCTATGCCCTGGTTAAGTTTATAACAGCTTTATGACAGCTTTGGTTGTATTTTGTAGCTTTGACCATATTTATCAGTTGAAACCTGAGCAACCAGAAGATCAGAAAGGATTGGAACAAACCAATCATTTGTGCAGATTATCTAATCCACTTTATGTGGAGGGTAAACTGAAAGTGAGCACACCTGAGATGTTTCTAATAATCCCTCACTGCACAAAAAATAGTATGCATACAACTACAGTAAGAACAGTTGAAGCAGTTAGTGGGTCGATATGTTTTTGTCCAAATTCTCATTGTTTGAAAAATTGCTGGTGTTAACTTTCATAAGAGGAAAAGCATTTTTTAGTGGGAATGGGTTACAGTGACCAACGTCACCTGGCTCGTTTAAATTTCAAGTTCTGAGAAAAAGCATACAATGAAGGCTTTTATTCCTAGAAATATCAGTCTTGAAAATTACCCCCCACCCCCGACCACTTCCACAAACTATGATAATGGCTGATGTTTAATGCAGTAAGAGTCCCAGTCTGGGAATATAAATGGGCAAGTACAGGAAAACGTGGCTCCCAAAGGAACAAGGAATAAAAATTCTAACCTGTATTCCCAAAATTCACAAACATCCAGTGTGCGTTCAGATATTGAGAACATACAAATTGTACTGATGAAATCAAAGGAAGCTGTAGCAGGACAGTTTATCTGTCTTTGTACCACTACCAGGCCTCAGACCTTTACTTCTTTTCCATCAATTGTTAACAGTTTCATTTTAACAATGTACTCTATATATTCCAAGTCTATGTCAGTTTTCATACAGGGCGAGGCTCTATCTGAATGTGTTCCTGACAATATGCCCCCTTGAATTTTAAATTTGGGAGAATGTACACATTTATACACAGACTCATGGTGTCAAGTAAATAAAAAATAAGATCAGACTGAAATCGTTGCAGGAGAGAGGAGAGGCCTGAGAACAGAGACTCTACCAGCTGGAGGAGTTCACTGTGTGTGTGTGTGTGTGTGTGTGTGTGTGTGTGTGTGTGTGTGTGTGTGTGTGTGTGTGTGTGTGTGTGTGTGTGTGTGTGTGCGTGTGTGTGTGTGCGTGTGTGGTGGTGGTATACTGATGTAAGGGAACTATTGCAGGTAAACTGAGTGAATTGTTATGGCTGTCCTAATTGCTGGGGTGATCTGAGAGATGTGTAATTTATTTCAATTGCTTTTTGACATTTGGAGAACGGCTTCTGCAGTGATTGTGCCTGAGCTCTCTGGCCAGTAATTATTCAATTACACAAGCTAATTGACACCCTGTGTTGTCTTTTATAGGTTGATTTATTGGGTAATGGTGCTGCCTCTAAAAAAGCCACTTCACCCTTGCTCTTTAAAGTTCATGCTTGTTCTATTCACTGGGTACTCGACTGGCCCACAACAATAGAGAGAACAAAGTTTCATCATGTTTTTGATTGCAGCTGTTGATTGTTATAAGTGTTTTTTACATGAACAGTGAGTGCTTTAGTATACTCCTCGAGCTCTCCAGCCATTGTTTGGTAAGCCCTGAATCCATGAAGCACCATTGAAACCACAATGTCACTAGGAGACTGGAACACATGGGTGTCTCATAAAACTTTTCAAATAAGGCTCAAACTCTGAAATGCTGGAAGTGAGAGCCTTCTGGTTTGTACAGCATTGACAAATCTGAAACTTCAGAGAGCACAACCACACCAGTTTGGTGATGGTTAGGTTGGTTTGCTGAATGTCACCAATGAACTGTTTGGTTGGAAGTGAACTGAGACCCTCCTTTTCAAGTGACCTCACTGTGGTTAGTTGGGCTGCACCATTCAAGCCTAAATGAACTAACTCAAGCACACCAGAGTTTGAACCACGTCAAACAGGTTAAGTGTGAGAGCATCTTAATCTTTAATGGTTTTGGCCTTTTATTGATTAAAGGTCTCTATTCACTGTGTGATTTTCAGCTGTCCAACGCTGACAATCATCAGAGAAACATGGTGAAATCTTTGGCTGTCATCAGTAATTCTAGATTTTCACTTTGGATGTTTTGAAGCTGGGTTGTTCGAAGTATTATCCATAGTCAGTGTATTGCCTACAATAGATGATGGTCAGGATGACCCCGTATTGGAAACAGAGAGGAGTGCCAGCCCTAGAGCAAAGCAATGTACTACTGTGGAAGGGGGCAACAGCAAGACATATTTGAGACTACTAAAAAAATCAATATCAGTTGAAGTGTATGCTATATTACTACACTATGTACAATATTTTCCGATGGGGGGCTGATTATGGATTATGGCCATTATGGAGGTGTGACGACCAGTGCTACATTTGCTTTGGAGACCAAAGACATCCTGCATGAAAAAGTAAAACTGAGAGCTGAACTGAAGAAGTGACATTCTGGTGTCAGGGCTTTACGCAGTGTACAAGCAGGGCAGGTGATGTTGTTAAGGCAGAGTCATTTTTACATGTAGGCTACATGGCAGAAATAAAGCTTTTTGTTGTGCAGTAAATTCATCATCTGATGGGGTTTATACAGACTGTATGTAGCTGGCTTGCTTTTGGGACATGGTGTTGTGTTTTTGTTATATTAGTGCAGTGCTCATACAAAATATGCCTGTTCAGAACAGGCTAAATATCTGGTCTTTGGTGTTGCTGCTTGCAGCTTTCTCGAGAAACGCTCTTAAACAGCTTAACACTCCACACTGTGCTTCCTTGGGTCCTGAGCAATACACCTGCCCTGACATAGTTGCATCACACAAACCAAAGGGGCGGCTACTCAGAAACACAGGTTTGTCTGGTTCATGAAAAAAAACCTCTACCAGTCGGAGTCACTCACAGTCACAAACACCAGTGAAATACACTTGGTGGATGTATTAATTTCCAAATAGGCATATTACTTGCTTGCTTTGACATAACCACCATTGTTATAAACTAGAGCATGGTTATAACAAGTGGAAGTATTCTGCAGGTGGTAATGCTGTAAGTTAGTTTGACAAAAAGTTTATTAATACTGAGTATAACACATGTTCAAATTGCACCAAATTCAACAAAGCACTGTCCTAGCTAGCGACATAGCAATACACCTCCTAAGTGTGAAGTAGGTTGGATGAACTGTTCTTAAAATATGCAAAGGACATGCCCTCATACACATACACACATACTGTGCATACAGACAGACAGAGATTTCTTGTTTTATACTTTGATATTGCAGTTCTCCTCTGTCTCATCGTGTGCTATGGGCAGGGTAGTACTGGGAAAGAAATTCAGCCCTTTATCCACTGGGACCCTGCCTTTTGTTAAAGTCAGCGGCCATTTCAGCACCACAGTGAAATAGACAGCTCCTCTGCTCTCAGGTGCTGATGCTTGTTTTCATGCTTCAGCACTTTGAGTACTATCCATGGTCCTGATAGCTTTCTGTTTGACCTCTCTACTTTCTCCATACAATGGCCTAATAACTTAGACTGTAAAATTCGATACATTTTTGGTAAAATATATTTTTCACCTAATAGTGTGTGAGACTGTGTGTGTGTGAGAGAGTGATATGATATAAATATGGACATAACCTCTGTGATGTAACCCATAGCTTTCTGAAGAGCAAAAATAAAAACCTCATTACCAAAAAATGGGCAACAAGGTGGAGCGTGGATAGAGCTGAGGCGCACCAAATGAAGTTGCGGAAACACATAAGCTTGAAGCCACCAAGCTAACTAAGGCTAACAAGCTACGCTAAGAAGCTAGGCTGTGTCATGGAAGAGAAGGGGCTACATGCTATGCTGTGTAGCAGGCTGACATTAACTCTGCGGCTAACACATAAATAAAATAATACTAATGTTAGAAGTTCACTCACCGCTTACCATCACCATATTTCAATTTCCAGCTTCTTCCTAATTTCAGCTTCTTCCTAATTTCTCCTGACAGTTGTTGTGTCTACGTACAGTAGTCCTAGTCCTTTTATAACACATACACCTTCACTTTCTTTCTTTCATTTTCTTACACTTTTCATGGTATTTGCATGTGCTTCCATGATCATTACATGAAAGCTGGCTCAGCCTGTCCTGGTCAGTATAACAGCATGTAAACAGCATGGCTGTTTTCTCTTTGCATGTAAATGCTAGTTAGTTGCTCCCCCATTTCCTCCTTTGTCTCCCACACAGTTTTAATGACTTGGAGAAGAAAGTTTCCTCCTGCACACAACTCTTCAAAATAATAAATCACAGGATTTCTGTTCACGTTAATTGACATTTGACAACACCATTTGCATAATGATTCAAAACAGCCTCAAGGGAGATGCTTAAGAGGAGGGAAACATTATGGATTTGCTAATTAGTCATCGTCAATTCTTCTGTGTTGCTGCAGTCGTTAGTCTTGGTGAACTAACTTGATCAGACAACCATAGCTTTATGACAGTCGTCATCACTATTCAATCATTATTATTGCTGCTTTTCCTGGGCTGCTGAAACTACCACGTTGTAATATGCAAGACAAAACTTCCTGGTAAAGTTTTAAATCAGAATGTATAGCCTAATCAAATGAAGCCTCGTCAGGTTTATTTATATAGCCACCCATAAAAAGGAATCACTCAAAGGCTTGATGTGGCTATGAAAACAAGCTGCATCTGACATATTCGTAATGAGAGGTTAAATAGTATGTTTATATTTCCAACTCAGTCAAATTGTTTTCTGTTGACTGTAGACTGTTAAGTAACCGGTATGAGTTGTTCATTTTTCAGTGGCGGTTCAACCACTAGAAGCTGTGGGCATGTGTAATTTTATGTTCATCCAGAATGTATGAAATGGGTAGTCATCAGTGGTGTTTAATGTACACAGTGTTGTCTGTGAGTCCTATTTTGTGTAGTTTATGTTGGTGGGGTAAACTAGAATTTTGTTTTTAAGTTTAAATCTGGTGTTATGGGACATTGAGAAGGTGTTATATGGATGGTAATTCTTGGACCAGTAGTGGATTGTTGTCTATTGTAATTAGAAAATTGTAGATTTTGAAAAAAAGTTGCCTGATTTGCAGGATGTTGTTTGATGTTTAGGGTTTCAGAAAGTATTAGTGAGCCATCGTGAAATTAATTTTACAAATAGAGAATTCCAAATTTTCTTTCCATAAACTCAAGGCGAGTGATTTTTTTTTTTTCTGAAAGTCTGGATTGTGTCAGATTGGGCTACATTTCTATGAAGATTCGGGTTGTCCAGTGATTTGGTTTTATTTCCACCAAGTTGTCAGAGTTATTGCTATGAATGGAATTTTGAAACAGGTTAACAAATGGGAGGTCTAATATTGATCATTCTTGGCATTTATGTTGTTCTATGTATATCCAGCAATGGGTGTTGTGATTGTTAATTTTCTTGTAAACATTTGGGTATACAGTATACTGAATATGATTTCCAAGGTGGTAAATTTTGGGAGGTTAGGCCTCCACGGTCTCTGGTTTCTGCAGATTGGATAATATGATTTGTGGTCTTTGTAGCTGTGTCATAGAATCCAACATGTTAAACCAATATGCATGTTGGTTGAACAAGGATCATAGAGAAAATGTAGTTTATTTTTGTTTATGCCATTTTTACTGCTGCTGTTCTTCCAATTAATAAGAATGGGTGACTTGTTACAGCAGGTGAGGTCTTCCTTTATGTTGTATATTTTTAGTTATGGTGCATAAACCCAAGTACATAGACAGCCCAGTTGCACAAAAAGACGTGTGAACGATAATGCACACGGCAAAAGAGTGTATCGCAGTTCTTGTTTTAGGTGTGACATTTGTATGCCATGTAGTCTTTACTGATTGCAATGAACGTGGATATGCTACATTCAGAGCTAGTGACACAGAATAAAAAGTGATAGAGAATGCTTATGGTGTGTAAAACTGATGAATTTCCCCTTTAACTCAATGTCCTTTTTCAAGCTTTTTTTCTGGAGCTTTCAGTCACATCTAATGATATAATGATAAAAGTGACTGGAGTTTGCTCAGTTGTCATGGGGATAGGTTAATTGTAAACTAAGGGAGTATTAGATACACCTCTGGTCAGCATTCTACGTTACCTGTACTGTAGGGGATTTTGTGGATTTAATGCTGTTATTAAATTAAGATCTTTCCACTCATTTGGTGCTTGCAGCATTGTTCCAGTATCCTGTTAATAATTTCTGCAACTGACGATCATAGGCCTTTATCCAAACAAAGTGAGGCACCCTTGTATCTGTGTATGGCATTTAGCTTCCATCACCTTGTTAGAGATAAGTGCAGCAATGAAATCATTCAACCTAATTGGCCCTGACATCTCTGTTCCACCATCATATTTGTGTTTGTTATTTCTCAGTACTGATGAGCTGAAAGAGGTTTGCAGTCTTGAAGCTCTCTGCTTTGAAAGCTGCCATTATGTGTTTGTTTTGGCTGTGTATGTGACTGGAGAGGTGCTCCAAACGCTCAGTATCCTAACTCAAAATAAAAGCTGTGACAAAAGATTCCAGCTTCACTGTTAAAGCCACTATGAAAAGAGAAAAGACTTGTCTCCTTATTGGCTAATGCTTCATAAAATAACACAATGACAGATTTGCCAAATAAAGCCAAATATGCATAAAGGTGAAATTTTGTTCTCCATTCTGCATGTTATAATTCCATTAATTTTACTTCCTGGAAATGTTTAGTTTTTCTTGTTCTTGCTCTTATTGATGTACCAGTAGGTGTTCATCAAAATATCAAGTAAATGCTGTAATACCTGAGCAGATCTTTGAGCAGCTGCTGCAACCTTAAATATTACGTATTGAATTTGACAAAATAATCTTAACTCAAGAGGGGCTGAGCCGACCACAAAGTACTGTTAAGGGCACAACATTTTGTGTCACCAGAGTCTTTTCAAGTCACCAGTCAATTATGTAGACTATAGCTATAAATAAGTAAGTGCAGCTAAGTGCTGTATTGAAGTGTGCTGTGCATGTCTGGAAAGAAATAATTGAGCTCACAGGTAGATGTAGAAGTAGAAGAACGTGTTCTTGCCTTGATCCTGATCTACTTTAAATGTTTGTGCCCTGTCACATGCCTGCATTGTCTGTGACAGGGCAGGTTTGGTTTTTGATAAACCATAACCAAGACCTTTCCTAAGCTCAACCATACTATTGTAACAGTTCAGTACACAGAGATATGGATTGAAAAGCAGGACTCAGCACCAAGGGACTTTCTTTGACAGGGTTGATCCTGGAGTCATGGAATTCACATAGGGGGAAGTCTCATGGTCCTGCAGAGACAAAAGCTAATCTCAGAAGGGCTGGTGACCTTGTGAACCATGAAAGTCGGGGTGCCTGTTTTTTGGGATTCCTCTTTTAATGAAAGATCCCAGTTGGAAAGCCAGACTTTTTGATAGGGCTGTAGTGTGGAGTTAGAATGGGGTGCCAGTCAGCAGTCATCCGGCAGCGGGCAGAGGTGTGTAGCACTGAAATTTTTTTCAAAATCCGGTAACAGGGGAGGTTTCTACCTGAAAGCACATTCAAATGGGGGTCACACCAATAGCAGAACTGGAAAGGAAGTTGTGGACATATTCTACAGCTGCTTGCTCCAAGATGAGGGGTTCTGGAGGCGAGGCAACAGAGGCTTGATTCTCTCTCCTGATTAAAATACTCAGTCCGGTCATTGATCTGGCGAAAAGCTGACAGAAGCACTGATTACTGCGCAACACTTGTTCCAGAACAGCAAAGTTAATTGTGGCCCATGATCAGAAACAATGTCCCTGGGAAACCATGGAGACAAAACACCAGACGAAACCCTACTTCCGTGGTTTCTTTGACCGAGGGGATATTAGGCAAGGGGCTGACGTGCGCAGACTTAAAGGATCTGTCAGCAATAGTCAGTATGGTAACATTACCTTCAGACAAGGCATTAGTTAAGCCAAATGGCATGGCATTAAAGGCTGTCTTTCACTCACCCCCCCTTCTGGATTCTAATGAAATGATGAGTGACATTTATGAGGTCCAGTTAAACAAAATGTAAATTTTCAAGTTTTGCTCAGTAGGGCCCTCTTCCCTAGTGGTGACTGCAAAGAAATGTTGGTGTCAGGGGCGCTGGAGGCAGACATTGATTTGGTCCAGGAGGGGGAACTGAAATGCTGAGGAAGAGAGTTGGGCAGTGGTTGCCCTCTGACAGCTGGCAAAGCAGACACAGGATCCTCTCTTCCCTTCTCTCTGTCAGACAAGTGTTGATACTGTGTCAGAAAAGGGCGACACGAGCCAGAGTCCCCAGAGAAATGCTCCAAGTCGGTGCGACGAGTCACAGATGTACTGGAGTCCTGGAGGACAGAGCTCTGATGGAGGACAACACTGTTGAACGTGAACCTGAAGCTGGTGGAACTCCTCACAGGTGGTTTGGAGGAAATGAATCATGATAGTTGGAGATCTCCTGAAGACTGGCCATGTTGGATGCGAGTTGCTGCTTGTGGCTTTCAGCACTTCCTGTCAGCTGAGTCTGTTCTGGCCATATCGTACTATAACAGCTCTGTACACAGAGGTGTGGACTCAAAAGCAGGAGTCACATAGGCATAGCAGTGGAAAGCAATCACTTGTTTATTTGTTAACAAGCCTGAGTCAGAGATTGGCAACATGCGATCAGCCAGTGAGGGCAAACAAAACAGGCAAGGGACAGGTCCTGGAAACAGGATACAGACAGGCAAGCAGGAGCAAAGGCTTGAACACTAAGACTAAGAAGTACATCAGGCAATCTGGCCAATGACTATGGAAAGAGGGCAGGTATATAGGGATGCAAATTAGGGAATGGGAAACAGGTAAGATTAAAGCTAATGTTGATAATCATGAGAAACTGGTTACAGTACAATTGATTTAAAGATTATCCAACTTAAAAACCCAGCCCAGTGTTGTCAACTCTTTTCCAATTAAAGTAGCTAGCAGCACTAGCTCCAAAAGACCCTAAAGTCACCAAGTCAGCAACACCGACAGTCCATCTCTTCAGGCCTCCCTCCAAAGACACTCCACTAAATTATCATTATGAACATAAACATATAATAATCAACATAAACAACAAATATGGCTATTGTTAGTACTCACAGCTGTCAAGCTAGCAGCTTTTGGAAGACTCCAGGGAAGCACAATGAATGCACAGGCAGAGTGCACACTAGAAGGCAGATAGGTAGACAGGTAGGTAAGGTTAACATTGTCTGGCAATGTTAGCTCACTTGTGGTTATTTAGCAGAGTTGACTGTAAGTGAATTGATGCACACTAGTAGTTTCTTTCAGGTCTATCTTTGCAGGAGCACAGTAATTGGTCTGATAGAAGGCTCAGCAGTGACTAAGGGCAAGAGTCACAGCTTTACTGTCATTGCTAGTGTTCATCCCAACACTCTGGACACTAATGGATTTTCATGTTGATATTGAACATATTCACTATTTGTTAGGCCAAGTTAAACACTGGACAGCAGGAACAACAGAGATTCATTTGGGCAATCTACCAACTCTACTAAATATGCAGAGGTCAAATTTCATGTATGTATCTGTATATACAGTATATAACAAATATAGTAAAGATTAACGTGGCGACACCAATGGTTACTGGTGTTACAACTGCGTTATATTACTACACGTCCACCTTTCTGGGACACTCCTTGAGCAGCTGCTTTGTCAGAACAGTTGGTTTACACTTTACATTGCAGCCAAACAAACTCACATTGTTTTAATAAAGAAGTCAGTCAATAATCTGCATTTTTCCATCATGTGATGAGTCATTTCATGCTACGCACTGCGAGTAGTACCTAGGATGTTAATGATTGCTTAGACTGACAAAGTGCTACACCATAAGACAGTGATGTATCACGTTTGTTGTCAGTGTTCTGTCGTAGTACTGTTTGGGCAAACATCGAGATGTAGCAATTTACTCCATCCATACCATCCATCCCTGTGCTTTTCCCCCTGAAAGAAGACTTGATTTAGTTATTATAGAGTTAACAGTTCATGTAAGAGTAACAAGCGTTACACTATAACTATAAAGGTTAGGGGACAATTGTCATCATGCAAGGTTAGTGGGAGATTGTGATCATGTTTGAAAGCGATCAACTTTGACTGCTGGCAGGAGACAAGATGCAAGATGTCGCCTCCACTGCCAAAGTCAAACAATTGTTTTTCAGGAAAAAAGTAAACCTGCAACAAGCAATTTAAGAGACAAAATAATCAATGTTGTCATTTTCTGGTGAGGACAGTCTCATTCAACTGCTGTGATGTATTTGGCAACATCTTTGCTTTTCTATTTGCAGTTACGCTGATATTTGTTCGGCGCTTGCTGTGTTATTCCATATCCGATCTTTTCATTGTTTTCCTACAAATTCGCTCCAGATACTGGAGCTACAAGAACACCAATGTACCATTTTCCTTCTATTCCATTCCTCCAGCTGCTCCATAGAGGAGAGAAATTAGTTGAGGAACCAATAGAGAAAGTCCCCCAAACATGGGTAAAGTAGGCTATTTATACTCTAGCTGAATGTGAAGGCCAATGTTATTTGGTGGGGTTAAGGAAACATAACCATTGGAAAGAGCGACTGCTTGAGAAGCTGTGAAATAATTTCCTGTCAAGGGCATAAAACGGTTCTCAATTGAGGTAAACATTTCTACTTTCAAAAGCAATTTATTTTCTAACAACCGCTGAAAGCAGACAACATATCTTATGTTCCCTTTCCTTGAATTTTCATTTATGCCACTCCCCACTCCTCCCCCCATTTCACAAGTGAGTGTTTACCGCCCGCTTGCAGCCATGACTAGAGCTGGGGTCTGGAGACTGGCAGTGAGAAATTGCCTGGTTTCTGAGTGGATTTGGATTAGGGTCAATGCAATGTGTTATTTTGGGGGAAAATACCTTCATGGCTTTCCATTGATTTTTTTCCCTCTTTTTTATATCAATTAAGACGAGAGAGATGGAATATGGCAAATGTTTGCAAAAATGGGATGACTGCTAGTGTGGGGCTACTACATACTGCTAAGTTACAATGAGGCAATTGGCCTTTATACACAGTATGTAGACACATTGATTATATATGAAGGACATCTTTTATGTTGAGGTTGTACATTTAATGTCATGTATATACATATTTATTGAGCGCAACTTTTGAATAATAAAATGGCATGATCTTCCTCTTAGGAAGACAAAGCTGTGCATGTGCAATAAAACACACCTTTGCTCAATCAGCCTTATGGATTTTGTTGCAACAGTCTTACTTGGTCTGGTATGACTAGAATAATTCAGTATGAATTATATACTGCCATGTACTAAAACTGATCTCCATAGAAATTATGTCTATATGCTAATATGCAACAGTAAATACATTTTGACTAAAAAAAAGTCATGCTTTGTGAAAGGTTCTTCATTCTGTATCCAGCATTAATATATCACCAACTACTGTCCATGTAAAGATATAGGGGAGCAATGTCTACCTGAGTCTATGATATCAGCATTAATTTATTATCATCAACTATTGTCTATGTAAATATATAGAGGAGTAATGTCTACCTGAGTCTATGATATCAGCATTAATTTATTATCATCAACTATTGTCTATGTAAATATATAGAGGAGTAATGTCTACCTGAGTCTATGATATCAGCATTAATTTATTATCATCAACTATTGTCTATGTAAATTATTATATTATATTATTATATTATAGAGGAGCAATGTCTACCTGAGTCTATGATATCAGCATTAATTTATTATCATCAACTATTGTCTATGTAAATATATAGAGGAGCAATGTCTACCTGAGTCTATGATATCAGCATTAATTTATTATCATCAACTATTGTCTATGTAAATATATAGAGGAGCAATGTCTCCCTGAGTCCATGATAACAGCATTAATTTATTATCATCAACTATTGTCTATGTAAATTATTATATTATATTATTATATTATAGAGGTGTAATGTCTACCTGAGTCTATGCTATCAGCATTAATTTATTATCATCAACTATTGTCTATGTAAATATATAGAGGAGCAATGTCTACCTGAGTCTATGATATCAGCATTAATTTATTATCATCAACTATTGTCTATGTAAATATATAGAGGAGCAATGTCTACCTGAGTCTATGATATCAGCATTAATTTATTATCATCAACTATTGTCTATGTAAATATATAGAGGAGCAATGTCTACCTGAGTCTATGATATCAGCATTAATTTATTATCATCAACTATTGTCTATGTAATTTATTATATTATATTATTATATTATAGAGGAGTAATGTCTACCTGAGTCTATGATATCAGCATTAATTTATTATCATCAACTTTGTCTATGTAAATATATAGAGGAGTAATGTCTACCTTGGTTTATATTATCAGCATTAATACATACATACATTACAAAGATGCGTGTGAGAGGGCCACTAAAAATAAAAAAAAATAATAAATAAAAAGCAGAAATAAAAAAACCTTGACTGACTTTTTAAATATAACCAGATCCACTATCTTTCTTTAACACAATAATTTCAATAAACTAACCCTAACCTTGTGAGGGTCAAAACCTTGGTCTTCAATGTAAAAGTCCTGTGTTTTGTACATCCACCATTCACCTTAACCAACTCCTAAGACCTCCTTTGCTGCTCAAAAATGTAATATTTTCTGGACCGAAAAAAAGTTTCCAGTGAACATATCCAAACAACTGCATTTTCTAAAAATCATATTTGGCAAAAACGTAAAGCAAGTACACAATAACTCACTAGGAGACCATTGTTGTTGTTACCTGCCAATGTCTCATTTCACACACTTATGTTCCTTTGCCTTCTCCTAGTGCTCCTTGCATTTGCAAGATTCAACCATTCCCAAATGAAAACAACCAATCAGAGCTGAGCATGCCAAGCCATGCCAAATAAGTTATCATTTTACAGCTAAACAGTACACTAAAATATGTTTCTGAAAATATTTCATCATAACCTTGATTCATGTTTGATCAGAACTGCCTATTTGCGAGTTTTGCGAGAAGTGATTGACTGGCTGTTTCTTCTTGTAAGATTCTTGTAAATCTTGTAAATTAATATAAAAATCTGACATATAGTAGCTTTGGGGGCGGCAGTAGCTCAGTCTGTAGGGAGTTGGCTTGGGAACCGGAGGGTCACCGGTTCAAGTCCCGACATGGACCAAAAACTGAGTGTGAACTGGTAGCTGGAGAGGTGCCAGTTTACCTCTTGGGCACTGCCGAGGTGCCCCTGAGCAAGGCACCAAACCCCCAAATGCTCGGGGCGCTTGTCAGGAGCAGCCCCCTCACTCTGACATCTCTCCATTAATGCATGTATGTGTGTTTCAGGTCTGCATGTACCATGTATGAGTTTAACAGAGGAAATTGAATTTCCCCATTGTGGGACTAATAAAGGAGATCTTCTTCTTCTTCTTCTTCTTCAGTAGCTCTGTTTCCATTCAGTTGTCAGCTAATTTTATGCAAGCTTTTGAAATGTCACAAAAAAGAAGTGCAAATTTTGTGTGTTTTCATCAACTGGTTTGGAGCAAATAAACTCGGCTCCAGCCTGGTTTGGTCAGTAGTTGGAGCTATAAGCTTCGCATGGCTGTAATCAGCCAGGAAACAGAGTAGAAGAAGTAGAGGTTGTGAAGCTTGGCCATCTAACCAACTACAAGAGAAAAATGGAGAGAGGTCTTCAGGAATTTGTCAAGTTTGTTTGTCAAGTTTTAATAGTTCCTTCATGTCAGCTAGTATTGGTCATGTTTCATGCTCTCCAGAGATGAAGACAAGTATTTACACATTATTGGAATATCAAGGAAGACACCAACAGCAGAAATATCTGATCAGTCATGCGAGTAAAATGTTTGAAGTTTCAATAACCCATTTAACACACCAACTCTTTTTCAACAAATGGCAAAAAAAAAACACCTCAATTGAGCATGAAATTCTTTTTGTGCAGTTGAGAAAATTTTATTGAATGTTGTGACTTCCATACAGCTTTTAATGTGATACTTAATAGTTGCATAAATAGAATAGAATAAAACACAGTTAAATTTGGTTACGTATAATATCAAATATTAATACTGAGATAATCTTGATTTCCATATCTATTTATCTATTTTGTGAGCAGCAGGTGCTGCAGCGTCACTAGCATCACAGTCCTGCCCTGCCTTCTCCATTTTTCACAGCAGTTTAAAAAAAAAAAATCCCCCTTTAACACATTAGACTTCCCATTTCACCCAGATAATTACACAATTATCCTGCTTCACTCAAAAAAATCCATCCAGGGGTAATTGGTGTGTTGGGCGGGGGGGTCACCCAGAATCCACTGCAGTGAGGGTCTGGGGGAACGAATCCAGATAAGTCAAGCAGAAAAAGGGAGGGAAAAAGCTGCACTTATTCGATTTTAATCTCGCCACTTTGCAAGCATTTAAATAGCCTTCATCAGACTCCTGGCTTGCAGCCCTGCCTCTAACCTGTTATCAATGCCGAAAATGCCCATTTTAAATGTCAGTGTGAGCACAGAATGGAGACGCAGTAACAGGTGCTCGGCCCGAGGTGAACTGCAGTAATGTCCCCATTATTGGTTTCTCATAGAGCTGTTACATGTTGCATTGTTGCTGCTCGGGACACAGCATTCTGCGGGTAAAAAGCTGAGCTCAATTATTGGCACAGAAACACGCAAAAGCACACAATGGCCAGCAGAATAGGGTCTACCCAGGCTACATCTGTAGCCTATGAAGTAACCTTGATAAAAGTAATTGAATTTTACTGTGATAAGATTAACTTGTGGTAATTGTGAGCAGTAGGAGCCTTGAGTCGTACAAAAGAAACATACTGGATGACAGTTGGGAATAATCACACCCTCTCCTTCCCTCCCAAGAACATATGCAGAGAAAAAAAACAACTGCGAAGGAATCAAGTCTGAAATCAGGCTCTTGGTGGCCAACGCTGCTACCCAAACAGCTATGGATGTCCTGATTATCATGCACACTTTCACAGTCCTTTTAAATGTGCTGATATGGGCTTTAAACAAGATTCAACACTTTAAACCCCAGCAGACTTAATTAAGGGTGGGACCTAGCACATGCAGAGACGAGCGAGGAGGAGAAGGAGGAGAGCAGGAAGGAGAGAGGATTGGATCTGTTGAGGAAGGAGGAGGTATGGAAAGGGGGGGGGTCATTTTTGCCCACCAGCTAGTGTCCACACTGACCGAGCCGCCTCCCTCCATGGCTGCACACAGACACAGTTTCATGAGCAAACACATGCAACAAAACAGCAACGTGCCTTAAACTCCCCATTACTTTGCCAAAACTGCCTAAAATATCAAACAATGCACAGCCGTGGGGGGCGCCGCGTGTGCTGCTTACCCAGTCTCATTTCCATACAGCTTTTACATGTTTCCAAAAGATATGCATAATTACAGGGTTTGTGTATAATTGCTCCAACACATTGCCGGGAAAAAGCCAGGTTGTTCTTTTTTTAACATTGGCTCTAAGAAAACAGACATGGCTTCTTTCTCCCTCGGTTCTCCGGTCTGAACAATTAAAACAATGCGGCTGTCTTGGAAAGGAGTTCTGCTCTCATTATCGCCTTCTCTTCTTCCCCCGTCAGAACATTTACCGCTTAAAAAGAGGCCCAGGCACCTTGGCATTGAAACACACTGTTTCTTTTTCTTCTCTGTTTTCCCCTCCTTCCTTCCTTCTCCTCCTGCCGCCTTCTCTGCGCTCTCGCTGTAACAGAACGGGTTGTGAAAAGGGAAATGTAAATAAGATGGAGTCTGCGGCTCATTCTGTTCCGCTGAAAAACGGAGCATGCAAGGTGTCTTAAGCAATCAAAGGGACTTTACATGAAGCAAGTTTTACTGGTCTTATTCAAAGTCGGGAAACAGATGCACACATTGTTCAACCTGATAGCAGCAGAAATGTGCAATTTTGAAATGTAAAGAGAAAATATTGGGAATTATCAGACTTCTTTTTTGTGAGGCTTTTAGTTCATAGCAGTGATGATCAGAGTGTTCCTGCCTAGACTACCTTTCAAGCTCTGACATAACACATGATGGTAGGATGTATGTTTGTCTCAGTGAGATGTCTTGTCTCACTGTCATGTTGCTGAGTGCTTTTTTGCTCAAGCCCACTAATAACCTGCAATAGTGTATCTGAGAGTGTTGCTACCGCCTTAATGGGCAGAAAGCCGTCATCCTTTCAGTCTCTATCATGGCGTAGACATGGCTATTATCCAAATGCTTTGGCTCCACATGAATTGTGTTGAGGGAAGAGACTTGTTCCTCACTGGATTGATGAAAGCTTCCCATAGCTGCCGGGATGCTCTCTTTTGAAAGCAGCACCTTCGGTGTTGTTCGCAGGCCGCGCAATTTGCCACCGCCTCGATCGCACTTTTATCAACACGCAGAAAACAGCAATGTCAGTGGTGTGACTGGCAGCTCCCTAAGTGGTTACTCAGGGCTTCTCACTCAAACACTCACTCTGTCATCCAATTCAAATGTTAGGCATATCTGCATCAGGGGGAGAGAGGCGCTTCTGCTGGCGTCATCCGGTTGTACAACAAAAGAATCAGCCGACTCGCACAAAAGCTGTCAAACACTTTCTCTCCTATTGATCAACACAAGAGAATGGCAGACCCCACGCACCGCCAGCCCTCTGTAGAGGTTTGGTGATAGTCTTTTTTTGCAGCAGAGTTAATTCTCTTCGAAAGCTTAGAGTGGGATTAATTTTTCTTAAATGTCATGGTCAGAGGGTATGTGGCCCAAATTGGTCTCTGCTGACAGTCTGCAGACAGTGATTGCGGTTGGCTGCGATGATGTATCAATGCAGCTGGAAGACTTCTTCATCCCAGAACAATATACACCACTCGGGGGACAGGGTGGGGGAGGGGGGTTGGGGGTGCAGAAAAAAAAAATCCATCCCTTTACAAGATAAAATTACTTTTTCCTCCTGAAAGTCAGAAAAATGATAGGAATAATACACCATTCATGGTATCGGACAGCAGGGAGGGGAAGGAAGCTGGGGATGTTTTATATGCTTTTCTCATCCTCATATACAGTACCCCACTGCTGACCAGTGCAGAAAACCCAGGTATCCTAATGTTTAACAAAATAACACCATTATTGGTACCTATTGAATTCAGTTGCAACCAATGCAACTTCTAACAGATAAGGACCTGATGGAATCTGTCTTTGCTCTATCTGAGCCAAAACGCTCTCTGTATGAGTCAAATGGAGGAAGCACATTGACAATTCAAATAGAACGGCGCTTTGCAGGCAATTCACCCTATAATCTACATGCTTCCCTCACCAGCTGGCCCCAGCTGAATTGTGTTTTATACACAAAAAGCATTCTTTTCCAAGGGCCATCGTATACATTCACAATCTAATAAGGTCCAGAGATTTACAAGTGCATCCATCGCATCCATCATATTAATATTATCTGTTAATAATAATTATTGATCTAAATAGGTTCCTCAATGCAAAGGAGATGTTTTAATCCCTAACAGAGGGATTTACCAACCTGTCATGGGAGGGCATGTACTGTAGATAGCACACCAATTTAAGGACATTCTGCCTATCTGGACGATGCATTTTAAGCCTTTTGCATGTCATTTCACGCCACAGGGTTAACTGTAAAATGTCTGTCGCATGTAATTTAATGCTAAGTTGTTACTGTGAAACAATCACAGTTAGGTTTAGGCAACAAGTTTAGGAAAAACATCACAGTTGGGTTTGAAATAAGTATGTGAACTAAGTTTAAAAAAAAGTACGTAAATAATGTAGCATATGTATGGAAAACACATCACAAATATCACTAGCATATCTTCAAAATGAGGTCTGCCAATTGTTCACATTCACAAACACATTAAGACACAAACCCTGGCCTCCTGGATAACAGTACTGTGTTAATTCTTTCTCATCGTTTATTCTACATCACTATCTCTGAACGTAACATTAATTTAGATGCATTTACATTGCAGTCAGTACTGACTACATGGTGTGAAGTGACATGCCAAAAAAGAGAACAATGTTGTTGTTGCAATGACTTATAAATTGCTGTGCCATCCATACACCCTTTGGTAGGGCCAGGTTTGATTTACAGCAGTGCTCTGCCCTTTACATTATAAATATCACTTTATGATCCTTATTAGCACGACCAATTACACTGAACGCAATGTCTTTCCGTGCAACATCCACAGACTTGATCATCAATAGTTACTTTGCGCTGCCAAGCTTTTTTAATTGGAACAGATAACCAGACCCATATATCTCCACCTGCTGTATATGTCAATATGCTTCCCCCAGTTATAAATCAGTTGCACCCAGAACACGCTACATTAAACATATACAATAAATGTACAAGCAGTGCACCCTTAACACATATAATTTGTTTTTCTGTGGTTGCCGTAGGGATAACACCCACCTCTGACCTCTCCAGCCTTGAGGAGGTCCCGTGATAGCCTCTCCTTCATGAATCTTTTAGGCCAGGAGAGTCTGCAGTTCAAAGTTCCTGTGAACCCAAGAAATAATAAGCTCCCTGATTAGTGTGGCTAAAAATACCCCTGGCCAAAAAGGCTCCAGGTCGGCCCTGCTCCTGGACCATTTACATGCTGGGAGGCTGCTGATGAGCACCTTCTCTAGCTGGAGGGGATGAACACATTGCACCTGACAGTTAGTATGTTGTCGGCTCATCAGGATCCAAACATGCCCAGACCTCACTGGCTGGGTGCTTCGGTCAGTCTACTTCTCTTCTGTCTTAGAAACCTTATTGGGCAGCCAAAACCCCCAACAGCCAGTAGGTCCAGCAGCTTGGATGGCCTCAAGATGTCACTGTAGTTTGTTGGCATTCATGGCATTTACGTTTGAGTCCAACAGTGTTCGAATCATAGTCTTGGAAGATGTCCACAAACTGGGTAGCAGGAAGCAGCATGTTAAAATGGGATTTGGTGTCATTTCAGAGCCTGATATCTGAAGGGGTTCATCAATGTTCATTTGAAAATATATGCCATTTTTTCATTATATGTATTTTTTTAAATATATTGAATATGTGGACTCCATCAGAATAGTTTTCATTTTTGTTTTCATGTTGTATTGAGTGATTTTTACAATGTAGTGTGTGTGTGTGTAGTACTGTTTTGTCATGTAGTCATGTACTTTAACAATAGAAAAACAAGCCCAGACTAAATATAATATTATTAGAAAAGTAGGAAGTGTTTTCAAATGAGCACAGCAGTGTATAGCTGGTTCAAACAGAATCAGATCCTGTGAACTATGTGTGAGCCATACATTGATAAAACTGTTTTTTGGGGGGGAAATATCTGAGATGTTCTGCTACTTGTGTTTGTGGTTGTGTCGACTTTATGTAGTGCTATTTTCAAAATTGTACAATTGTGAAAAACTGTAACATCCAACTGGATTTGTGTGAAATAGAGAAATGTTAAAGAAAAAAAAAAGTAAAAAAAAAAAAAAAAACGATGCCAAAAATGATGTTGAAATGACCTCTTAAAGCTGCAGTTGGTCACATGGGCCAAACACAATAAAAAGTTATTTCTATAAAACAGTCACTATATCCTGACAGTAGTATATGACACAGATAATCTGTGAAAACTGTCCTGTTCTCTGTGTCCTCCTAATGGCATTTGCAAGTTTCTACTGTGCCTGAATGAAAACAACCAACCAGATCAGGCTGGAGCCAGCCAGTCTCTGAGCAGCTGTCAATCACTTGTGAATGTTGATCTAGGCAGCATTGATCAAATATGAATCCATATGCTGTCACTGTAATGCCTATTTCTCTCCTCAAATGTTTTCAGAAACATTTTTCAGTGTATAGTGTGTATTGCTTAGCTGCTAAGTGAGAAAGTTTGCGACCTAGGCGGCTATGTTTTCTTTAGCTTATAATCACCTGAAAATAAGAATAATTTTTGTGACCTTAGAATGAGCCGTTTATATCTACATAGGCAGAGGGACCTCTCCATTGGGTGTCCCAGAACGGCTTGGGCCAGAGTTGATAAAGTTACTCACTCCCATCTCTCTCCCTCTCTCTCTTGCTTCATCACTTGCTTCCCTTGTACAGACACTCTTGTAGAGACACTGGGTCTGCTCCAAATGACCTACACTACACTTACAACAGCTGGAGGGCATCGGCCACCATAGCTCTCCAACACGCTTGGCACACGGGAGAGGCTTCAGTTGGTTGCAGTCTGCTCACCCCACCGCTACATACCACCAGATCCTACACACTGTTCCTTTAAGTGTGACACTAAGTGATGACTGGTTAGGTTGAGGTACAAAAACTACTTGGTAAAAGTATTATTGCGGTTTATTGCAATTGCCAAGTGTGTATGTTCTCCCTGTGTTAGAGTGGGTTTTCTCCGGGTGCTCCGGCTTCCTCCCACAGTCCAAAGACATGCAGTTTAGGTTTCTTGATGACTCTAAATTGATTGTCTGTCTCTATCTTCCCTGCGACGGACTGGCAACCTGTCCAGGGTGAACCCTGCCCAAGCTATAAAATATATAAATACATATTTATATTTATATTTATATAACAGAAAGTTTTAAGTTTTAAATTCTAAAACACACATTTTGCCAATATTCTAGATAACAGTGTTTTATACCTGGCATGTCAGTGTGCAGCTGGCATGTGGAAAGAACTGATTTATTTGATGTTTGTGTGTAAAGTCATGATGCAAAAATACAATTTTAGAAGAGTGTTTGCTTTTTGCTTTTGAGATGTAAGATATTCTGCATTTTATGTTTTTTTGTACGTTGAGTTTCGATGAGGGCACGCACACATACACACACACACACACACACACACATACTCAGAGATAGAGTGGGTCACCCACCTATGGGAAAACTGATGGTTTGAATCCTTCACATGTTGAAGTGTCCTTGAACACGACACGTAACCCCAAACTGCTCCTGAAGGGTGTGCCATCAGTGTGTGAATGAGTATTGAGATCGGATCCTGATGGGCAGGTTGGCACCTTACATGGCAGCCTCTGCCACTTTGTGTTTATAAATTGTGTTTTAGACATTGCAAAAAGCTGTACTATTATTAACATTATTATTACTAATTTAGGAGCAGCAGAACAAACTGCAAACACAACACTAACATGTTGTCTCTGCATCAAGTTGTTATGGTGAGCATGTCTGTGTATCTGTATGTTTTGCTGCTAAACATTTGTACCATACCTGTACTGAAAACTAATTCCAAATTCTGAATTCAGTTTTGGTTGTGTTTCTGAAAGTCCAACTCTTCTTTTAGCTTTTTTGTCTCCACCAACTCCTGAGAAAAATAGCTCATCTTTATCTGCGTAACGCTCGAACTGTGTTCACCAGCGAGTCTCTGACTGGGTCTGTCTGCTGTTAGTACTGTACAGTGGGCTTATTAGAGCTTATACTCTGAACACAGCTGCATGTGTGTGGTCCCTACTTGCTGCAAGGATTCAAACAGGTTGTTGTCACATTCAAACTGTAAGTTAATTTAACTACATCACAGGCTGTCCTGGATAACAGTATCTGATATTTACAAGTTATGTACATTTAGCATGAAATCAGTCATTATGTTCTGTATCAACATAGAACAATTACTCTTTAGTCATGAACATGTTGTTTAGATGCATAATGTGCAGATTGGATATTCAATTATTATAAAACTGCAAATAGCAGTATTATTAATTGTGAAAGAATATACTTTGTCTAAGTCTATGCATTGTGTAATACTCATAATTTATGGCATATATCCCACCATCGCATGCTACAGCCATAATGAATTTTGGTTGCAGGGTTTGGTTTTGTTCCAGTGAAACATGTTGTCAACTTATAAATGGCTCTGACATTGTTCCAGTGTGATGCCCTGGGCAGGTGCTGCTGTAAATGATTTAGCAGTGCTGGACTTAAATAACAACCTATCCCTTTTCCCACCGTATACTGTAGACCTGCATACTCATTTGAACTGAGAATGAGGGGTGACCACACAGACAAAAACAAAAACAAACGCTAAGCTTTAAATGTTCTCTATGTGATGTTCAGAGCATTAATATACTGTAGCAGCAAACAACTACATGCTATGGTGCATGTTTGTGCTTAAGAGTGGACCCACTGGTTCGCTCACGGCCGCCACCCTGCACTGTGCTCATACCGTGGTTACAGCTGATAGTAGATTAAACTGAAAAAAAGTTAAGTTGTGAACACAGATAAACTGTTGGTTTCACACACGCATCATACAGATGCTGAAGGGTGCCTTGTGTGTCAGTGTCAGACGCAGGAGGGTGTGACAGAGCGTTGGTATTTGACGTCCTGGGAATGAGAACGGGCTGGTGCACCGGTCTCCTGGGTGAAAGTCTTGTGTCCAGTCCATTCTCATTCCCAAGGCGTCACAAACACAAGGCTTTTTGGGGCGGCAGTAGCTCAGTCTGTAGGGAGTTGGCTTGGGAACCGGAGGGTCACCGGTTCAAGTCCCGACATGGACCAAAAACTGAGTGTGAACTGGTAGCTGGAGAGGTGCCGGTTTACCTCTTGGGCACTGCCGAGGTGCCCCTGAGCAAGGCACCAAACCCCCAACTGCTCGGGGCGCTTGTCTGGAGCAGCCCCCTCACTCTGACATCTCTCCATTACTGCATGTGTGTGTGTGTTTGTGTGCATGTACCATGTATAAGTTAAACAGAGTGTAAATTGAATTCCCCCACTGTGGGACTAATAAAGGCTGATCTTCTTCTTCTTCTCTTTCATAACAAACACCAGGCTTTCATCCAGGAGACCGCTGTTTGTGTCCTGTGCATTAAGTTTCATTTTACAGTCAGTTGTTCGCTCATGCCCCGTGTCCACAATGTTCAGTGTCATTTTCAGTTTTAAGCCCAACCGTGTATTTTTTTCTGAAACCTAAGTATAGTGGTTTTGTTTCCTAACCCTAAAGTCACGCCAAGTGTGTGACAAAGCAGCGGTATGTGAGGAGTTGGGACGAGAACATGTTGGTTTGAGCCATCCATCCACCTCCCTGGACCTCCTTTTGATGGCACCTGGGAATGTGTGGCCATCACAACAAAGGATCCTAGTTGACTTTTCATTGGCATTGTTTCTGTGGTGCCAGCACATCATTTTAACACATTATGTGCCACCACGATGTAATATGCTATTAAGAGGTCATGGTCATTTCACATATTTCTGTGAGATCAGGCTACCTGAGACAGACCCTGCTTTACTGTAAGGGGTCACAAACCCAAAAAGTTGGGCACCACTGTAACATCTGTAACAGTATGTTTTATTTCATAAACTGATCATGTGTTTTCTGAATAGTAATTAAAGCAGTAAGATAAATGTATTGGAGCAGAAGTATAAAGTAGCATAAATAGAAATTGACAAGGAGAGTACAAGTATCTCAAAATGTTAATGATATTTAAAATACTTGATGTAAATACTATTGATAAGGTGTGTGTGTACTACTAGGTAGATGGGTAGGTTACGAGGAGGAAGTGTGTATATTTCAATGGCTTTTTGGCTGATAAGTGGGGATACTGAAAACTGCCAGAAAAAGAGGCACTGTACTCTGTATACCTGCATATACACTCCACCACACCACTGGTTTCATCACCACAGAGTATCACATTGTTGTGGGTGTAACAGGAAGTTATGAGGAAAGATGCAGCATAGACAGACCACATGAAATTTGATGTACTAACTGCACAAATAGCCTGTAAAGGCATAATTGTTATTCAGCTTGTTTGCCAAATGATATTGGTTAACACCCAGGAGCAAATGCCTTGGCACATGCTTTGTCTCTTTGTAGAGACAGGCCTGCTCTTAGCTTTGACCCCACGTTTGTCACCCCCTCTGTCCCCTCCTCACCCCACCCCACCCGTCTCCGATCCTGGGGACAGATTAATGGGAGGAAAATTTGGAGCATCTCACCAAAGGGACAACAGTCATCTATTCTGCTTTTAGTATTCTGTCACAGGAGGAGATATTCAGCAGGAGCTGTTTGTGCTCTTCTGCTTCTTTCCAGGCACACATGCAGACAAAACCTTCAGCACACACACACACACACACACACACACACACACACACACTGCTCTCTTTCCTCCTATTTTATATTTAACTTCAACCTGTCAATTAAAGAGTGAGAGGGCAACTAAGAAAAAAGAAAGAGGGAGAGAAGGAGACAGCAAGAAGCACAGAACTAATTAGGCAACTGTGTAATTTTAATTAGCTGTTTTGATAATTAAACTAATTAGTTCCCCTGTGTTTCCACAACGTGCAGCCGACTGGAGGTTTTTTTTATTTATTTATATCAAGGCTTCAGAGATCCACTCCGTTGGTTAATTAGTCACTTTTGCATCAGAAAGCTTTATTGATAGCCTTAATTTGCAGTTGAAATGAGAAATCTGCTGTCAATAATTCGGATAATTGCCCGCTGTTTGATTGCAGAGAACAAAAGTAAGCGGCCCCGGCTCGACACATCCGCAAATCCCTGGGGTCGTTTCCTGAATGCTTAGGCTCCGTGATCTACATATCAGCAAATAAGCTCCCTCCTGCCTGCTTCTCCTTCTTGACCTCACTAACTAGAGGAGAATCCAGCTAAATAAGGCAAAGATTGACCCACCACTCCCATCGCTGTTCCCAAAACACCACCCACAGCCCGGCCTGTGACTCTTCCCCCTCTGCTTGCTAACTTTAAGTGTCCTGCATGTGCGGTAATTGGAAAAGAAGGCAGGGGAGGGAAAAAAAAAGAGAAGCAAAGTTACTGCTTGCTTTGTAGCTAATTAGTGTCCTTGGAATTAAATGAGCAGCTCGTTGTGCACCTCCAGCTCCTGCGGCCCATGTTTGTGAATTGAATAATTGATTCTCCTCCACTAATCAGAGAGCGACATAATGAGCCAGTTTAATTAAATGGGGATCTAACCTGGCGAACACTGGGAAAATATTTGCTCGTTTATGGTTAATCAGGAATAACACAGTGAGTGGGGGAGAGATGTGTAGGATGGGAACAAATATTGGTTTGTGTGTGTGTGGGTGCTGGGTAAACTTAGTGGCACCTGAACAGGGGAAAGAATAGTGCTGGGGGGTTGGTCAGTGCCAGCAGTAACCCTGCTGTCACTGACAGTGACTGTGCTTACATGGACTCATATATATTCTGACGTTTGAACTAAATTAGATTATTTCCATTAAAAGAACAGTGTGTAACACTTTAGGGGATTTATTAGCAGAAATGCAATATAATATTTAAAAGTATGTTTTTTTGTGTAGAATCAACTGATAATAAGAATGGTGTTTTTGTTACCTGAGAATGAGCTGTTTATATCTACATAGGGAGCAAATCCTCTTCACAGGGTCCACCATGTTTCAACAGCAGCACAGAATGGACAAACCAAACACTGACTCTAAATATTGGACATTCACATTTTTGTTTTTGCCTCGGGCACCGTCGTTCTCCTACACGCTTGGCACAGTTTCAGTGGGTAGCAATCTGCAACCTCACCACTAGATGCCCTCAATTCCTGCACACTGGCCCTTTAATCTGTTTCACTGGAGTGTCGGTAAACATATTCTGCTCATATTCTTGTTTCCATGCTGCAGAGCAGAGTCTGATGAATGTTACAGTGTCACAGTTTCCCTCCTTGATTCCACCTCAGAGCTTGGAATTAAAGGAGTAGTTCAGTTGTGTACTTTAAAGTTGATGTATTGATACAAGTTCCTAGCTTCATAGCCAAGCTGCAAAGACAGTATGTTATATACAACATACATACACTATTTTGCTAAAAGTATTCACTCACCGATCCAAATAATTGAAATCAGGTGTTCCAATCACTTCCATGGCCACAGGTGTATAAAATCAAGCACCAAGGCATGAAGACTGTTTCTTCAAACATTTGTGAAAGAGTGGGTCGCTCTCAGGAGCTCAGTGAATTCCAGCGTGGTACTGTGATAGGATGCCACCTGTGCAACAAGTCCAGTCATAAAATTTCCTCACTCATAAATATTCCAGAGTCAAATGTAAGGGGTAATATAACAAAGTGGAAGCGACTGGGAAGGACAGCATTCAAACATCATGTGGCCTTCAGATTAGCTAACAGAGCATAGAGAGCTTTATGGAATGGATTTCCATGGCTGAGCGGCTGCATCCAAGCCATACATCACCAAGTGCAATGCAAAGCGTCAGATACAGTGGTGTAGCACACGCCATCACTGGAGCCATAGAGATGACGTGGAGAGTGGCAAATCGCACTTCCCCATCGGGCGATCTGATGGACGAGTCTGGATTTGGCAGTTGCCAGGAGAACAGTAATTGTCTGACTGCATTGTGCCTAGTGTAAAATTTGGTGGAGGGGGGGATTATAGAGTGGGGTTGTTTTTCAGGAGCTGGGCTTGGCCCCTTGGTTCCAGTGAAAGGAACTCTGAATGCTTCAGCATACCAAGAGATTTTGGACAAGTCCATGCTCCAAACGATGGCCCCTCCTTGTTCCAACATGACCAGTGCACAAAGCAAGGTCTATAAAGACATGGATGAGAGAGTTTGGTGTGGGTGAACTTGATCTGGCCTGTACAGAGTCCTGACTACAACCCGAGAGAACATCATTGTGTGACCTCACAAATACGCTTCTGGAGGAATGGTCAAAAATTCCCATAAACACACTCCTAAACCTCGTGGAAAGCCTTCCCAGAAGAGTTGACGCTGTTATAGCTGCAAAGGGTGGACCGACGTCATATTAAACCCTATGGATTAAGAATGGGATGTCACTTAAGTTCATATGTGAGTCAAGGCAGGTGAGCCAATACTTTTGAAGATATTGTGTATGACTGAGAGTACCAGCGACAGCCGGAAAACTTGATGTCGTCACAGTTTTAAACACATGGCTAACTGAAACAAAACTAGTTTGAGATTTATAGAAAATGTCATGGTTTGGGTAAAAATATGTACATTTATTACGTAGCCTATGTAAGTTAACTTCTGTATGCTAAGTTAACTTAAGTGAAAAAAATAAGTCACATTGACTTTTGTTTTTATACGGAACATGAACAGCAGCCTCCTGGGTGACAGTCCTGTATTTATTGACCCATCCAACCACCCCAACACATGACAAATATGGGTTGTAATAAACTGCTTACACAGATGATCTACACAGTCCTTTTGCTGGGGAGGACAGTCTGAATTATTGTGGTATAGTGTCCTGTTTGTTTAAACACTTCAAATAACTTGTTTTATCATTTTCCTGGCATGCGCCCTCTTTCGACAGGTCTTTTCTACTGCAAGAATGTAATGACCTGTAATTTAAGGTATAACCATTGTTCCTCATTCTGTTTTTGTTTCCACTGTATGACTTTTGGGCTCAACATGTTCCTGAACTTAGATTTCAGCACCGTTTGGGAGATTATCCAAATTTAGGCACTTTCTGGGAGAAAGAGTCCAACAGCTAGTTTGGCATTGATAATTGATAAAGCAGTTCATGTGTTTAGCTAAGCAAGGAAATATGTTTCTAGTCACAACTGATATACTGATTCAGAATGTGTTTTGCTCTCTTGTTATACATTTGCCTGTTTGAATTGTAGCTTGTTTGCATGTGTGGGGAGTAAGATAAGATAAGATTAGATAAGATGAACCTTTATTAATCCCCGGATTTCCCTCCTTTGCTCAGGTTGTGTATTCAGAATCATGAAACATAGTGAGTTACAAGCAGTCCTCAAAAATGTATAGTAGCTATTGTGGCCCTATGGATTGTGCTAACTTTATATTGCTTATCTCAGTTGTAGAGATTTGGGGATCTGAGCCTCAATTTTCCAAATAAACATGATTTTTACACGTATCAATAAAATCATTGGGAAAGACACAAGTGCATTTCTGATATTATGTCATACAAGCTTCCAACACTGTAATAGAATAAATTCATATCATAGCATAATGTACTGTGTGTATGTTTCGCTCATATGCATTGATACTGGACTGCCACACCACTGTCAGATCCTTGCTGGACCATCTTATAATGGAGGGGTATCACTGCGTCCGCCTGCCTGTCAGATACGTTCACCAGCCCCTGGCAGCAGAATGACTTGAGCAGACTGACCTTTCCTTATCACTGTGGTGGAGAGCTGAAAACCCTTAGCCAGGGTCCCTGTCGGTGCAGCCACAGGCTAGTCCAGGCCTGATAACAAAGCTGGCCCACAGCTGTGACCCTGAAGTCCACCACAGCTCTGGGTGGACTGCAAAGAGGTGATGAGGAGGTCAGACATCCTGGACTGAATCAAGTTTGGACAGAAAACTGTATTTGTGAGGAAGTTGTGATTATGTCTGGGTACTGATCACAGCTCTAGACAGTAAATTTAGTGTAACCGCAATTCTATTGGTGTCATTTTACATTGCGGGTTACCAAGGTCAGATTTGGCATTTTCACTCTCAGCTCAGTACAGCAGCTTGATAAGTGGCCTTACGCTTCAAACCATGACACTCCAGGTACCCCTCTAGTGTTAGTTTTGGACATGTAAGGAATGGCATGCCAGGTATATGCATGCATACTTTTTTTAAGGCATATTTACTTTTTAGGTTCACGTTGGTTAGGTTTAGGAAAAGATCATGGTTTGGGTTAAAATAAGTAGAAGAAGAAGAAGAAGAAGATCTACCTTTATTAGTCCCACCGTGGGGAAATTCAATTTACACTCTGTTAAACTCATACATGGTACATGCAAACCTGAAACACACATACATGCATTAATGGAGAGATGTCAGAGTGATGGGGCTGCTCCTGACAAGCGCCCCGAGCAGTTGGGGGTTTGGTGCCTTGCTCAGGGGCACCTCGGCAGTGCCCAAGAGGTAAACTGGCACCTCTCCAGCTACCAGTTCACACTCAGTTTTTGGTCCATGTCGGGACTTGAACCGGTGACCCTCCGGTTCCCAAGCCAACTCCCTACAGACTGAGCTACTGCCGCCCCCAAGTATGTTTGTTACATAGAATAACAACATGTTATTACTGAAGAAAAGTATTTCTACTAATTCTAGTCTCTTACAACTTGGCTTTTATAATAGCAGTTTTGTTTTACTTAAACCTAACCAAACTATGTAATTAGAAAACGCACATATGAATCATTGTAACATTCATTTGCAACAGTTAAGCAGTGCCACTGTCAGACAGTGAAGTACTAAGATCCTTACATACTAAGGATGAGTCCATCTGTGTTCTTTTCTGTTTTTCTCAAATCGAAATGCTCACTTAGCTATTAGCAAAATGCAGTGACTTAAATTACCAAAAACAAACTGATCCGAAAGGTTATAAAGGATTTGAAAGTTGTACGTTAAGTTTCTCTGTACAAACGTAATACTTTTAAGCCCAACCATGTATTTTTTTCCCAAACCTAACTAAGTGTTTTTTGCGTCATGACGGGCATGACGGGCATGACGTTAAGGGGTGGGACACCGAAGGGCGGTATGTGACAAGTTGGGATGAGAACATGTTGATATATATATTGTATTGTATTGTATGTAGCATTGTCGTCATGTAGAAACCTATGCCAGGTCACATGGGAAAGGTTTTTAGAAGGCGAAAAAAAAGGAAAAAATATGGCATTTTGACGATAAAACAAATGTGCTTCGACCAAGATGTGGATGTTTGGATCTGAATACATAAGAAACACAACTGGAAAGCTAGAGAATGATAAACCTCAAAAAATAGAAGAATAACGAACCCACCCTTTAAGTTAACAGAAGTTTTATCTGCTAAATGTACTTGTAATAACAAAAGTAACTGACCCCTGTGACTGATATGTTATTACCAGGCAATGGTGAAAAAAAATGCAACAGCCTGTGGCGAAAAGTTGAAATAGCTTGAAAGAAGTTTTGGAGATATAAAACCCAACATCACGCTGCAGTGGCCAATCACGTAACTGGCAGTCCAGAGCTGTATAACCCAGTCACGAGGTAACAAAAGGCATTAATCGTTGTGCCAGCGCTAGCAGTTGAATGGGCCATTAAGAGACGTTCCCGCACAACCCATGTGCCTGATTTGGTGTGAATGCACCCTAACTGGGTACGTTTGCCTTCTCTTACTAACTTGCCAGTTATGAACCTCTGCCTGTTCCAGAAAAAGAGTGAAACTGAGTGAGTGAATCTTTTATCTTAACCTGCCTGGTCTCTATGTCCTGCTTTTGGATCCAAACCTGGTTAGACTGAGCTGACTAACTGGAGATGGATGCACACCGTTTCACTATTTAGTGAAGGATTTTAAGAGGTGTAACTACTTTCAGTTTGGCCTCTGAATAAATGGGATTAGATAATGTGGACAAAATGTTACCTGTTTGATTGTATAACTGCTGGGGTTTCTTCACCCATCAACATTTGTTTTAGTGAAGTCATCATGCTCCAGGATCTCAGCAACTAAACCAAAACCTTTATAATAGGTCCAAAGACTACCATGTCTACAGTACATATCTAGTTCCACTTTGATACACAACCTGCCCATAATTGTGTGTACAGATCAGCCAGTGTGATAAAGGAAGATGCGACTACAAATTCCTATTTTGCATGTTTTCTAAAGACAGACCAAAGGAAATGTATTTGTGTTTGCAATGCAATTCTTAGGGCACAGTGTACTTTTGATGTTTATCTTAATTCATCAATGAGGAGGAGCTTTGAGGGTCTGACAGAGAATCATTGAAAAAACTGGGGGAAAAACAAAAATGGAGCATTGAAATTCTGCACCAGAGGAGAGGGAGAGAGGAGAGGGAGCTTTGAACCAGTTGCCTGTCAGTCTTTTTCTGTGTTTTTATGTGAGGAGATGAGTGAGAGTTCCCTGTTCCTCCTCCATGCTACCTCTCCCCAGAGTCTGGGCAAACCCGCTGCACAGGTTGGAGAAAAGTTGAGTTTGTGGACTTTGAAAGAGGAAAGAGAGAAAAAAACCTACTTTCCTTTTGAACTTTCACAACAGCAACATACACAACATCCGTACCTCAGCAGAGTGTGCATGGGAATAAAAATATGAAGTCAAATAACCTGGGAGTGTAGCACACGGTCAGGGAGGACAGCTGTGTTTTTCTACTTATCATTTGAAATCTACAGCTGGGTTTATTTTCTTCACTTTCACTATTTCAGCTGTAAACTTCCGCAGCAGTGTTTCTGTTGCCAGTAGGTCTCCATCATACCTCTCTGACCACATGATGTCCACTCTGGACTGACGACTGAGATACATTCATGAGGCAGTACAGGTGTTCACAAACATGTTGTATTTGGTGTGTGTGTGTTTGTGTGTGTGTGTGTGTGTGACTGGGATGGAGACAGTCATTGAGGGTAACGAAACAACAACATTGGGTTTATGAAACCACAAAAAGAGGATCCATCACCAAAATAACTGCTGTGCTGGTGTCACACCACACAGATCTGGTTGAGTCAGTTCTACAAAGACTGAAATGCAGAAATGCAGATTATACTTTATTTCATTTTACTGTTGTCTTATATATATATATATATATATATATATATATATATATATATATATATATATATATATATATATATATATATATAAAACATATTAACATATTGCTTTGTTTTTCCTTTTACTGTAAATGGTCATCTCTACTGTTTTTTTTTTTCTTTTTAGTCCATCATACAGTTTTAATGAATAACACAAAGAGCATGCCAAACCATAATCATCATATATAAAAGCAGTATTTCTTTGTGGGGTGTTGAGAAGAAAGAAAACACCATGAATAAAACTAATTATTATTATTATTATTATTATTATTATTATTATTATTATTATTATTATTATCATTATTATTGTTGTTGTTGTTGTTGCTGTTACATTTTCCACATTGTCATTTGATATTTTGTTATTACAGAAATATTGATTTTAGCCACTTTAAAGTTTGGATAAACACATGCTCAAGTATGATAATAAAGTTTAATGGTCAAAAACTAACCTGCTTCACCAGGACTGTGTGTAGGTGTAGTTTGATCAGACTTGATTAACAGTGGTCTGATAACATAAACAACCCAACAACTTACCTCACATTTTGATTCAAATATTGCAAAAATCATGATTGGTGGTCAGAAGACTGAGACTAAAAACAAAAGAAAAATACAAAAAATATGTGTGTGAAATAACCATAAACATTTAAAGTTTGGGGGAAAACGGTGTCTTAACACATTGCTCTTAGTGAGAAGCTGACTTAGAATACACAGAAAGTATATGGGAATACTTTTTAGCTAATATGAAAAACTGCAGTTGTTTGTATAATGTGCAGTATGGTTCAAATACGTTGTTTTATATGTTAAATAACATGTCACAGATGTATTAAGAAATATAGTAGATATCAATACGTTATATGGTTACCTGAAATGAATGCACACCCTCTGTTCAGAGCACAACATACTCTCTGTAGTCAAGGTATAAAAAGCATCTCATGTACAATATGTCAATATACTAGATCTCTATGTATGGAAATTGTGGATTTGTTGCATTTGTATAGCGTAAAAAAACTGCAGCCTGTTGTGTTTCCATGTGCGGAAATAGAATCCAGTGGCCAGTGTGTGAGTGATTGTCACTGTTAGAGCTCTAATGACCCACTAGACAAGTCTTATTGTTATCGCACCATCTAAGCACTACAGCTGTCCAGACTGTGGATGTTCACCAGCAGCCCTGACTGCCTCCATTTGTCTCAACTTCTGCAGGGCCACATCTTCTCTAAATCACTCCCCTCTGAAACATCTATAACACTGGAGCAGTTTGAAAGAGAAAAAGAAGGATCTGAAATGGTCCACCTGATTGGTTCCACGCTGCACTACCTCCAGTGGAAGAGAAAACGAGGGTGAGAGTGAGAAAGTCGTGGCCTGCTGGTGAATAACAGGCAGCAGCACATAACGAGCCTCATCCTCCAGCTTCATTAGAGAGGAGGAGTCCCTAACCCCGAGGGGAGAGGGGCTATTCCCACAGCGCCCATTGCACTTTTTAACAAGCCCCTCTTCCAGACACAGCCCACTAGAGATTTGTCGAGTCCACCTGATTTGTCGAGTCCAGCCCACTAGCACGTTTTAGTTTAAACAGGAATCCGCCCCAGATTATGGCGGCCCTGTGGGAGCTGCTGGAGCCTCCTCTGACACCGCCTGCTTGTGTTTGCAAACAAGCAGAGTCTCTGCGGTAAATAAGGTATTAGGAGCTAAAGAGCCACTGCCTCCTACAGCACACATATTACCTGAGCACAAGTCAGCAAAAGCTTGTTTAAACTGCCACTGCTGTACCCACATAACTCAAAGACAACAACTTGTGTTTGGACTTGAAGTTGGACTAAGGGTGTTATTGCACAAAATGTCACCTCTTAAAGTTCAGGTAAAGTAAAATCAGAGATTTAGTTCTAAACTAGGACTGTCAATCGATTTAAATATTGAATTGCAAATAACTGCTCAAAGTGTACCTTTAAGGGAGATTAGTCAAGTATTTAATCCTCTTATCAACATGGGACTGGACAAAACAATGACAGATATTGTCCAGAAACCATCACAGATACTGCATTTAGCATAAAGAAATCATAACAAAACAAAACAAACTGCAGCCCAACAGGCAGCAACAGCTGTCAGTGTGTCAGTGTGCTGACTAGACTATGACTTGATCCAAACTGACTGGGATTATCATAAAGTGGGCATGTCTGTAAAGGAGAGACCAGTGGGTATATAATATATCATCATATATCATATCATATATCTGGAGGTCAGAGGTCAACGGACCCCTTTTAAAATGGCCTTGACAATTTTTCCTCACCAAACATTAGCATAAGTTTCGAGTGTTATCTGGGCTCCTTCATGACAAGCTAGTTTGACCTGGTTGGTTCTAATGGATTTGTTAGGTTTTCGAGTTTCATACCATGCCGGTATCTTCACTTTAGCTTCCAAACTGAGCCGCTACAGCCTAAAAATCTTAAATTGTGTTAAGGCCTTAAAGAAATTAGTGGAGTTAAAATGAGTTTGCATTATTGTGTTATTATCACATAAACTTTGACAGCCCTATTCTAAACACATTATACATGTTAGAAAGAATTACATCGGTGTCTCTCCCTCTCAGTCACTTACCACAGCTGTGGTGTACTGGCCATTTGGCTTAGAGGTAAAGTCCCGTCCCTCCAGTGGACCACCATTGAACCTTATTTTGGAATAAATATGATGGTAGTCAAATATCTTTTTGGTTCCATTTGAACTGCTTCATGAATCACACATATTATGTTTGTTTGAAGTATCAGACTGCGAAAATACGTAATTAGAAAGATGACACAGTGGATAAAGTTTTGTGCGAAATGACATATTTCACCATCACAGTTTGTTCAATTTGGTCCGATAACATTTGGAAAGTCTAGAGGAGCCACATGATTTAATTATTTTATTCTCATTTCTGTTAGCGGGCTTGGCCAGAGGAGTCTCTGGTGCACAGTCTCTGCCCAGAGCATTAAAGTTAACATTCTGCAAAGGTAGCGTGCAGCAGTGAGATGGCCAATAAGAAGTGTGTGTATATACATATATATATATAAAATTTATTTAATCATTCAAATTTGGCTGGGAGGTTGATAACACATTTTTCTAACTCAGAACACATATTTATTTTTGCTGTACTTGGATATTAATAACTAATCCAGAGATTACAAATCAACCTTTTTTGCCACATTTATAATAAACACAGCGCAGAATAATCACCTCATCATTTCGTTAAGATATTTACTGATGTCATGTCCTTTATTTCCCTCTGATCTTTCCGAAGGCCGCAGCCTTCATAGCTGAAACAACATTATCACAGTGACAGTGTGCTGCAATCCATTTACTAGAGGGGTCTCTGTAGTAGCTCTCCAGGTATGTTTAGCTCACATTCACAACAACTGCTTCTCCTAACAGAAGGAGGAGACACACGCAGTAATCACTCTGTTTTCTCAGAGAAAATGCTGTTATTATTCAAACTTCACTGTGAATAATTGAGCTTGTGAATGTGTTGGGAAGGGCCCAGAAATGAGACAGTAAGTGTGTGTGTGAATGTGTGCGTGTATATGTGTGTGTGCCTTCTTAGCATTCGCCTGCTGCCTTCCCTTTGAGGAGCAGCCATTACTAATCGCAAAGAAATTTCCTCCCTTTCCTACCTGCGGGCCTGTCAGGTCATAAATGAAAAGGAATTAAGTAGAAATCCATACGTCTCCAAGCCTCCTTCCATCCCCACCCGCCTGCACCACAACGCTGTATATCATTAGAGGAGCAAATTAAACATTAGCGCTTCGGCTGCCGCTAGTTTGGGCTAATTGCTAATCAGCAGTAAAAGTTGCCTGGCACAGAATATTGCTTACCATAAGCTAAAGGTAATTTGCTTCTCAAGACGAGCTAGACCGGCTCGTCTGTTGTTGTCCAGAGTCCATGCCTAATTACTGCCGGAGGGTGATGACAGTCACTCAATGGAGATTAAGACCGAGGCGAAAAATGGAAATGTGCCATAATGCTGGAATGAGCTAGAAGTGCTTCTGTCTGCTTTTCTTTAATTCCCTCTCTTTCTCCCTGCATGGCTTGCTACTGAAATAGATGGATTCTGGGAGGGGAACTCGGAGACAGGGCTCTTGCTCGCTGCAGTGTGGGCCCTGAAACACAATACACAATCATGTTTGTGCATTATAACCTTTTATTAATGTACCTTCACACTTTCAGGTGTGTTACATTACAACCACACCTGCCATTGTTTTTTTTTTTTTTTTTTTTTTTTCATCAGGAAACATCCTCACTGTGTGACTTATGGTGGCATTGTTTGAATTCAAAAGGGGATGTTCAAAATATCCTATCTCCTTTAGCCTTGGACAATTTAGAAAGGAAAGGAGATCTAGTCATTTGGTTCAGTATTAGTTCATTCAGATTACATATGTTTCCAATCAGCTGATTTCCTCTGAATTATAAGAAAATGATTTGGGTTTATGTAAAGACCTAGAATAAGCTGATGGTCTGTGTATGAATGATTGTTACTTAATTTATTCTTCAAACAGACTACAACTTATTTCGCTTTGTTTCTATACATAATAAGTTACTACAAATAACACAAAGACAGACCACACATTCAGAAAGGCCCAACTAAACCTAACTACGGTGGAAAACTGGACACCGTGCTACATTCTGTACATTCTAATGAAAGTTTCCCACTAGATGCACCATGTGAGACCATCTGTGACTCCCTGCCTTCATGAATGGCTCAAAAATTATTTAATAAATTGTTAATTTTTGGCATTTTGGAGTGTTTATGAAACATAGATGTACTGAAGTGCATTTGAACGGTGATGCATTTACTTGATCTAATTGAATTAAGTGAAAGACCTGCTTAGTCAGTACAAAACTATAACTGAGCTGAACCAAATGACTGAAATCAGCACAGTGATGTGTCACACCTTTACAGTGGGCACTGAGCGACCAGCAATATTGCCTCACAGTCCCTAAACTGCATTGTCAATTACATTTCGATGGGAGCATATTTTGCCTGGACATGTTTGTTTTTGACGCATCAGAAAGACGTTGAGATACATTTCTAATCAAAGTCCACAAAAGTCCACATAGAGAAGCGACTGCCGTTTGTGTCCTGTGTGCAACCAAAAGTCAGCATTAACTTATTTTAATTTACATAACATAAATAACAAATGTTCTTATTTTAAGTAAATGGTAAATGGACTGGGCTGAGTTTGCATGTTCTCCCCGTGTAAGCGTGGGTTTTCTCCGGGTACTCCGGCTTCCTCCCAATTCCTCCCAATTAACCCCACATGCTGTTTAGGTTAATTGATTACTCTAAATTGCCTGTAGGTGTGGATGTGAGCGTGAATGGTTGTCTGTCTATATGTTGTCTGTCTCTATGTGCCCTGCAATGGACTGGCGACCTGTCCAGGGTGTACCCTGCCTTCGCCCTATGCCAGCTGGGATCGGCTCCAGCCCCCCCGCGACCCCTAACGGGATAAGCGGTTGACGATGGATGGATGGATGGTAAATGGACTTGCATTTACTGTATATAGCGCTTTTCTAGTCTTCTGACCTCTCAAAGAGCTTTACATTACATTTCAGCATTCACACATGCATAGAATGATGACAGAGGCTGCCATGCCAACCTGCCCATTAGGATCTAAATACTCATTCACACCGATGGCACACCTTCAGGAGCAATTTGGGGTGAAGTGTATTGCTCAAGGACACATCAACATGTGACCGTAGCAGCTGGGGATTGAATCACTGCCTTCCAATGGGTGAACAACCTGTTGTAACCTCAGCCACAGTCGCCCCAAGCTTAACCATGATGTTTTCACCAAACATTGCTCAATCAATTTATTGCAGTTTTGGTTTCTTTTGTCCCTACATGAACAACCAAACCTGCATCTGTTATCTGGGTGAAAATATGTTTTGTTTAAAATGTATGAGAATGCAGATTAGTTGAATGGGAATTTTGTAGGAGAGATGGTTGTTTAAACAATAGAATTACACTGTTACATGTTACAAAGTAATTTACCAGGACTGGGCTATTTGATTGTCTAAAGCAGTGTGTTGTCAGGTGACATTACATTACAACAAAACCAGTTTCAATGTGCTGTGTTTTTTCACACAGTGCTGAAGAATGGCCTTAAGGTCAAAGACAAGTGTTTAAGAAAAGAGAAAAGATGGGATCCATTCAAAAATAATTAATTCTGGTTTGTCATCGTCATGTGAGCACAGTGTCATACATCTGACAGCTTCTCCCAGCGGGATGTTTATGTCTGCTGATAGTCATCCCACCTGCCTTGCCTATAGTCAGTGACATACAGCAGATATTCTGGCCATGGTAGATCACCATGTTGGTGTTTGGTCTGAGCTGTGTGGTGAACACATCCTCATGCTTCCTCTCTCTCTCTCTCAGCTGTCCTTCATGTTTCAGAGCCCAGGGCTGTAGAACAGGTGATAGAGATCAGAGAGCATGGTTATCACAGCCCAGTCCACACTTATCATAATTAACTATCTCTCATTGCTTCTCTACGGCTTCACAGGACAACATTCACACCTCTATGTTTCTGAGGTGAAGGTTGCAGCGTATATTGAAGGACGATACCAGCATACTGTAGACATGTTGTTCATAGTACAGTAATACTGTATTTGGCAACATTTCAGGATTTGATCTGAATTTTACAATTTAAAAAATGTAATCTTTGGTGTGTCACTTTTAGAATCACACCCATTTTCTTTCATGTTTTATCCTACTGCATATTATGTACACTTAAATGTGTAATCCAAAACTCTGTCACATTCAGTGAATATCTCCTCATGGTCCCCTAGCGTTGCTCATACACAGCCCTGGCTCTGTAAATGGGAAACAAAGAGCCGCACAACACTATTCCAGTCAATTTGCAACAGGGGCCATTAGGGGAAAGGCCATGGATCTGGATATTATTATTAATGGAATTTGTTAGCATGTTCAAATATCAACAATCTTTCTCCAGAATCGCTGACTCCTTGTTCAACATGATGTATATGTTAACATAATGTTAAGCATGAATATTGGAGTCCATATCTGACTTTCACCTATTAGATTTATCTTTTAATTAATTTATTTATTTATTTTACATTTTTTTGAAAGTTCCCACATGACCTTGGCGTTTGAACAAAACAAGCTGAACTCAGGGTCCACCCTGGAGCTTTAACCATTATCAGCCTTCATCATCAGCAGATGGAGTTCTGTCAGTTGTCATGGAACTGTAGAACAGATCAACTTTCCATTTATCTGAATGGAGCTTGAATGTTCATTCTCCATCTTGACAGCCGCAGTTTCCATCTGCTTTCATGTGAAAACGACTGACATCCACACAGCATGTTTTTGTAGAGCCCTCTGCCCAAAACTTAACTTTACTGCCATACAGCCTCTCAGGGCAGCTTACGTAATTGTTTTACAAAAGCTTCCCTATCCCTGTATGTAAGTGAAACAAAGATGGATTTTACGATTTTCCCATTCTGGAGATTTGTTTGTTGATGTTTTAAAAAAATTCTGTTTTATTTCTGAGAAAAGCACCATTTAAGTCTGGAGGTCTGTAAAGTCTGGAGGAGGTTTCCGAGGCTATTTGACCATCTGACAAACAGTTCTCAAAGCGTATTCCAGGCCATCATCCACTGATTAAGACCATGTGAAATGGTTGAAAAATTTCATTTGGAAAAAGTTCGTTACTGGACCATGACTTGAGATTAATTCAAAAAGATTCAAAAAACAAGTCTATTTCAAAGGTTGAAAAGAAAATCAAGCAAGAGAGAACACCTTAGGTTTTCAAATAGGTTGAATAAAAGAAAATAAATGCAAATTGAAATTCTGTTGAGATCAAAAGTGCGTCTACGTTATTATTAATGGTTAATGGTTGCACAACCCAGTTGACATCTGTGCGCACCACGGGATACACAGAATGCTGATGTGGACCAGAAATACATTTCATATCAGCTTTGTTGCAGAAACACACAATGCCACATGGTTAACATTGTGAAATGACTAGCTAGGTTTAGGCAACAACACTACTTGGTTAATGTTATAAAAAGATCAAATAATAACAAAATGTGTAATAACGTAACAACATAACTAGTGTAAATAAACAACAACATTTAGTCTTGGCTTCATACAGGACAGGTCTATGTTTGTCCACCTGTAGTTGACTTTCTGACTTGTTATACTCGTTATTATTCCACACAACTTTCACACCATGTAACTTTCAATCACGGTAGCCAGATATACTTGCTCTGCGCTCCTTGTATTACATCATTTCACTTGCTCGGCAACAATTTTTCCTCTCACCGATGTACATTCTTTCTTGCATCATTACTGTCATAATGACATGGTCAATCAATCTGGTCAATCACATTTCACTCTGGGCTGGTGCCACCCCGACCCCACCCATGATTGACCCATTCATACTGTATACTTTAAACTTAAACTAAATTATGTCTGGTCTTAACCTGAAGAATAAATGTCTTCTCACCTACAAATCAGCAGAACAGTGCTCATTGGGAAATGTCATGTCTGCTTTTCCAGACTGTTTCAGGGAGAAACATCCACTATTATCAGAGCTGGAAGATAATGACCCACCCAAATACCACAAAGAATAAAAGGCCAATATCAGTCTCATATAATGTTCTAACCTTGTTCAAGGAAATAACTTGTTGTAAATGTGCAAGCTTGTCTGTGTATGTGTGTGTGTGTGTGTGTGTGTGTGTGTGTGTGTGTGTGTGTTATATTTCACACACAGTATCAGTGCCTGTCTTCCTTATGTCAAAGTCCAAAATAGCTCCAAACCAAAATGTACAGCAGCCAGATACTGGACGATGGAGAGGTAGTGTAGGTGTCTCTCGCGTGAAAAGCAGCCCGGTTGGATCCCACTACAGTCCAATCAATACATCGTTATAGATCGTAATCACGTGAAGCGTATAATCGCCTAAAACCTATCAATTATAAAGAGAGAGATAGTCGGGGCCTCCAAATCCTGGCCTGCAGCCCTCTTCCTCCTTGGATTAGGATCTGAGATTGGGTCAGGATCATAGGGGCTGCGCCCAGGCCGGCCAGATATCAGATTAATGACCACTCCAGGGGCACACATCTCAGCCAGCAGTTAGAGGGAGAGGGATCAGCGAGTTACTGCAAAATAAATAATACATCATTTGGTCTGGGAGCTGACATAATTATCACCTAAGACACAGGCTCTCTGGCCAGTGCATGAAATATCTCAGACAAGAGTGGTATCAGTCTGTAGGAAAGTACAGTTCAGATACATGCAATATACAAAAAGGGACATGTATTTACTGTATGTAGTATTTTCCATTAACTTGATTTTGTGGAGTCATTAAAATATATATATTTTTGTTACTATTTATTTATTTCAGCCAAAGGCGATGCAAAACATCTGTGTATCCCTGACATATATATATATATATATATATATATATATATATATATATATATATATATATCCCTGAGATAATGATAAAATGTACTGTAGAATGTGAATAAGAAAACCATGGAGCATAACCTCACTCAACAGTATGTTATGCTGTTCACCCATATGCAAGGATAGCAACTACATCCTAAATAAAAAGAAATTGGAAAATACAATTCAGACCACAAAGCTATTCATTTTAAAGCTCCTTTGCCCCCCACCCTTTTTTTTTTAAGAAACCCAACCACATCATACACCACAGATGGTAGCCTGGTGACATCTTTCCAATTGTTCTATTCCCATTACAACACTTCCACAAAATCCACATGAATTATTAAAGGAGCAATATGTAGCACTGACAGCTAGCGTTTAAAATGGGTAACAGCAGACCAAATTCAAAACAAGGGCGCTTTGGCTCGTCTGCTCTTTTGGAGTGACTGATAGCAGTTAGGGCACATTTTAGGAATTTTCTAGACGCATATCGCTGCAGCCTCCGGCCAGCAGCAGTAGTCAGAATCACTTTAGCGGCTGCGTGTTTCAAATACTCGCTACCTTGATAACCAGCTGTACACAGACCAGAGAGAGATCTGCCAAAGCTTTTCAGGTCGGTCGCTATCTCTGTTGATCCACTTGGTTAGCTTGTTTCAAAGGCTGCAGAAGGCTGTTTGTATGCCGATTTGTTTCATATGTGTCAACGTAGTGTTGAGATGGACAGTGGACTGGATCACACCAGCCAAAACAAAAACAGACGATACGGAGCAGAATGGAAATTTCAAAGAACATAATGGCGATAGCATTTTTGTCAGAGAATCCAGTATTTCAATTTAGTTTCCTTAATCTCTGATGACATGTCATGGTCATTTTATGAGTAGTAATTGTAGTACATATTGGTCCTTTAACATCTGTCAACAGTCAATGTTGGATCCCACCTCTGGCACCTGCCATGGAGGCTTTTCGGGGCCTGTGCCACCCCAGGCCACTCCCTGGACACACCCCTGTTGACTCCACATGGAAAAGCTAAGTATTTGGCATACTTCTGCTGCTGAAACACCTTGTCGCCAATAGCAAGGCAATTAAAGTCACAGGAAGTAATTTCACTTGCGTGTCTCTGCAGCTGAAATCTCCAATCGGGAGGCTGCCTGTGAGGTGAGGTTCGCTCATTTCTTACTACTGCTGTGTGTGGATGGGGAGGCCTCCTGCTTTCAGCTCCCTCCACCCTCTGCTTTCACTAAAAATGAAAAACAGTCTGATGGTTATGGGAAATCCAACTACAAAAACAAATATGTATATTTTCAATTTATCTCACCTCCCATACCTGTCTGTGCTCCCCACAAGCCTTGGCATCTCTCCTAGCTGCCCCTCCAACTCACTATTTAAATTCAGAATTCCTAAGCGGATTTTCTCAATTTAGCCATACTTTTAATCTTTGGCGAAATGAGTGATGACTTCTTTCAATAAAAAAAAAAAAAAAAAACCTGACAGGCTTACAGCGCACACCGGCGGATTAGTTTCCCGTGGAGATGAGGTTTTCCTTTGTGCCGCCATGTGTCTGTTTGATGGGGTTTAACAGGAAGCGTTGGTGCTGAAATTGGATGCAGCAGGGATCGTGGGTAGATGGCCTGGGTTCGATACAGACCCCCACGCTGCAACTTTGCCCTGTGCCTTTTCCTTCATTTTTCTTTCCCTCGGGTCCAATGACTGAGCCTTTAAACACTCATAGACAGACTGACACACACACAACTCCACACATGAATTCAAACGCAAATACTGCCATAAACACACATACGCACACAAACCACAAAGCAGCACACACACTAGCACATATGCTGTTAGGAATATGCACACCCCTCCAAAGCACCTGCTTTGAACATTCCGGTCGAGTATTAAATCCCACCTGCTCCATAATCTATCGGAGAGTCCACACTTTGTTGTGCTGGATGCTCACCACCTTTCATTACACAACTGTGGAGCACCAGTCTGCTCATCATTCATCCTGCAAAAACAATGTACATACTGGCTGCCATCACTGCCAAACAACAGTTTTTAACATTGCTGTATGTGCATGTTGAATAGCAATTGTGATGGCAGTGTGATAAAGGCAGCAGCATTTCTTTTTCTAAATGAAAGAAGGAAGGCTGATGTCACGACCTGATTGGATGTACAGACCCTTTTCATGCACATGTCATGATTGCGTCATGGTGTTACCTGCAGGCAAAACAAAGGAAAGACTGGAAGCAAACATGAATCACCTCAGAGTAGCAGGGTGAAGTTACATATGGAAAATGTCATCTTGCTGTGTTGTTGGGTGTCAAAATCGAAGTATGGCTCTAACTTGAAATTCTATGGCATAACTTTGAGATGACAAGCTGTGATTCGAGTCTAGTGAGCTACAATATTGGCAAAGTGCTTATGATTGAGAGAAAATGTTGCTAATAGTTTAGCTTAGCCCTCTGTTAGCCTCAGCTGTCACAGACGGTCAGGGCTGGAGTGGGACAAAAAAATGAGCCCAGGCATTTTGAGCCAAGACCGGCCCAACAGGTATTGATGGAAAGACAATGAAACCTATGAATGAAAATAAACTTTCTTGTGACAATGCTTCAAAGCTTGTTGGTGTATATGTACTTGTCTAATAAACTTAAACCTACACCATCCTCCCAGTCCCATTATTCTATACAGTACTTCGTGGAAACCAAAAGACTGCTTGGTCTAGTTAACCTCCTGATCAATGTACAATGTATGATGGGATCCTGAAATTAGGACAGAGAGGAACAGAGGTGAGACATGATCCTTGACACACGTTAAAATGAATAAATAACAGATTTAGTGATGTTTTCATAGACTAATAATAAATAATGATAATAAATATATAAACTACACCCAAACTTGATTCATTTCTGACCCAAGTAGACTGCAGTTCATGACTTCTTACCTGAAGTTCAGATTCCCCTTCACTTGCACCAGCGTCAGCCGCGGGTCTCTCCTCCTCCTGCCCCCACTTCCCCTCATCCACCTGACGGTCACCTCCGCCAACGTCACCTGTGGCTGCTTTGGATGCTGCTGCTGACGAGGAAGCTCCGCCATAGCCGCCAACAAACATCTGTGTTATTTTAACACACTTGACAGCATCTGCCTGAAGGGCTCGCCTCTTTTTGTTCCTAATTTTTTCCGCACCTCCTTTCCGTTTCTTCCTGTTCTCCATGTTGTTCTCCTTTCTCTGTGTATGATTGATTAATTGACAGCCAAGGCCCGAGAGGAAGGGGTTATTGGCCCTCGACTGTATTTGGTCCAGCCCAGAATCAATTATGACTAATGGGCCAATCTACCAGTTTTGTGTACCAATAGGTATCATGACTGATACCATTACTAATACCAGTACCATTAGTAAGAAAAAAAAAAAAAAAAAAAAAAAAGCCCATCCCAAAATCACAATTGGCCCACTAGACTGGCCATCGGCAGCCAGTCCAGTGCTGCGGACGGTGAGTGTTTTCTTAGTCAGGAATAGCTATTTTAGGAAATAGGCCTGCTATTGACTTTGGTCTCAATAAGTATCACATGGATTGCCTTGAAAATTGGCATATTAATTGTGGCAGGGACGAAACTCTCTGACATTGGTCTTCCCCGGATAAAAAAATATTAATTTGTCCAATACCTGCAAAACAAATGACATTCCCATCAGCCTCAGCTGTTTAGTGCTGCTCAGCCCATGTTAGCATGCTAATATGCTAAACTAAGATGGTGACCATAGTAAACATAATACATGCTAAACATCCAGCACGACATAATATTGTTATTGTCAGTTGACAATGTTAAGCTGAAAATACACATCCCGACCACCAGAAGCATCTAGCTGCAGTGCGTGACAGCTGAATAGGCATACCTCCAAGGGACTGCCCATTGATCCAATGGCACATGCATTCCCAAAATACACACTCTCCCTGCAACAAACAGAAGCGCATGCTAAATTATTACGCAGAATGCCATCATCGGACTTTGCCATCTCGTTGCCTTGAGTGCCTTCCTTGGTTGGTTTGGATGGTTAGATTTAAGCATGTGGTGTAAGGTTAGTTTTGGGATATCAGGGAAAGACAGCCAGAAGCACAGTAGGACAGGTCATGCCTTCTCCATGGTAGGAAAAAAAAATCACAACCGGGAGGATCCAATTACATCATTTTGCATAATAATTAGCAATGGGCTTCTGTTTGGGATAACAGGCCATCAGGACATTTTTTGGACTATAGCTTGGGATATTTCTCTCCTCATCCATTCATCGGCATACTCAAGACAGCAAGAGGTGAATTAGGAGATCAGAAGTCAAGCTGCTATGGGAGGTGGATGTAGCAAACAGGGAGCAAGTGGGGGAAATTATTGCTTTTTCAGGGGTGATGGGACTGGAATTAGGACAGTGGTTGTGAAGCCCCCATGTGATTATTATGGGGGCATATGATTATCAAAAAGTGGGCATGTCTGTAAATGGGAGACTCCTGAGTACCCATAGAACCCATTCTCAGGTCAAGGCATCCCTTTGAAATTGGCCATGCCATTTTTTCCTCACCAAAATTAAGCGCAAATTTGTCATACAGGCTAGTATGACATGACTATTGGTAGCTATGGATTCCTTCATTTTTCGAGTTTCATATGATGACAGTATTTTCTCTCTAGCTTTAAAACTGAGCCTGCTACAACCTAAAAATTGCAAGTTGTATTAATCCATTGAAAAAGAAATTAGGGGTATTAAAACAAATTTACGTTAACACATTACAGCCCAAATAGAAATGTGTTGTCTCATGGTATATATAGCTAAGGGTGACCTTTCTGTTGTAGAATAACTTAACACAAAGTCATTTTGTCTTGGATAAGCACTTCAATGAATCTGAGGCGCAGTGATCAAGCCGTATGATATGGCCTTGATTGATGCATCTGGGAAAAGACAACTCTGAGTGCTTTGTTTTGAAGAGAGAAGGTACCGTCAGACTTATCATTCGTAAAACTTGTCCTCTGGTAGTGCCGCATCCCAGTCGTGTGTTTGCGGTGAGCTCTGTCAAAAAAGCTCTGCCCTGTATGGTTCCTGGAGTTACTATGCGGAGTCGGTCGAAGAGGCTGTTTACAGTGAATAGTTCTCTTCACAATGGTTTGTCGCTGATGGCGAATGAAGGAGAGTGTATCAGTGGTTTTTTCTTGAATGCGTCCCAAAATATCCTCAGGAGGGATTACTCTCATCTGAGCAGGACTGTAACAGGCAATGTTGTGAAGTTGCAAGTTTGAGTGCTTGAGCAATGCCTGAATTCTCTTTTAGAGGTCAATGGTTTCTGCATTGGTGGGAAGACGAGTCTGTCCTGGAATGGATTAATTGTATGGTGTCTGCTCCTGCGCAGCTCATCTGAGCCCAAAGATGGCAACAAGTACCAGAGTTCTAGGAAACAATGTAATGTGTTATTGAATGTCTGCAGTGACTGCAACCTTTTCCCTTCTGAAATGCTTGAGGACACAGAGGAGTCTGTTATTTAGGTCTGGACCTGTAAGTACAACATTACTGAGGGACACACCACTCTCCTATGCACTGGAATCAAACACCACCCTGATTTGGCCAGGCTTTTATGGATCGTAGACTCGAAGGACTAGAATGTTCCTCTCAAATATCTTCCCCATGAATGAGACAAACTGCTCACTCATCTTGGCTTTTCCTCGGTTATTGAAGGGAAGAGGAGCAACCCAGTAGCATAATTCATCCTGTGTCTTTAAGTAGGTGAAGCAAGTTTGTTGTTGTTTGCTGGAACAGCGTGGAAAACAGCCCCAAAGTTTGTTTTGTACCTGGAGGCACATGTCACCCATTTCTCCTGTAGACCATAGGGGAGGTTCTCTACTACAGGGCCGATGCCGCATGCCTTGTCATGGTAGGCAACCTCAGGTAAGCACTTGTCTTCTTTTGCAGTTTGGTTGCAGCACACAACTTGACAACATTTGACAACAGCTTGGTGGCGTTAGTCCTGCTGGTGGTGCTGATTGGTCAGTCTTTAGTCCCCCTTGATGCTCATTAGAGCTATTGCTTTTCCAATCGAGAAAATGCTCTGTCATGTCATGATGCCATACGAATAAGTCAACTTGGTGGAGTGGGCAGATCCACAGCTCTGGACCCAGACAAAGACAATGCTTCTAGAGGGCTGAAACAATCAGGATTCTGTCAGATGCACTTTTACTCAACTGAACTCTCTCAGACTTGTGCCATCAATTAACATTCTTCCTGTTCCTAACAATTTATAGCAACCAAGTGTCCACCGGGTGGCATTGATTCACATAATGGTTAAACTAGCCTGGAAGGCCAAACAGTAGTCTTGCATATTAATTTGGTGGTTAGGGAGGTGTAAGAGAATTAAACTGAACCAAACTTTCAAATTCAAGCAGACACAACAAATTTCCTGTATACTTTTGTTCATATTCACGATTTGTTCTTATATTTTTTGATTCACCAATGTATTTTTTGTTATTATTTTAGCTCTTTTCTTAATTAAGAGACCATTTTATGAGTGACGGAGAGCACTCTTATTAAGATAAGAAAAAACACATCTTGTTTTCACAGCTCACAAATTGTTTGTCCAATGCAAGGAAGCATAAGCTGTGGCTTTGAGGTGAAGCAGGTCATCCACCAATCGCAAGATAAGCAGTTTGATCCCTGGGTCCTCTGGTCACATGTCAAAGTGTCCTTGAACTTAAGCCCAAATTGCTCCCAAAGGCATAGCCATTGGTGTGTGAGTATTTAGTGAGTATTTAGATTAGATCATGATGGACAGGTTGGCTCCTTGCATGGCGGCTTCTGATATCAGTGTATGAATGTGTGTGTGAATGTGTGAATGTGTGAATGCTGACATGTAGTGTAAAGTGCTATGAGGGGCCAGAAGACTAGAAAGGCACTTTATTCTAGATTATTAAATTCATGAGCTTAAAATTCCTATCAGTCTATTTTCTCCAATTAGACTAACAAACCCTTGGATTATATTGTGTGCGTTCAGCATCTGAATAGCTTACATACTGCTATTAGATGCATTTCTGCATGCATTTTCCTGTAACACTATAATAATAATTAATAATAATAATAATAATAATAATAATAATAAAACAATTCTTTTTGTTTTCAAACATGGCACAACAGCTGCCCTTATATAGTGTTTAAGGGGTGTTACCGATGCTAATAAATAATCAGCCACCTGCATCCAATTTATGATCAAGGGTTCATCGTTTAGCAGCAGCAGATACTCCTTTATTAGTCCCACAGTGGGGAAATTCAGTTTTACACTCTGTTGTTCACACAGTACATATACATGTCAATGGAGAGATGTCAGAGTGAGGGGGCTGCTGACAAGCGCCCAGAGCAGTTGGGGGTTGGGCACCAAGTCAGCAGTGCCCAAGAGGTAAACTGGCACCTCTCCAGCAACCAGTTGGTCTTGGTCCATGGGGGACTTGAACCGGTGACTTCCGCGTCCTAACCCAAGTCCTTACGGACTGAGCTACTGCCGCCCCTAAAAGTAAGAGCAGATTTGGATGTTGAAGAAGGTTTGATTCATCTGGAGATGACTTCACTTATATTCTTTCTTAACAGAAAATTAAGAGAAAATATAAGAGACATTTTAACTTAAGAGAATGTCACTGGATTAGACTCCATGTGTGCAGTGGTTAAAAAAATGCCTGTTTTAATATCATATGCCAACAGCAATCTCTATGATTATGTGTACATTGTAAAACAATGTAGTGCGGAGTTCCTCTTTCAGCACTGAGCTGGTGTCAGGATGTAGTTAGCTTAGCTTAGCATAGCATAGATTGTCAGAAGCCATTGGTAAGCACATGTTTTGGTCTCCCATGTCAGCACTGATTGTTCTGTTTTTCAGACATGAATCTTGTGGTAAAAAGTCTGCTCAGAAGATGTTTATTTATTGACACTTTCTAATTTGGCAATGTTTCCACAGAAGCTGAGGTGTTTTTTTAGGAACAGAGATCGGTGACAGCCCAGTGAGTGGTGCGTTCATCCAGTTAGGTGTAGGGTCAGGATCGGCTGTAAATCATGTCTGTCTCAAGTTGGTGCTTATGGACAAGGCTGATGATGGTCAAAGTAACCACTGCATGGAGCCAAAGGTCCAGGACCAGGGTCATGACAGATGGGCTCAGCTAGGCTGGGCTCAGACAGTCTGAGACATTTGGCTTGGTGTGGCTGGGTGCCTGGGGTTAGCCAACAGCATCTGTGATTACTGAGTATCTATGGCCCACCATTATTCCTATACCTCCTTAATCCAGTATGGAGGACTTAAGCTTCTTTGTTTGCTCATTTGACTGTGTGGGTGCCATATCCCAAAGCTGGGCGTAGGATTAGTCAGGCATTGTGTCAGTAGCTTGTGATGATGCTAGGGAGGGGGATGGGGCTGCTTGATTAAACAGAGGCAGCAGAAACAACAACATGAGCTTTCATTTGATGAGGGACTGCACTAAGGTAGGAGGGAGCCCACAGAGGCAGATTCTATGAAATCCATGAGATACTTTAGCATTTCTGTAGGATCTGTTGACTCATTTTGCTTTGACACAGCCTTCCTCACCAGCAGGAGAGGCATTTAGTAATCTAACAATACAGAGAGTGCTGTGGAAATAGCCATTCGCATCATTTCCTTTGATGTGTACATACATTTAACGTGAGCCAGAGTTGGCTGAGAAGCATGACAAATCGCTGGAGAGAGTTTCTTCTCTGCACGTTTTTCCACGGGGTCGGGCTGGCGGCAGGATACAGTGCAGGGGTGGGAGATTTTGGCATTCCTTTTGGAGTTCTGCACTTGACCTACTTTTCATTAATGGGGATTCTGGGTGAATAAGATAGCTGCTTAGCCTGTGATGAAAAGCATAATGACATTTGGTTAAAGGCAGTGGACAGAGTGGATGCAGTCACATCCACTGACCGCCATGGGTGCATGTCTATTGTGATTTGGTGAGGCCGCTGGTTGGAGGGGCTGGCTGAGTGGAGAACTAGATGAGTTCGGTGACACAAACACCTTTTGAAAAATGTTTGGTGAAAGCACTGCTGGGAGGTTTTCAATGCCCTCGCTCATGAATCTAAAAAAGGCAATTTTCAAGATGCTTGGAACTTAAAGTCTAAAGGGGATATATTGTATGAAGAGCATTCACATCCATCATACTGAGCGGAGATGAGCTAGCCTTAGGTGAGGAAACCTCCGAAGTTTGGCTCAGGCTGAGTGCAGTGACAGCAGGTGAAAGAGAGACATGTGAACACTGTCCAGAAAGAGCGGAGAGAGAAGAGAAACGGTACAGAGCTGCGGCAATTAGAGAGTCTCACTTCCGAGGTCCAACTGACATCAAAGAGAATAATTCAGGTCCCACCCTTTTTCTTTTATTTTATTACAGCCATTCTGACCTCTCATTGCTGCAGCCACATTGTGTTTTGCCAATTAGCCTTGCTATGTGGATGCAACTGATATGTTGTCAGAGCATGAAAGGTGGCACAGCATACCTAATGTTGTGTCTCAATTTGCAAATTATTCACTCTGCACATAAATATATGATGACCGTACCTCACAGCAATGGATTGGATTTTTCTAACCCCCAAAGGTCATATATATAGAATGTTCAAATTGAAAATATAGATGTTTCACAATAATATTTTTGACGGTCTTAACCATCTTCTCCTCTCTCTCTCTGCCTCGTTTTCCCTTCTCTCTCTCATGCTCATGTTCCCTCTGTCTCATTTGCTATTTGAAGCAACTATTAGTGTTTTAACACCACAGGAAAGCGGCTTCATTGAAATGCAATGAAAACTGCACAGAGAAGGCAAAGTTAACTAATGGGCTCAAATTTTCAAACGAATGCAAGATTAAAGTCAATTGAATCTCCCATTGGGTTTTGACTGAAACCCTTTGAAAAGAAGCCCCACAGTGGGTTTCAGAAATGAAAAATAGGGCTTGTTCTAAAATATTAATAACATTTTATACCCTCATTACAGCAAGCAATAACATTTGTTCAGAAACTTACTTCTGTCTTTACCTCGAGGTGGTTCGTGTGCTGCAGATAAGATGGGAAGGTTGGCGTCTGTTCACCTCGGCCTTCTCCAGCATGGCTCTGCAGATGTTACTCATTGACACATCACAGGGTGGGATATCACATGCAAATATATTATATTCATATTTGATCTGCAGCTCTAAACTCTGCTGCCTTTTCTCATGCTATTTCATTGTGAGCATAATTTGAGCCATGATCCATTTAAAATGAATGAGAGGGAAGACATTGCCTGACAATATTATGGTGTCTTAGCTGCCAAAAAGAAAAGAAGAAAAAAAAAGCCGGGGAGCGGAACTACAGAATAACCAAACAGAAGAAAGAGAGCTGAAGCAAAGGGGGAGGGAAGAAAGGGAAAAGAAGGTGTTGTCTGACTCAAAACCTTAGAGAGAGAACTACACGGATTCCTTGGAGGGTGTTTTTTTTTTTCCTTCCTTTGCACTATTATTTAAGGAGCACACACAGCAGATCCTGCATCAACTACGATGGCCTAGTTTTTCAACTTTATATACCATGAATTAAATATATTTTACAATACGTGCCCACATTCCCATAAATGAAGCGTGCATGATAAACGAACAACACAGAAGACATTAGGGAAAGTTGCTCTCATTCTTCGACAACAGTTTCAACAACTCTTTGTCTCATTTTTGCGTGCCTGCACACACAAACACACACACATTCACACAAAGTGCATGTTCTCTCTCCCTGACTGTCTTCGGAGGATTTAAATGTGTCAAAATTCACATTCAAGTCTGAGACAAAGAGCAGCAGGCCCACAGGAGTGACAGGAGGAAGATCTGAAAACTCTTCCGTCGCCTGTAATGGGCTAGAAGTCATTAAAAACATCACTGCCGGCCTAATTAAGACGGGACATCTGGTCTTTCCTCACAGAATGGATCGCAGCAGAGTACAAATAACTCCTCTATGACAAGTTGAGAGGTGTCATACATCTCAGTGATCGTCAGTCAACATGGGAGTTATGGAGCTCTTTCATCATTAACGAGCAAATGCTTTGTTTTTGCCATATGAAAGAAAACAGTTAGATAAATTTAAAAAAAATAGATTTTGTGTGTCTTCCAATGCTGCTCAATCTCCCTTTTATGTTGCTGCCAATTAGTTTGAATAAACTTTACTCTGTCTTTGATGATATCAGTCTTTGCATGGAGCAGAAGTTGGCTTGAGTCTTCAGCTCTGCATTCGGTCATTTTCCATTAAATGGGTCAATCATTGATTTAGCTGTTGCAGCATAAATATGCCCCGATACTGTATGTATGGAGCAGTTACAGGGAAATTTTTTTTTAAAAAGTCCAATCTAATTGTTCAACATATAATATTACATTAAATTAGCTAATTTCATTATCATTGATTAATTCGAAATTTAAATATCATGAAAAAGTTCAATATTCTTAGTCAATTATTTAAGAAAATTAAAATTTTATATATTCTACACTCATCACGTAAACTAAAATGTTTCAAGTATTTTTTTTCATTTTAATTTCAACAATTCCAGCCTACAGCTCAAAAAAATAAAGAAAAAGGTATCTCAAAATATTACAATATTTCATTATGACTTTGAGTATCTCTTGGTGTAGTTCAGTACACAAAACCACAAACATGGGGAGGGCTGCTGACTTGACAGTTGTCCAGAAGACGATCATCAACATCCTGCACAAGGAGGGTAAGCCACAGACGGTCATCGCTGAAATGGCTGGTTGTTCTCAGAGTGCTGTATTGAAGCATATTAAAAGAAAGTTGACTGAAGGGAAAAGTGTGGTAGGAAAAGGAGCACAAGCAACAGGGATGACCACAGCCTGGAGAAGATTGTCAAGCAAAGCTGATTCAAGAAGAGCTTCAGGACTGGACTGAGGCTGGAGTCAGTGCATCAAGAGCCAGTATTCACAGATGTCTTCAGGAAATAGACTACAGCTGTCACACTCCTAGTATCAATCTACTCCTGAACCAGAGACAACATCAGAAGCCTCTTACCTGGGCTAAGGAGAAGAACAACTGGACTATTGCTCAGTGGTCCAAAGTCCTCTTTTAAGGCGAAAGTAAATATTGCATTTCATTTGGAAATCAAGGTCCCAGATTCTGAAGGGAGAGTGGAGAGGCTCAGAATCCAAGCTGCTTTAAGTCCAGTGTGAAGTTTCCACAGACAGTGATGATTTGGGTGGTGCCATGTCATATGCTTTTTTGAGCTGTAGACTGTAATATTGAAAATCAATTTGAGAAAATGCTTAAAACATTTTAGTTTACATGTAATGAGTCTGGAATATACTACATTTTCACTTTCAAAAAATATTAAGCGTTTTCACATATTCCAATTTTTTGAGCTGTACCTGTATTCTTTGACACGAATAGGGCCTTAGAAACCTAAATACTGTGTCAATAAAAGACTATATTGTTAAACACACACATCACCATAGTCCTCCTACATGCTTGGGAAACAGGAGATGGTTCAGTTGGTTTCAATCTGCAACTTCACCGCTACCACCATGATGCCACCAGATCCTACACACTGCTCCTTTAAATGATATACTGCAAATGTGATGTTGTCATACAATGACAAAACAATATTTTTTTCCATCTTTATAATAGTGATTTATCAGTATTTTTGGTGTAATGTGAAAGCTATTGCCCGTAGTGGTGAATCATTAGAGAATCATCACCAACTCTGCAGTTCCCCTCAGCTCTATTGAGTCTTTCAGCTCATCATTTTGGTTTTATGGCCTACAATTTTACTGTTTTGGTTCAGTGTCAGTGCTCTTGTTTCCAAGCAGAAGGCAGCTGTTTCTAGTGAAAAAAGCTCTGATAACCCCTCTGCACGCAACTGCAACAACTGCTGAATATATACTAGTGGTGGGATGATTCATACAATTCACAGTTCGGTTCGATTCATGGTTTGGGGTCACAGTTTTTGGTTTGGTTCGGTACATTTATGGTACAGCAGGAAGCCAGTTTCCAACTTCAATTCAAATATGCATTTCATTTATTTGGCAAAATAAGTCAACAGCAGTTTGTTTTCACAACAGTAGACTAACATCAGGAACAAAACACTACTGGAATTCTGATCTCAAAGAAAAGTGACACTGTGTTATTTAAAAAGAATTAATACACAAAAACAAACCATCAACAAATCATCAGGTCAGCCAGCACTAGAGCTTTTTAAACAACAGTAACATATACTAGGCCTGCATCATATGAGGAAAATCTGCCATGTGCAATAACACTGCTCAATATTGCAAATGATGACATGACTTGTGATAAATAAACTGATATTTTTTATTATTATTTTTTTTCCTTATATTTCCCTACGGGGATTAATAAAGGTTCATCTTATATTGATGTGTGCATATTAGCTATACTTATGTCAGCCTGGTTGTTTTTAAAGTCAGAACCAGATTAGAACTGAATATTTAAATCCAACTAGGACTCATGTTGTTTCTAGAGCAGCAACAGTAATGTTTACAACAGCAAGTCACCATAGAAACTCATTAATATCTCACTGGAAACAATCTAACATGTTAAGAAAATAATTTATATTCTTGAGTGAAGTTTATAAAGACTGAAGATCACAAACATCAGACCGTATCACTCCTTCCTCCTGTTCTGTCCTCCTGTCCTCCTTCCTCTGCTGATGTGAACCACTACAGGTCCCGTTGGTAGAGAGGAGGAGCTGCTTTGTCTCAGCCAGCTGATGAGTTTACTACTAAGATACATGATAAACTAACCTAAACAGTCAGACTACAGAGCCTACTGCCAGCTTTAGTTTCAGTTTGTGTAGCTGAGGATACGTCACTCATAAACTTTGTCAGGATAAATTAATAACACGAAGACTGTCAATAACGGCGCATTACCGCTTCACTGCTACTGTTCTACCCTTCACAATAAACTCCCCAAACACAACCACTGATCACTGCTGACTAGAAGGAACTAAAGTCATTTACTTACACATTTACTGTTCACTGTTAGCCGGTGAGCTAACGTGCGGTGGCGAGTTAATAGCTGTGGTAGTGTGAACATAGTGGCAGTGTTGAGAAAAATGCACAGTAAAATCTGGTCCACCCTCGCTGAAATTGAGCCAATCACAATGCACAACATCAGTTTCAGTTACACTGCACGTGTTATATCCCATACCCATGACCGTAAACTCGGCGAAAAAAAAAATACACAATCGGCCTCATAACCTATTTCAAATGAACCGAATGGTACATACACGAACCGAACCGTGTGTAGCGAAACAAACAGTTCAGTTTTTTACCTGAACCGTGCCCACCCCTAATGTATACATAATGTAGGCAACTGCTTACTTACAAGTTCACCATAACAACTTTATAGAATGGAATTGTTGGCGTGAACTGGAGTGAGTCAAGTCCTATTGTACAGACTTATAGAAGCTATTTCACTTGCTACAGTTGGGGGGCGGCAGTAGCTCAGTCTGTAAGGACTTGGGTTAGGATGCGGACGTCACGCGTTCAAGACCCCCATGGACCAAGACCAACTGGTTGCTGGAGAGGTGCCAGTTTACCTCTTGGGCACTGCCGAGGTGCCCCTGAGCAAGGCACCAAACCCCCAACTGCTCTGGGCGCTTGTCAGGAGCAGCCCCCTCACTCTGAAATCTCTCCATTGACGCATGTATATATACTGTGTGTGAAAAACAGAGTGTAAAAACTGAATTTCCCCACTGTGGGACTAATAAAGGAATATCTTTCTATCTTTCTTTCTTTCTTTACAGCTGCTTGAGAAAAATAAGTGCACAACTTTCCTACACTATTTGCACTGATAATGTACAGCTGGGGGCGTAGTTAGTGATTTGGTGTTCAAGGTAAATCCTCCTCTCAAGTATTTTGGAAATTTGTTTTTGTTTAGTGAATTGTGATTTTGTTTGTTTGAAATGACTTGTTTTTTTTACTAGAACATGCTTACAAATAGGACTACTGGCAACTCTAGCTGGATACCATGACAAATGGAATTCCAGTGAGAAATAGCAGCTATACAGCTGTAATCACACACACACTGACTGCACCCTTATCTTCACCAAAACGTTACCTGCAATGTAAAGTTTTAGAAAGTACTGCAAGTACAGCCTTGGTTTTGGATTGGTTTGGCACCTGTAACATCCATCCAGTCAGTCACTTCCTGTCTTGTGTTGGAGTCCTACGGCAGATACAGTCATGTCCGTCTCCATGAGCTAGCCTCATCATGCATCACGAATCGCAGCTCAATTTTTACACACAGGATGGAATTTTTTACCTTTTAAAAAACCATCTAGTCAGACACTGAAGGAGCAAATGCATGAAAATAATTGGAGCCCAAGGGGTAATATTTGTTCTCCTGAAATGATAATTATTCTTATGGTCTTTGTGTTCTGACGCTGAGCCACAGAGGGAGAGCACAATCCACCATAATATTTTCATCAATAACCATTTGTGGGCGTCTGTGGAGGCAGCTGTATTTCATGCATGTCCTCAGCCTCACTGTTTACATGGATAACATTACTCCTGCCACAGAGTATTCCATTCATTTACCTTATGGGCTTGTGATGGACCACATTACAATACTGGATCTGGGGCTGAGGGGCTTTTTTACATTTTGATCAGGCATCAAAAATAGCTTCAAAGAATATTTCCACATGATATGAGAGAAGAAGTGAGGAATGGATGCGGGCGAAGCAGTGAACCTCGACTGAGAAATCTTCCAACCTCTTTATTTTTCATCAGTCAAAACCATTCATGCTCACCTGTCTTTGAAAGTACACCAGTTCTGTGTCTTTACGAAGACTTGAGGATGAAAGAAAAAAGACTCAAGCTCAAAGGTCTGTTTGCCCTCACCGGACACATTTCGTCCATGGCGGTGTGCCACAACTGGCTTTACAGCACCCCAACACTTCCTGTGGCTGTGGACTTGGTGCTCGCTGCACCCTCTTTCTCTGCATGGGGCCCTGCTCTCCCTGATCTTTTGTAGTGTCATCTCCATTCATATTTAAACAATATGTTTATGATTAAATTAAAGAATGTTCCACATCATTTCAAGACATTTTAGTGTATATGTTTCTGGTCATTTCATTGGAATTTCATTGTCATTTATTCAACATTACAAGGAAACATCTGTATCAAGTTCTACTAATTTGAGGAAAAATTGAGGCAATCTGACATTTGTGCTTTGTGTTGAGTTTAAAATCAGTTTTTGATTTATAGGGGAATTTCCTCTAAATTATTCATCATTCATTGATTATTGTAGACTTTATTCTTCATAAATTTAATGACATTTAAGCATGCTTGTGGAGCCAATGCTAGCTTGGCATTATAATTATAATTATAATGAGTTATTTGGTAGTGTCTATTTTAGCTATAATCAGTACCAAATGACAGTTCTTTCCAAAAGCGGACTAAAAGTACGTTAAAGCACTACAAAGAGTATTTCTGTCGCGAGAATTGGCACTGGTTTTAACCGACAACTAAGGTCCTAAATCTCATTTCATACTGCTTAATGTAATGAGTATAAGTATGTCACATACATCATAGTACCTTTAAGTGTGTGGATGCTAAGTCCACTCGTCAGATTCAACCAGTAACCAATCAAACCAACCAAAGAAAAAGAACCACTACAAATTGAGCACAAATAAAGATGATTATGTTGGAAAAGATTTGCCATGACTGAGTGGACTCAAACACTGTCAAGTGAACTCTGGAGCATTTAATTTCTGGTGTGAACACCATGCGAACCAATCCCAGGAAGTGGACCATTTTGTGTCGTTTTATTATTAGTTAAATATACATTTCTTTTTCTCTTTTGGTGACTGGTGAGCTACCCTATTTTTGCATTTGCTACCAAATATAAAGTGGTGGGGAACAAACCAGGACTGATGACAAGTGGGATGCCTCCTGAATATAGGCTGAAGAGAACTTTTCTCGAGAAGGTGCATAAGAACACTGAGGTATTCAAAATATTCAGCGATAATGAAAAGCCTACATTATTAAATAATTTAATACCTGCATCTTACAAAACATTCGTATACATGGTCCTCTAAAGTCTGCCAATGAGTGCTCGATGATGTATGATATCTGGAGGGGTTTGCTGTCTTTTCTACCTGCCATGATCAGTAATTGAATGATGACACATGGCTTTTGTTCCAAATTTCTGGGCTGTTTGAGTTTTGCCTTTGTGAACACAAACCAGACCTATTGGAAAACTGGTGTCATCGTTCCATTGGTTTGTTTCAGAAACTAAAACTTAGATGTGAACCACAGAACATTTTTCCCCAAACCTACACATCATGTGTGACAATATGCAACACAAGGAGCTGGGAATTAAACCATCAATCCTTTTGAACACCCCATAACGCCACCTGAGCTACAGCCACACCAACACATTTTGGTGCCAACACATGGTGAGTTTGGGTTTGTATGTTGAATCTGCAGATTGGTAACTACAAGAAATTGAAAAGTTAAAGTAGTACATCTCATAAACAGTACTATACTGTACTTAAGTCTAGTACTTGAGTACTTGTGTTTTTTATCCCCTCTGATAAGCAATAGAATGAGAGGGCCATTCTTAAGTGTTGAAAATTGCTCTGTCACTGCAGTGTACTAGCACAGGAACACTCTCAATCAATACCATATCCTATCCCAGACCTCGGATAAAGAGCTATAATAAGAGAATGAAAGAAGTCCTTATTTAGTCTAAAATAAGGCAATTTCTATGTAAATCGGCAATAAGGCAGAACTTTTACAAATGCATAAGCTTTCCTATTATTGACATGTGGTAGTCGAAAATCGTTTAGCTGCTTGATAGCAGTCATCTTATCTCCGCAAGTATTTGCTTATCCTCCTCTTATATTAGTGTTTCCTGCGATATTAAGCCGTCCTCCCAGGAGATAAATATCTGCTGTGTAGCAGCCACTCACACTATAGCCTTTGATTATTTAGCCTGGTAATTCCTTCATAGACACAGAGCTGTAGCCGAGCAGCCACATGATATTAACTGCAAGCAGAATATCAATTTCAAATTGAACCTTGGATGCATTATTGATTGACCGCTGATATTGTTCTCTGAAAATAAGTGCCATTGGGTTATTGTTTAATATGAATGATAATGCCAAGCTTCTATCTGGAAATAAGGTCCCTGTGTCCTACCCCAGCCTTTGGAATAAGCTCTGATTGACTCAGTTGATACTATGGGATTGTGAGGGAGACAATTCTGGTGAAGGCCAAGGTTTCTTCATTATTATATCCACATAGACAGTGCAGAGGCACATATACTGTGCGTTTGGACATTTTTATTTTACCCTCTCTTTTATATGACTTTGATTGCATTTTGTTTGTGTACAACTTTTGTGGTTGTCTTGCTGTGGTCTTCGAAACAGCATCAATACTAAAAAGAATGTACCGTACATGTTAGTTTTACCATGAAATATCTTATTACAACATTTATTTTAAAACATTAATGTAATTCTCATTAACATGCTGTCATCAAAGTTGTTATCATCACATTGTGTACCACGAGTTACAGGTCTTAAGGCAAACCTGAACTAGAGCTGGAATGTAGTAGTTTTAGTTGACTAAAGAAACCATATACAATTGGTAATGGCAAACAATCGATTTAGTCATTTAGATGTGAGGACTTAATTTTTCAGCTTCACGCATATTTCAAACAGAACCAGGGTTCCTTTCAACACATAGAATATGTGTGACAGCTCATTGGTGTCTGGTAGGAGCTGTGCCAGCCAAACAGATGGAAGGATTTGGTGGATCATTGTACTATAAGACTGGATGGCTTCCCTCTTGGTGAATCCAAGGCAAATCTGACCTGGCGATATACAAGTCACTGCACACTGTTTGCTCATTAGCACTTCATTCTGCCTCCTGAGCTCTGTGTCCCCGCTGCTGATTAGCTAATGGCTTTTGTGTTACTTGGGTCCTAGCTTCCGCATTTAAGGCTAGCCTCTGTAACTTGGCTTCAAATAAGAGGTAAAATGGTAAAATTTGCGAGGAATATGAGGGGAGTGGAGTATGAGGGGAGTAGCTCAGTCTGTAAGGACTTGGGTTAGAACGCGGACGTCACGGGTTCAAGACCCCCATGGACCAAGACCAACTGGTTGCTGGAGAGGTGCCAGTTTACCTCTTGGGCACTGCCGAGGTGCCCCTGAGCAAGGCACCAAACCCCCAACTGCTCTGGGCGCTTGACAGGAGCAGCCCCATCACTCTGACACCTCTCCATTGACGCATGTGTATGTACTGTGTGTGAAAAACAGAGTGTAAAACTGAATTTCCCCACTGTGGGACTAATAAAGGAATATCTTTCTTTTTTCTTTCTTTTGATTACTCTTGCTAAATATTCAACACTAACCTGACATACTGACAAACTTAAAGGTAGGATCAGTAATGCTGAGAAACCAGCAAGAGTACAATAGATTTTAGAAATGATCAGACTGGAAAAAAACAAGCCCAGCGTTGCCAGCTCTTTCTCAATGCAAGTAGCTAGCAGCACTAACTCTAAAAGTCATCAACACTGACCATCCCTTCAGACCTCCCTCCAAAGACACGCCCCCAAATTATTATTATGAACACGAACAACAAACACAGGTACTGGTAGTACTCACAGCTGTCAAGGTAGCAGCTTGTGGAAGACTGGTGTCATCCATTGAGTGCACAAGTCAGGTAAACAGGCAGTCAGCTGCCCTGTGATGGCAAGAGATACCAGATTAGTTTTCTTTTTTTTGCTGTTGTTGTTTTTTGGTCAGGGTATTTGATTTATCGATTGAGATGTAAAGAGAATATCAGCAAATGTTATCAATTGTATTTGACTGACCAGAACTACCAACCCTACTTTTCAATATTGAAAGAGATTTTTAAATTGTTGCCACAGAGGCCTGAACTCTTGTGTTGTTTCACTGTAATAATTTGACAACCAGGCAACTTTGCTGCTACTGTAGCATATTTGTGATGTTTTCATCACTAAAAAGACCAGGCTCAGCATATACTGTAAGTATAGCAGCTGTGATTGAATGCTAATAAAACAGCTTATAAAAAGTAGAAATTAATTTCACTATTTCCCAAAGACCATACGGTCAGGATTTCTGCAGTATTTGAATCCCGGTCAAGTAGGATATATCTAAACCAGAGGCTGTTTGGGTTTGATCCAGTTGTCTGTCACAAGCTCTGGCTGCTGATAAGTACAGCCAGTTGTAGGGCATTGATTTATTCATGCTGTTTCCTTTAAATATTCACATTGTGGCAATCTATGGAGACATGCATTCTGTCTCCAGAGCAATAGATGAGGTGATGCAACAGCCAAAGAAAAAGGACCAAGGCAGTTAATTATTGAGTAAGTCAAAAAATAACCTCCTCTGAGGAACACAAGCATCAGCTCATACCAGGTCAATGACATGTTTAGAAGAACACAATAAAAACAGAGCTGCTCAAGTCAGTGTTGGGGGCATACTGACAAACAACATATTTTGGAGGCCTTGTTGCTTCTGTACTTTAAACATATAGGAAACTCAATTGTAGCATAAGTAAGGTATTTATTATTAATAGTGTCTTACCATTAGCTATTTGAATTGTCCAGTTATGTGAGTTGTGGCTCCTTGACCAAATCTTTTACTTTATTTATAGATTATAATTTTGGTTGGCTGTTTTGTTATTGTTTGTTTAGCTAGAGAGCGGATCTGGTTAACTTCAAGCCTTCTATTGAGCTGTTGATGTTTACAGCAACCCACAAAGGTTATGGGAAATGATGTCCATTAAAAGAATTATTCAAGCCGTCCTTGCCCAAAAATGTCCATATAGATGATCTGTTCAAGCAGCTTAAACAATCCATATTTACATTTGCTGTTAGGCAGTAACTTCTAGTGGCTGTAGTAATTATGAGAGGAGCAAAGGATGAAGCTGGAGGAGTATGCTGGGGTGAATGGATGAAGGATCCATCTGCAGTCTTGGTGGCTACACCACACACCCACTTCACCACATGACATGACCTGAGATAACTTCCAGGATTGACTACTTTTTTAACCCACACCATGACCTTTTCAGGGGCTGCACGGTGATGCTGTCGCCTCACAGCAAGAGGGTCGCAGGTTCGAATCTGGCTTGGGACTCTTGTGTGTGGAGTTTGCAGGTTCTCTCCGTGTTAGCGTGGGTTTTCTCCGGGTTCTCCGGCTTCCTCCCACAGTCCAAAGACATGCAGTTTAGGTTAATTGATGACTCTAAATTGCCCGTAGGTGTGAATGTGAGTGTGAATGGTTGTGTGTCTATATCTTGTCTGTCTCTATGTGCCCTGCGATGGACTGGCGACCTGTCCAGGGTGTACCCCGCCTTCGCCCAATGCCAGCTGGGATCGGCTCCAGCCCCCCACGACCCCTAACGGGATAAGCGGTTGAAGAAGAAGAAGAAGAAGAAGAAGATCTACCTTTATTAGTCCCACAATGGGGAAATTCAATTTACACTCTGTTAAACTCATACATGGTACATGCAGACCTGAAACACACATACATGCATTAATGGAGAGACGGCAGAGTGAGGGGGCTGCTCCTGACAAGCGCCCCGAGCAGTTGGGGGTTTGGTGCCTTGCTCAGGGGCACCTCGGCAGTGCCCAAAGGTAAACTGGCACCTCTCCAGCTACCAGTTCACACTCAGTTTTTGTCCATGTCGGGACTTGAACCGGTGACCCTCCGGTTCCCAAGCCAACTCCCTACAGACTGAGCTACTGCCGCCCCGAAGATGGATGGACCATGACCTTTTCTTAAATCTTAATAAGTGGTTTTGGTGCCTAAACTTAAGTAAGTAGTAGTTTGACAAGAACTATATTTCTCCCATTTTTGTTTATCTGCAATTACGCCCTGTAAAATCCAGAATAGAACGTAAAATCATCCTCTTCACCTACAGAGCCCTAAATGGTCAGGTATCATTATATCTTAAAGAGCTCATAGTACCCCATTTATTACAATCAGGGCGGCAGAGATGTGAGGACTCAAACACATGACTGTTGAGGTGGGTTAAGATGTTGGCAAAATTCTTTACTTTCAAAAAGGGTTTGGTACACAGTTAGGCAGTCAGATCAGGCAATCAAAACCAAAAACAGCGGACACTCAGAGGCAGAGTCAAAAATCCAAAACAGTCATACACCGGGAATACGACACACTGAGAAAATGCAGGAAGGCTTGTCACAAACAACAAAGATGATCTGGCACAAAGGGAAGACAGCATACATATTAAATGCACAGGAAAAGGTGAGGTAACGCAACGCAGGTGGAAGTGATCAGGGCGGGGCAACAATCAGAGCAGGTGAGGGAAACTAGGTCAGGGCTGTCAATCATCCAAACAGAGGGAAAACACACAGGCAGGAAGTCAAACCATCTGAAACAAGAGGGAGACAGGGGTAAGACAATAAAACAGGAAACACCAAAATAAGACAAAATGAGAAAACACATAACTTAAGAATTAGCAGGTGTAACAACATTACCCCAGTAGAACACTGTGCTCCCAGAATGCAGGGTTACTTAAAGTTCCTAGGGTCTCCAACAGTATAATGGGTGCCAGAGCCTTCAGCTATCGAGCTCCTCTTCTGTAAAACCAGCTTCCAGTTTCAGTCCAGGAGGCAGACACTCTCTTCACATTTAAGAGTAGGCTTAAAACTTTCCTTTTTGATAAGGTTTATAGTTAGGGCTGGCCCGAGGCTGGCTCAGGCTGTCTTGGACCAGCCCTATTTCTGCTGTTATAGGTCTAGACTGATGGGGGACTTCCTATGATACAGCTCCTCTCTCCTTCTCTTCCTCTCCATCTGGATGCATTCATGTCCCATTAATTCATGTTACTAACTTGATTTCTTCACCGGAGTCTTTCTGCTTTTTCATCTTGCAGGTATCCATGGATCTGGGTTACACTTGTTATGTACTTTAAATGTGATATTTTTATCCTAAACATAACCAAGTACTTTTGTTGCCTAACCTAAGCAAGTAGTTCTCTTTTACAATGTAAACCATGTGCTTAAAACCATTTCACAACGATAAATAGAACAGTGATAAATGGGGAATCATTGGCCACCGTATTCTGTTGTTTAGATATGAGGACATGTTGAAAATATTGAATGACAATAATAATAGATTTTAAAACCATTTAATATCCTTATCTAGATATTTTGAATGAACCACACAACATACTGTTGATGAAGCTTATGATGATGACTAATAATGAGTGCACATTGCACAGTACTTATATTTGTCAATATTTAAACTTATACAATTCAAATAATACTGTGCCGATTTCTTGGACTTCAGAGCATCCATTTACTTGTTTTCTCATTTTCTTTCTTAATTCAATGTTCATTGCAAATATGACAGTAAAAATTCTATCAAATCAAAACAAATTATTGGCCACAGAGACGGTCATGTTTAAAAGAACAGTTCAACATCTGGGAACTTGCAGGATTACTTACTTACTATTGTCACCACTGCCAACCCCGTCTCCTACAAAAGTCCCCATACAACTAAACTGCATTATCAATTACCTTTCAAGGAATACATGAACATTTTTAATCAGGCTAAGGTCACACTTCCAAACATAGTTAAATGTTGTAAATTGAACAACACAAAAATGCAACAACACTACTTGGTTAGGTTTACTAAAAACATCCTGAAGAAAGACACTTCAAGACACTTTAAACACACTTCACCCACCTCAGAAGGAAAAGTAGGCCTGTCTGGTGCTCACAGAATAGGGCAATCTTGTTTACAGGAGACACTTTAGGAAATCCATGTGTTCTAGTGTGCTTTGGACCTGCTCTCTAAAGTCTCTGCTGTTAAAAAAAAATCCTGGTTTGGCTAAAGATAATTATGTTTGTTACATAATTTAAGTTAAAATAAATTTAAATTAGTCACTGTTGACTTTTGGTTTCACAAGTGAGATGGATGTCCTCTCTTTGTTGGACCCATCCATCCACTCTGACCTCCTCCATATATGGACTTCTGCAGAAAGAGAAGTGTATTTGTGATACGTCAAAAAACAATGCAATCCAGCAGAAAATATATTTCAAGGTTTCCCTCGAAATGTAACTGACAATGCAACATTGTATGGGAACTCAATCCTTAGGAGACCAGGCTGCTGCTGCCATGGTCTACACCAGAGGTAGGCAACATGATGCATGGGTGACACCATTGCAATGCATGTGTCCATCTCATCTCATTAGGGGTCACAGGGGGCTGGAACTGATCCCAGCTGGGTAAACCCTGGACAGGTCACCAGTCCATCACAGGGCACACAGAGAAAGGCAGACAGATCATTCACACCAACGAGCAATTTAGAGTCATTTTTAACATCTTAGACTGTGGGAGGTAGCCGTAATAACCGGAGGACATGCAAACTCCACACAGAAGGTCCCCAGCTGGATTCGAACCTGTGACCCTCTTGCTGTGAGAGTGCTAACCACTGCACCACCGTGCAGCCTACAGTGCAAGTGTGATTAGTGCAATAGTAAATTTGGATGTGGTGTCATGATTAAACTACGACAACTGTTGATTATGAATCTAGTCTAAATATAAGATCAACAGAATTCTGCTGGAGTCACATTTTATTTGAAATCTTCCAATACATAGTTTTTATTTATGCAAATACATTACCTTAACATGCATTTGTAAATTATTTTCAAATATTATGGTGCACCTTTGGCAGACCTCCTGTATAAATCCTAAATATATGGACAGCAAACTATACCAGACATTTAGGAAAGTATAAACTGTTGACTCAATATCCTTCAAAGGCCAGAATAAAACTCGGAGATAGTTTTCAAATTGTTGTTTCTCGCTCAATATCTTGTTTTAGTGCATCAATCTGAAGGCAAAACTAATGGAATTCTGTGGAGCAGACTGTCTGGCATATTCTGATCACTAGAAGATTGCAGTATTGACCAAATGTCAGCTATAGAGCAATGCAATGATTGAATAAAAGAGGATACATAATCGAAGCTGAGGAGTCTGCCTGCTCCTCCTAACAACACCCTAGGAAATTCCCAAAATCATTAGCACACATGATGACATGCGCACACACACTAACACACACACACACACACACACACACATCACTGTCCATTTGTATGGGTTATTTTTGTCTTTGAAAACTGAATGGTATAAATCGTAGCCAAATTAAGTATTCTCATTCATTCTCTAAGCTAAACATATTTATTTTCTAACCAATTTTAACTATGAATGATTTGATGATAAGAGGTTCACTTTGGTTTCAATCAGTTCAATGCAGCTATACTGGCTGGTTGAACTGAAAAACATGTATAGTACATGTTGTGATTGATGTAATGACTCAATTAAATATCCTACATTGACTGGCTGGAGTACACTAAAAAGAAAGTACAATAAAAGTAAAGTAAAAATCCACAAATAAATGCTTTTGTGAGATGCTTGAATGTAACAGATATTTTACCTTTAGGGCGGACTCACAAGAAATAGTCCGTTAGACTGGTCTGAATCAGAGTGGAATTGTTTTGGTTTGTTTTCTGTTAGTCTGGTTTGGTTAGAGCTGACCAAATAAATTTATTTGCTGAGGGGCATGTACTAAGGGGGCAAATCTATCTTTTTCATCTCTTGACTTGCCACTTCTATGCAGGGAATCACAGACTTCTTGCTGTCAATTTTTTTTTTCAATTTGACTCAACTCTGCTCTACTGTGCACATGAATCCTTTCTCCACCAAATAACCGCCAATGATTTTATAAACGTCACTATTTTTGTGAAGTGTTTAACTTTATTTAGCATATTCTGTAGCTGGCCTCGGCCCAGAGGTCAAGCAAACATTGGACCTCTGCAGTTTCCAGGTCAGTCCTCTCCCATTCATGTTAACCTGTCATTTACCTGTGTCCATCTCAACAAATGCCCGAACAGGCAGCCTGCATTTTGTTTCCCTCAGAAACAGACCAAGACCACCTCTCACAAGCAGTCTCGGACCAGTTGTGTTGTTTCACAATAGAGTACGAACCGCACCAGGGGTTGAACCACAATGCCCTTAGAGGTATTTGTAAAGATTTGTGGGGGACATTAATTTATTTATATCTTAGGACTGATGCCAACTGGCAACCAGAAACAACAAGGCCACAGGGTTACTGTTAGCCAGCTACACAGAGTAGCTTAGTCCATTCTCTAGCTTCTTAGCTTATCTTGTTAGCCTTAGCTTGGTAGCTTTGAGCTAGGTGGGTGTTTCAGCAATCATCATGGCTGGAGCCACCCACTTTGAGCTTTATTTTTAAAGCTCATTCAAAGCAGTCTTGAACCAGGCCTGCAGTGCGTATGTAGATGAGTGCTGGGTCAAAGTAAAAACTTTTTACCCCTCAACAAATACATTTTTAATTTGGTCCAATTTTTGCACTGTAAAAGTGAACCAGACTAAACAGACAATCAACCAAAACCAAATAAATTTCACTCTGATTCAGACTAGTCCGGCAGACTATGGCCTGAGATACAAAACTTCTGATTGAGTGATTGAGGAGCTGCAAGTAGATTGAAACCCCAACAGACACAGAAATGCATGGCTGTAGACAGGATTTATTAATTACTGAGGAGGTCAGAAAACCATGGCAGTGTTCTACATAACCATTTTGCAAGCACTGCTTACATGCAGATCACAAGTGGTAGCAGTGTGACGTTTCACAAATAAGTGCTATTCACACAGTGAAGAAAAATTAACGAGTCCTGCAGCACTCTAACATGCTGATGCAAGGGTTGACGGGTGGCATTTGTTTTGATAAATTAAATGCAAGTAAAATGTAAGTTAAAGATCCTATGTTGCAAACCACAGTTTGCATGAACTCATACAAGATATGTCCAGCAAAATAACTCAGTCATCCTTATTTTGAAACTTTGTAATCAGTTCCTGACTTTCTGCCTCATTTCCACTTGTTCAAAAATGAACTTTGAAAACTACAGTGGCAGTCCACTCACTCCTTCCTTCAGCTGTTCTTCATAACCTTTCCTCAGGGCTGTTACACACACATAAACACATACACATGCACACACTCCAACAGCTGTGCAATGCCTCACATGATAGAATTAAGTTTTGCTGGGTTTTAAAAGTTAAATATACACATTTGGGAAATTAAAGCTGCAATGCCTGGAATTATAGAACAAATATGATTAAAATAAGTTATTTTCATAAAACAGTTACTATATCTTGACAGATAATCTGAAAAAAATCATGTGCCTCTGTGTCCTCCGCTGTCTTCTGGTGCTCCTACTGGCATTTGCAAGATTTCACAGATCGAAGGAAAACAATCAGTCAGAGCTGATCTGGAGTCTGCCGTCTCTGAGCAGCTGTCAATCACTCACAAACTCTGATCAAATATTCAAACTAGGCAGCACTGATCAAAAAAACAAAAGTATGTGACCCGGCAACCATGTTGAGATCAGTTGAGGTAATACCAATACCATAAATACCAAGCACCATCCACCAGCTTGAGTACATGTTCTCATTTTAGAGCTAAACAGTAAATACTGAAAACATTTGAGGAGAGAAATAGGCAGAACAATATGGTGAAATGTTATTAATTGCCAACATCAATGGGCAAAAACATTCTGCCTACTCCATGTTTAAGAGAATGAATAAAAGCCAGTTTATATCAAATACAAGTGACTCAGTTAGCGTGCTGAGATGCTTCCCACTAAGCATATGACATCCACTGATATGTTTTCACATTATCTGCATTATATATTGAAAGCATCATTCAAACCAAAATGAGTCTGTTTCCTTCATATTTTTCCATTGATCTGCATTGGTATTAGTTCACGTTGGCATACTGTAGCCTAAGTATCTGACAGGTTTCCAACATCTTGTCTGACAAGATTTTTTTGCAAACTGATTATAATTACGTGGACGCTGATTGTCCTTGAGGTACAGTATTGGTTGCACTTGTTATATACCCTTAACATACATTTAGGTCTTAATGCATTATATAGGTAATAAAACACTGTGTGTCTCATCATAATGAGCTTATGCTTAGTTAATTAGTGTGCAACATAAACCATTTTGTAATTTGAACAAAGTTCCAACTATATACAATGGCTGGTTTATAAATACAATTGCAGTGAACGGGCCTCAAAACATCATATAACTCCTAATAACAGCAAGCATTTTGAAATATGACATGAGTTTGCACCTTTCAAAAGTTGATAAAAGTGGCCATTGGAAGATCTTGTGCTTTGTCGTGTGTATCTGTCTGTCTGTCTATTGCTAATCTTGCCTAGCAGTGGACCCATCAGCCTGATATTTTCTGTGCTCAGTTATAACTTTTATTAACTGTTTTATACCATAATTGACTGCTGACTTCTCACTCCTCTTAACCAGACAGGAGCCACAAGTGATCAACAACTACTTCAGTAGCAAAAGGCATTTCAGATAATCAGCTTGGCTAAAAACAAGCCTTACCTAGACTGCTGCAGGCCACATTCTGGCTTTCCTCGTGGCTCAGAAACAAACATCTGCATCTGCAGATTAATTCCATCCCTGATATAGGCATGATACGAGATGAATAAATCCCTGTTTTTGTTATCTTTGCTGCCATCTTGACTGTAAGGGAACTGGGAGGGACAGTTCAATTGTTCTGGAGGGGTGAGCTAGACACAGCTGGTGGAGATCTGAAAATGATAATTTATATATATTTCATGAACAATAAAATGATACACATTAATATATAATCAGGATATCTATCATATAAAGTGAAATAAGAAGTTGCCATACTTTGTGAATATTGTTCTAATTTTCTATCATCCCAGTCGTATAAATCTCTAGACAATCCAGCAGATCATCCAGGAACCAATAGTGTGTCTTTAAGTTGAGGTAATCATACCAGCCTTGGCTAGTGTTTGAATTCTCATTTGAAATGTGGACAACATGGCCCCATCTGTTTCACACCGGCTCTCTGAGCAACTCTCAGTATCACACACTGTTTGATGGGAACAATGCTTGCCTAATGGACCTTCAAGAGCTAATTTGTTTGAAGCAATTATTCCAGGACGACTGCTTCTGTGAAGTTTCCCCTCAGACAGCAGACATTATTTGCTCCTTGCTTTAGAGAATGACTGAAGGGCATCTGAAGACATCCCATTTCTTTGCAGTTGTGCTACTACCAATAAAGATAGAAAAGGTATGACTCTGGGGACAGCCATCTGCCCACTCTGTGTATACAGAGGTGGAGAGGATCAACCAATCAGCTCTCAATGTGGGGAAAACAATCCCAGAAATGAAAGAGAAGCTGGTCTGAGTCAGCAACGGGCTTCCTTTTGGTGGCCCAGGCCTTTACATCAAAATGGAGGTTGAAACACAAAAACTGCAACACAATGATCATATGTCTTCCTCCTTGCAACAGGGGCATAATTACAGATGACCTAGCTCCATTTAATACATCCTGACGCCTGGCTCATCGCTCAGATTTGCCACATCCTGTGGTTTTCCCATCCATAGGAGTCCAATTATCCTGCTTTCTCTCAGCCTTTTCAACCACACAGTTTCATCCAGTTTAGAGAATGTGCCAACATCTCAACGTATACTTCAGCAGCAGTGGCACAGTCAAAGCAACAATGATAGCTAAATGCCTATTAGATGTGTCACCCAAAGTATTGCTAAAATAAATTCTCATCCAAAGACAGGCAGCTACAATGTGTTGACAGCTGACACCTGACATGTAAGGACATTAAATATCACATTCTCATTTTTATCAGTTGACTATTTTGGATTTCCAAACCTCCCTCGTCTTCATCCTCCCCCAGACTGATCAGTGGAGTGCATTTGAAAACAGCCCTTAGCCAATCTGAAAGGAGCCTAAGATGGGAGGAAATATCAAAAAAACTACAGAAGATGACAGGCCCAATGTGTAGCAAAGCCTAGATCTCTCAGCCTTATCCTTTGTGATTCCCTTCCCTTTTTTTCCAGCATATCAATCCTCCCAATGGATAAGAGTGAGAAGAGACAGCTCCTCCTGTTTCTCCTGTCTCTATTAGCTCCCTGGTGGATCTGCCTGATGTGAAGTGACTCCAGCTATAATCTCTCACTAAGTTTGTATGTTCTACAACTTGGCATGATTTAACTCAACTTCTCACACTTTTTTTCTTAGACTTTTTCCCCCCTAGTTGAGCTGTAGTGCAGTGGCATCAGACAATGAAAGAACGATGCAATATTGCGGCCTCGCAGACTCAGTAATGCAGTCATCAGTATACTGACATTTCAAACTGCTTATCCAGGCTGAATCCAGGTGGGAAATCATTCCCTAACAGTTTCCTTTCATAAGCACCGGTTGGGGCTTAGCTCTGCTGTGTTTATCCCGGCGCACAAATCACTTTTCAGAATGGTCAAAAGAGCAAATAAATGATGGGAATGACACCGAGGCTGAGGTCGGCTTTCCAGATGGAGTTCCCTGTTATCAATATCGCTTTGGTGAAAAAAATAAATAAATACTGCACTTGGTGATCTTGTGCCTGCCATGCATAAATACACTCTACTACCTTCACAGGTTGAGTAATGTTTGCCTCCCTTCTCTCTAAGAATCAGAATAAGTCCACTTGACATAAAGAGCAGCATCCAATACCTCACGGAGAGTGATTCTGAAAAGGACCGAGGTGACTCGCTTCCTTCTGGATTCTTACTGTATAACAAGCTTGTCTCACAATGTATTCCTAGGCGGTAGTTGCCGACAACCTACAGATATAATGGAGCAGCATACAAGTTTGCTGGTCCCTCTGAGGCTGGGTTAGGGTGTGATGATCACAGGGGGGTTGGCAAACTGTTGTGCAGGGTCCCCTGACACTCAGAGAGAGCAGTCAATTAAAACATGAAGGAGGAGTATGAGCGCTCTCTGCGAAAATAAGAAAATAAAAAAGAAGACAACGGAGTGAGATGTAAAGACTTTGAGTTTTCTTGTACATCAACCACGTTATCCTCGACTGTGTGCTGCGTCTGAGTTAAAGCCCTCTCATGCTGAGGGGCTTTGAACCCCAAAGCAGCATGAACTACATGCCTAATTTGCAGTTTGACGACACGTTTCCCATCAAGCCCTCACAGATCTGTACATTACAGGCCACAAAATGATTACAGGCCACAAAATGATCACTATGACACTTTGTGTGCATTTGTCTACATTTGTCCATCTGTTTTAGTGATTGATGGGAACTAAACTGAATAGTTCTGTATATATTTCAAACTGTATTTTTGTGGTTGATATCAATATTGATAAATTCATCTGTATATTAAAGATATGTACTGAACAGCACACCAACAAGTCCTCCAAATTGAACAACAAACTAGAATTACTGCCTCATGGTTGTATGCCTCCATTAACCAGTCAAGTTGTCATTTGCATTAATGTCTGTCCAAAATATCATCACTTCATCATTTTATCCTGTTAGTCATTTGTTTAACATTGTCAAAAAAAAAGGGTTTTGTGAGTTCACAGTGACCTTTGACCACCAAAATCTCATCAGTTAATTATTGCGTCCAAGAAGGTGTTTGTGCCAAATTTGAACAAATTCACTTAAGTTCCAGAGATATGACAATGGAATGGACATAAGTTCACATTGACCTTGACCTTTGACCACCAAAATCTAGTCAGGTCATCCTTGATACCAAGTGAATGTTTGTGGTAAATTTGAAGAAATTCCCTCTTGACCTTCCTGAGATATTGTGTTCATGAGAATAGAAAAAAAACATTTTTTTTTTTTTTTTCTGATCTGACACTCCTGTCGGCATGACAACATAATTTGCTTTTGCTAATGTGCTTTTGTTGCTTCTCTTGTCACTTATGCAGCGTTATTGCATTGAGCAGATTAACAATTAATCATTAATTAATATAAAAATTCATATTCACAATTAATAATCCCACATTATTAATTGCAAAACAAATTATCATAAAATGTCAAGGAAAGTGGTAGCATTCAACTTCAGATATTACCCACAATTAACTTTAATATCAGGATTTACCCGGGCGCCACCCAGTTTTATAAAAACAGGGAAAAATAATTAAATTTGATATTAATCAGTTGCGTCTCATAATCTCAGGGTTGCTACGGAGTTCTTGGCATGGTGAACAGTATATATATATATATATATATATATATATATATATATATATATATATATATATATATATATATATATAAAATCAAGTAACCAAGTTCTTTATAAATGAAGTGTTTATTTGACTAACTACTGGACTACACTACTAACAGAATATAATTGAATGAATGATAAAACATTGATAAAATTGAATAAAGAATAATTAAAGGAATACAGCACATACAAATGATGAACATTCATGGATAGAACAATGGATGACCAGGTCAATTCAGTGACTGATATCTCTCTGACTGGAATTAATACTTGTCTCTCACCTAAATTTAATTTTGGTATTAATATACCATTCAATTTTGAGGATCTGTTTCATGTTATAAATTTAGACGTGGTCTAATTCAGGTTTAGGGTTTGTGGATGGATTCCCTAATTCTTCCTGTGTATAATATTAATTGTCAAGTTTGTAACTGAGTTATTAGTTGGCTATAAATGGGGGGCAGAGGGGCGCAGTTCTAAAAGCTAAACAACCCTGAAGAGCCTGAAGCCCCCAGAAAAACAAACTAGACTAAGTGTGTGAAGCTTCTGATTATCAGTTGAGAAAGGGGTGCGGTGTTTAGTTGGTGGGAGAACAGGATTCTCCCATCTGAAAAACTATTCTGATTCTTTAGTAAGACTTCCTTTGTTAGATTAAACTAATTGACTTGTTTCAACATGATTAATTCTTCCATATTTGAAATCTGGGCTTCATCTCTTTCAAATACATATCAAACACAAGACATCAACCGCTGAATAAAACTTGATCAACTGAATTAAAATGAATCAAACAATTACATCACAGATGAAACCTGTAAACAGAGTTAATTATCAGGAAACTGATTCTATGAGCATGTGTAATAGTATGAATCAATTTATGTATGGTTCACAATCAACATAAAATGGTGTGATACACTTCAACTAGATTAAAATATATATCAAATATAACATTAACTAGGCATTAGTGTGCACCCAAACTTTATGTTTAAGATCACCTATAATTTGTGAATAAGATACACATGTAAAGATATTGATTCAACCAGATATAATCAAATGATAAGCATAAAAGAGAAGGTTTTGGTGTAAAACCTGCAACTATTTTAACTTGTCTTGGTTGAATTTGTTGTCAACTGTGACGTCTGTCAGACATAGGTGATGGGTTTCCTTTGTTTTTCCTGTTTTATGTGAGCACTTCCTGTTTGATTCTGAAATCCTAACCCTCCCTCTTGTTTCAGCGCACTTCACTTCCTGCCTGCATGCTCCCGCCCCTCTGAATGAATGACTTCACTGACCTACTTTTCGTCTCCACTCACCTGCGTCCGATCGTCTTCCCCCACCCCTGATTGTGTCCACCTGTTCATAGTTAATCACTCCCCTCATGGGTATTTAAGCTGTGCTCCCCTGCCCTTCTGTGCCAGTTCGTTTTGATCCTTAGTGACCGACTTACCAGCGTTCTTCCTAGTGTTATCTACTTCCGTGTACCGAGACATCAGCCTGTTTTTTGACCCTGAGTTTTGCCTGCCAGTCTGGATTTGTCTGCCTTCGCAATCTGCCTTCCCGTGTACCGACCTGTTTCTGGTAATAAAGACGTTTTTGCAAACTGCCTGTCTCCAGAGTTGTGCATTTGAGCCCTGTTCTGCCTGCCCAGCCCGGCGTTACAGTCCACAACTTCCTGCCACTAGAGCACATGTTAGAACACATCAATTCATGTACACCGTAATGTTAGAATTGGATTGTTCTGCCTCCATAATGTGTCTGTGTTCCACCACTTCTCTGCCAGAGAAAGACCAAGTATTTGACCTGTTGACCTGTAACTCATAAAAACTTCATCTGGTCAGGACCATACTGGGTTGTTATCTAGTGAGTTTCACCAGGCTGGCTGTAAATAAAAAGTCCAACCACTTAGTGCCCTGACAGGTCAAACAAACAGTTTCTGGAAGGATGTAAAAGTTAAGATGTGTACTGTGGATTCATCATTATTTTCATCATCACTTTTCATATTCTTCATCTTTCAGTCATCATCCACTACACTTATCAGCTGACACATACACCGATGCACTGCCAATTTATCAGTTTCTGCTTTATTCTGGAGCAATACTTTCATTACTTTTTTCAAGTGTATAAAATGTTCTTGTTGTACAGGGCATTCCTATAATGAGTTCAAAGTGACTAAAGGTTATTTATAAAATCAATAGTATTGCTAAAACATATGTAGTCTATAAAAGCAAGCTAGACTAGAAGTCAGCATGGACTTATATTTTATGTAAAGCTTGTGCTTAAAGAATGACACTATAGTTATTTTAACCCAAACCAGGATCTTTTCCTAAACCTAACCAGGTACCTTTGCTACCTAAAAATTGCTTGTATACTGATTGCTTGTGTTGTTGGACATTCGTAGGAAGATGCAGCCATTTTGACATGTCATAGTGGTGTAAACACAGGTGTAATTGATAAAATGAATTCTGGTCCCATTCTTTTTAGTGTGTTACAGCCATTGCAGTCAGCAAGCATGCACAGAGTGACGCAGTGATGAAGTACTGTATATTGTAGGCCAACCCAGAAGTTAGAATTGCACGGGTTACCTTGACAAAAAGACAATGGGATTGCTCCACTGGGTTGTGTATTATTGCAGAAAATATGCTCTGTGGCAATCAAACATTTACGATACTTACATGTTTTGTTCCGTAAGATAATCTTCCCAAATGAACACCGCTTAATGATTTTTGATCAATCGCAAGTAGAAAAGCCATTGGGCTTTAAACAAACTACACCACAGTTGCATGAGTGCAACGGGGCTGTAAAGGAGGATGAGTCGGTGTGATATTTACTAGTCTTATTTAGCCACTTGTTAGCAACCACCTTCTTTTGAGCAGGATATTTATTGACATTTTTTTTATCATAGTACAAAATGTTAAAATCTGTTAAGCTTGTGTTAACCGTGGACCTTATTTCAGGCATCTAAATGAAAACCCATTGACTTCCAGATGAGGGGACAGGAAGTTCTAAAATGCTAACTCATTTCCAGGTTTTAGGACTCATTCCTGCAGCACTCACCCACCTAAATGGAACAGGGCCACAAATGATGTAATTAAGCTTTTCCACTCTGTGAATGTGTATCAGTGTATTTAGAACATTTTGATAGTACTATATAATGGTCATTCCTATGCTCTATTATGTCTCATAACTTGCTGCAGCAATTTTGTGTTGATACCATTCGTTACACAGATTTGGTTGTAAATTTACCCATTTTTTACCATTCAAGAATTGATGCAAATGATCATTAATCCCTCCAAAGTACCACATTAAGACTCCAAGACCTTGAGGAACACCATAGAAAAAGCCATGCTGTGATCTGGGATCAAAAACTTTTAACATTTGGAAATTTCTGCAGGAATTACATTTTTTGGTGATGGGGTGGAGAACACTTCTATTGTGGAAACTGCTAAGAAACCCCCTTATTGTCAGTCTAGCTAGGAAAGCCATCCAACCTCGGAATGCTCTAGGTCTCTAATTTGTGGCTGTATAGTTTCATGAAGCTCTGATTATCGTAGAGGTCACCACAAATCATTTTATACAGTGAGGTCAAGTTTAAATAAATGGTCTCAATACTGTGAAATGGCTTCTATGGAGACTAACATCATCACACATGAATAAAGTTGGACTCATCTCAGTTTAGGGACCCCAGTATGCATAAATATTCAAATACACCATTTAAGAATAGGATAAAATTTATAATACATTTATACTACATGAAAAAGACACTGCATTATCATAAAGTGGGCATGTAGTCTGCACAGGGGAGACTCGTGGGTACCCATAGAACGTATTTTCAGTCACATATCTGAAGGTCAGAGGTCAAAGAACCCCTTTGAAAATCGGCATGCCAGTTTTTCCTCGCAAAATTTGGGACTTTTTTTTATAGTGATCATCCCAACATGGTGACATGACTTAGTACAAATGAATTCCTTAGGTTTCCTAGTGAGTGAGTGAATTGAGTCAGCCACAGCCTCTGGAAAAAGTAAAGTCAGCCACCTCAAGGAGTGGAAGAGGTTAATTACACCTGTGTTTACCCTGCAATGATATGTCAAAATGGCTCCTGTCAAAAGATCCTATTGCTGTCAAATTGTTGTCCTCTCTGCTGTCAGTTGTCATTTTAGTACAAACTCTCCTCCAGCCCATTCATCTCCAGTCTTCATCACATACAGTGCCCAACATTCCTTCCACTGAGCTCATCTAGAAAGTCCTCTGGAGCTCCACATCCCATCATCAAGATCTCAGCCAACTCTCTCCAGCTCTTCACCACCGTCACCAGTGTCTAAACTCCAGGGGGAAAATTCTGTACTAATCATGGCATCACTACCCCCTGAAAATGACTACTTCATGATGGGATCTCATCGCCAAAGACTCTACAAACTCTACCTTTATTGTGCACCATGTAAAACATTTATCTATCTCTTTTCTTGGTTAGCGCTGTTGCCTCACAGCAAGAGGGTCGCAGGTTCGATTCCGACTTGGGACTCTTCTGTGTGGAGTTTGCATGTTCTCCCCGTGTAAGCGTGGGTTTTCTCCGGGTACTCCGGCTTCCTCCCACAGTCCAAAGACATGCTGTTTAGGTTAATTGATGACTCTAAATTGCCTGTAGGATGTGAGCGTGAATGGTTGTCTGTCTCTATGTGCCCTGCGATGGACTGGCAACCTGTCCAGGGTGAACCCCGCCCTCGCCCAATGCCAGCTGGGATCGGCTCCAGCCCCCCCCCCACGACCCCTAACGGGATAAGCGGTTGACAATGGATGAATGGATATATCACAGAATAACTGGCCAATAGATATCTCCAAATAAAATGTTCACATTAAGAAATGTATGTTTCTTTTAATGGGCATGGATATGTTTAATGCTAGATCAATGAAAGGATTTGTATTTGATATACAAATTCAAGCTTTACTTAAGCTTTACTTCATTTCCACTACTTTTTCAAAATAGCAGATTTCAGCATCCAACAGTCACACTTATGCCACAGGATTTTGGCATATTTGTCTGACCTTAACATTATGCTTATTGTTGTAACATTCAAATGTTGCAAAGCTTTGTACAAAGCATGTTGTATTTTGGCCTACCAAGGCTTAGTAGGCCCTTTATGTCAGGGTCTAATCAGACAAGCTCCATCAGTACTGGGCATTTTATGCCAGGACTGCCTGTCTTAAGCCATATACCATCCTGTCCCTGATGTGCACCATTCCTGCAGGTCAGTAATGTTTGAAATTTCCAGCATTTTTTAATCATGTCACTGATACCAAACAACAGGTGCTGGAAAGAAGAGTGACAAAGCCTGCAGCCGTTGTGAAATGAAGTGATTAGCCATCTTAATTAGCTGTCGTCTTTGGCCCTGGCCTTCTCTGCATGATGGAAAGTTGTGCTCCGAGGATCAATAGGGAGTAAAACAACAGCCACCCACAAGCCTCCTCTTAATCAACCACTCCTCAGCTTGGAAGCTGAAACACAGAGAGAAAGTGAGGGTGGGCAGACTGTTTAGGGTAGAGGATACTGTTTGCCCCTACTATTGGCATCTGTTCAGCACATTATTCATCCAGTCAATAGATGTTACACTCCTTGCATTTTACATCAACTATCGTTGAACTCAACACTTTTGACCTCTTCTATGAATCGGTATCAAAGAAAACAACTGTAGTGTTTAACTGGATAACTGAAGAATAACCACTGGTGTCTTTCAGTTTCTGAAGTCCTAATTCTGGACAGTGCACAAATTCTACTGGAAATTAGTGTTTGTAGATAGGCCGGTGCAATGCTTTGTTGGATGGTGTTGGATTGGAATTTTAGCAGCCCATTCTCATTCCCAATGTGTTAAACACAGAGGCTTGGTCACGCCCGTTGGCATTCAGTACCACTGCACAAAGCACCCTTCGTGTGGTGACGTAGTTTAAGGAGTGAAAAGACAGACACCAAGCAGGCAGCAGGGGAGGACCAACGGACACAAAGCTTTCATCCAGGTGAATGAATATACTGTATGGGTCATATTTAACTGTGGAGATGAACTGACTAACAATACAGCTATACATGTGTTTTTATCGTCCATCTAAAATTCCTAACTCTTTTTCCTAAAAATGATGTTCCCATACAATTAAACTGCATATTCAATCATGTCCCAAGAGTATTTTTCCCAGATTATAGTCACTGTGTCAAGCATATGGTTAATGTTGTAAAAACAAAACAGTAAAACTACTTGGTTAGGTCAAGCAAAATATGGTTTGGCTTAAAATAAGTATGTTTATTAAGTAATTTAAGTTATGTACATAACACTAAACTTTACATAACAAACACAATGTTAGTAAGTTAACATTTATTTTTCATTTACAGGTGACATGAACAGTCATCTCCTGGGTGACTCCCATCCACCCCGACCTCCTCCCTACATAGACTTCAGTGGACTATGATTAGAAACATATTTGTGATACATTTACATACACATATTCAAAAGCTATATGTTATATGTCAAACTATGAATATACTGTATGTTTCTTTCAAAAGATAAAAGACAATGCAGTTTCATTAAACATACGTTTTAGGAGACCAGGCTAACAAATTAGCTATCACATTTTAACAAGTTGCATTGTCAAGCTCTAATAACTAACACTAACAGAAAAACAGCACCATGTCTGCTTCAAATGAAAGTGGAGTCATTTTGTTATTACCAATATCTATACCAATTTTTTCCCTGTAATAACCAGTTATTACTGCTTTCTGCACTGCTAACTGCATCCAGCACTTGCATTCGTAGCACTAGTGTGAGTACCATCCATGAGATTTGGCTGCTGGAGCCACTGGGTGAGCTGTCCCTGGCTTGCTCTGTCTTGTTCTACGTGGTGATGTGCTGGTTGACCGTGGCTCAGCTGTGCTTCCCTCCAGGGGGGCTCATTTGTAAGACTCCCTCCCTGCGCTACTCTAAAGCAAGAACTACTTGCTTACATATGGCCCTCAATTAGTTTGGTTACTGAGGGGCTTGGAGAGACTGCACTGGAAATGTATGACAGCAAATGACTGACGCGTTATTGTTCATAGCCAGAGGAGACTGTGACTGTTGTTATTGTCCTCTCATTAGAGCAGTGAATACAGAGAAAATCATTGCATGGTGATGATCTGGTGTGCTGCACAGCTCAAACTGCTGGATTTAATGCTGAACTCTGTTGAGAATAACTGCAGTTATAGTTCCCTTGACTTGAAATATTGGATATGTCTATAAAATAAACAATGTTATTTAATATATGTTTGGTTTTTTATTTTGTTTTTATTGTTTGCTTATTTTTTTATATTTGTAGTAGAGGTGTCATGCCTGTCACCTCATAGGTCATGTTTGGGGGCGGCAGTAGCTCAGTCTGTAGGGAGTTGGCTTGGGAACCGGAGGGTCACCGGTTCAAGTCCCGACATGGACCAAAAACTGAGTGTGAACTGGTAGCTGGAGAGGTGCCAGTTTACCTCTTGGGCACTGCCGAGGTGCCCCTGAGCAAGGCACCAAACCCCCAACTGCTCGGGGCGCTTGTCTGGAGCAGCCCCCTCACTCTGACATCTCTCCATTACTGCATGTGTGTGTGTTTGTGTGCATGTACCATGTATAAGTTAAACAGAGTGTAAATTGAATTTCCCCACTGTGGGACTAATAAAGGTAGATCTTCTTCTTCTTCTTCTTCTTCTTCTTCTTTATTTTGTAATTTCATTCAGTTATGTGTTTCCTGTTTTATTTTGTGCACTATCCTTCCCTCTCGTTTGAGAACACTTCGCTTCCTGCCCTCGTGTTTCCCTCCTTTTCAGACAGCCCTGCTCTGATTACCTCCACCTGTGTCTGATTGTCTGCCCCACCCTGATTGTTAATAAGTGTGTCTTGTTATCCACCCCTTCATTAGTATTTAATGTGTGTCTTCCCTTCCTCCTGTGCCAGTTCATCTTCGCCACTTTGTGAGTATTCCAGCATTTTTCCTGTGTTAGTCTTCTTGTGTTTTTTGAATTACTGCCTGTTTAATGACCCTGTCCTGCCTGCTGATTTGGATTTGTTTACTTGTGACTACACTACCTTTTGACTACCTGTGCACGAACCCTTTTTTGACTTTAGAAAAGACTTTGATCTTTTTTGAAACTCTGCGTCCTGAGTCATGTGTTTGAGTCCAGCTCATTCCTGATCCCACTCGTTACAGTACGAATTGGCCAACAAATGGACTCAGCCGACTCGACCAGTGCACGCCGCCATCCGTGCCCAGGGAAAACGGCTCCGCCATCATAAGGAGCAGCTCACCGCAGTTTGTACAAGAGTACGGCAACTTACCAAGTCCCAGGAGAGTTATTCCCTCGTGTGCTTCTCCTTAAACCAGTTCACAGAGACTTTGAGCAAGATTTTTCACCACATCACTCCTGGTCAAGAGGCAGCACGGCCGCTGGGAAAGAAATGAGTCTCAAACTACACCATCGAGTTTGAGGATGATGCTTCACTCTTGGACACCTTCCTCCGTGGGCTGGCTGACACTGTGAAGGTTATTTCCTGTCCTTGTGCCCTGTAAAAGACAAGTCTCACCAGCAAAAGAGAGGGCGCTGGTGAGCTGAACAATGTCCTATAAATACTCCTCTTGTCCTCTGACTCAAGCCCAGCTCATTGTGTTCTGGTGAACTCTGACGAAAGTTTCATAGACTGGAGACTAGCTGAGACCCTTGGGCTCCAGAACATTCCCCTGCCAGAGCCCTGAGTGGCCAGAGCCCTTGGAGGCCAGCGCCCTGGATGGCCACCTGCTGTGCAGCAGTGTAACTCATCGCACTCAACCCCTTCAACTCATCATAGCGGGTAATGACTCTGAGACTCTATGCTTCCATGTCTTTGACTCTTCTCTTCATCCTCTCTTTCTGGGTCTGCCCTAGCTCATAAAATATAACCTGCACATGAACTGGTCCACTGGGGAGCAGCTGGGCTGGGGAAGGAGCTGTTTTTTAACCTGCTGCTCGTCTGTTGATCCTCCAGAGCTCCCTGACACCCCAGTTTCTTACCCAGAGGAGACAGCTGGGCCCCCAGCAGGAACCAGTGGCACCATCCACCTCACCTGCTCCTGATCCTAAGTTCCCGGATCTGTCCTGTGTTCCCTCCTGCTACCGTGACCTCAAAGAGGTATTCAACAAGGCACGTGCCATGTCCTTGCCTCCCCATTGGGCTTACAACTGCGGAATCAACCTCCTTCCTGGTACGTCTCCTCCCAAAGGCAGGCTGTATTCACTCTCCACTCCAGAGAGAGGTCATGAAGGAATGCATCAACTCCTCTCAGCCTGCAGGGATCATCAGGTCCTTCTCCTCTCCAGCTGGAGCAGGGTTCTTCTTTGTGGATAAGAAGGACAAAACTCTGCATCCCTGTATTGATTACAGTGAACTTAATGACATCACCATCAAAAACAAGTACCCCCCTTTCTCATTTCCTCAGCGTTTGAACTATTGAAAGGTGCTAAAATCTTTACCAAACTTGACCTTCGGAATGTTTACCACAGGGTGGAGGATAAGGGAGGGGGACTAATGGAAAACTGCTTTTAACATTCCAAGCAGCCATTATGAGTATTTAGTCATGCCATTTGGTCTCACTAACGCCTCAGCTGTCTTCCAGGCTCTAGTCAATGATGTGTTCCAAAACATGTTGAATCAGTTTGTTTGTCTACCTGGATGATGTTCTGATTTTCTCCCCTGATGAGCAGACCCATATTAAGCATTTTCTCCAGATGCTGCAGCAGCTTCTATCACCAGCTTTTCGTCAAGGTGGAAAAGTGTGAGTTTCATGTCTCAACTGTTTCCTTTCTTGGCTTCATGATTACCTCTAACAACATTCAGATGGACCCCGCCAAGGCCAGTGCAGTGGCCGACTGGCCCACACCAACCAGCTGTAAGTTAGTGCAATGCTTCCTGGGGTTTGCCAGCTTTTACAGACGCTTTATTAGGAACTTAAGTATTGTGGCTACCCCTTTGAATGCTCTAACTTCTCCTCACGTCAAGTTTGTATGGTCTCCCCAGGCAGAACAGGCTTTTCGAGAGCTTAAAGGCTGTTTCACGGCTGCACTGATTCTCACTCTTCCAGACCTCCATCGGCAATTTGTTGTGGAGGTGGACGCCTCTGATACTGGGATCGGGGCGGTACCAGAAGACAATAAACTTCATCCCTGTGCCTTTCTGTCAAGGAAGCTCTCTCTCACCGGGAGGAATTATGACTTGGGGAACAGAGAGTTGTCGAGGAGTGACGGCACTGGCTGGAGGGGGCAGAACACCCATTCCTGGTATGGACAGACCACAAAAATCTTGAGTATATCAGGACTGCTAAGCTCAACTAAGCTCAAGCTAAACGCTTGCTCAACTAAGCTCAACGCCTATCAAGCAAGATGGGCGCTATTCTTTAATCTTTTCAATTTTACTTTGTCCTACTGTTGTGGTTCTAAGAACTGGCTCGCCTGTTTGACCCTGATCCGACTCCCAAAACTCCTTCGTACATCCTGCCACCTTCATGTGTGGTCAGGGTGGTAATGTGGGGAGAAGAGAGGAGGGTCAGAGAGGCATTAACTATTGTTACGGTACCCTAACCGGTTGTTTTGCCAGTTCCCTTGCACTCTCAGGTCATTCACTGGGCCCATATTTCCCACATCTCCTGCCACCCTGGAACCAGGCTGACTATCTTTGTCATCAAACAGCGGTTTTGGTGGCCAGCCATGGAAAAGGAGGTGGGGGAGCATGTGGCAGCCTACCTAGTGTGCACCCAGAATAAATCCTCACATCATCCCCCTTCTAGCTTCCTCCAACCACTCCCTGTGCCTCACCGTCCCTGGTCCGACATCTCTTTGGACTTTGTTACTGGTCTTCTCACTATTGTGGACAGATTTTCTAAGATGGTTCACTTTGTCCCTCTGCCAAAGTTGCCCTCCACCAAGGAGATGGTTGAGGTGATGTTGTCCCATGTGTTCCGCCTTCATGGTTTCCCCAGGGATGTGGTATCGGACCGGGGCCCTCAGATCGTGTCCCGGTTTTGGGGAGAGTTCTGTTCAGTCTCCCCTCTGGCTACCACTACCAGTCCAATGGCCAGATGGAGAGACTCAACCAGGAGTTGTTGTCTTATCTCTCAAAATCCTGCATCATGAAGTAAGCATCTAATTTGGATTGAATATGCACATAACAGGCTACCCTGCTCCCGCTCTGGTCTCTCCCCTTTCAGTGCACCTATGGCTATCAGCCTCCACTGTTCCCTGAGGTGGAGATGGAGGTCAGCTTGCTGTCACGCCTGTCACCTCCTAGGTCATGTCTTATTTTGTCATTTCATTCATTTATGTGTTTCCTGTTTTATTTTGTACACTAACCTGCCCTCTCGTTTCAGAACACTTCATTTTCTGCCCTTGTGTGTTTCCCTCCTTTTTTGAACCCTTTTTTGACTTCAGTAAAGACTTAGAAGACCTTAGAAGATCTAGATCTTTTTTGAAACTCTCTGCCTCCTGAGTTGTGCATTTAAGTCCAGCTCACTCCTGATCTCAGTTGTTACAGGAGATGGTAGTGCTTTTTTCAGCATCTGCAGGTCTTCCTCTCAGGCTCCAATAAATAACCACATTTAACCACTTACAGTAATCATTTCTTTCTCAGCAATTTTTCCGCGTAGTTTGGCGCAAATCCATTCTCAATTTTCTGAAACACACTGCTAACAGACAGATGAGATGCAAACATCGCTCCATTCCAACTCCACAGAGAGGTTGTCATGAGTTCAGTATGATTATTGTCCTGCTCCGAACAGAGGTAACCACCTCTGCACTGAAGCATGCACTACAATACAGGCAATTCCCATTTACAACACATGGCTTAATGTCCGATGTACAATGAATATTTCACACATGTTCATATTGAACTATTTAATCCAGAGTGAGGTTTGTTCACACATTTTAGCATTTTTCTCTCCAGTTTGTGCACATAGAATACAGCTCTGTGTGTGGGTGTTTTTTTTTTTTCTTTAGGCCTGTGTGATGACCTTTTTCGTCTTTTTGCTACAGTATCTTGGAGGATAGAACACGATATGCTATTGGAAAAGATGTTGTGGAAAGCAATATCCCATCATCAGGGAAGAAAAAACTGTACTCACAGGTATTAAATTGACTATTCATTCATGTGTATGTAAAAATGGCAACCACAAATCCAATATAAACATCCCATTCTAAGCAGCACAGTTTGACTGTCAACTGATGCTCTGCACCGCAATCAGGGATTGTCGGCAAGAGATTAAAAGATATTTTCCTCTTCAGGCGGAGTAAATTGGTTTTGGATTAAGGCTGATTGATTGCTGCTGAGGTATACAGCAGTCTGTTTGAAATGCTCAGTTCTGAACACACAAGTAATTTCAGCCCAAGCTACTCAAGGAAATCACACCGGATGGAATCGATAGATATTATGTAGCAGTTACCAGCATTGCATTGTTCAAGGTTATCATTAAAGGCTTGGAGAAAAAATATTATATGATGCTGAATGAGTTTGCACGTTAGTGTGAGATTCAGATGCAGAGAGAGCTTGTGTTAGTAAGATATTGTGAGTGTGTGTGTGTGTGTGTGTGTGTGTGTGTGTGTGTGTGTGTGTGTGTGTGAGATGGCATGTGTCAAGGCATTGGGCATGTGTATGTATGTGTTATTTCTATATGGACATCAGTGTTTATGGATCAATGTACCTTGGCTACAGGAATAACGGCGACTTGAAATGAGTCCAGCCTTCAGCTTTGTTCCTCTACTGTCTCCATGTTATACCTGAACTGGGACTGTGGTCCCTGGCTGATTTCAACACTTGGCTGATGTTTTATTACAAAATACTGTCAAGACCTTTAAAAAAAATTCTTAAAGACATTTCTCACCAGTGCAATGTAAACCTGTGGTGTGGGGATCCGATAAATCTGCATGCAACTTTTTTGCATGAAAACAACTATGCACACTGCATTTGGTGTGAATTATCTGCATTGCTATGTTCTATTTTTGGGGAAAAAAATTTAAAAATGATTATTTTGAGAACAGAAAATGGAATTGAGCGGTAGCAGTGACTTTGTTTTTTGAGAAGAAGAAAAGAAGATTCTGGGTCCATTCAATTTTGGAGAGACGCGCAGAACATGGTGAGTTGCACCCAGGACCTCTGCTTCACTTCAGGCAGTATTTTCAGATGACCGTGGAACAGTTTGAGGCCCTGTTGGGGATGCTTGCTTCCACATCAAGAGAAGACACACTAACTGCAACAAACCAGTCAACCTTGAGCAGCGACTGGCAGTGTGTTTGAGGTGAGCATTTTCCACTACCATTTCTCTATGGTAGATAATTAGTTGGGCTTCATTTGTTTAAACTGCCTTTTGCTAACCATAATGATATTGTTGTCTTTGTGGTGCTTGGGGAACATTCGTCACTTTTTCACTGATCGCATTGAAGCTCTGGTATTTTATTTGTATTAGTCAAAATGAATGATCTATTGTTTAAATGATTAAACAATAGATCTACTGAAGCAGAATATTAACTCTTAATGTCACTGACTAAAGTACCTCCATACTCAGGTTTTTAGTTATTTAAATGATCATGCTCCCCAATGGAAGTTTATTCATGCCAAAATAATTGAGGGAGCAGTAGATAAAACAGTAATCAGTCTGCAAGATAGTGTTCTTTTTTCAGCTATTTTTAGAGTCAGTACGGAAGCCCTGAGAGGCAAATGAGGGGGAGGGGGATCTATAAATTTAGTGCTAATTTTAAAAAGCATATATTTTTTTTCAGATGAGTTTTAAATGTGTTTTTTCGCCTATTCTAAAATGGTGTATTGGAATATTTCTATATACTGGGCAGCATTCAGAGGATGGATGGCTTTCCTGGCTAGACTGACAATAAGGAGGTTTCTGAGCAGTTTACCAACAGAAGTGCTTACCAGCCAATTGCTGAAAAATGCATTTCTTGCAGAAATCTCCAAATGTCTTTTTTTATACTAAATCACAGCATGGCTTTTTCTGTGGTGTTCCTCAAGGTCTTGGTGTTTCAACATGTTATTTTTGAGGGATTATTGATAATTTTTATAAATTCTTGAAAGATTTTGAAAAAATGTTAAATTTAGCACAAAACCTGTGTAACAAATGTCACGTCAGTGCAAAAATTGTTGCAACAACAAAGACATAAATGAGTATGGAAATGACCATAACATACTTCCATCATGTTTTAAACCCGTGTAGATTTTTACAATGTATTTTCATTCATTCATTCAATCATTCATTCATTCATGTTAATTTCTAATTTATGACTAGAACAACTTGACTCAGTGCAGCTGCATCTCAAATGAATCTTCAGGTTCCCAGCTTTCAGATGATGTACACCACTTATATGTGACTTCTACTGTTGACCTGCTATGTCCCCCTAAAATCTCATCTGTACCCCCTAAAAATGACTAAAACCAGTGTACTGTGGGTCTCAGATGGTTAATGCTGTGTGCTGCTAATTTGTGTGCATGAATTAGTAAATTGCATGCACAGTTTGTTGATTTCTCTATGGGCTTCATCAAAATGTGTTTGGTTCTGAGATACTAAGAGAATATAATGTAAATAGTTACTTGGCTGACTGTATTAAACTAGCAGAGACAGACTTTATCTATTAAATGTGTACAGTGCGGACATTTATTTCATACCATATCAAACATTGCTCATATTTATTCTTGAAAAGCTGTTTTTCTGAGCTGATTCCGAAACAGACATTTGCTTTATTTTCCTCCAGCTACAAGTTTGATGTCTTGACCTTGTTAGGTCTGTTTCTCTAAAACATATTCAAAAGATTCAGCTCCAGTCATTTTACGGGTGCTGTTTGAATGTCCACCCTAATTCAATAGTATGTACATAACTTTAATTTGCATTTATTACTCAGAGGGCCAAAGGAAAAACTGTTATTTTATTGTTCTGATCAATAAGTCCCTGAATTTTAGATCTGTCAGAATGTAGGGATTAGAATATATTGCTTTTTCTATTGAGAAGCATGTTCACAAGAGATTTACCCAATATAATCCAACACCAATCTCTTTTCAACATTAATGTCATCTTGTAGCCTACCTGACATCAAACCGAGTTGTTTAATTTTAAAGATATTTCATCATCTATGACATTGTTCATTTGCAAGGGTGAGCAGGTGGATTACAAATCATCATATGATTACCACAGAAATTCCTGTTTTCTTAGAGAACAAAGGTAGTGTTCAAATAAATATTGCATCTTTTCAAATCAGAAGAAACCAACAGGATGGGCTTAAGGTAGTAGCTGAAAACCTCTGGATGATTCACAGACATGACTCTAAAATGTTTTCCCCTGAAGAAACAGACCCTCTGAACTATCATTAAATCACTGTTGTCAGGTATTAGCACTATTATTATAATGCTTAAAAGCATAATTGTTACACAAATTCCTTAGGTGAAAGCTTCAGTAGGCAGAATATTTTGGAATCACTGGGCAAAAATCAACATGGCTGCCAGGTCACAAACTTTCTCTTTTTACAGCTAAACAGTAACTACAGGATGATTCTTGAAACATCTGAAGAGAGAAACACACATTACAGTAGTATTAAGAATACTGATTCCTATTTGATCAACGCTGCCTAGTTTGACCATTTAGATCGGAGTTCAGGAGTGATTGACAGCTGCTTAGAGACAGCAGACTCCAGCTCAGCTCTGACTGGTTGTTTTCCTTGGTGAAAATCTTGGTCTGAGCCAATTAGGAGGTAGAGTACGGCCATACTACCTCAAATCTATGCTCCTAATGACAACTGATAATGGCCATTAATGGGCTGATAAAAATTTGAGACGGTGCTCTGAAAACTGTTAATAGCATGTTTTGCAAATTCTCCAGCCTAATGGGGATACTATTTCTTGAAAGACATGCTGCTGTTTTAAATTTTTTAGTGCTGTAAACACCACAAACTTAATTTCATTGACCTCCATGGTGTTGGGATAGTCAGTCCAATCCCTAAAACTTCAAATCATTAGAGGGACGAGGGAAATGTTTTTTTTTTTCTTCCCTAGTTTGACCCTTCAACCACTTCAGAGTTTGCTTCCATTGTAATGGTTATTAATTATTTATTATACCATGGTCTGGGTGAATACTCAATTCTGATTGGCTGCAGGATGACCATCAATTACTGATGATGGACACCTGCTTAATAGTTCCAGTGCAACTCTCTGAACCTTGAGCACTGAACGTAACATTAGTCCTTCAGTGGCTCATCCTCTAAAAATCACAGGGTGGCGGCTACCTCTGAACTCACTGATACTTTGTATCACATAAGCAATCATCTCACATCCCATTCACTATTCAACTCACTACATCAGTACACATGGCCCATCATTTCTTTGTGATATCACAATATTGATTTGGGGACAATGAACCAAAAAAATGTTTCAATCCATTCAACACCCTGAGCCAAAGCTGCCATACAAGGCCAACATAGTGACACACTGTGTGGAGAAAGATACTTTTTTGTCCTTTAATTATTAATTCATATATGGGCAAAACGTTAACAAACTACATTCATCATTGCAGATTTGGTCAATATGGAAAACAAAGGGATTTTGATTTTTCAAAACTTCTATTTTTGTGTTGTGTCCGGCGAGTAGTACAGCCCTCCTATCTTGGTGGCTGCGGCCCAGTGGGAGGAGAGGCTCAGTAGAGGGTGTGGTGGTGCCAGTCCAGTGGCGTATTGCAATCTTGGTGCCAAGAATGAATGTGTCTCGGGCGGTCGTCCGCTGCAGGTTGACAGCTGTGTGCATCTATGCTCTGTTATATTTTGGTCTCTTTAAGATAAGATAAGATATAAGATAAGATATTCCTTTATTGGTCCCACAGTGGAGAAATTCACAAATTTATTTGGTGAAGGCACTCCATACAAACCTCTCTAAAATTACTCAAGCACTTAACTCAACTTTTGTTCATCTGACATGATATCGCTCATTAAAAGAACTGATTTATTCTGATTAATGCCACAGAATAAAGATTAATGGGTATCCTGTACTGCTGGCCTTTCCTGTGCTCTGGTGACTCTCTTTACAGCCATCTGCAGGCACCAGGTATCTGTTCCATCTGCAGTCTCTAATTGGAGTGATGTTACACACTGTGAAGCCCCAATTACACACAACAGATCTGCTGGTTGTTGTTGTTGTTTTTTTTTTGTTTTGTTTTTTTTACAAATACCAGAATGTGGTAAAATAAACACAGAAAATTCTGTGCTTACATTCACATCAAACCTGTCAGTCATGATTAGTTATTCCACACAGTTTTTAACGCAGTGTAAATCAACAGGCATGTTGGGTACTGACACATGAAACACAGTTCACAATTAAAACTTAAAACCGGGGACAACGACTGTTCTGAATTTTTAATTACTACACAGCTAGATGTGACACTGTGAGCACCAATATGTTGTGATAGAGACTGTTCAGGTTATAATGGTGTTCTCTTAATTTACTTTTGGATCATTACCAGGGTCACATTTATATCACAATATGAAGATTAAAGAGGACACAGTTTTTTCCCAGATGGTCAACAGTTATGTATGTATGTAAAACTGACAAAAATGATTTGTGTCAAAACACACACACACTATATATACAGTATACAGTATATAGTATAAACAGTATATACTGTATATGTACAGTATATTAGGGCTGTCAAAGTTAACACAGTAATAACATGCTAATGCAGATTTCTTTTATCACCACTAATTTTTTCAACACATTAACGCAATTTGCGATTTTTAATTGCCATCTTAAAAATGCAATGGTATGCCATTGAGCCCAGCTGCTATTTGATCTTTCGGAGGTTGTAACAGGTCACTTTTAAAGCTGGAATGAAGATACTGCATCATATGAAACTTGAAAACCGAAGGAATCCATTGGCACCAAACATGTCATACTAATACTCCTTTCACACTGAGGACCCAACCAGGGTTGAAGTAGGGTCCAAGCAGGGTTGATTGTGTTTGAAAGGGTTAACCTGCATTGACTGACTCAACATCGCGACCCAGGTCAAGAGGTGGGTCAGACCAGGGTCAATTTTAATGTGAACAGCATGGACCAGGGTTGCTAACAATCGGGGCAGGACAAATCTGTTTGGTTGCAAATGAGGGCGTACAGTCCGTGATGCTACTGTCAAAGGACGCTGTCGTTCAAACAAATAGTGCGACATCAGCAGGAATGTTTTCGGATACACAGAAGGTGAATAATGGAGAGCAGTATGGATATGTTGTAAGACTTGAAGGAGCTGGAGCTGCTGGCCATCCACAGTGAGGACGAAAAAAGTGGTAGATGGGATGGTGAGAGACAACATGGTGTATGAGAGTATAACAAGGCTGAGAGAGGCTTCCTCCGTTAGGTTACACAGAAACACACCATGTAGCCGACCAACTCACGGTACCCCCAGCTGTGAGCACATCTGTTTTTAAAACATGTTTGCACATTGTCTATTTGTAACGTTACCTTTTTAACTTTTTTTTTAAATTTTCCAAATAAACCTACAAAAACATCCATCTGTCACCTGTCCCATCTGTTATAAAGTAACAAACCCAGCCCCATTTCATTACATTATCAAGCTATAGGCAAACTAAATGAAACAAAGTCATTTCATTACATTTGGACAAACTTTTCCATTATCCAACAGTTGCCACATACCCACTTCAGCAGGTCTACCACATATTAGATAGTACAATGTAGTCTAATATATTACAAATGGTACTGTAAAAAATATATACATACATTTGCATGAAGCAGCATATTTGTCCATTCCCACGTTGATAGAAGTATTCAATATTTGACAAAGCTCTCTTTGATTCTGCACAGGCAAGGCTCATCTCAAATGACTCTTATAATAGTCCACCAGTAATAATAGTTGGCTCGTTTCATTGTCAGCATCTGTTGTTTCTCATTTCTGGCTTTTGTATTCATTCGACACAACTTGGCCACCATAGAACTGGGTCCAGCATTATCACTTAATCTTTACACTGTCAAAATGAATAAATGAATAACAAAGACATGACTTCACAAAACAAATGTGATTTAGCCTCATTTTTACTTCAAAGGTAAGAGAAAAACAGAAACTTTTGTTCTCTTGAGTGGAGACATGAAGGTCTGAAAGGGTAAAGATAATGTGTATTCACAGTAACTTACTTTTTTTAATAGACAATAGTCAATATACGACACAGGCGTGATTTAAGTCTTTTCATAAACATGGAAATAAACTGTGTGGATGATTTTATGTTACATTGTGTCTGATTCACAGTGTTGCAATAGCTTTTTACTGATCGGTTTCCATGAAATTACACAAATCATGTAGGAATGTCCAGTGTTTCCAAAAGGTAAAGCTGATTGCTGTTTCCATCTTCTACTTGCCACCGGCGGCCACTGTCTTTTATTTCCTGTTCAGAGTCAGAGAGAATGAGACTGCCTATTACCAATGTCCCCGCTCTTTGACTGCTGCTGTTCTCTTTTTATATTCTGACTAAATGAATAGGCAGTTGAATTAAGTAATCTCCATTAACTCTCAGTGGAGTAATAAGAAGGGTCAATACTCTTTGGCCCAGCTATTCTTTAGATTTGGACGGCTCCCTTCTGACCTATTACCGAAGGTGATTCTCCAGATTTTTTTGTGGAAAGATGACTCTGGAACTTAGCTCTGCCACTTCTCTTTCTGCCAAAAGACAAAATTGGCCTGCGGGGGAGAGGAAAAGTTGTCATTAAAATTAGGTATCCCTTGACCCCACTTGAAGGTCGTATACTGGCAGCAATTACTGAGTGTGACTTTAAGGAGAGGCTCTGCTGGTCGTTAGTGTAGACAGTCCCCTGGCTTATCCCCCTGAGGGTGAACGGGGTGTGTGTGTGTGTGTGTGTGTGTGTGTGTGTGTGTGTCTGAGGGGCTGGAGGACCAGAGTGCAGTATCCAATCCTTAAGTTCCTGGTTGGCCTGTGAGAACTCCACTATAGGAGGAGAATGATAGCAGAGAGGGACTGGAGTGTCCTCTAGTAAATGTCAAACCCCTCAGTGAGACAACGCTCTTAGAGGGACAGGCATATGAAATGTTACTGATGGGACAAACCACTCACATCTGTTACTCATGACAGCTTGATGTCAATATTCTGAACTTCCCCACCCTACAGCCAACTCATGTAAATCTGTAGGTCAGCTGCTGAGGTGTGAGTCATCATATTGTCATGTGGTTTACATTTCCAGGGTGTTTGGGATAAATTTGAGAAAAAATGGTGGATAAACTGCCAACAAACAAATGTTAAGTTCATCAACATGAAATACATGATGTAATACTATACATCAAACTGAACACTGCATTTGTCTGATAAGTAAAATTCCATAGCAGTATTCAGCATGGGAAGAATAAACACACACATTCTGTATGGATTTGCATTGTCTTCTCACTGTTGTCATGTGAAAACCGGCAGTGGATGTAACTAAGCTACATTCACTTCAAGCAACAGTAGGTGGAAATATGATTTTAAAAGTTGTTTTTATAAAACAGTCACTATATCCAGACAGTAGTGTATGAGACAGGCAATCTGAAAAAAAAAAACATGTTCCTCTGTGTCCTCTGGTGTCCTCCAGTGCTCCTAATGGCATCTGCAAGATTTCACAGACCGGAGAAAAACAGTCAGAGCTGATCTGAAGCCTGCCACTGTCACTTGCAAATTCTGATCAAGCGATCAAACTAGGCAGTGCTGATCAAATATGAATCAATATTCTGTCACTGTAATACTATTTCTCTCCTCAAATGAGAAGGTTTGTGACCCGGCAGCCATGTTGAGGATATATACCACCCACCAGCTGGAGCTTTCTGCGGCTGGTGGGCAACAACTGAGAGCTGCCTCCATTGAATGAACAGCCAATAAGAATGCTCTCTCTCCCTCTCTCTCTCTCTCTCTCTCTCTCTCTCTCTCTCTGAAATGACCTGTGATTGGTCAAAGTTTCCCATTACAGGCTAGATTTCTTAAAGCCTGAAAACAGAACCATGAGGAGGAGCAGAAGGCAGAAGTGTAGTTTTCTCTCAGAACACTTGAATTACATTACGCTGAAAAGTTGAAGTGCAGTTTCATTTTGAGGTACATATTTATCTTGTGTATGTCCTATTGTACTTTACATTTGCCTGACAGAGTTTTTTGCTTAGTTTTAGTGTTATAAAGTTAGAGCTTTATGTTGCCTCTAAGCATATCTAACTTTAAAGTTTTTAGGGTTTTTGAATCATTGAGGCATTGCACACCTTACGATATCTTACAAAAAGTTATTTTTTGTGTGTTTTCCTCAGAATGTCCAGCAACACAAGCCACCAGTGTGATTGTGCAAGCCCCTACTATATTTAGGCAACAAAACTACTACTACTACTACTACTACTACATTAGGTTTAGAAAAAGGTTGTGAGTGCATTTAACTGATATTGTTTCTGAAAAATTAGGAATGCAGGACTTTTTTTCTTTTTTTGCTATTTTGACATAGTAAATTGATGTTTTTGTAGTGTGCTATGTGAAAGGTGTCACAGGGAAAATACTGTACCCCAAACTCAGAAATTCCCCTCAGCATTTTTAAGATCACTGTTTTGGTTTGGAAAACTCAGATCATCCTCATTTTGGGCAGCAAGCATTAAGAAAGCTCTTAAAATACACTGTGCACTACCTGCTCAGCACCAACCAGATGCAAGCAGAGACTAGCTGGTCAACATAGTGAAGGAGCTTAAAGGCCAGAAATTATATCTCATCTCATTTAATCCTTCAGTTTATCTGAAAATATGAGATTGAAGAATATAAGATAAATTGAAGATAAACCTACAACAAGCTTAATTTGGAGAAACAGTGCAAATGAAAGTCAATTAACTGTCATCTTTCTACCAGGGATTGCATCTGAACAGTCCAAAGAATACAGTTGACACTGACCATTAACATCCATTTTCATTTTACTAACTGCTTGAATAATGACACTACTGTGAAGCAGTTTACACAGTCTCATATTACGCTTGGAAATTAAAGTTGAGAAAATTGAGAATATACTGTATATTTAAACATGAGGAAATAGTGCATTTGTTGAGGACTATTTTCAGTGGCAGATTTAACCACATTTGGTGCTCTGGTAAGTATTTGTGGCAGCAGGATTGTGTGTGTGGGATTGAGTCAAAATAAACTACAGTGTGTGTGTGTTCATGGTGATGAAGGAAACATGTCACCCAGTGACACTGAGGCTCATGATACTGAAAGTTATTTTGTTATTTTTTGTGTGTTTTCCTATAAATGTCCAGCAACACAGGCCATTGGTGCACCTGCACAACCCCCTGCAGTGCAGATGCAGCACAAAAGATTGTAGTTTGAGTTAAAATAATGACAGAAGTGGTGTTACTTAAGTACAGAAGTTACATGACAAGTCATTGGTGACAGTGGTCTCCTGGGTGATAATCCAGTTTTTTTTGGACCCAACCATCCACACTGACCATTTCTCTATGTGGACAGCAAAGAGGAAGAAGATATATCTTTGATGTAGTATTTGTTAGTAGATACATTCACTGTTTTGTTGACCAGACTTGAACTTCTGGACCTCAAGAACAGAAGAAAACAACAACTGTGCTTAATAATGCGTAACTGATGCATATGTATTGTCACCACTACACTTAAAGATATGGGTCCTCCAGTCAGGTGCTGCAGGCCTCATTCAAGTGCTACAGTTCCACATGCTGATACGTGCTGTTGTGGAAACACATGAAGGAATGTTTCAATCTGGGTCATGCATCCAGACACCCAGAAAATGATATGCGGTACCTCTGTGACAACGTAAAGATGTGACAACATTCTTGATCAGAAAGTACTTGATTACACCCCGTCACAATTAGTTTCTTTATACGTCACTGGGAAAATTGTTCTTCTTTTTAACATGCAAAAGCATGCCATTACCATTTCCCCAAGTGCTCTCTGTTTTAGCACTCTGGCTAATTGGCTGGGTGATAGGAGTGGCACTGATTGACATTATAAAAGCTGCACTATCGCTCCTCACGTATGTGTGTGTGTGTGTGTGTGTGAAAGTTGCCATCAGAGGAATTATTTAAGATAAAAAGAAACGCTATGGAAAAGAGATTCTCCCCTGACAGATATTATCATTACAGCCCTTTATGGAAAGAGCTAACTTACTTTTTTCCTTTTCTTCCTTTCTTTCTTTCTCCATCTGTGCCACTATCTCTCTCACCCTCTCTCTCTCTCTCTCTCTCTCTCAACCTCTCTCTCTCCCAACGGGTAAAAAAAGCAAGGAGAGAGGAAGGAGGAATAGAAGAGTGAGTGAGCTCTGTCAATTGGAGTGAGTGCACTGCTAAGTCTGGCTACACTACAAAGGTTAGCAGATCTGACTGTCAATAGTGTCTTGTGGGTGGGGGTGGGGGTGTGGGTGTGGGGGGGGGGGGGCACGGGGGTGAGGTGGTGGGGGGCGGTCGCTTTGAGAGAAAGAGATACTTTGATATTTCGGAATGTTAGAAGGGTGAATGTGGAGAACTGGAGGTTGGGGATCTAATTACCGGGCCATAATTGGGGGCTGGGGAATAGGTTGCCGTCCTCTCAACTCGCTGCAGATCAATTATGTTAAGAGAACATCTGTAAGTAGAGCTTAATGAGGTCCATTAGAGCAACATGCGCTGCCTTCCCTAACGGTGCTTGTCAGCTTCTTGGATGAGCTGGAGTGTGCTGCTGACTGGGGACCTGGTGGAGGGGCTTAAATAGGAGAGGAGGCTCGACTCTCCGCTGCTTTTTCCTGCCAGAGAACCAGAGAGACACAGACAGATAAGGGAGGGAGAAGGTGAGGAAGCAGCAAGGGGGACAGAGACGACCTGTGAGCCGGGGTCCAGGTCGCGCAAAGCCGCGAGGGGAGCAGAGTTTAGGGCGATCTGACAACTCGAGCAGAGAGGCGAGTGTTCTCAAACTCCTGGCGCCAAGTTTTCTGTTGATAACCTGGAGTTGGGCTCTGGGAAAAGTTGCCTTGTGGACACTTTAATTCAAAGTCAAGAGAAGATACACACCGCTGCAGCGACCGTGACTGTTTTTGGGCATCCCTGGCTACACTTCAAGGTATGTGTTCAGTCCTCTGTGTGTTTCTGGGTTGTAACGCTCTCCGCAGAGCGAGGGCTGCGCGTAAAAGTGACGGCAAGACATAAACACAGCCAGGATACAGCTGTTTAGGACAGAATAGTGTTTGGCTTCTCCCCTCCAACTGACTCCATCCTCTGTTAGCCTCACAGGCTGCTGGTCCCCGCTGTCATTTTATTTCTTCATTAGAGATGGGGGCGGGAGCCTGGGGTCAGGTACGAACAGAGCAAGCTTCTCTTCTGTCCGTTTGTGCGCATACATCTGCTGTTTCCGTTGGATGGAGAGACTTGATCCGCGTCGTGCGAGCGTCTCCTCCATCCTCCTCCTCCTCCGCTGTCGTCTGTCTCCATCTTCCATTCATACGGAGGATGACTAACCGGCGGAAGGGCACCGAGAGAGAGAGAGGTGGCAGGCAGCCTCACACTCCACACACACTCTGCAGAAAATTGCATGATTACCAAGATAGGCCGCCTTGAAATAATTCAATCCATGACAAAACCTAATTACTGGCAGGTAATACCCTGTCAGCTTTAATGCATCTCATCACTCATAATGGCGCAGAGAGCATTTTATGACCCATCTCATTATCGCTGCATTTTAGGCTGGAGCTGCATGCCAACTATTGACTTGTATCTCCTCCTCCTCCCACAGCCCCCCTCCCCCCAGAATATTTAAGGAAAGAACTTGTCAGGCTGTGTTGGAACACTGAATGGTGTATATGCAATAGGGAGGCGTGAGGTGGTGGTGAAGTGTGAGGTGTGGGGGCACCGTGCCCTAACATGTCGGCCCCATCGTGGTCTCATCTAATCCAACCTGGGCCGCCAATTGATATTGATGCGGACTGGTGCAATAACAGGGCAGAGAATAATCCCGTCCTCTAATTACAGAAATGATTTAAATAAAGAGTGTGGAGAGGAGAGGAGAAGAGATAATCAGTCCAGGCTGCCACGCGGAGCCCCGGGACCTCACATGACGCCCGCGTGTGCGCGCGTAGAAAGAGGAATCAATGAGCTCGGCGAAGATTGATTTAATTGTCCATATTAGATCTGCTTCCTCTTTATTTTCACTCTATTTTTCTTTTCTCAGACTAGTCTCTCATTGAACTGACTGAATGAAGAAACAACACACGGTAACCAGAAATACACGAGTGAGCGAACGGTTCACTAACACTCTGTACTCTTTTGGTCACAGGCTAATTATTTTAAGGTGCATTAATCAGAGCTCCCAATAAATAGCAGTCCTGTTTAATTTAGCACAATCTATGTAGCCTGTGTGCACATGACTGAACACTTTGTGGACACTCCAGATGTGGAAAAATGTCTGGTTAGTGAAGGACAGCTGTCACTCAGCTGTTTTAAGATAAGATAAGATATTCCTTTATTGGTCCCACAGTGGGGAAATTCACAATTAGTAATGTCCCCCTGAACGCAGCAGTCCACCTTAAATTAACGACCGGTCGATGATCGTATAATATAATGAGCGCCTTGCGTTGGCGCGCGCCCGCGGCTCCAAAATTGAAGGACGTTGAGGGAGAATGGGCGTTCCGGAGGCGCGCACGCGGTGCATGCTCTCCGTCATATAGTGGAGCGGCTGGTAATAAGTGAATGACCTTATCGTGGCAGTGTAATGTCTCACCGGTGAGGGATTGGGGGGGTTTTTGGAGATAATAAAGCTTGACTTCCTCCCGTCTCGCGCCACTCTTGCTGATGCATTGGGGGACGCCGGCCGGTCCTCAGTCCCGCTCACTGTCCGCATACTCACACGGCGGGCGGCTCCATGAACACCTGTAGCTGGACTCGTCTCCTACACACCGGCTCGCTCTGAATCCACGTGGAGCTCGTTGTTGTTTCCTTCCTGAAGAGCGGAGCGACGCGAGGCGGCGCGCGATGTCAGTTTGGTGAACTTTGTTTGTGCTCAGAGGGATCTGTAGCTGAGTCCGCTGCTGGAGTTGAGGCTTCTGCTTAACTTGTTGAGAAAGGTGAGTGGGCTGGAGACAAGCGCGGTACCGCTCTGAAACCATCATCTTTAAATGTTCGTAATCATTCAAATTAATAAATTCAGATTTCATTTCAGGGCTGTGACACATATGGTAAATATAGGATGTGCTATAGGAGTGAGTGAGAGTTTAGGCTACATGGTGGGGAGCGGACCGAGGGACCCGGTGCTGTAGACTACGTCAAAGCGCTGATTAGCGCAGCAGCGTGCAGCAGGAGCCGCTGTTCTGAGGCCAGTAGGATTAGATGGTCTGTGCGCCGCGGAGGGGAAGCATCTCTTTTTGTCGTCCTGTCATTCGCTGCCTGCATCTCTCTGCTCGTGCATCTCCGTCTCTCGGCTCTCACACGCCGCGTGACGACCGACGGCAACGAACAGCTCGCTCATTGCTCTTCATATCTGCCTGCGTTGTGTTTTGTTGGCCGGTGTTCCCCCCTCTCCTTTTCATTCCTCACTGGTCGCCGTGTTGGATTGTTCCCTCTCTGTAACAAAGCCCCGATCCCAGCCTGCCTGCAGACAGCTGCTCTCCGGGACCAGGCGGCTCCGGGTTGCATGGTGGTGCTTCAGCGGTTCAACAAATGCAGAAAAGGGAGAAAAGTTTCGGTAAGACGCTTACTTTGCGCTTGTATGAACGGCACGTTTCATGTTTGTTTGGTGTGCTCTGCGACGGCAAGTTGCTGCATCTCTCTGCGTCGAAGGGCGACGCGTCCAGATCTGACCTGCTGTTGCTCTAACCTCATCCATTATCTGTGTTATTCCGCTGATAACCTTTCATTGAGACATTATGGAGCTGTGCTCCGCTGTTATGTTGCTGATCATAGAGCTGATAGGCTCTGGAGCTGCTGCTCGTCAAAGAAGCTGCATGGCAAATTGAGTCTGTGTGTTAAATCCGTTATTGGCCTTTACCAGCACTCTGCTGCCATGGCAACAGTAATTAAACTGATAGGGTGAAATGTCAGCATCTCGTTTGCGAACAGCTGGGACTGAAATAGCAGACTGTTCCCCGCTCTGTATCCCTCCTCCATCACCCTCCATCCTCTCCTCTCCGGACTCAGATGATGATACATGTGGCCGAGGACGCGCAGCGGCAGCAGCCCTCAAGTTTCACAATGAGAGTGGAAAGGGAGGATACGCGCCAGCGCGCAAACAAAACAGATATCATTAGGGGCTCGGAGCAGCTGTGATTCCCTCTCCTTTATGGAAATACGTAGCTTTTGTTCACCACTTCCCCCTCGGCAGTCGGAAGAGCGAAGTGGTCGAATTCCTGCCATGCCTCTTCTCCCCCAAGTTGATTGCACAGTGAAAAGGGGAGTCGAAACTCTTCCTTCTTTTGGTTTGGTAATGAGTAGTGGGGACTTTGTAGTGTTAACAAGGCTGGACGGATGAGTGCAGCTGAACGGGCGCAGCGGTGAGCAGCCGGCCGAGCAGCCGCGCGCCCAGCTCCCCAAAATCCGGCCAATTAACAAATCAGCTGCCCTGATGAGCTGCAACCTGTTTGATACGGACTCACTACAATATATGAGTTAGTACAGAACGTGTGGCAGAAGGACAAACAATCTTTTTGTGTAGTGACATCTTTTTTAATTAAGGGACCATACAGTGTTGCTTTAAACATGCTTTAAACCCAGTTAGTGGCACTCAGTTCTAGTTTCCCTCTCAGTCACTGGAACTTAGTTGGATAATAATTTGTCCTTCTTAACTTTAAAGGTGTCTTTATTTACAAAATTAGATTGCAACTTGCCAAAACGTGCTCCAGCTCAAGATAGATTGTCCATTCCAGTAACATATGGTTCCAGACAGTGTTATATTTTGTGAATGCAGACTGGTACACAGCTGTGACAGGTGGCAGGTTTGTTACTGCCATGGAACAACTTTCAACTTTACTGTACATTAATTATAGTGAAATTAATAGAAGCCACTACAGCATCGTTTACCAACAGTCAGCAGTAATGGTGTGAGTGGTTGTACAAACAAATGTATAGTGTGTTTTTCTACTTCAGACTGAGAGGATTGTAGAACCGAAACAGTAAAAAGGAAGTTCTACTATTTCAAATGATTAAAGCTAAAACTGTACTTTAAGAAACACCGAGTGTGTGTGTGTGTGTGTGTGTGTGTGTGTGTGTGTGTGGTGAATGGGGGACAAAGGGGAGTGGGGGTGTGCCTCTCCTCAGGGAATGGTAGGAGAATACTAATTCCAGCCTGGTGCGAAGCCACATTGCCCCCCACCCCCCGGCCCCCAATGGGCCAACAAAGGCTCTCCACAGTCAGCTCAGACCAAACAATACAGGCCGCAGCAAAGCCCCTCGCCTGTAGCCACGCCCCTTTAAACACAGAGGAGGTCAATGTAAAAAAAAAAAAAAAAAGTGTCCTGGAAGAAACGTGAAACTGTGTCTTTGTGTCTGTGTGGGCTGAGTGTTGGTGTCACAACACTGAACAGGACCGTTACTTTTCACTTCTTCATCTTACAGTCTTACAGGGACCAGAACATCCCTTTAATCTCAGCTGCTAAATCTGATTATTGTTAAATTATGTTTAAATAATAGTTTAAATTATAATTAAATATTTATTTGTGTTATATCTTCTGTAACAGTACTAATAAAGAAATGACGTCCACACCTGTTTTTACCAGATCAATGCCGGGGTGTCCTCAAACTGTTTTCTATACAGAATGGAGTTCCTCTGTGTGTGTGTGCGTGTGTGTGTGTGTGTGTGTGTGTGTGTGTGTATGTGCGTGTGTGTGTGCGCGTGTTCGTATACAAGACTACATCCTCCTCTTTGCGTAAAGTGCTGATCAGTCTTTGTATGTGCATTAGGACTAATATTCCTTACTTGGATTTTTAATTTTAATGGACTTGAAGCTGCTTGAACACAAGTGTGTGTTCTCTGAGTTTGAGAGATTCTTTGTATTTAACACAGGCCTGGACTGTCCTAAATTCACACTACAGACTAACTGTAACTCTGTTTCCTTTGTGCAGTGTATTGTGGGAAAATACTTCATCACACAAAAAAATCAAATGATTTCTAGAATGCATATTGCATGCATTTTTATTTTTATTTTTTACTGCACTTAATTTTAGGATTTTATTTTATATGCACGTTTGTATGCTGGACTTTATTGAGTATGCTCAGCGTGAACACTAACTGCTCTGTATTAGTGTGTAGTCTTGAATTAAGATGCAGCTAAACTTGGATTTATGACTACTAACACTGCCAGTTAAATTTGGGGAAAAATAAGTTTTGTTTGTTGTCTAAGATCTCCCCAAAGCTCTTGTCTTACAAATTTGCTCTATTTTTTGCGTCTCCTAGTATAAAGGGCAAAGGAACATCTGCGAAGTCTGTGTTCTTATGTGTGGAGTATACTTCATTTTGTTTAGCTAATTTTTGTGTAGTCTGCACACTCATGGGCCTTCATGGCACATGGTTTGAGATGATTTTAATCCATGTTTTTGTACATGAGAGTTACAAAAACATTACATTCATGTTCACTCTTAATGTGTTGAAAATGTCAATTGCCTACAGACAGTATATCATTCCTAATTTATCTGTTTTTGACAAATACAAAATATAGAGATGATAAAGTCTACAAATGCTAATTTTCACTTGTGTCTTATTTTAGTGTTAATTTAAGTTTGTGTTAAATACACAAAAAAAGGAACTCAGACCCCCTCTGCTGCTTAAAGATCGATGAGCACAATGAGAGCATAAAGAGTTATAAACTGTATATTGCTCCACTTATCTGTTATCATATCACTTTTCTTATCAACAAAACCCTTTTTTAAAAATGTCATACATGTTCTCCTTTCTTGATTATTTTAGCTTCATCTTGAATTTATTCTTTCTGTCACTGTGAGGAAGCATTTGCCTCCTCCTCAGTCAGTGCGCTGGTGTTGGATGAGTTGTTTGAAGTCTCTCTCTGTGCTTCTCCCAGGTATACAAATGCTCTCCGTCCAGCCGGACACCAAGCCAAAAGGCTGTGCCGGCTGCAACCGGAAGATCAAGGACCGCTACCTGCTGAAGGCCCTCGATAAGTACTGGCACGAGGACTGCCTCAAGTGTGCCTGCTGTGACTGCAGGCTGGGCGAGGTGGGCTCCACGCTCTACACCAAAGCCAACCTCATCCTGTGCCGGAGAGACTACCTACGGTAAGAAAGACGACAAACACTGCATAGCGTCCAGATAACACACGCCTGGTCCCAGTGTGTTCAGGGCCGTTAGAGAGTCATTTTACACACATTTAGAGTTCAAGTGAGCTCCATTGTATTTTGTGGACAGACCATTTTTATTTTTTAGAAGTTCTTTTTATTCAGGCTTGTTGTAAGGCCTCAAAATCTGTCACCAACCAGCAATTACACAGCTGCAAATTTGTGATATAATTTATGCTATGGCATTTCCAGTTTTTAATTGGTTACATTTGTCTGTCTTTTTGTTGTATAATTTTCATTATTGATTTTTTGGTTTATTCAGCAAACATCAATATAACTGTCTGAGGACTCTCATGTGACCCCATTTCCATAAATTACATTTTTGTGTTGTTTGTATTTATCTGCCTGTTAGTCTCAAATAAGCAACAGAATGGTTGTTACGGCGTGTTTTTTCAACATAACCAGGCTCTTTGATATGACAAGAAACGGGTGTGAAAGTTGCAACCATTTTTGCTTATACATGTAATTATTTTCTTTCCGAATCCCCCCCCCCCCCCCCCCCCAGGTGATCAATAAAGTACTATCTTATCTTATCTTAAAAAATCCAACTTTAAAATATGGCAGCTTGTGATATTTTTTTAGTGCAACTGACTGCAACTATGAGCTTAAACTAGCATCATAAGTCATAAACAACACGGATGAAAACTGCTGAAATGCAGCATTTATTCTAAGTAACTTTTGCTTCAGTCAAGCCCTGGCACTAACCTTTCCAATATTACAGGGGTCACATCAGGAATGTTAATTATTCTCAAAAGCATCACAACCAATAAATAACTATTTAACTTTACACTTGCAATATCAAACTCTTCACAGCCTCTTCATCATGTCAGGAAAATGCAAGGAGCAGTTAAAGCTAATCATGATGAGGAACAGCACTGTGGATGTCTTGACTGACAGAGATGAACCAATCGGTTCAAGCATAAGCCTACGGTACAGTGGGGCGGAACGCCAGCATTTGATTGTCACTGATAGGATCAATTCATACAGTTTACTTTGATTTTATCTGAATTGAATTTATTTGCTGGAATGGAGTCAGGGTTATTATAATTAAATTAAATTAAACTAAAACTGAAACTAATATGAAAATAAAAGTTATTGTCAGTAAACTAAGAAAAACTCAAACTAAACTGAAACGATATTGCTCAGGTAAAAACAAATAAACATGAAATAAAAATAAACATAAATTAATTTCACTTTTACAGTTTTAGTTTTTTTATTTCTGTCAGCTCTTGTGACATTGAATATTCTAAGAGATAACGCTGTGCCGTCATTGCTTCACTTAAGTAGTGTGAAGATTTAACATCAAACATTATGTATTTAATGTAGCTACATACTTCTGACTAAATATATAAAACCTAAACTTGTCTGGAAAAACTGGAACCATTTTAAAACTAGCAAATGCACTCTGAAAACCAACTAACACTAAACTAAAATGAAATTGAAAAGTCAAAACTAAAATGAAATAAAAACTAATTCAAAACATTTTATTTTTTATTCTCCCGAATAAAATGTTTTTAATTCAGATAAATAGAAGTTAAAAATATCATTTTTATTTGTGTTTGTGTGTGTGTGTGTGTGTGTGTGTGTGTGTGTGTGTGTGTGTGTGTGTGTGTGTGTGTGTGGAAGAGGAGGTGAAGTTATTTCCAATATGAATCAACCTAATTTCTTGAAAATTATCAAAGGAATCCTCATTGACAGATGACTTAAACATAAATCAGTAATACATCTTTTTTTTAGCATGGCTGGTTAAGATATACATTTTCTCAGTCAGTGAGTACAAGATGATTTTTCTCCTACATTGCCAGTGTTGTGGTCGTACTGAGACCAGCCGCTGGCTTTAAAGTTCTTTACATAAGAATGTGTAGTTTATGGAGGTCTGACTCATGGAAAGTTTTCTACAGACACACAGTGATAAGCGTTTCAGATTTTGAAAAAGGACCTAATGTATGATATTTTTGAAAAAGGTGTGTGTGTGTGTGTGTGTGTGTGTGTGTGTGTGTGGTGCTGTAGACTAACATGCTTAGAGGAGAAGCTGCTGTGCCAGAGAATTGAACCAAAAGGTTTTGAGCCTCGCTGCAGGATTATCAACCCACAGTCAGGCTCACTTACTCAGCCTGTACACTCACACCAGCTGAATGTGCAGCCAGGCGCTGATGGAACACTATTTCAGACACTGTTTATTGTGAAGTAAAGTATGTGCTATGCACCTCTATGCACCTTTTACATTTTCACATAGAAAATCATGACTGGAATCATTGAGGCTGAGGCAGCAGCCAGCTGTCATCCATTCATTGGAAGGTTGGTGGTTTGATACCTGACTTGCCCTGTCCACATGTTGAGCTAAACACTGAACTGCAAAATGCTGCTTGATAAAGTGTCAAAAACCATATTAGGTCAGAGGTCAGGGGTCCCTAAGACAAACCATCTATTTGAAGTGTCATTGAATAGTTAGTGTTAAGATGACCAGATCACATTTTTTATATAACAATCTCCTTTATATACTGTGTATCTGCCCATACGGAGTGCAATCTAATATTTATTTTATTTATTTATTATTTATATTTAGTTTATTTCTTCCTATGTAATACAGCTTCTCTGTGCACACTTACTGTATGCTAGGATCAAATTAGTAAAGCACTTCAGATGTTTCCTTTAGTGATTCACTAGAATGTTTGTATAATAACTGTGAGAATAACTGTGTGGAGGAGTGTCAGTGTGAATCTGCAGGAGCAGGAAGACAGCTTCTCTTTTTCTTCTATTTTTAAGTTTCCACCAAGAGGCAACATCCAGGTTTGAGACGTGAAGCCAATGCTGAAGTGCTTTAAATATGCATTATTTCTAATAATCAGCAGGGGGCGACTCCGCTGGTTGCAAAAAGAAGTCTGATTGTATAGTCTATGAGAAAATGAGCCTACTTCTCTATTTATTACATCAGTAAACATTGTCAACATGAGTTTATGGTCACTGGTTTCAAGTCTTCTTCAATACAGCATGATGTTCATTTGGTAAATTATGGTCCCATTTAGAGTCAAATAGACCATAAAGCAGGGATGCTGTAGGGCAGGGCTACCTTGTGATTGACAGGTTGCTTCCATGGCATTGTCCAGTCTGGGAGTTGTCTGTGTTTTTTTTTTTTTTTTTTTTTTTTACATGTTTAACCCTCTCACAGTGTGTTCTCAGATCATCAAAGTTAAATTTAACCCTTTTGGTTGCCTAAAAATTCAGCATTTTGTTTCATTTTCGTACGCAGGTCCACCCTCTGGTGTCATTTCTAGTTGTAAAAATACAACATGGCGACAGCCAATTTCTGAACTCAAGGCTTCAAAATCGTAGTCTACAAACTAATTGGTATCGTCATGTTAACTACGTCGACTTCTAATATACAGTCTATGGCTTCTACAAGCCAAACATCAAGGTGGCTACTTCAAATTTCTTCAGAGGGCTTTTTGACTTCTACAGCAAAAAGAAGTAAAAAGAAGAAGCAAAAGAAGTGACAGGTGTTTAATGTGTTGTTTGCAGTGTTCAGTTTAATTGCTGTTTAAGGGAATTTGAAATGTTATTAACATGAAACATATTAGTAAACAGTAAATGAGGGAAACAGCCCAAAGCCAAAGTCTGAATGCTCTGTTCTTGTTCTATGTTGTTCCTTAAACGGTGTCACTGGGTGGCCTGTTCCTTCATTACCGTGAACACACACACTGTAGTTTATTTTGACTCAATCACACATACACTATCCTGCTGTCTCTGTATGAGTATTAATCTGCCATTGAAAATAGTCCCCAACAAATGCACTATTTCTTCCTGGTTGAGTAACATTTGCAAAATACAGTGCAGCTGTTTTATGAAATTACTGAGCTTTTTTAAAAACAGTTTTTAAAGATTTACATCTTTATTAGGAACAAATAGGCTTGTTGAGAGACACACTAATGCAGTGTTGATTTGAGTCTTAACACACTGGCAGCGTTTTTTTTTTTTTTTTATGTGATTAATTCACATGTCATTATTACACGTTGTTATGAGTACTTTCACACAGAATTCGAAAATTACAGTCACTTTTTTCCGGGACAAGGTCGATTTTCTGATTTTTTCGCACCACAATTTCCGATCACATTGGGCAGAGCAGGTTGAGTAGCACCTATATTTATGAAACAACGACACAGAATGTGTAGTTCGACCCAAGATGGTAAACTTTATTACTCATCAACCTTGACAAAGACAGCGCAGACCAGATCGCCTTCTTCTGTTCTTACATTTAACAATAAAAGCCCTAGAAATATGATATTTACAAGCAAGAATTTTGCGTGGTATATTCATCATATAATCATCATCATATAAAGGCCTTTAGTGTGTAGTCTCATGTAAAAATATCCATACCTCAAACTGAGCACCAGGCCCTCTGGAAAGAGTCCACAGGTCTTTCTGCTGGCTACTGTGCAGCAAAGCCTCACAGCAAAAAATTGTAAATGTCATCAGTGAATCAGTTGATGCGGACATTGTTTTCCCAACACCAATGCATTCAGCAGCAGCGGGGCTAGGCGAGCGTCTCTGAACAGGCGTGCAGGCTAAGAGGAAGACCAATTCCAACATGTTATTCTTTCATCTTCAAAGTTCAAGGTGACTGAATTGATTTGACGCTCGCTATCACGCGAGTGGCCTGCCCGCGAATGCGCCCTGACATCTCCTCACTGCTGGCTAATGAATGGCAAATATAGCAAACCGCAGTACTCCACATCTGATCTGCGACGCAACAAAGAAAGCCAGGCTCCATCACTGAGGCAATCAATGGCTGCAGCATCACAAAGCAATACAATTTTACACACACACTCATACACACACATACACACTTCCCTTACTCAAAAAGCAAGCTCAAATATATTATTTCTACTTATGTTTATCTCAGTTTGTCAGCCCAGGTTAGCGACAGGAGAGGAAAAAATAAGGATGACTACACATTTAGTCCATTTTTATATTCCATTGGCTTCAACAGTAAATTATTTTGGCCTTCATTATACACCCCCACCCCCTTCCCCAAGTCAATCCTTTTCTGCTTAGCAGGGTGGCATGTTATTAGGCCTGACATAACCAGGGTTAATAGAATTCTTCAGGGGTCTACAACCATGAGCGATGTGATCCCACCAGCAGAGAAATAATAATCCTTTATCGCCACACTTGCACAAACAACTGAGGGGAGAAAAAAACAAATACAGGGAGAAAAAACTTAGTTTCAGCAGTCCCTGTGTGATCAAATATGATGTGGAGAGAAAGAAGTGTGTGTGTGTGTGTGTGTGTGTGTGTGTGTGTGTGTGTGTAACCAAGCCATCCCTTCATAAACCTGCGACTGCAAACATAATTACAGGTATTATCTCCTAGAGCTTGATTTGTGCTTTGCTCTCTCTGAATATGGAGGAACGCAGCGAGAACATTTTATCAACAAATGATCCCTTTGAAACCAAAGCTTCCATTGATGATAGTGGTAATAGCGCGACACCACTGTTTATGCTGATGTGTGATTTTCCACAGTACAGAGCGATAATGTTTGAAAGCCCAGAGGAGGGAGGAGAGCAGACAGACTGACACATTTAAGTTTAAAAAACGCTGAGGAAATGAAGACTGCGGCACAGCGGCCTGCTGAGTGCCAACACACACGCACACACACGCACACACTCACGGCACCAGCACTGGCTCCAAGGCCGGGTGCAGGCGTGAAAAAGCTGTTGGGCATCAGTTAATGGAAAACTGTAAATTCCAGGCATCCATTTTAAAGACAGCACCAGGAGAACACTTATTTATTTATCTATCTATTCATTCATTTTTTTAATCCAACTTCAATTTTCCTCTACAGTGGTTTTACTAAGATTGTAAATGCAAGCAAACTCACAGAGCCGTCAACATGGCTGGATTTATTAACGTTTTGGAAAGCTGGCTATCAGTGAGAGATAACCAACATGTAGAGCATGGTTCAGTGTAATAACTTGCATTTTTTTCCTCCTTCAGAATCAACTTCGCAGTCTACAGCCACCTTGTATAAACATGTATGTAAATGTAAATGTATCTTTTTTTCATCTCACATCAGGCTTATGACGCATTGTCAGTTTGTATGTCGGCATCAGGCGTGACGCTTTATCTCCAGGGACCGGCAGGGAATGAGGAGAAAAGGCTCAGCCTGTCTGAAATTCATCTATTCTTTTCAGAAATTTCATTTAGATACATTCTTCCTTATGAACACGTGTCACACATTTAATACAAAAAAACTGTTCAGTGTATGATTACTCACAAAGTAGCAAAATATAGTTTCCTTAGCTCAGACATGCGCATTCAAATGATGTGTTCAAGACCAGATTCTGAATCCATACCTCCTCTGTCTTTTTCTTTTTGCTTTGTGGCAACATTCACGTCTGCCACATCTATTGATCATACATCTACACTGTGAGCTGAAAGTGGCTTTAACATGCATTTATCACTTAATATTTTTCTTATTTAACTTTATTTCTTTGTATGTGTAGTTTTAATATTTCCCATGTCAAACAGGCTTAATGTGCATTCAGACTGAAGATGAAGCAAAAATAATTTAGTGTGAAGTTTACTGCTGAACTGTGCCATTTGTGTTTAATTGTCAAAAATGAGCCAGTGTACAGATGTAGCTAGCTTGTGTATGTGTGAAGTCTTATTTGTGTGTGCTTGTGTAGCTGCTTAGCCTCTCCAGACCCCTCTTCCTTTCCTCTCTCTGTACCTTAATGATGATGAGTCCAAAAGCCTGAAGATAAACACATCTTTTTTGCTAAAATGTTTTTAGTGCATGTGGATGACTAGAGCAACTTCACATCCACTTGTATATTTGCATTGAGCTTATGTGCACCCTCTCTAGAATTAGCTTCACATTCAGTCTGAACAACTCTAGACTGCGCCGCCATGAAGGATGCGAAGCTTGAATTCATGTTGGATACATCTGTAACACTTTTTTGCTAGGAGTATAATAGAAAATGTCAAAACACTCCTATGTCAGTCAATATGCTTGTTACATTCCAAATACCCATAGTTAGATCTTAACATGGCTAATACTGTTTAATGTAATACTGCAATGTAAGCCCAATCAAGTCATTACTAGATGGTCAGAGAAACTGATGTAGTATAACGCAAGAAAGTCCACTTACTGATGTACCAAACATCATTATTTTACATAACAAGCATACTTATACGTAACAAACATACTTATTTTACATAACGTGTACTTATTTTATGTTAGAAGCATACTTATTTTATTTGGCATACTTATTTTAAACCAGACCACGATTGTGTCCTTAGCCTAACCAAGTACTTCTGTTGTCTTACGAAGCAAATCTAAAAACTAAGTAAAGCTACGCTGGAACTTTATTTTGAAAAGACACAGTATGCATGTAATGAGTGGAAACTGACACATTCACATTCAAAACTGACTCTAGAAGGGAACCTAGAGCGTCATAGTTTGAAGTGTAGGGCCACTGACCAAGTGTATTTTAAGCATTGGTTGTGAGAATGTGTTGGTCACAGAAGCATATTTACCTGTTTGGAACATACTGAGCATATGGATGGGCATGTGTCATTATTGGAACCACATGTAACTGACATGAATCCCAACTGACAACTTAGAATGAGTAAACTACAAGCTTTTTTCAGGCTCCTTTTAGGCCAACAGGAAGGCGGGTTTCTAACTGCATGCTGGCTAATGCAGCTTTACTGATAATGATGTAAGCACAGTGGGACACATCACTTATTATGGTTATGAAAAATAAAATCTCCCCCACTAAAGAGAGAGAAAGCAGCAAAAGAGTAGTCAGTGTCAGACTGAGTAATGGAGTGGTAATTAAATGGCCATTCAGCATGAATATCAGACTAAAGATACAGCTTAGCTTACCCAAATTACACACACAAACATCCCACAGAGCAGACTGGACTCCCAGCTAGATCAGTCATTGTTATGGCAACGATGGATGCAGTCGTCTCTACAAAGAGCTGAAAGCCCATGATTTCAGAGTAGCCACTGCACAACATCCCACTCGCTTGATGATGGCCGTGCTCCTGGGAGATTTGCAGGAAGCTGAGTGTAGTTTGTCATCAGTGCTCTCCTCCCTGATTCTCTGCAGGCTGAAAGATTCAGGCCAGCTCCTCTTCCTCTAATGACTAGCGCAGATGTTCAGCTGTTCTCCCAACTAACACTGAAGGGCACAAGGACATCCTCAGCCAGGCCGCTGGTCAATGACACCAGAGCTGCTTGGGTCGGCTGAGAATAGAGACATATACGGTATAGTGTTGTATACCTTTTAGTCAATACTTCACAGCACTGCTGATCATTTGTTCTGTTACAATTAAATATGTGTGCTTCCCATGTATAGCTTGCCCTTAGGAATAATGTTCATATTGGATGATTATGCAGCAAGGGATGGGCAGTTTGTCCCATTTTTATGTTATGCAGAGGACTGGAGTCGCATCACCTGTAACCAACTCTTACTGTAAGTTGAGTCTGAGACGAGACTGATTTGAGATTGGGTCAAATAAGATTCAAGGCCAAACAGTCTTGAGAACAAGTAAAACAAAAATCATCTTCATACTGTTGGGGGCAAGTCAACTTCAGTAGTTTCCTGTTAACACAGTTTTCTTTGAAAAGACCGTGCATGTAATGAGTGGAAAATGACACGTCCAACACTAACACTAAAGGGGTATGTAGAGCTTCAGTTTGACGCATAGGGTAACTGACCAAGCTATTATTTTAGTAGGGAGTGAGAACCTGTGAAATGACAATTGCTTAACTAGACTGGACTTGATGTAGCATCTTGATTTATGCCATATAGCCAAAAACAGAAACAACTAATCAGTTACTGATATAAAATTATGAGAAACCAACAATGGAATGTGTTTACCTTGATTTGTAATGTAATAGTCAACTTTAGCGAGTGTGTGACAACAAAGATAACATTTTCTGTCTTTCTTTGCCATGTTTGCACCTGGGCTGTAATTGATTTTTATATTTTTTTATCTTTTAGAGGGGAACAGGGAGGGTTTGTTTTTTTGAAGGATGTGGTTCTCTAAAAGGTTACAGTGCCTGCTGTGTCAGTGAATGCCACCATCATTACATACTCTGTCCTTGTGCCTTGGCACATATTAGTTTTCCTTTGGTATGACAGCAGCAGAACAGTGCTATGTTAACTGCAGTTTAAATCTAAAAGTCAAGCCAGTCACATAGTGACAGACCAACAGGCTTTAGCTCATCCACTTATTGGATTTCTCAAATTATTAAGTGTATTTCCCAGTTATTGAAGTCAGTTAAATGGCACAAACAAAAGGTTAAGTTTGAAAGCTGGTATGCAGAGGTTCATCTTTAACGCAGAGCATCATCTTAGGACAAAATCATTTTTGAGGCCTCAAAAAGAAGCAGCCTTCAATTTTTTTTTTTTGAACCACTTGAGCACTTGAGGGGGAGAATTTGCCTGGAATGCATCGGTTCATTCAGACCCCAGATTGAATCCTGTCTCCGCTGCTTGTTATTACAATAGAGCACTCAGCATGCAGAAAGGGCCTCTCTTGCTCAAGCTCTTAATGGGACTTAAAGGTGGAGAATGCAGCACTCAGGTCTGTCAGCCTTGCCACTTTACCTTCTCATTCCTTCATCTTTCTCAAACACAAACACACACACACACATGCACACACCATACTTCTCCATCTCCCTCTTCAGTCTCAGCCCTCTTGGCCTCCTTTGATGCTGCTAATCAGGCTCCCCATCACTTTAGAGGGGCCATAGATGATTACCTGATTCTAATTACATACAATGGTAAAACTTTTGTTTGATGTCTTTTGTGCATTTCTCGTGCTGGCTACCTATAGCATAGCCCCCCCTCCCTTTACACACACACACACTCTCCTCCTCTACACCCCCCTCTCCCCTGGAGACGCCTCTGTATGAGTCGAGACATACACGCAGCAGCGAGGCGGCCTCAGCGCTACAAGGTGAACTATTCCCCGGCACGTGTTATTATTAATAACTGCCAGAGAGAGGGGTCACCCAAGACAACTCCTTGAAAAGAACCGCGGGCAAGGCAACTAGGCCGCAGCTGGGTGTGTTGTAAAACAATACCCCCCTTCCCCCTGAGGAGACATGCTGCTTAAAGCAAGAATAATGCATAGGGGAGAGAGGGGAAAGCCGTGCAGCCACATTTTTCGGGCCGTGAAAAATTAAGATGTCACCACCTGGCGCTTTTAAGCATACCTTTACCAGTGAGCTGAAGGTATTAGAATATGAATAGGTCGGGGCTATAACTTTCACCACCCTTTCTCCCTGTCTCTTTCTCTGCACCCATGCTTTGTCATTAAAGTTCTGAAGGCAGCGTTAAATTCAAATGGCTTGTGAGCACGGAGCCACTGGGGGGGGGGGCAGAAAATGGGAGAAATGCTAATCACCAGTCAAATTATGGGACATCTCTAGTTAGTGGAATTCATGTTGGTTTTACAGCTATTTCAGCTGTGCAACACAACAGTGCAGTTTCACTGAAAATACAGTGGGTGTGATTAAGGTTTGAAAGCACAGTCTAAATGTTGGCAGTTATAAGTAAATACAGTTCAAAGCAGGACAGTATTTTGCACCCTGAAATTGCTTTACAGCACGATTCATACAGTATATCTGACTCCCACATGTTCCTGTTTCTTTTAGATTTCTTTTTAACAGAGGGAAATGTGTGACTGCAATTTCCTCCCTCTAACCTTTTCATGAGGTTTCTTTAGGCCTCACTCCGTTTGCATGCATCACAAATCCTGCTTCTACATCCTCGGCACAATTCACCTCTCCATCTCTCCAAATGAAATTGCTGTTGGCAGGGTCAAGGTTCACAGAGTGGTCTGTATTATGATTTGATCGGATCTGTGCAGAGGAATAGAATGGGGATAATTCCTCCTGTTTTCATGCCTCAGTGTAAGGACTGAAAATTGTTGCATTACTTTTCTCCTGTTTGTTTTGGGGATTTGAATCGAAGTGAGATGTGTCCTTGCTGCTACAGTGATTCCTCCCACACGGTCAGTGAGAGGAGAGTCTGATAGTTCAGGCTGTTACAGTGAGAGAGATGATCTCAAAGACTGTCAGAGGAGATAAACTCCTACATTATTTATTCTGTTAGCTCTTAGATCCCTGAGAATGGCAGTCAGTCTTCTTTAAGAAACCTACTTGAGCTCATATTTTCAACCACTGATAATACAGCTTGGCATGTACCACATACTGCAGGTAATGAATGAACTGTTCTGTGTACTAAAGAGCATTTTTTTTCCCATGATTTCACTTTAAGGGAGTTTCTGAAGTTTAGGAAACTGAGAATTAAAAAAAAGTTCTAAAATAGTCAAATTTAATGATAGTGACTCTTAAAATGTCACAAGTAACTAAGAAAGTTGTTCTTCAAGTTATTATAACTACACCTAGATGGTAGCGAGAGTAGATGGTACTGAATAAATCATGACAAAAGAAATCTGTGACAAATTTGAGCCAGGAAAGGAAGGTATACTAATCATGAAAAAGTAAGAATATAGAATAACTTAGTACAGTGCAGTTTTATTTGAATCAAAAGTACAAAACATAAGATATGTAATGTAAATGTTACTGTAAAAATCACATTTATATTTACATTTGTATTAATCATCTCAATTGTCCATGATTAATCACAGTTATTTTTTATCTATTTAATCTAATGTTCCTAAAGGGAGATTTGTTAAGTATATAATACTCTTATCAACATAGGGGTGAAAAAAATATGCAGCTTTATGCAAATGTATGTATATATTTATTATTGGAAATCAGTCAGCAACATAAAACAATGACAGATATTGTCCAGAAACCCTCACAGGTACTGCATTTAGCAAAAAAATATGCCTCTTTTATGTGTGCTGTTAAGCTAATGTCATACATAATCTCTATAAACAGATATCATGCAAAGATGCAAAGAGGCATCGGCCAAAATGTGATCTAGAAACCCACCGACTATCCTCTGTTGATTATTTAGCTTGCAGTTAAAGGCAGGACATTGCTGTTGCTCAGAGGGTAGAGCAGTTCATCTACCAATCAGAAGGCCCAAGACAAACTGCAGTTCCACAGCTCCAGTAGCCATTGGTGTGTGAACGAATATTTAGATTAGATCCTGATGGGCAAAGTTGGATGGCAGCCTCTGCCATCAGTGTATGAATGTGTGTGTGAATGCTGACATGTAGTGTAAAGCGGATTGAGTGGTAGGAAGACTAGAAAAGCACCGTGTAAATGCAAGTCCATTTACCATCTAGCTTTAAGTGAACTTTAAGCTACTTTAATCTAGTCATAGACATCACTCATCTCCAACCCCAGTCTTACTTTAACTTTTACCAATGTAAATTGAAATAAGTCAACATGTTGACTTTTGGTTTCACATGGGACATGAAACAGCGACCTCCTGGGTGAAAGTTATATGATTTCTTGACCCATCCATCCACCCCAACCTCCTCTCCACGCAGACTTTGTCGCTGTTTATACTACGTCACCTGACTTTCTTAGAAGCCCCCTGTATGTCCTGGCTCACGATTACCTAGGTTATATACGAATTACATTACATTATTTTTCGTAGATAGAAGTACAAACAGTGAATGAGATCAGGCTGTTCAGGTTAGGGCTAACTAAGCCAACAGATAAATCATGTAATATCTCAGTAAAATACAAATCCTGTCATATTTGTATGTCAATCAGTAAATTGTTCTCACTTTATGATGTTTCATTTAGTAATTAGTTAGTTTCATTTAGTAATTAGTGCAGTCACATAAAGTCATATAATGCAAATTCAAGTGTTTTTTAGTTCAAAGCTGACATTCCAATTCCAATGAACATAGTTTCATGTGGATGGACTCCTTGCAAAGTTTGACCATGTGTCTGATTCCATTACAGACATAATGACAAATCCCCGGGTTAGTTGGTCAAACTGTCCGTTGTAAACATCCATCACAGTTACAGACCCACTTCGTGCTTCAACTTTGACCTATTTGTGTGCAGCGAGGGATTACTGGTGAGATTTCAGGTTCATTCACTTTCAGTTTGACTCAGAAAATGGTTTAGATGATCTGGATAAACTGTTGGTTTGATTCCAAACTCATCCAGTCTGATTGTCTTATTCTTCGTGTTTCCTTATCCAGACTTCTTTTAAGTGATGCCACTCTATCCAGTAGAAATGATCTTAAAGGGTAACTCCTGTATTTTTCAACCTGGACTCTATTTTCCCATGTTTTTGTGTCTAAGTGACTAATGAGGACAACTGTTTCTGAAACTGGTCCTGTACTGAAGGTGAATGCTGTCACCTGGAGCCACTAAAGAAACTCAGAGGGAAAATGAGCAGTTTCAATGTTATGTTACATCAACAACTGACAGCTGACAGTTTTTGCCACTGACAACTCAGCTCAGATTGTTATTATAAGTACAGACCCTACAGAGAAATAAAACCACTTTCTTTCAAAACATCCCTGCACCTGATTTCAGAAGACTTCTCCTTGAGTGTGACTCTTTCCATAATGTTGCCAGACACTTCCTATAACAATCAGAGCCTGTCAAGGCAAAAATGAGCACTTTTAGTAGACAAACATGACAGCCCCAATACCACCATATTGTAGTCATCTACAGCATTGTCCCTCAATAATGGACCAACTTTAAACAATGAAAGCATGGCAGAATAGGGTCCAGGCTGAAAAATGCTAAAGTTATCCTTTAAAGCATACAGTTGTCCACCATCTTTACTTCCTGTAGAAATAAGACAAATAGCTCCTATTTTCACAGTGTTGACTTCAGGCTAAGAGACCACAATTTCATTGAAGCCTTCTATCAGTCATTATAGTATAGGTCATGCATAACTGTACCATGGACAGCCGTGTGTACCATCCAGCCAAACCTGATCATATTTCTGTGTCTACTGAGATCCTCCTGTTGGCCCTGAGGGCCGGCTGATACACAGCCTCAGCTCTGTGTTTCATCAGTGGGCTTATCTAATTCAGTGTCCCAAACACATCAACCAGGGTAATGAAAAATTCATTGAGTCAGTTACTTTGAGCAATTGAACACATCCATCATCTCCTGATGCTTTGTAATATTGTAAATCATGTGACCGTCCCAGTCATGAACCCCCCTCTGACCAGGCAGACCTCTTTGTAATGAATATTGACTCGAATTGCGTTAAATTCATTCAAGCAAATCAAGCCTTTTAAACATCTGAAACCCACTGTGCCCTACTCTGGTCACCGGCTCCAAAGAGTCAGCATTCAATTTTTTTTTTCAAGGTTTTCATTTAATTTCCAAACAGTGTGGAAGTTGATGTTGTTAACTCCATTACCTGCTGACTGGACTCAGGCTAAATTTAACTTCCCTCCACAGTGGAAGCTCGTGTGGATTTCTCTCCTCATCCCAACTATTTGATATCCTCTCTCCTTCCAGATTAACCTTTATGGCCCTAATAAATGGTCTGTATTGACATCAAAGGGATGGGAAGATGGCGCTATGCCTTATGGGAAGGGGAACACGGGCCTCCTGAAAGAGCCTGAGCCCAGCTTCCCTTCTCACCGAACAGTAATTGTGCCTGTCCTCTCCGAAATTATGCTCTTCTTTGTCTTTTTAATTAAACTCAAGAGCAGTTTGGAGGCTATTTGACCTTTGCTGGCCCCTCTTTATGGGGAGTGCCGCAGGTCATTTCCATGCATATATTAATGGCCCGCCCTCCTCCCTTTTCCTCTTAGGCAATGATCCACGAGGCTTTACAGATTAAGGAGAGGTTTGGGTCTCGAGTAGTGACCGTTTTTAATCTGCTATGCGGGAAGTTCTTTGATAGAGAAGAAGCGAAATGTTTTAGACTTGAGTTAGAATGGTTAAGGGAAAGTATATTTTAAATGATTGTGTTTTGTCTGTAACCATGGTTAACCTCTCAAACTATGATTTTCCCCTTCACTTTCCTCTTTAGTCAATATTATTTTTCAGAGTGAGAATTGGAGTTTAATTAATTTATTACATGTGCATAAGGAATCTGTTTGGTGGTTTGTTTCTTAACACACTGTGCTACTACACTTTTGCACCCTACAATTTTTCCAAATTTTTTTCTCAGAAATTTATCACTTTATTCTTGGAAATTTTTTCTGGAATATGACTCCCCTCCCCTAGTTCTGTAATTATTATTTTTAATCTACAATGACCCTAACACGTCATTGTAGGTTTGGATAAAATGTACAGAGAGCAAATTTTCAATGTGTGTAAAAGTTTTTGTATACTATGTACATATGTACAAAGTACAGGAAGTTGAGGTAGGCCCATAAATAGATTTAACTGTTCAGTTATATTTCTTGTATATTTGATTTCCCTGAATGTTGCTTCAAAGCTTTCTGCTGCCAGGACTTCAATTCAAACTTTATTCCCTTCATTATATTTTACTTAAAGTTTATATTTTTGTATTAAAACAATCAAATTGAATTAAAATAGGAAAATTTCAAATCCTTTTGAAAACAGTAAACAACCAGCATTATCAGGCACTACTACACGATTACGACCAAATGATTCTGATCAATATAGAGATCATGATAATTTATCACAATTATTTACTGATTTTAGGGACAAAATATTTTTATTGCACTCTCGCATTTAAATAGAGGGCTGCTTTCACTTTCTACATTCCTGCTAATTTACAAATCTTTGCAGCAAAATAAGAGACTTGAAGACTTTAAGACTTGAAATAATGTTCTCCTTCACCTGAATTTGTTCACAAGTAAGATACAGTACATTACTGCATTTTAAATGTCAGTATGGCAGTTGATCATGTTCATGTAATTGTTGGAAATCATGATCATGAACGGGATGGACTGGATTAGTTGTGTAGCCCTACAGAGGACATGACCTTGATGTCCTCAGTGTAGAGCTACAGCCCTGCTGTGGGGACACACTCACACCTGCCCAATATGTATCCTGATGTATTCAGTACTTTTGAAACTCTTGGATCTCAACTGGATCTTAACACCCCAGTGTTGGTTTTGCACTGATTAAGGAATGACAACAAAAGGACAAATGTGGCATTAGTCAGAGGGCTTGATTGTTCATAATCTGATCCCATGGAAGAAAATGAAGGCATTCTTTTCTTTTTTTAGTTGCATCACTGCTGAACTCCAACATGTGTGTGTGTAAAGGCCCTCTGCCTTCACCGGTTCTGCAGCCCGGCCCCATGCCTGGTCTAGAACACACTGCTGGCTGCAGCGCAGCTACATATTTGGCCACCACCTCTCTTCTGCAGGCATGTGAGAGTATGATAACAGCCCTGCTGTTTGACACACAATGATATGCAGCACCCCCTCCCCTCATCAACCCCCACTGGCTTTGGCATTGGTTTTGTTTTGTTTCAGGGCTATGTGTTTGGGAATCATCCACAGTTTTCAGCCTGTATACAATCACACTCACATGGTCAGTCCAAAAAACAAAAAAAAATCCCCCTCACCTCTGGATAGCTGAGTGTAGTGCAGAGCTCCGTGGAGCCCGTCTGATGCCTGAAAGGAAAGACAAGCCTGCCCTCTTTAAACCTGCACTTCTCTCTGTTTTCAACTATTGATGCTAAATTGCTCCAAGTGACAAAAGCAGATGTGTTGTGGCGGGCGGGATCAAACGCGGCCATGCATGATTAATGTGGCCTGCCGGAGCAGATGAGGGTCTGGCTTTGTGCCCGCCGACGAGAGGATGGAATGAGAAGGTGGAGCAGAGAGGGTGTATGAAGAGGTGGAGGACAGAGCGAGAGAGAGAGACAGAGAGCACCTGTTAGTCAAAAGCCCTCCAGAGATTCTGTAATCTGCCATTATGCCGACTTTACACTGAACCAAACAATGGTGGCATAATACCGGACCAGTGTATGATTTTAGATTGCACGCTAGCATTACAGGAGCAAAAAAGGTGCAACGTTTAACAGTCTGTGTTCTCTGTGTGTGTGTGGTACTAGTCCCGGCGTGACGTCGATTTTGCTCTGTGACTGCTGGCTCAGCAGCAGAACTGCCCCCCCCCCATTCCGTCTCTGATTTTGGATCAGCTGAGGCCGATGTGAGTCAGTGTCTTCGTGGCCTGCAGAGCTTCATCGTTCCCCTCCATCCACACACTCACTGGGGTGTTCCAGTGATCTCTGTGGGCCGAACCCTCAACAGGACATGGATTAGATGTTAATTAATTGTGGATTAGAACATGTAAAGAGACAGAAACGACATGCATGTCAATTTACAGCAGTGAGGCCATGTCCACACTGTTGTGGATGAATCTGAAAATGCTGTTCAGGTGTCAGCTCGGGCCCTGTCAACACTGAAACACAAAACTGTTCATTCTCTGCATAACATTAAAAAAAGTATATAATGCAACATAATATTTAAAATATAATGCAAAAATTTACAATAAAAAAGATAATATACTATAAAAAATTATCTGGAAATATGATATCATTAAGAGATAGATGAGAAACACCAAGGGACACAAGCAGACATTCAGACTTACTGTATAAAAAAAAAAAAAAAAAAAAAAAAACTGTTGACATGTTGAACCTCTCGGTAGGATTACACATTTTCTTTGATGGTCTGACTGATTTATTTGATGTCACTGTGTTTCTAGATGTCAGTAATAGTCTAATTATTACTGATAGAAATGATGGACAAAAGAAAGAAAGCAACACTAAAAGTTTCAACAAATTTGAATGTAGGGCTTGTAAAGGAGTAGACAGTATTTTACATTGTGGTATTGGTACCCTTACCTGAAACAGAATATAAATACTCCATCAGTGTACTGTGCTACATTGACTATTTCTAATTGTACAGTACTTTCTGAATTTTGTACACTGAAATTTTGCTGAAGCAACGTGAGCATTGTCTGTGGTAGCAGTCGTCCTGCAGCCCACTTGGCATTTCACATTAAGGAGGTCACATGCATATTGTTTCTAAATTAATTTCATTAGTTTATTTAATTAAATTTCTTATTATAAATGTTAGACACATGAAAGGACCATGAACTATAAAGTAATGAATTGTGGAGTTGAGACCGTTAAACCGTTTTTCTTTTTTTTTTTTCCATTTCCGTGTGCAAGATTTTTTGGGAAGCCCGAAATCATGGTTCAATGACATACTGGAGCCATCTTTAGCCTAACTCCTCCCCTAACACTAAACACTAGAGCACATAGCATCAGTGGTTCTCCCACTCAGTCACCAGTTACAACACTTTCTCACCACAGCCAGTGGTGTTCTGGCCATTTGGCATAGTGGGGCAAATCCCAGTGGATCGTCAAGAAATCTATAAAGGTTTCACCGTCCGTCTGGCCCCGTCTGTCTCTCACTGGCCCTCTCTGTGTGCCTGTCAGTCAGAGGCTGCATGAGAACATGCTGTGTGTTCCAGGATTGGACTCACCAGCCACAACCAGGCTAGTTAACTTGTACTTATGTCATAGGCTCTGCAGTAGCATCGCGACTGTTGTGACTGCAAAACGGTGGATAACTTGTTTTGAGCGAAATTACTTGTTTTCAGAATTTGATTAATTCGGTCTGATAACATTTGGAACATCGAGAAGAGCCCGAAGCCTGAAGACTGAATTATTTTATCAACATTCAATTTAACTTAAGGCTAACAGGAAGTTAGCTGTCTGTAATGTGCATGCGCATTAGCATTCTGCAAAAGTAGCACGCAGCAGTGAGATGGCCAACAGGAAGTGTTGTATATAATGTAATTGTACACATTTAATCAACCATCACCTATGAATGGCCGCGGTCTCAGTGCCTTCAGTGGACACGCCCTCAGCATTTCACAGCACAGAATACTACTTTTTTCACCATTTTGAAACCTGATTTTATATACTTGGTGATTTTTTAAAATTAAATAAAATTTGGCTGGGTGGTTAATAACCCATTTTTCTGTGGTGTGATGAACTCAGAATGTACATTTATTTTGGCTTTACCTTAAGTTTAAAGTTTGATGTAAGTATGTGAGATGGAGTTGAGTTCCTGTCATGGAGGCGTGGAAGCAGCACGTCTGCATGCGTGAACCTGAGCTGCTCAGCTTGCCAGCAATTAGTGTGTGTGTGCGGGCGTGCATGCATGCATGCATGTGTGTGGACGTGGTGGGCTTCAGCCAGGCCTTCTGTGCCACCCCTTGGTTAATGAGGCCTTTATGGAGATGAAGTGGGGGTGCAGGAGAGGAGGACGTAGAGATGAGTGCTAGCCAGGGAGACTGGAGCTGGCTGCAGCTGTTAGACCCGTGAGTGGTAGAGGGTGGGTGGGTTGGGTGGGGGGTATTGGGGGCAGCACTGTGGAAAACAGGATTTCAAAATGCTGATTGGTTGGTGTCAGCCCCACTTACAGGCGTTATTTGGATGGTATAGGCAGAGCTGTGAGGCCTGCGCTGAACCCCTGAGCGACTTCTCAATTAGTGGGCGGCCTAGCGGAACTGCCAGACACACTATTGTGTGCCCCCTCCACCACCACCACCCAGCCCTGATCCTGCCGCTGCCTCCCAGGCCGCACGGCACTCAGATCTCTACAGTGATCAGCGCTGGTCAAGTTATTCCATGCTGACTAGGTGAGAACATGCTATGATAGACTCCTTTTGTAAAGCGTCTTTTGGTGAAACATCATGTGGGAGTCAGAGCACTGAAAAGAACTTGTGTTGTTTTTATAGTGCAAAGCTTTACGAACATAAAATGTTTTTGATGTTGTGCTCTCCTCCATGATAACCACAATTCTCAGAATGAGTGTGATGCTTTGTGATGCATCCAACCTGAATCTCTGTGATAACGCGCGCCACAATGAAGGTGAAAGCCAAGGCTTGTGTAACCAAGCTGAGCCGGTCATAGTCACTGTGCTGCTATGCTTGTGTAAAATGAGATGTAAATGCAGCAATTTTAGCAGCCTGAGTTATTCATGAGGAAGCCAAAAGAAAGAGAGGAATGCTAATGCTACACACTTCTTTGCCCTTGGCCGGGGCACATCAACAAACAAGTCACTCAGCAAAGGAATTAACAACTTCATTAAGTTAACTGACAGCGTTGGCACATCCAGTCCTGCAGCACTTTGGTTGATGCAAGAGCTATCTGCGGCTACAGATGGTGCCAAACATACATTTGCAGACTAAACCTGAGAGCAGCGATAGCTTAAACTATTTCTAATGCACCATCTTGGGATGTTTGTCCAAGCCAAGATCCAGGAAACTGAAAGAAAATTGTCAAACTAAATCCATACAAAGACTCATTATTGAAAAGACATCCAATCTATAATTGGTTTTGGGGATATAAAAGAATCAATGTGTTGCTGAGGTCATGCCTGCCTCTTGTATATCTGATGTGTATCTGAGTACATGGTGGTGAGAGGCTGGAAGACACAGCAGTGACTGCAGAGGGACTGCTGCTCCATTGATTGCACCTTCCACCAGTTTTCCATACCATTTTAATCTGTGAAATGCTAAAGAGGCAATCAAAGCAATCTGCAGCCGTGCTGTCAGAGCAGCGTCCATGTGTCAGTCTGGTGATTTCTCAGCTACCTCCGCTGCATTAAGAAGGCCTGATCAATGGGTGGGAGAGCCGGGCCTTCTGCTGCACACAGACAGAGGAGGTGACGAGCTGCAGAAATCATCCTGCCAGCTGACTTCACTGCACCTCACACAGGCCCAGAATAACTGGGCTGCATTTGCTCGATGAAGACGTGCATTGATCTCTACACTGATCATCACTTGATCAGATTTTGCAGATGTGTTGTTAGATTTTTTTCAAATTTTCACATTTGAAGAAACTCAAATCGGTAGTACTTTACAATGAAACAATTTTAAAACAGCACATTTAGATAACGCACACACTGTGTGTGTCATCACTATATGGACTGTATACACACACACTCACAAGTTTGTATATAGTAGTAGTATATATATTGTATATATACAGTATATAGAAAAAAACTTAAGTCAAATAATGTGAAATGTCAAAAAACACTGTTTCTCCAAGTTTTTTATTGATGACTCTAAATTGCCCGTAGGTGTGGATGTGAGCGTGAATGGTTGTCTGTCTATATGTTGTCTGTCTCTATGTGCCCTGCGATGGACTGGCGACCTGTCCAGGGTGAACCCCGCCTTCGCCCAATGCCAGCTGGGATCGGCTCCAGCCCCCCCGCGACCCCTAACGGGATAAGCGGTTGAAGATGAATGGATAGATGGACTTTAATTAAATAAATTCCATTTCTTGTAAATTTGTCAGTATTTTTCTCAGAAATTTAGCACTTTAATCTAAGAGGTGTTTTTTTCTCTAAATATCACCCAGCTCTGTAATTTATTTATGTTTTTACCAACAATTGCCCTAATACACCATTGTGGCATTGGTTACTGAATGTCAGAGAGAACATTTTGAAAAAATGTCATACAAAGATCACTGCTCACCTACGTAGAGAGTAATGCTATAATTGCAAACAGTAGTAAATATATTTCAAGAGAATGTCAGTATAGAAATCACTTTGGAGTGAAAGAGCATTCTCGACAATGAGTTTGCTCTTATTATCATCATTATTGAAGACTTTGAAAGTTGGTTGAAAGCCCAGGAAAAAGCTAGCTCATGGATGTTGAGTTAAAGGGTGTGTAGGATTTAGTGGCATCTAGTGGTGTGGTTGCAGATTGCAACCGACTGAGTACACCTCCGCTCACTCTCTTTGCAAGACTACAGAAATGTGAGCCGCAGAGTGCAAAGCCGTGGCAATGCCTCCATCTTTACCATAATAACACTACTTTAATAGTAATTGAAGTGGTAGTACCACAGTTTAGCACTCTGTGGCTCACGTTACTGCAGTTTCATTGGGATGTTGGAGAACTGCGGTGGCCTTCAAGTAATGTAAAAACATGAAAGGCTCTCCCTAGAGGCAAAGTGTGTCCGTTCTGGGCTACGAGCAACATGGTGGACTCTGTGAAAAGGACCAGTTCCCTACGTACATATGAAGGGCTCATTCTAAGCTAACATAAACACAACCATGCCTATTTTCAGGTGCTTATACGTATAGAAAACATAATTATGAATATTATATACATTCTCTGCTAATAGATCCTTTATATCCTAAACACTGGCCCTTTAAGATTATTTTTATTATTAATTAATTACTTGATTTGTCAGTGTGATGTTAGTGAATATAAATGTGATGTACTGCATATTGAGATCAGATCACAATTAGAGAAGAATCAAGGTAACAAGCACTCAGCCTTTGAAAACTCCTCAGAGCAGCATTTATTCTTAACTTCTTTCACACAAACACAGTTGTCCTGCTGGTTTGACACGAAAAGTGGTCTTAATGATAGTTTAGTCATGCTTTTTTGCTCCCGATGAAGCAGCTCTCCTCCAGCAGCTCCTAGCACTAACTGTTAAAGGTTGCTCTACATCAGTGCTATAGAATGCTTCTCACACTTTAATGGTTTTCCATATTTGGGTATGGCCAGACCTGAGGCTTTTGTAGGCTCTCATTAATTTAATTGGCTGCACTTGGTCCATTCATTATCAAGATCTCCTTTGTTCCACAGCTTGGCTTCATTTTCACACATTTTGCCTCATCACCACGTTTCGAAAAATAAAGAGCCATTAAACCCCAGGAAATGTAGGTGTTCCTGTCCACAGTACCTCACTGTGGTACCCACATGTACACGATCATAAAGCAGGGATGTTTTTAATACTTTGTATTAAATATATATGAATTATTTGAATTGTATTAATTATTATTATTATTATTAAATGAATTATTTAGAATTTCTAACATTTTGAAGAAACAGTGTCGTCTTACCATCCAGCCATGCTAATCCAGAAGTCAAGCTATTACGTCGCCTTCAGGCTAACTTCATGTTCTCAAGTTCTCAAGAAGTTAGCAACGTCATGGTTCCCTCAAAAAAAAAAAAAAAAGCCAGTGGGATTGTTCCATTGGGTTTTGGATTACTTTGGAAAATAAGCTCTGAAGATAACAAACAGTTATGATATTTACACACACATAAGATCTCCACAAATTGACACAAATGTATAATTTTTGAAGCAGGAATGTAATCACCATCCATCCATCCATCGTCATCCGCTTTTCCCGTTAGGGGTCGCGGGGGGGCTGGAGCCGATCCCAGCTGGCATTGGGCGAAGGCGGGGTTCACCCTGGACAGGTCGCCAGTCCATCGCAGGGCACATAGAGACAGACAACATATAGACAGACAACCATTCACGCTCACATTCACACCTACGGGCAATTTAGAGTCATCAATTAACCTAAACAGCATGTCTTTGGACGGTGGGAGGAAGCCGGAGTACCCGGAGAAAACCCACACTTACATGGGGAGAACATGCAAACTCCACACAGAAGAGTCCGGAAACGAACCTGCGACCCTCTTGCTGTGAGGCGACAGCACTAACCACTACACCACCGTGCAGCAGGAATGTAATCACCAGAATTAAAAAGCTAACATGGGGCTGTAAACAGTCTCTACAGTGGTTGCAGGTTCACCACCACGAAGCTTCCATCTATAATTTTCATCTTAGCATGACCTGATCAAGATAAATCTATAAGTTAGAATTGTTAGTAAGATTGTGAGTATAAATTCAACAAGGCTGTAAAGACGGACTAGTGAGTAGATTTTAACAGGTTTCTTTGTTCAGCATGATGACGTTTAATGTCCCTGGTAGCTGTGGTTGACTCCTGTAGCCACTTGTTAGCAACTGCCTTTTAAGACATGTAAAAGTTTAAAAAATCACAAGTGGAAAATTTACTTTTTTTAAAACTTTTTTATGTCACAGAACAAAACGCTAACATCTCTACAGCTTGTGTTAACCACAGGCGTTATTTCAGACATCTAACCAAAAACAACGCTGACTTCGAGACCACAGAACCGGAAGCGCTAAAATGCTTAGTCCCTGAAGGAAACGGTGAAAATACATAGTTATCCATCAATGTATGGACATAACACAGAAATTTTAAATGTTTTTTCATTAAATGCTTTTAGGTCTGAAAATGATATGTCATTTATATGATAAATTGATCAACAGAAAAGTATCAGCAGCAGTTTTGCTAATAGAATAATTCCAAAGATGCTCTGGTTGTCGGATGCGAGGATCTGCTGCTCTCGTCTGTTGTATATTATTGTATAGAAAGGTTTTGGGGTTCCAGACAGTTGGTCTGACAAAAAAAGCTATTTGAGACCTTTTATAGTGTTTTACACAGTTTCCTGATGTTATATATACTAAACAAGTTACTGATCAATTCAAAAACTGAATGAATGCAGGACACATGTTTTCAGTCACAAAATTCTAAAACTAACTTCCATCTGAAAATGTTCACCTTGTTAAAATCCTACATGGAGTGTTTCTAAACACACATAGTTGTGAAGAAGAAGAAGAAGATATTCCTTTATTAGTAGTCTAATTAGTAATTAGATATTACTTTATTAGTCCCACGAGGGGAAATTCAATTTTTTCACTCTGTTGTTAACTTATACACGGTACATGCAGACCCGAACACACACATGCACAAACATGCAACAATGGAGAGATGTCAGAGTGATGGGGCTGCTCCTGACAAGCGCCCCGAGCAGTTGGGGGTTTGGTGCCTTGCTCAGGGGCACCTCAGCAGTGCCCAAGAGGTAAACTGGCACCTCTCCAGCTACCAGTTCACACTCAGTTCTTGGTCCATGGCGGGACTTGAACCGGTGAACCTCCGGTTCCCAAGCCAACTCCCTACAGACTGAGCTACTGCCGCCCCACTGAAAACACTGAGGAAAACACTGAGGAAATTAATTCACACTATGTTGAACAGCTAGTGTTAAGTAAGTGTTATTAAGTGTTATTCTTAAGAATAAGATATATTGTACTCTACCAATTTCCTTGAAGGACAGAGTAAGCCACAGTATTTATCCAAGGATGACTGTCAGGATAAAATGTTGACCTTTCTTGATGGCAGATTGTTCAGATATTTCCTCTGATACGCAGCAGATAGGATAATAACAAAATGCAATACATATGAAAAAGATATTGCTTCTGTCAGCTTGTGACAGTTGGCTTGGAGGCAGCGGTGGGAATATTTAGTATAATATTCCTTGTCGGGGTTTCAACAATGTGTCAGTCAGCCAGATTTCACCTGATGGGCCATGTCTCGTGCCCACATCTTCCAGAAGCTGATTTGGAGGTGTAATAACACACCTCAGCTCTGGTTGTTTGGGCTTAGAATTGTTGAGCTGCACATGCATTATTTTTCTGTCAGAGATAACTCTGAGACAAAATAGTTGAACTGTTGAAAGTGAACCAGAACGGCCAATGGATTTGACCATCACAAGCTACCACAACAGGAAGTTGCTGGTCATACTTTTTGTGCGTGTTCTTTTGCTGTTTCTAAATTCTCAATTATTTAATCTATTTTTCTCTGTCTCTTAAAGGTTCAAATATACAGAGAAGTGTGTGTGTGTGTGTGTGTGTGTACCTCTGTAGCTCCCACCTCAGTTTAATGAATTGGCACATAGATGTTAAAAGCTCTGAAAGCACCCTATAATTGTTATGTTGTGCTTAGGAAAGCTTGGCTGCCATTAACCTCCCAACACCACAATTCACTTCACACGTCTAGCAATTACCTCGGCAATAATGCCTGAGCTCGCAAATGCATGTGTTCTGAAGTTCCTGTAATTAAATTGGGCTTTTCACATGTAATCTGAAAATGCTAAGGGGTCAAACTGGGCATCGGTAATCACAAGTGGTTGAGTCAGAAGGAGGGTCACACATACTGGAGGGTCTGCTTCCATCCAGTGCTTAATTGTCCCGATGAGAGGGGTCACATTTCCTTAAGGAGAGGTCAAGAGTGGGGTGCCTTTGTTTGGTTTCCCAAAAGCATAGAAGGAATGTCATTTGATGGAATAAACAACAGGCTTTCAGTGACAATATCATTTAGCCTGCATCTGAAATACAGCCTCTATGAAGAGGGAAGAAAACTATTAACCAAAGCAAGGTTTTTACGTGACCTTTACTGAAACCTGCAGAAGCTCTGAGGCAAGTTAGAAAAAGAATTCTGGTGATCTGAAGTCTGATCTAAATAGTTTTCTCTCCTGTGAATTTGACTTGAGAACAGGTGAGAAAAACGTTTTGCTATGATAATATTTCTATGTTCCTTATTTTTTTATTTATTTTTTTTAATCTGTGAAACCTGTGGTGTTTGTTTGTTGTTGTACAAATCTTAAGCCACAAGAGGCTGAGGTGCACAATAGGACTAAAAGCATTTGTGTTTTCTCACAGGTGAGTTTTAATTTACATAACTTGGTAACACACAAATGTATCATACCTTGTTTTTAGAGTCCACTGTAAAAATTAAATTAGTATCATGTTGCTGTAATTGCATCCTTAAAGTTTAACAATATTTCATGTCTCTTTTAAAACAATAGCCAGGTGCCCATATGAACAATAAAACAGTTTTTGAGCCACTTAAATTATAGCCTGTCTCATAGCATGCCCTGTTGTCCTGGGCCATGGTTATTCTCTTTGCTAACAATAAAATGGAAAACTGGTGAACTGATAATCCTGAAATCAAATCATCAGAGGAGTAATGTGAGGAAGAACTTCTTGATTTGCTCACAGATGGAAAAAAAAGTGGTGAAGCTGTTTTCTGACGTTGTCAGATATAACTGCCGTACACCATTTGTCTCAAGTGAGGCAGAAATCAATGTCAGTTCTACAACATGGATTAGAATTAGGTCACTTGGGTTACGTTCAAATGAATTCAATATTGACATGACATTAATATTGATATTTCAATAAATTCAAACACATTATGTATTAGGTCTCATTCCTTTGAACTGGAAAAGGTGACTGACCTGTACTATACACCGTCCTGCTGCCAGAAATACTCAATAGATTACCAAATGTGGATTAATCTGCCACTGAAAATAGTCCCAAACAAATGCACTACAAGTTTTCGGAGGCAAACTAACACATTGTTGTGGATTTGTTGACTACTGTATATAGAATAAGTTCTCCTTTTAGGTGTCATGTTTTTTAAACTGACAAATACTGCACTGATTCTATTCACTTTCAATATTTTCCAAAAGCTTGATCCAGTTCTTTCTTGTTTCAAAATGCATACACAAAGTTCAGTTGTAAAGGAAACACTGACAGATTTTTGCTTTTCTCTCACTTCCCTTGAATAATAAGGCCTTTATTTTGCCTCTATTCAGGACACAACGCTGGTATTTTCATTTTAACTAAAATGCTTCAGTTCAGTTGCCTGGACACATCATGTTTTGGACCGTCCCCTCCAGTTGAGATTAGCTAAATTAGCTGTGAAGAGCAATGACTCGTGGGACTGTGCATGTTTGGTGCAGATAATTGCAGGGCTGGTGTGCCACAGTCTGGCACCCAGCTTGGGATTGCAGGTGGGTTGGCGTAGGGAAGTGCCTATCGAACTGCACATCTGGCCCCTGCGGGGCTCAAAATCTTTCATTACACCCTCTTCAAAATGGACCCAAACACAGCACTGCCAAAAAACTGTGCTGAAAGCCTTTTCCTAGTTACTTTGTTTGAAGCACGCTTTTTTAAAAGAGTTGTTTCTCATTTAATGACAGAGGAACTTTGACCAAGAATTATGTGCTGTTAGATATGAACAGATTTGGGAGAGGGGGTTAAGGGTTAACGGTAATGGGTTCATGAAAAAATTTTATTTGATGATAGTAACTTAGGACAGGACTGCCACCAGTAGTTTACCTCTTCTTCTCACAGTTTCAGAGAAGCGTGGAATAGTGGAATGGTGAGTGTTTTTCGACCTTTTCAAGTAGTTTCTATAGGAGCTAATTAGGTAGCAGTCTGCAGCTGCTCTTCAGGCTGACAGTTCAGGGGAATGTTCCTCTGTATGGTCGGCAGTCTCTCAGAAAGCAGGCCATAATTCATCATTAGGCTATCAGAGTCCAGGTGCAGATGAGAACTGATAGAGCCGGCAGCCAGGCAAGTCAGGGCACTCAAGGAGGAAAATCTTATCCCAGGGACAATTCCCAGGTCATGCCCGTGGTAATTGAAATAATTTTGCCCCCAGAGTTGTTTAATCACTGACAATCACACTACGCAGGGCAGACAAAATTGAGGAACGCAGAAGTCTGATTACATCTGCCACCCTTAACTGTCTCCCTCCCCCGACTGCCACAGTTCACATCAGCCCCTCACATTTCTGCAGCCCCACCTTTCTGTTTCTGTTCTCCATCTTGAGATGAAGCATTGATGGATAAACCATGTCAACTAGTTCTTCCCTCTATTTTGCCTTTTATGCACTCTTGTGCACAGCCAAACTTCAGCTTCTCACTGTGATTTAATTCCCAGTGGGACACCAGAGTGGCTCCAGACAGGCTGGATCATCAAATGGACAAAGCACGGTCCCATTAAAAAAGCCTATGTTGAGATGCAACGAATCATTTGTCTGTTATTAACCCTGAGCCTGTGATTATGCAGATTGCCATAGATTTTCCCTGGTTGCCTGGAAGTGAGATCCAGAGGTTGTTCTCAGCGTGGCAGGCGGACGAGGGAACGGCCGTGCATTACTGAACTTGCCACATTCATCATGTTGACTGATGGCACAGGGAGTCGGTCCCCGGGTCCCGGTGGTTAATGTAGTGGGTAATTAACTGTCATTTGCCTAGTAATAGGCCGATGATCAATGGTTTGTGAGGAAACAAATTCTAATCCGGCAGCTGATGAATGCATGCCGAGGCTGGAGCAATTGAAGTGGTGGGAGGGATGGAAGAGATGGGGGTTGGGGGAGGGAGGAGCACAGCAAAGCCGCCACCAGAATTTCAAACGGTGACTGGAGGAACTGGTCCTGTCATTGCCCCCTTCACTCCACACTCCCCACTCTCAAAAAAGGGATCAGTCCCCCAAATAATTGCGATTGATGGTGCTGGAATACCCAGTCAGGTGAATGGTGGAGGAGCTGATGGATCCTCTCAACCAAAGTTTGTTCAGTAGGCTGGTAGTCATAAAAGGTTGGTTCACCCAAATCCCTCCCTCTAGAGGTATCTGTCCATGCAGATGGTTTTGGTTTTGTCTGTTGAGGTTTTCAGATATCTGTCTCTACCTCTACCTCAATACAATGGAAGTGAATGATATTTCTGTTGTGCTCACAGCACTGAGGAACAGCAATGCTCTCCAGAAATAGTAGGTGTTTCCATCCACCTGTTTTTAATGCACATCTTCAGTTTGTACTTGAGAAAACCTGAGTGGAAATGCAGAAAATTAAAAAGTCTTTTATATTTGGTTGAGGTAGAAAAGTTGATGTAACAATTAAAGCAGAAGACAAAGTGCAACAGAAACAGACACATGAAGCATGGGATTTCAACGTCCACTTAAGCTTCTGCTCTGCCAAAGAAACAAAAAATAGCCCCAGAATAAATCAGTCTCTTCATCGCTCCATACAGATCTGATGTAACCTTCCTCACATTAATACAGGAAACAAACACAAACATTATATTTCCATAGTGTTCTCTTACATTGTTTTTTACCTGGGTTCTTCTGCCGCTCTTTTAATTAAGTCATCTCTTCAGCAGTGGTATAATGGTTTTCTGCCACCTACTGCTTATCTCAATGAATCAAAATAAAACGCATCATTTTTTCTTTTGTAGATTTTCTTGAAATTTGGTTAAAATTTGTGCTACATTTGGATGGAAAACAGTTAGAAGTTAGAAATATATATCACTCCACCATAAGATGTCCTTGCCTTTGTCCGTATCTGTGGCTCCATGTATATATTTCAGGATAATGCATTCTACTTCCTACACCCCAGTAATTGGGCAGTCATTGTATTTTGGATTTAGCTAGACAAAGCTGAGAAAAAGCATTGGCATGACACCACTCCTGCATTCTCCTAAAGGGGCGGGGGCCTGCACACTCAGATTGGGTTTTGGGGTCCACTGGGCTAAAGCCTTGTGGAATAATTTAATTGGTGTCTGTTTTTCTCTCATCAAATAGGTACCACTGAGCCGTACCAGGCTGTAATGCACAGTCAATGTCTTTTGACTGAAACAAGGTATTGGGCATCGACTGCCTCTATTCTCTTTCAAATTCAGATTTGAGCAAAGCATGAATTTTAATTTTATGTTGTATCCTCAACCTCTTTAAATATACATGCTGTCTTGTCAGCCATGGATATGAAGTGTATGTCAGCTCGCTACTCTACATATGTTATTCTGTTTTCTTTCCCTTTTTTTTGGAGCAGACCCACAGCTAGAAGCCTTCTAGATATGGCAGACAGCTGTACCATTGTTAACCCGAGAGAGATGCATTAGAAATGTATATATTTATTACCAACTATAATTCAGTGCTGAAAGCCTTGAGTCCCAGGCCCTGGGACCTCTAAACCGTCATCCTCTGATTGTGTTGGAGCCTGTGCCTTTGAATTCATTGCAACCAAACCACGCTTAATTTGCCTCCTCCCTTGAGAGCCATTAGCGTCTGTGGCATCAAACTGGCGGAGCGGCAAAAGACGAGTGGCAGGTACGCTCCATCCATCTTCCCTTCCCACAGGGTGAGCCGGGGCTTCCTGTGCGCTGCCGGATTGAAGAGTGTTTGCCACACAAGAGCCCAGCGAGCCGGCTGGCTCCATGCTGGTGCTGCTACAGATACAGCTTGGCTAAATCTCTGAAGGCTGTTATCAGCCACCCCACTTCTTTAGCTCAGCTTGTCGGAGACACTAAAAAGATTGTTTGATTTGAGTGTTTGTAGTGAATGTACGTATTGTTCCCATAATGTGGTGTTAAATCATTTAAAGCAGTGGTTAAAGTAGCACAGGAAGATATAGGATGAATTATGCAGCTAAAAAGTAGAGGTGAAGCAGCCAGGAGTTTGGATGCTCTGTTTGGGAACCCTGGGGGTTTTTGGAATTTTTTATTTATTTGTTTGTATTCAGTCTCATCTTATTGAGTGAGTGTTTTACATGGATCCCATTTCCTTAGTAAGAAAAATCAATGCATGTGGCTGTAAAATATTCTCAGAAATAGAATTTCTCTTTTTCAGAGTCCAATGTAATAGCACTGCCTGATACAACTACTTCACTGGGAAACTCTGTTGAATCGATGTGCTAACTTCTATAACTTTCAGTTAATGAGACAGAGACCACATACAGTATCACTGTTACAGTTTTAAGTTCATTTGAGATACACTACTACTGAAGAGACCCCCTCTCCGCTGGAGTTGGCTAGAGCCAAGCCCAGCTGACGCTGGGCGGAGGCATTCATACTATTATTTTATTTAATATTTTTGTTTTGGACAGATATTTCCTAGCAGGGGAAGCCATACAGACATTTATCTCACCAGTTCAGAATACACATCTCGGACCAGATCTGTCATATTCTGCTCTGTGACACTTTTTTTGACATGATGTTTTAGCCACAATACATATGCCAGTGTGAACCCACGCCATCTGTAAGTTGTTAAATCTTTCTTTTTTTCCTGTATTTAATGTGTGAGCTTGCATGATGTACAGTCTTTTTGCATTAAGTAAGATATTATTGGTTGTCTAATTCTGGCTTTTGACTTCTTTTGCCTATTGGGGCGGCAGTAGCTCAGTCTGTAGGGAGTTGGCTTGGGACACCGGTTCAAGGTTCACCGGTTCAAGTCCCGACATGGACCAAGAACTGAGTGTGAACTAAAGGAATATCTTCTTTATTGATTCAAGTTCCTATTGGATGGAGATGCACACAAACACTGGTTGTTTACAGATACCAGGACTTTAACCAAGAATTTCTCAGAGCAAAGTAGTGTGACAGTCCTTTTCAATTGCGCAGGCCACCTTAAATTTGCAAGAGATGAGAGAAGAGCATGGACAGACACAGCAAACAATAAAAACAGAACACCGCTTTGAATCAAGTTGGCAGGCAGAAAGCTTAAAACATCACTTTTTTACACAAATACCTTCCATCATTTCTAATACAGAGCCTTGAGTGCATGCTATCTGAAAATGACTCAGATTACTGGAAGATAAGGACATTCACCCCTGCACAGTGAGAGGCGGCTGCATTGTGACTCTTTGAGTCCTAAGATGCCATACAGAAGTGCTGCTGTTATGCTCAAACACCCATGCTCATTATCTCGTACTAAATCTATCATTTCTTATTCTTTTTTTAAAGTTTTTTTTTAGATCAATTACTCAGTTTTGTAAGGAGAGAAATAGATGAAATATCTATTTCATGTGAAGGCCTTCCGGCAATGCACATTTGTGCAGAGAATAGAAAGGACAAGAGATACCACAAATGTATCTAAATTTAGATTGCTCAAAGGAAAAGGCATAATTCTTTTAATTAAGTCAGCACTAATCCATCGAATTGTCCCTCTTTGTTTTCTCCCACCTACCATGTTACAGGAGATATCCTTCATTGTCTCAAGGTGTGTTGACAGTGGCTCTTAATTCTGTAGATATTCATGAGGGCACAATCTATCTGCTTCCTTTGCCTCTGGGAAACATACTTTCTGAAGGTTAATAAACAACCCTGCATATCCCAAGCCCTGAGATCATTTATCAGATTGCGATCTCTTACAGACTCTGAGAGTGGCATGCCGTTTTATCATTTTAACAACGACGGCTAAAAGTGCCTCAAGAAGTCTGCCTAATAGGTTATTTTGTTATATGATTTTGTTATCAGATATTTTTTCCCTTGCTAGTCTGGTCTAGGTCGCTGTGTAGTAACAGCCCTGAATCCCTAATGAATACCCACATTAATGTCCCTGGAGCAGGCCAAGAAATAATAGGGTCCTCCCTGGGCAGTAGTGCTAGCCATGGCCCATCTATTTCTATAGCACATTTTTTTACTGTGCCCGGCTCTAGCCTATTTCTGTGACTGGTTCAGAGACCCTATCTGTCTCAACAGCTCATGTTAGTGTGTTTACTGTAATTTCTTTGACAGCTGTCAATCTCATTCTCAGAAGCACTGAGTAACAGCACAAGCAATCCATGTCTTGTTCATGTCTGTTTGGTTGTATTTCCGGTTATAATGGGATGGTGGGAGGGTGGGACACAGTGGTGGGTGGAGCCAAGTCCTCAGATTCTGGACTCAAAATCTATTCAATCTATTGGGACACAGTGCGTTGGAAAAGGAAATGGTGCTTAAATGATATGTCACTAAAACACTGAGGAAAGAAGTCACCTCATGTCTTGATCATTACCTCCGAAAAGGAGGTTTTGTTTTCAGTTTGGTTTCTCTGTCCGTTTATCAGCAGGATTACAGAAAATCTACTGGCCCAGTTTCTGTGTGAAAGGATGTTGCATGGACCAAGGAAGAACCCAGTACATTTTGGATGCATTTCAAAAACACAAATTTTTGTTAACATTGAGTGATACAGCATTTGGCCTTGATGGCGGCCTATGCTCTCCGAGTGCCCCTCTAGTTTTTATTGGTTTTACTTAAAACTAACGGACTTACAACTTCCCTGACATCTTTTAGTTTTAAGCTTTCATCAGAGTACGTATGACATCACTGAGCTTTCTTGTTATATGACTTATCATTCAATCAATAATCAGTGGGAAACTTGCACACTCAGGAGAAGATCCATAAGACCAACACCTAAAGAACAAGTAAAGTTTTACTTGTTTTACAAGTAAAGTTTTACTTGTTCTTCAGGGCACTCGGAGAGCGTAGACATTTCACAAGTGAAAAATGTGTGTATCGCATCATGATTTGGATCTGCTCCATAATGTATTGGGTTCTTTCTTGGCCCATGCTACACCCTACCACCAAGTTTCATGAAAATCAAGCCAGTAGTTTTTCCCTAATTCTGCTGAAAGTCCAACAAAGTGAAGATAAAAATATGAAAATTAAAAGTAATTAAAAAAAAAAAAAGGAAAAAGTAAGGGCAAAAAGACTGCTGTTGCACCTTGCCAGTATGTCACTTTCCCTTCCGCTAAGATAACCTAGACCTCCCAGACTGTTGGGCTGTTGGGGGAGGTTTGGGGAAAGACTTACATCATATATCTTCTCTGTGTGTGTGTCTCAGGTTGTTTGGTGTAACAGGGAACTGTGCAGCCTGCAGCAAGCTAATTCCAGCCTTTGAGATGGTCATGAGGGCCAAGGAGAACGTCTACCACCTGGACTGCTTCGCATGCCAACTCTGCAATCAGAGGTGAGTGATTGGACCACACTTCCGCTCCTCTCCCATACCTGTGTCTAGGCAGATGGCTGGTCAGGGAAGCAAGATTGCAGTGTAGTGAATCTCAAGTGCTGCTGAAAGTTGAAGAAAGATCCCACATCATAGATTTATCACTCCAACCAGTGACCAAGAAGACACATGCAGGGCCTTGGGGATACCTGCTGGACCTCACACAGTGATTATAAACCTGCACTACTACTGTACAGTGTCAGCCTAGAGGTACAGGTGCAGTTACATGTCCATACATATGCTTCCCATCATTCTTCATTACTGGGCCTCCTCCAGCATCCTGTAGACAGGATGTGGTCAGAGATTTCAGGACACACAGCAGCAGAGGAGAGGGAGCTGTTCTGATCTGAGGTATTGAAATCAGTGATAGAAAAACCCATGTTTAATAAACTCCAGTGTCACCTCACTGAACCTCTCTGATACCCCTACAATGAGTTTATTATGTACACTGCTACAATTTATTGCAATCCAATACAACAGCCCTGCAATACATCCTATCTCTGTGAAGCTTATAATATTCAGTATTGGAGTTCATAGTCAAATTGGAATTGTAATAGTGCTCTTGTCCACCCTCATTTACATACATGAAGGGAGTATTAGAATCAATAAACCCCAAGTTTCACAGTGACACAATAACATAAACTTGTTTATTCAATATGTTTCTATTAAATATCTATTTTGGAATGGCCAGGACCCTCACAATTACACTTCCCTCACAGGAGAGTGTGGAAAGCCACTGTGAGAGCTGATTCTAAAGTGGCCCAAGTTGCTAATAAAACAACAAGACACAATCCCTCATGGAGTTCCCACCTGCAGACATCCTGACAATAGTGTCTTATTTGAATTTGAACACTGGTCTCTGTAGCGGTATGCAGTGTCTCCCTCAAATTAACTAGTCGTATGACACTTCATGACAAACATGTCTAAAGGCAGCGGAGTCTGTACCATTCTGAATGGCCACACTCAAAGGCCAAAAAGCCTGCCTTCATAGTTCATTTTGGCTGCATCTCACTCCTCCCATTGTCTCTATCCAAGAATTCTGGCTCTTTTGCACATTTTTATAGTCTTGTTATGAATAACTGTACAAATGGAGATGACAGAGCGAACTTTTGGACAGTCTCCCATCAAACGCATTCATGGTGATGCAAGTAGCAGCTTGTTCGTACTCCCAACTCATCAAATACAGACAGCTTTTTCAGTGCCTCTCAGTGTCTGATACAGACGCTTGAGGCACCCTTTAACACCTGTATGAGACGCTGTGTCACACTCTATGCCATTATTAGATGCTTAAAACAAATGACATAGTATAGAGAATGAAAAACGTTGAGTAGGGTGAGGTTTGACTACAGATGGGTCAAATGTCCTGTGTGAAACCAAGCAAGAAACCATGTAACATATGTTCTAACACCAGTTACAACTGGAATTACTTTATGTAACAAACATACTTATTCTAATCCAAACCACAATCTTTTCCCAAACCTAACCAAGTGGTCTTGTTGCATAAGTAAACCTACAAGCGGGAATTGTAGGCTACATTCCTGTGAACACAGAAGTTTATTGTGAAAAGACACTATGCATGTAACAAGCAAAAAGTGACATGTCATCCCTGACACATCCAAAACTGAGGCTAGAAGGGTACCTAGAGCATAATGGTGTGACGAAATATCGTGCCGCGAATTTCGCAATATAAAATGTGACAATATGCATCATTGAAATGTAAAACTGAATCATGATAATAGGTAGATCTTTGTCATACAAGCACTGATCTGCATTCTCTCATCTTTTTCAGTGCTTTGTTTGAACAGACGAGGGTGCTCTTTCTCTCAAGGTCTGCGCTGGTTAGGCTTGTCGCAGTAGTTGTTCTTACCGGTGTTACATGGTGGTCAGGCACACCGATTACATTATGTATCCACCACCACCATTGCCCCCACTGTCCCACCAAGGGAACCATAACATTAATGAGGTAGCATTAATTGCCGCGAGGAGGACGGACTGATCACAGAACGTGTGTGCGACACCAGGTAGACCCCTGCAGCAAAAGCTGGACCGGAGAGGCCAGACACACCGCTACCCAACAGTAAAGATCACAGTAAGAAAGCTACACAACCTTTTCTTGTAAAATTTCCGGTGTAATTGGTGACACTGGTGATGTCATAAGTTTATTAACCGGTGGGAAAATTTCCTCACTGTCACATACCTTGTGCTGGTGTGGTTTGTGCATTTGCTGCTGATTTGCAGCCAGGCAATAACAGAGAAATCAGGCAAAAGCAGCATAGAAGACGCCCCCCTCTCTTATATGGCAGCTTTTTCGATTCCCTGTTGAAACACAAAAAAAGGAAACTGAAGATGCATCTGAGAATTCATACTGGAGAGAAACCTTTTAGTTCAGTATGTGGAAAATTTTCAGTCAGAAATTAATAATACCTTTATTTATATAGCGCTCTTCAAAAACTAAAATATAAAGTGCCTCGCAAATACGTAGAAAGCAGCACAAATTAAACAACACAATCCCAGCTGTGTTAAAAATAATCATTAAAATTTTAAAATCAGTTCTAAAACATACTGGGAATCAATGCAGTGATGCTAAAACTGGTATTATGTGTACTTGTCTGTTTGATTTTGTGAGTAGACTTGCTGCAGCATTTTGAATTAGCTGAAGTTTGGAGAGGTTGTGTTGGGTCAGACAGGAGTACAGTGAGTTACAGTTGTCTCAACAGGATGTAATGAAAGCGTGGAGGACTGTTTCTAAATTCTTAGGAGAAAAAAAAAGACAAACTTTTGAGCTATTCCAAAGTTGTTAAAAGCAATAACGGACCTCACCTGTTTGTCAAAGTTAAGTTTATTGTTGAGGAGCACACTGAGATTTCTACACTGGATTTTGATGCAGCTGGACAGAGAACCTACGTGATGGAAGAAGTGCTCGCTAGAGAAGTCTGGACCTATGACAATGACTTCAAATTTATTTGAGTTTAACTGGAAAGTCATCTGCATAAAAAATGGAAATTGAGTAGAACTGAAGTTACACATTCTGTTACAAAATGATTAGGCTACACTATGTTACTAATTATAACACATTATGATTTCATAAAAATGGGGCAACTATAGGGCAAACAGCATTGTTTTGCATTCAGCAGTCATATTTTGTTTTGTTAAAATTATAACTAAAATATTGAATATTATTGAGATCATGAACCTAATATTGTCTATCATGTACTGTGTATCATGTATTGTATTGTGAGAGCTGAGTGAATTGTCACACCCCTACTAGAGTGTCATAGTTTGAAGCTATTAGGGTACTGACCAATCGTTGGTATTTGACAAAATTTGAGTGAGAATGTGTTGTCTCTGCACACCCTGGGCTCAACAAATGTAAAACATTCCTTTGCATAGTTCTGGAAACCTTGCAGAAACACTCTGCAAACAAGGGATCCATGTCCCCATGTTACTATAATGGAACACTGTCTGAGAACATTCTTGGAGCTGATATATAATCCAGAATATTATCAAAGGAATTTTTGAAGGTTACAAGAAACCCCATTAAACAGAAAAGCTCAGGGAGATGTCAGGAAGGTTACGTGTTGGCTGGGTTCCTATGTTTCTCTCACCTCTTCTCCTAAACTTGGCTTTGTTGCAGACACATAGACACAAGCACCTGCATGCAACCACACACACACACACACACACACACACACACACACACACATGGACCAGACACATTGCGCATGCTAAAGGCAAAGGACCTGGTTACGCACAATTAGCACTCGGTTATTGTCTTGCCACTTCAGCCGGCTGCACCAGACAGCCTCTCCTAATGGAAGAAGTCAGCTAATCTTCATCAGCCGGGCCCAGGCAGGCCAACTCTGCTCTCCCACATTAAAACCCATTAAAGCGCGAGCAAATCTTTCTTTTTACATTAGGCCAGTTGATGAACTGTTGAATAAAATCGACGTCAGTGTGTTTCACATGGTCCGCTGTGGCCTTGCAAGCGCCGTTCAGATGCCCATCACAATTTCACCGGGGCCTGGTCAAGATTTATGGTGTGGCACCGGCTTTAATTGAAGCTGTTACTCAGCTCTGACTTTTTGTTTTCCATTTTGTTTCTGTACATTGGTAGAGCTGTTGGGGGAGAAATACCTGAAAAGGAAAATTAATTCAAAGGATCAACCTGTTTGCCTTGAGTTCATTAGATCACATCCCAACATACAACAACAACATACTGTATTTCAGTGGGTATGTAAAATTTCATGCATACATTATTATTGTTACCTTCTGTCTGCAAACATGAGACTACAGTAAAATAGCCAATTAGTAAGCTGTTGTTCTGAGAGAAACTGTTTTATGTAAGATTTAAGTCGTGAATTTAATATTTGTGAATTAATTGATGTTTGTTTTTTAGCATATTTGGGATTCAGAGCAGGTTTAAAGGGATAGTTCACCCCATGATCAAAAATACGCTGGCACTCAGCTTGTGGTGCTGTGAAAGCCACTTAGGGATGAGGCTGGAGTGGCTGGGTGTGTCTAAAAATACCAGCTTTTCACCCAGGAAGCCAGCATTCATGTTCTTTCTGAAACCTGAAGTCAATGTTTTATTTGTCAAGTAACTTCTGTACTGAAGTAACACCAATTCTGATGGTATTTTAAGCCAAACTAAGGAGTTTTGTGGCCTAACTTGAACCAATCTTTTCCTAAGCCTAACTAACTAGTTTTATTGCCTACACTTTAGGAAGTTCTGTCCTGTGAAGATGGAAGTTTATTTTGAAAAGAATGTACATATGTACCAAGTGGAAATTGACGTGTCTTGGGAAAATGAACAAAAAAGGAGGAATAACTTTATCGTAAGATATAAAGGAGAATATCTAGATGGAAAACATTAATGGCATCCCCCCCGGCTCAGCTGTAATGTTAGCTAGCTCAGTGGTGTTAGGTGAGCTAGCGGTATCTTCTGCTTTTCACCACTGTCGCTATCAATAAAATTGAAAAAAAATCTCCAAAAAAAATAATAATAAAAAAATAAAAATAGAAATGTTGCTGTTGAGTTTTTCAAATGTTGTTTTTTGGCTCTTTGAGCTCCACAAGCCAAGTGCCATCTAGTTCCAATATATTGGAGAGAAGGCAGACATCTCTACAGCTGAGATCTTCATCAATCAACAACTGAAACCAAAACAAGTTAGACTGATAAATATGTAAGAGGAAAAATATGTATTTTGATTTTGGGGTGCATGCATTCTCAATAAGTCTATTCCGAGTGACTTTCTCAACATTTATATCCAGATTAATAGAATGACCTTTTACAAATTTTCCCAGCCTCAGCCTGAGATCTATCAGAAGATCTCACTTAAGATTTCCTGAATAGTTTCTCGGCATGTTGTTGCCTGGAAATGGGCTTCTGGTCTTTGTCTAGCATACCGATCTGCCGCCTTGTTCATCTACACCAGCTCTGTCCCCTCTCGTTTCCCAGCCTCAAACAAACATGAAAGCCCCCATTGACCCCCCCCCCCCCCCCCGGGCCCTTCAATAAAGCAATCTAATCCATCTCACAAATGGCCCAAAGATTTCTCTGTGGAACATCATCAGAAAATGTGAAATCTGATAAACAGAGCAGGCGATCGCAAGGTCAGCAGGGGTCATGCAGTGTAATTATCCGTCGCTCCTGCGGGTCAGTCACAGCCCATGTTGCTGTTTGGAAGTTGAATTGCTACAATCAAGTATGAACATACAGCCACCCCCACCACACACAAACATACTTGCTCATGCATCTATTCACTCCATCAGTTGCTTTGCGGGTATATCCACCCCTCTGTATCCCACAGAGCAAGGACAGGGAACTGGAGCCAGTAATTATTCTGATTTCATCAGGGACTCACTGTAGGACCCTAATGGTCATTGCTATGCTATTAAGGGCCTTGCTTAAGTTATAGGCCAGTTAGTACAGGACAGAGATAGAAAGACTGGCCCGTTAGCTGAGTGGACATGTCACCGCAATCATGACCTGCAACCACTCTCTTCTTCTTTGTCATCATCACCATCAAATTGGCAGCAATATCTTGTTTGCCACAAAAGAAGCATTGAGAGCTGAACCTGCTTCAGGAATAAGATAAATGGAAAAGCCTCACCAGTTATATCTTACTTGTCTATCTGCCAGATAGACACACACACACACACACACACCTACCTCCCCCTTTCGTCGCTCTGTGCATGACTTTGAAATGGTATCAAGCTGAGGGGAGTGAATAGCTCCTGTCCCTGGTCTATCAGTGAAAATATAGGATCCTACATTGGCTCTGATTGCTCATGTCTGCACCCAATGTGGCCTTACTCCGTTAAACTGGACATAAATCTACCGTCGTGACCTTCCCACCAGCCAGACCTGTTATTTTTCCTACCTGAGCTGGGGAAAGGAAGCACCACCATGGTCTTGGAGCCAAAGGGACAGGGAGCTGGTTCTGAGAAGAGAGGGGGTGTTGGTTAGGGTGGGGGGGTTGGGAATAAGGACAGAGATATGAGACTCCATCCAGCAAGCAGTTAGCCACAGATCAGCCCTAGGGGACAGCTAATCGATGGGGCTGTCGTCCAGCCTCATCATCTAGCCAGTGCTGGCCCAATTTCCCCCTGATGAGCTGGAGGCCACAGTCTAGGGAGGCTGAAGGAAGGTTAGAGTAGAGGGGAGCGGAGGAGAGCAGGATGGGTGACAGTGCAGGGGAAGGTCAGTGCTGATAAGGGAGGATGCTCCATACTGGAGCTTTGGAAGGAGAGACTGACACCAATTGGGTTCAGCACAGCTAAGCTCAGCCACTGGTGCCTTGTATGTCATGAGTTAGGCTTGTTAGACAGGAGCCTAATAGCCAATAAGGGACACAGTTGTCACTTTGTGTATGATTGGTGGTGAGAACTCAGAGCCTGTGCAGCCAGCCTACTAGAGAACACAATTTCACTACGTAATCCTGCACAATTTAATGTAAAAATGACAAAATTTGATACAAATAAATGTCAGTTTTTCTGTGCTCATGGAGATGATAGAATAGTGTTTCAGTCAATGTATTTTCAGTTGCAGTTCAGTTCATGCATTTTTAGTATTGTAAAGATCCTAACTGTGTACCATTAGTGCCCAAATCTTTCAAAGTCTGTGTTTTTAAGACTGCACTTGTCATAATGGGTTGATTAGTAATGTGCCTATTTCAAAAGACGCAAAAGGGGGCTGCATTTGGAAGAACGTTTGGAATGGGACAGCCTCACTAAATTTTACATTTTTTTAGGTATTTTAGTGTGAAATATGGACATGATATATGAGGCAGCATTTAAAATGATGAGACCAGCAAAATGTATTCATGCATCCTCGTGAAATATTTGAGGGTGTAAATTTGGCAATGGTGTGACTACTTCAGCTAACAGACATTAGTCGTGTTTCTATTCACATTTTTTATTTGCATTTTGAAGTATCTCATCAGAAAACTTGTATGGATATGTTAGAATTTAATAAAACTTCCTCATTTGCCAGTTGAGGTGGTTTTTGCCTTTTGTCGAAAAAGAGTTTATGCTAAATGGGTTATGGAAACACCTTTGCTGAATAAGGTCTGATGTCGCAAAAATTTAACTCATGACTGATATTCCCATAAGGTGTGAATGCTTGTCTTTGTCTCTGGATAGCATGATGAAACATGACCAGTACTAGCTGACATGAAAGAACTATTAAAACTTGGCTAACTGAAACAAATACCTGAAGACCTCTCTCCATCTTTCTCTCCTAGGGGTGGGTTAGATGGCCAAGCTGACTTGTTTTGTTTCCGGTTCTCAACCTCTCCTTCTCCTACTCTGTTTCCTGGTTTATTCAAGCCATGCATAGCCTATAGTGACAACTTCAGACCAAACTAGGCTGTAGCCGTGTTTATTAGCTCCAAACCATTGGATGGAAATGTGCCTACTTAACATTTCAATAGTTCTCTTAAAATTAAGTAGCAGTAAGCTAACATACTTCATCCAAAGTAGTATTTGTACTATCCACTCCTGTCTCCTGACAATGTTGTATTTCTTTCATGGACGTTATTGTATACTCAGGCAGAGTAAGGTCATGTTAAATAGAATGGTGCAACACAGCTAATAAGATGGCTACCTCCATTTGTGGCCACATTGTTTGATTAAACAACTGATTTTTTTTTTGGTGGTACAGTACAGAGACCTGACATCTGTGAATGCTGAGTTTCACAGATGGAGACAGAATGAAACACAACAGCAGCGGACGTTTAGTACCAAAGATGGAGAAAAAATAAATAAAGAAGTCATTCTCCTCCTTTCCAGATGTGAAATGATATTCTCTACATTACACTCCCTAAAGAAAAACTCATCTTCAATGTGTCCTTGTGCTGCTGTCTGATTGCCCAGCAGCAATCTGCCAGAGAAGATTTACAACATGCTGTTACAATTAAGCATCAGTGTCACATGGCCAAGTGTTTCTGAACCTGTATGCATCCCAACAGTAATTAGATTTGGTGCAGTTGAGACTATTTTCTCTCTTTGACAATCTCCCTGTTTCTTCATTTGAGTGGAAAGTGAATACTCTAGTTAACACGGGCCTCCGAGGCAAATTGCTGGCATCGCAATACATCTTTTAAGTGTGTGTCTGTGGAAGCCATTTTTTTCTCTTCCTCCTACAACAAGAGGTCTCTAAAGACTCATTAGTCACAGTCACCTCTATGTAAAGGAGGGAGGAAAGTGAAGGCAGTGCAGGGAGAGAGGAAGAGAAGCTGACTGACTATAAAGATAGAAACCATGATATCATTGTGCAGCTATATAGATACTAACAGATGTTGTGTTAAGGGAGACCTTTAATGAAGACTGAGCTATAGCTTCTATGACTTAGTATGTGTTATAGGTACATGTGGGTGACAAAATAAAGGAAAACCCTGAAACTGAGTAAATAAGTACAAAATAATGACAGCAGATGTTTCTATACAGGCTTCGGGGGCTTACTGAATGGTTTGATGAGTGTGAAAATGAATTGGACCATATGCTATGGTCAGTCACCGCATCTCAACCTAATTCAACACCAGTTTCAGATCTCAGTGCAGCATGGTGAGGTGTCAGGTATGTTTCAAATGAATTAGTTCTAAATATAAGTATGCACCTGAAAATGAGCATAATAGGTCCACTTTAAACCCCTTTACAACTGGAGAAAAAAAACCTAAAATCTGGCTTTTGTCTTAATTGGGAAAGGATACAATTGTCATTCTTTCCTGAGACAAATGAATTCAATAGTCATGGGTATTTATGAGCTCCAGCTCACATGACATCCAGGTAGACACACTATTTTTTGCCCCCCTTTTCTTACCAGGCTGTAAACATGTGTAAACAGTGGCCATCTGAAGAATTGCAATGTTGTTATGCTCTGTTTTTTGTTTGTTTTTACGTGTTGAAATGAATATATAATAAATAAATCAACAGCGATTTGGAAGATTATTATTTATTAATGTGCAAAACATACAATTACTATGCTCTCGTCAAAGCCACAAGACTCCACTGACAGTATTGTTACCTCACTGATCTTTGTAAAACACTTCATTCAAACTCGACAGAAACAAAACTCATCAAAACCATCTTTTGTTAGTCTTTCCACTGTTCCAACAATCACCAACTCTGGTTTAGGAGTTTGATAAACAGACTGAAAGTAACAGGTGTAAAAAAAAAAAAGTAACCACCATAACATTTTCGCTGTTTACTAACGGGTTGTTAGGGTGTGTTTATGATGTTGAATGTGACACAGCAGAAAACAACTGAAAAGGCATCCTCGTCTACTGGCAATGGGAAAGGAGTCTAATGCCTGTTTTAGTGGGTTTTCCAGCATTTAGAAAATATGCATATGCATGATAATTTTGGTGGAAAAGGGGTATTACTAATTGGCAATGCAGTTTCATTGAAAGGGAACATAATTTTTATACTCCATGATATTCCACAGTACAGTTATGGCCATATACATATATACAAATATATTAATATAATAGACCTAATCAAGATAATAAGACCACAACAATTACTGGGCAAAGTAAGTACATTAAGTAATCTGATGATTTGATTTCCTAAAAAGATATACCTTACCTTTTGTCTCAGTATTTATAATGATGAATATATTGAACATTATAATATAATAATATTGAACTGCCATGTAACACTGTAAAGTAAGTACTACAGTTTAAAGTGGGTGATCAGCTCCTCAAGTCAGGATGATTTTTGCTCATTGCAGGTTTTAAAGGCTAATACTGCTGAAGCTAATACAGTCCTTCATTATTTACTTTATCAGCAGTGAGCACCAATAACTAGCTGATAATTAAATTTAATCCAGTAGCAGTAAACCAATATATCAGCATTCTCTAATAGAGAGCTGTATGGAGGATGTGACCTGCAATTGTTTTTAAGAAAGTGGGAATACTAGGGCAACACAAGGTCCTATATTAGACATGCCTGTGATGGGTCCAGTGTAATATCCTCATCATAATTGGTGCACAGATGTCACATATGCTGTTGACATTTCACCGAGCAGAAACAATTTGGCCGTGTGAAATAAGTGGAGGGCTGGGATAAGAGCTGAGGAGAGGTTGAGGAGGGTTGACGACAGGGAGGGACAGAGTGCTAGAGCTAGTGGAAAGAAGGGGTAAGAAAAATAAATAAAGGGAGATAAAGTTAAAGCGGGAGTGGGCTCGGCATCAGTAAGTCAGACACTAATAGCTTCTGAGAGAGAATGTGTCATTTTAACAGGACATTTTTATTAGAGTAGATGACACCATTATATGAGACACACCTCTGCCTCAGCTTAATCACTGTGTTAAACAGCCCAGATGAATGGATATTAGTTATCTGTGTTTAGTTTGGTAACAAATGTGTGCAAGCATCCTGTTTTTAACAAGAGTAGATATGTAAGAAAACACCTGTAGGCTATTGCGTGCTAAAATTTAGATTGCTAAAAAAACAGCAGCGTATTGGATCATCTTGTACAGTTCAGGAAAGAAAGCCACAAGCTCAGATCTCCAGATCCTCCAGTCTCCACTCAAATCAGTCTCAGAGTGCTGCAGGAATGAGGCCTAAAACCTGGAAATGAGTTAGCATTTTAGCTCCTCCTGTTCCCTCATCTGGAAGTCAATGGGTTTTTATTTAGATGCCTGAGATAAGGTCTGTGGTTAACACAAGCTGAAGAGATTTTAACATTTTGTTCTAAAATATAAAATAACCTCAGGAAAAAGGTTTGGAAATTAGTTGTTTGGTTGGTTATTTTTCTGTTATAATGCTAATTGTCATTGTATTTGACATGGTTGGAAAGCTTGTTTATTTACCTCCACTATGATGCCCAACTTGTAAGGATCATGCATGTGTGGGATGAGCAGCACAGCTGATTATGTTGGTAGGATCCAATTGAAATTTGCTGCCTGATTGGCAGCACCTGGAGCTCAAAACAAGTCAATACCAACAGGAGAATACACTGTTTAGCACTGGCAGAGAAATTTGGCAAATTTCACTTGGGTGCTACCCACATAATCAGCTGTGCTGCTCATCCCACAAATCAAACGCTAATTTCCAAACTTTTTGTCCGAGTTTGTCAGTAAATATCCCACTCATGAATTTTGAAGCCTTTACGTGTTCAAAAAGGCGGTAGCTAACAAGTGGCTAAATGAGACGACTGAACATCATCATGCCGACTCATCCTCCTTTCTACCTTCATTGTGTATTCTTGCACTCATGCGACAATGGTGTAGTTCATTTATAGACTAGTTTTAGATTAGACAAGTTTTAGCCTAAAGCTTTTTACTTTTGGCGATTGCATTCACACTTAAAGATAGGAGATTTTGGAGATTATTTTATGGAACAAATGTGTAAGTATCATAAATGTGTATTTGCCACAGAGCTTATTTTCTGCAATAATCCAAAATCAAATGGAAAAAATCCCATTGGTTTTTTTTTTCAAAGGAAGCAGTGTGATTCTAACTTCTGGGTTAGCCTACAAAAATATGTCATCCCTTCACCATTCTATGGGGAATGGGAATCATGAAACATTCTGTTGCGCACCGCCATTTATGAAGGGTAGACTCTATCTGTCTGTCATCTGTGAAATGTTTATCATCAGAAATGTATAAAGTATGAGTGAAAGACAAATACCAATATGAAGAGAAGCTGGCAGAGGGAAAAGGGGTGACGCATCACAAAATTGAAGTTAGTTAATGATATCGATCTTTGCGAAATAGGACCTTGACAGCAAGCCACCCAAACCATTAAAGGTATCTTGTAAAATGCTGTCGATGACATCACATTCCCATTCCCTATAGGAGACATTTTAGACCATTGTTTTTTGTCCAGCTCCAGTATTTGGATTCATTGTTTATACAGTTCTACCACTTGTTTTTAGGCTGATTTAAGTTTTTGGCTGCCATTGGTTTTTGTTATTTTTGTAAGTAACAACACATACATTTGTCAGCCACGACTGTGATAATATTCAACTTTAAATTCTTTGGGGGCGGCAGTAGCTCAGTCTGTAGGGAGTTGGCTTGGGAACCGGAGGGTCACCGGTTCAAGTACGCAAAACGTGAACTGGTAGCTGGAGAGGTGCCAGTTTACCTCTTGGGCACTGCAGAGGTGCCCCTGAGCAAGGCACCAAACCCCCAACTGCTCGGGGCGCTTGTCAGGAGCAGCCCCATCACTCTGACACCTTTCCATTAATGCATGTATGTGTGTTTCAGGTCTGCATGTACCATGTATGAGTTTAACAGAGTGTAAATTGAATTTCCCCATTGTGGGACTAATAAAGGTAGATCTTCTTCTTCTTCTTCTTCTAAACAAATTTATGGATGTAACATTAATAGTACTTCCTGATAGGATGCTGCAAGGAGTTTTCTTGGACAAAGCCTCCAAGAAGGAGTCGACAAAGGGCACTTGATTCATTTCCTGCATTGCTGGGAAGGTTGACCTAAAATCAGCTGAGAGTCACCCACTGTGCATACTGTATAGGTGACTGACAGACTATATTGCCCCTGTTACCTCACTGACATATTCATGAATTCAAAGAACTACATCAGAGTGTGTAGCTTCACATGATATTTTTTTTCTTCAAAATAAATGTCAGCTCTTCCTCAGAGCATTTGGATTTATTTCCAGAAACATGCCATTCGCACACTTTTTGGTATTTTGTGCCAACACCTACGGTGTATTTGAATCCTGCTAATTGGTCCCAAATGGTTGCAACAAATCATGCTCTCAATCTGCCCTGCAGCCCTGAATAAATGCTGCGAACAGCCCAAGCTTGTCAGGTACCTGAGCTCCATTCGCTGTGTGCAGCTCCCAGCACTGAACTCAGCAGTCTTAACATCCAAGGAAGTCAAACGGAGGCGATGCTCACTGTCCCCATTCCCTTCCCCCTACCCCAACTCCACCTCCCCCCTGGTAAATACTGGCACTGCTGCTTGCCGACCTTGTCTAACCTGCACACTGAGGGAGATAAGCAGCCCTCAGGACAATACAGGGAGAGTTACTGCTCTTACACGTTCAACATAATCTCCACTTGGCACTGTGCTGAAAGGTCAAGCGTAACTGTGCACCCCACCCCCCAACCCCCTGGCTGGAGTAGGACGGGCCGCTGCTGAGGTCGATGGGGGTTTCTGTAAGAGCTGCAGGTGGAAAGGAACCCCGGCTTGAAACAGAGATAATTCTACCACCACCGCAAGGCCTGCATTCCCCCCCTTGTAATTGAGTTGACTGTTTCCAAGAGGAGTACCTTGCCTGCACATAGCAGTGTGGGCAGCTGAAGGAGAGGTGTTGGCACCGAGGTTATGGTTGCTAAAGTAGAGATTTTGCACTATAGACAGGAAGCTAACGCTGCAGCTGGCTAGGCCTGCTAGCCTACAGCTCAGTGCTAATGATGAGATTCTTGCTTTGATGCTTATGTAAATCCCCCCCCCCCCTTGTCTCTTTGTGTGTTGCAGGTTTTGTGTGGGAGACAAGTTTTTCCTGAAGAACAACATGATCCTGTGCCAGACAGACTACGAGGAAGGGCTGATGAAGGAGGGCTACGCTCCCCAGGTCCGCTGACCCTCGTAGACTGACCGAGAAGAAGGAGGAGGAGGAAGAGGAGTGGGAGAAAGAGAGAGACTGAAGGAGAGCTTGCAATCACACAACAAAAGCACTATTGCCTCCTGTCCAGCTCCTGTCCCCCACATGTACATAACTAAGCAAGCTTCCCTGGGAGGGGAGGGGACACACTCTGCTGTACAGAATAGCCATAGAGACCAGTGTGGCAGGGAAAGGCCCTGGAAGCCTACAACAAACTACAAGTGTGAAAAAAAATAGTTTGGCCATTTCTTTGTTTGTGACGGATGATGCCTCTTTCCTCCAGGTCAATAACAAGAGCAATTTCTAACCAGCAGCTGATCCCAGTTGTTGGAAAGCAAAAAGCTAAATTAACCCACCCAAAAGCAGTCTTGTCTCATATTATCTTAGGACAGACAACTTCTACTTGAATCTAAAATACACTGAGGTATTGTCAATCAATGTAATTTTGAGATAAAGACCTTTTTACTGTATGATATCAGATTTAAAACACAGTGAATGTAAACGGAAGAGCGGCAAAAATAACGCTGATGACTAATTTCTTGCTGTGTGTGTGTCTGTGGATGTGTGCGTGTGTGAGCATGTTGAGGACTTATCTGTCATATCTCGCTCGGCACAGCCTGGTCCATACAGTCCTTTCAGATCCTTAAGATTCCAAAATTGATGAAAAGAGTATTGACATACAGTACTTCCAAATCACACAGCTGTGTGTTTCTCTGGATAGAATCTTTCACACAATCACTACATGAATATATTTAAGACCACTATGTCACTACAAGACAGCTGATCCATGAAGATTGGTAGCACAAAGTAAACGTGCAATTGTACACCTCTTTTCAATGTCAATGAAAAGACCTTTCCTGGTCAAGGAGTGCTATGCCCATTTTCAAAATTCATACATGACATACAAAAATATTAGTAAACATGAACAACTCTTTTCCTAATCCAAAGAAAGCAGTGAACAGCAGTTAAAACTAGCAACTGGCTGGTGAGTGGAGCATTTAGAAGCTAAAGAGCCAGATAATTTTCACAGCAACTGGTGGAGACCATAACAGAGCTAAAAGGAGAGTGAACACTGGACTTCCAATCAGCAGATGGACACAAATATTGCTCCACTGACATGCTAATGTTGTTCTTTGTCTGCTGGATGTGTAAATGGGCAACAAACATGCTGGGCACAAACAACAAGGAACACAGTATTTTCAGTTGTGTTTTCATCTTATTCTACTGCCCTCAAGTGGTAAAAAATCAGCTTTAAAGGGGACCTTTTATAAAAACTCACCTTTTCATTGCTTGAGATCATCCATCTGGGTATCTGGAGTGCCTCCCAACCCGCAAATTGTGAAATGAGACAACCAGTCAGTTCTTTGTGGGCCATCTAGATCAGAAAACATGATTCAACAAGTCAACAACAAGCTTGAGAACTACCTTTGCAAAGTGCACAAGATTTTTCTCACAAGCCAATTAGAGCAGACTGGACTTTTTCTCTTAAAGAGATAAGCACTAAAACAGAGCATTTCAGACTGAGGGTGAATACAGATATATTCAGACAGACAGTTTTTTCAACATTAAGCATGAAAACATGTTCTAGTAGAAACCTAAAATATAAGTATGAACCTGAAAATGAACCTAATGTCCCCTTTAAACACTATGGACCAGACTTAATGCCTGTAGAGAAATGCGTGGTTGTCCGAGACTATCTTTGTTGGGGTGACAAGAGTCATCTTTCCATTCCTGAAATGCATTCCGTCAGAGCTACTTTCAGCAGTATTTGTGCAGCCCGAGTTCAGACTGTGACTCCGGGCTCTGTTCTGAAAGAAGGCTGTGTATTTCTTTTGCTGGAGACAGACTTTCTATTTATGAAAACCTTGCTTTCACACTAGTCAAACGGAAATGTGGGGAAATGCTCATGGAGGCAGGTTGTTGTAGCGGTTGTAGGGGTGTAGGGATCAGTCGGGGATGGTGGGGATTGGTTACTTTTTGTACACTATTTATTTGATAAGCTTTCAGTGCATCACCTGTTGTCCGAAATTTGGCATTGTTTGACATGCTGATACTTGAATCCAATCGATGATTTCTCAATCACCGTCTGGCTTATGTTGAGGGTGGCTGTGTGATTTTCAACACAGCTCTGGGTTCTGTTAACTGCACTCTGAAGCAGGTCAGTCACCTTATGACCCGCTCATCTCTGTCACGGTGATCTGCTGCCGAGGAGTTATGTCCAGTAGTAAATATCAGCATCTGAGCGTGTGCAACAGCGCTCAGCACCATTTCTTAGCTGGAAAAAAAAAAAAGTTCTTTAATTTGTAAATTGTGGGATGTACATAAAAGAAATATTCATTTTTGCTTGCTATTGTACAATGATTTCTTTTTATGTGTCATCCAGCATGAGATGTTTATTTTTAGGACAACACTTGTAAATACTGTAATTGTAATAATTTTAAGCACAAATGTAATACAGTTTTATTGTGTTACCAGTGAGTGTGGGGTCTTTTTTCTCCAACTGTTATTTCAATTGTTGTCAGGCTGAGATTCGTATCTGAAGAAAGTTTAGACTTTTATGCTTTGTACAGTATATCCATTTAAACGTCATTGTGCTTTGCTGAAACAACTAAGGTAAAGAATGTAGCTCAAGGGCACAGTGTTAGATGCAAAGCAGCCACCAGAAAGAACCTGATCCTTGTCCATTACCCTAACCAACAGAGCATGTTGCAGCCTATGATATGTGATTGATCTAAAGTGCAATCATTTCCTCAGTTGTTGTCTCTGCTGCTTGTAAAATGCCCTCTTCAGTTTTGGCCTGCTGATTGGGAGCTCACAAAACCTCAGACAGAAGAGCCTTGGTTGCAAGGTTTAAATTTCCCATTCAAATGAGATTCATTTTTCAAATCCATCCTTTGTTCAGCTCTAAAAACACAATGGGCTTTCATCTTGTCAGAGGAAAAAAGTGGATTTTCTATTTTGGTACTGTCATGTGTCAAACATGGAACAAGAGAAAAACCAACACTTCAATTCTACTCTGCCATCAGCAGCTCTCAAGGAGTGCCAGCTATCTCCTCCTGGGTTATTTCAACTAATTACCTGGATTTCAATTTAGAATCATCTGGAATGTCAAAGTAAAACATTTGGATTAAAGTTATTGCTCTAATTAGCGAGGTGCTTCTGAAGTGCCCTGTGAAGTTTGTCGACACTGATGCTTACATCACATTACAGAGCATAATATCCAGACCAATTAAGCTAATTGAATTTCCTTATCCAGAGATACAAAGAAGAGAGAGAAACTCTTTGATTAGGCTCAAGCTGTTGGAAGTTCTTTAGTAGATGAAAACACATGGAGATTACAGCCTAGTCAAATTAAAAGAAAGTGTGGCAACCATAGGGAGAATTCTCACTAATGGCAGACATGTGTCATGTGTTATTATGGCTCAGCTGCTCTGGAGTCAGATGTTAACCCTTGAATCCTATACCGCTGATAATGTAGCATCATTATCGCTGATTTCTGGTGTCACAGTGATGATGCAACACAAAGCGATGGCTTTCTGCACCATTACAGCGTCTGCAGATGAAAGTCTTTTGATGGCTGAGGAGAAGTCAACAACCAGAAGGTGTTATGACCACTGTGGAGGAAAATGTTTTCATAAGTTAGAGCAGGGATCGGCAACCTTGTTGATGTCAGGTGCAGTTTTAAAATGTTCTTGTTAATCAGTGTACCATATCAACATTAAGGTTAATATTAAGTTTAATGATGTCACCACATCAAAATGTGAATATCTAAAATCGGAAAACCAGTCACTATCTGGTGTGACCACCATTTTAAGCTTCCAGAAACTGTGTACTGATCCATGCAATATGGCGCCGTGCATTACCATGCTGCAACATGAGACGATAGAGGTGGATGAATGGCCCAACAATGGGCCTCAGGATCTCATCATGGCATCTCTGTGCATTCAAAATGGAATCAATAAAATGCACCTGTGTTCACTGTCAATATAATACGCCTGCCCATACCATAACCCCACCGCCACTCGATTCACAACATTGACATTATCAAACCACTCACCCATATGACGTCATACATGCTGTCTACCATCTGCCCTGTACAGTGAAAACCAAGATTCATCTGTGAACGAAACACCTCTCCAAAGTACCAGACGCCACTGAAGGTGAGCATTTGCCCACTCAAGTCGCTTACAATGACGAACTGCAGTCAGGTCAAGAGCCCGGTGAGGACGACGATCATGCAGCTGAGCTTCCCTGAAATGAACATTCAGTTCAAGGGGCAACACCTCTGGTGGACATTCCTGCAGTCAGCATGCCAATTGCACACTCTTTCAAAGCTGGCCACGTGTGGCATTGTGCTGTGTGATAAAACTGCACATTTTAGAGGGGACTCTTATTGTGAACAGTCTAAGGCAAACCTGTGCAATAATCATGCTGTCTAAACAGCATCTATCAAATTATTTTGACAAAGTGCTCACTAACACAGATTTAGACAAATTTGTGGACAATATTTGAGAGAAATTTGCCTTTTGTGTACATAGAAATGTCTTAGATCTTTGACTTCAACGCAGAAAAATTGGGAGCAAAAACACAAACGTTGCGTTTATATTTTTGTTCAGTATATATATGAGAGCATGGCAAGGCTGCCATCCCTTGAAATCACCCACATCTGAGATAAATCATTAGACCTACCAACCCTCCACCAAACTTGTTCATCAGCAAGAGACAATTTGGCATGTGGATGAGAGGGCACTTCATCATTTACAAAAAACTTTTGCATACTTATTGTTATTGTGCCATTGGTTCAACAAAGGTTCGTATGACATCTTACAAAATGTATACCTCCTTTATCGTCTGTTTTCCAGATGTACTAATAACAATGTCTGCTTGATACATGCACACAGTCTTTTTTTTTTTTTTTTTTTTTTTTTTTTTTAAAAAAACAACATTTTCACAGGAAACATCTTCCTTAGGTTTAGGTAATTTATTATTGTAAATCAATTAACAACACAAAACAATGACAGATATTGTCTGGAACCCCTCACAGGTACGGCATTTACAATAACAAATATGCTCAAATCATAACTTAGTAAACTGCAGTCCAACAGGCAACAACAGCTTTTAGTGTGTCAGTGTGCTGACTTGACTATGACTTGCCCCAAACTGCATGTGATTATCATAAAGTGGGCATGTCTGTAAAGGGGAGACTAATGGGTATACATAAAACCCATTTTCAAATACACATACGTATTTCGTATAGCCATAAATTCACATATTGCCAAAATTTTGCATATGTTTGGAGCACCAATGGGCACCAATTCATATGTTTTCTAGTTTATTATGATGCCAGTATCTTCACATAGCTAAAACTGAGCCACTACAACTTAAGAATCACAAGTTGCATTAATATGTTGAAGAAATTAGTGGTGTTAAAATAAATTTGCATTACCACATTATTATTGCATTACGTAAGTTACATGACAAATACAGCAACCCACCCATCTACCCCAACTGCTTCCTCCCTATGTGGCATTCATCTGTCTTTATACTTCCTGGTTCACGATTACGTGGAAATTAATTTTGTGGTATATTTATGAATTACAGTGCATTACTTTTTGTAAGTAGAGCTATAGTGTATGAGACAAGTCTGGCTAGAGGTAACCATAGCCCATGAAAAGAAAATAAGCAACAAATAAAACAAACAGAAAATGAATAAATTTAGTTTTATGTATTTGTTATCTAGGTGCCTTTGAATGCAACACTGACACAACAGCATGCAGATGGGTCAAACGGTTTAGACTATCAGCGAAATCTAATATAACCTTTGCAAGATCTTGCAAAACTATACTTTTTTATTTAGGTATAATTAAAAAAAGTCATTGTACTTCTGGAAACAACCATAACAATGGAGCACACACACCCATGGAAGAGATTCAGAAATTGTATTTTGATATTGGCCTCAAATATAAAGTCAAGATGAGAGACAAAAATTGGCTATGAAGTACACCCTCACTCTCCTTTCAGTGAAGTAGTCTCCTAGTGGTGGGGAGTGAGGCGGAGGGACCATGGGGTGCACTAGCTAGCTAATTCTTGTGGTCTGATAAACAGCAAATTCATCAAATTCAGTGCCCTGCATCGCTATTTTCCAAGCTACTGTCACTATGATCTCGCAAAAGTGCTGTTTTTTCAAACTACATTTTTTTCCCTCCATGTCTCTTCTGGAGCTTTGTACTATTTCAAGAGATAGTGAAGTGAATCACATAGAACATTTCTTCTGTCTACAGCCGACTTGAAAAAGGTACTTGTTTCTACTCTTGCTCCCTCGTGTCAGTCTGAAATTTGGAGTTGTCCTTCACATAAACACTCAGCTTTACTAAAGGGAAGGCTAGACTACATGATTGTGTTTTCTTTAAGAGTCTTTATTATAATATCAGCCATTCACAGCTCACTGGGGCCTTCAGTGAGATGTGCACTCCTTTCCCATCAAAAGAAAAAGAATACATCAAAGTAGAAGAAGCCCTGATAAAAGTAAAGAAAATGAAAAAGCAACAACTCGGCCATGTCCCTCTCAGCTATACAGTGAGCTGACAAAGCACAAAGCAAAACAGAGATCCTGAACTCTCTCACATTAGGGTTCACAGTCATTAAGAGCATTTAGAAAAAGCATTAGCTGCCAGGCAGCGTATCGTTAGCGTCTTCATCCCTGTGTTACAGCTGACCCTGGAGTTAGCGCTGGGTGTGCAGTTAGCCCTGCTCTCCTTTGCCAAACGGCTCCAGGGGCAAAAATAATGATCTTTACAGACATGCCAATGCTATCTGGACCAGATAACGCTGCTTTAATGACTCCTTATCCTTTGGCCCTTTCAAGGAGATGGGTGCCCTGGCAAATATATCCCTGTTGTTGGGTCATTAGCTCTTTATTGCAGGGATAATAGACTTTTGTATTTTTGGTCTGATTTGAGTGTACTTCCCAAATGAGTACAGGCCTCTGAAAGGTTAGTTAGCCCTCATTAAGAATGTACAACACTCAGGTCGCCATTAAAAATTTCTTTTTTCCCCTTTTTCTCTTTTTTTCTCCCCCCCCTTTCCTTTTTTAGCCCCCCCGTTTTCCCCCTCCCCCCCCCCCCCAAACCCCCCCCCCCCCCCCCTTCCCCTCACTTCTTCTCCATTCGGACTTTACCCGTACCCCCCCCTCCCAACCAACCCCCCACAGACTGACTACCCCCCCCATTACTCATTACTGATTCACCGATCAAAGGCTGGTAGCCAAAACAAATTATGGCATTTGCTCTATAAAAAGGAGACAAACATCAAATAAATATAGAATTGTCTGGGTAATGACTGTACCAAAGTCATTTCTCTCTGATGTTTTTAAAGAACTATCCACTAATTACGTAGCTATTCCATCTGTGCTGGCAATCTGTGTTGACCCACTGAGGCACTATTCAAGACCAGTCAAAGTCATTTTGGGGCCTTATTCAGATTTTGACCTCTCCCAAATCCCACTGCAGTCACAATGGAGGGAGGGAACTGGGAGCAAGGAGTTATAAACTAATTCTATACAATGTTCTTTAATTCCATAAACAATACATACAAATAACAGCTGTGGTGTTATGAATGCAGCTGCTGCTACATGTCGGTCATGGCTATCAAAGCAGCTGTTTGGACTTTGACAGTTGATGGAAAGCAGCTTCTTTGACATCCCTTACTGTACAAGGTATAGAGACATCCCATCATGCAGAATTTAATATAGATACAGTGTTTGTGGTCCCTACAGAATATTTCTACAGAATAAGGTGGTACCTTGACCTTTCCTGATCCAACAACACTTGACAAGGTATCCTCAAAACTAATGACTGAATTTATGTGAAATTTGCCGAGGATATTCGTGTTTCCCGGAGGATGAAACGGTGGAAAACACCAGCTTATTTCTAATGGAAATGTTGTCATGTCATGGTGTGATGTGATGTCTTGTAGAATAAAAGATTCATTGACAACAAGATAGCAGCATGTGGGTACATATTGTTTGCTTTGTTTCCATCAGAAAATACCGCAGAAGATGGGAACACTAATGTTGTTGATGATCCTTAACCATTTGTTTAGTGCTAACAGTCAATACAATATGTGACCTCGTACAAAACAAATATTAAAACACACTTCCCTTCATGTGGGTTTCTTTATGTCATCATCAAAAACCAATTGCCCTTTGGGGACAAATAAAAGTTGAAAGTCATCAAGTGCAAAGTCACACAAGTTGCACACGGGATGTTTCACAATTCAATTGGCTGATTGCCGTCAAAGCTGTAAAGTTGGTTCATGCTCGCAATAAGATGAAACCATTTAATGTATGTAATCTGTGTGCTGTTTCCTGTGGTGGACACTTTAAATGTAGACTATACAGTCACACCAGAAAGTGGCATGGCAAAATGTATTTGTCGTCTAGGATGATCTGATGACAAGTGGACAGCCCTAAGTACAGGTGTGAATGTGCCCAAGACACATTGAGAATGTACTGAGATATACTGATTAAAGCCTGTGTGTGTGATGAAAAAATAAATATACTAGCTGTTAGCGTACGATCCATAGCAATCAACTGCCATAGCAACTGCCTCAGTATGTGCAGGCAGGAAAGCCTATTTTATTGTGAACATTATTATTTATCAAAAAAATTAAATTGTAATGTTTATATAACATTCATATTGCCATACTTGATGACCATTATATACATACTTTGGGCCAAACATCCCCCCTTAGCTGTGATATAATCACAACATACCATGGACAGTTGTAAGACGTTGCTTAAAGGACCAGTGTATTAAGAGGCTCTACTGGCAGAAATGGAATATAATATTCATAAGTATGTTTTCTTCAGTGTATAATCACCGGATTACAAGAATCATTTTGTTTTTGTTAGCTTAGAATGAACCATTTATATCTACATGGGAAGCGGGTCCTCACGGAGTCCGCCATGTTGTATTGCCATGTTTCTACAGTAGCCCAGTATGGACAAACCAAACACTGTTAACTCTTCCTGCTTGGGCTGGAGTTGATAACGTTACTAGTTGCTGTTGCCACCATTTTCTCTCTCTTGCTTCACCACTCATTTCCCACATATTCAAGGCACTGGCTCTGCTCCATGGATCTAGAGAAGGCCATTCTCATTTTGGCATTTGCTACTGTAGCTCTCCAACACACTTGGCACACATGGGAGGCTTAAACTGGTTGCAAGTTCCTCACCTCACCGATAAATACCACTAGATCTTATACACTGGACCTTTAAATATACTACAGAGCTTTTGCAGTGGAGTGTTATTTTGTCTAATTATCAGGCTTATCTTTATTGTTACGCTGTCCGGTATCTTGTTGTCTCTACAGTAAAGAAAAGGCATTTGATGCACAAACTAGCCCAGTTTATTAGACATTCTAGATAGCAAAAGATGTCAATGTCAGTGAGACACACAATTACCACCCCATTGATTGTGCAGTTGCATCTGAAACACATGTTCCAGCACTAATCTGACCCAGTCAACTGATTGTGTATTCAGAGAAGGCATTAGGCAAGTTATCATCGCAGAGGAATCTGCCTGTCATTAGCCACAGTGCAGTCAAGACGCGTAGCAAGAGGCTGATGGTTGCTTCCTAGGTCTCAGAAATCCCTCCTTTGATGTAGCAGGGTAACCTCTACCAGATGCCCATTTAGGCCTCAGTCTACCAGCTCAACCATGCAAGGAAAATGATTGCAATCCACCTCCCATACACACACGCACGCACACCACAGCTGACCAGGAGAAGCTGCAATGTTATTTTAAGTGTTTTAGTGATAAAAGTGGGCCTCTAGCAGTGTTAAGAGAAATATTAATGCTCTTCTCAGATGACAGCACTGATGTCAATACTGTCATATCTCAAACACCGAGAACTCGTTTGTTTGTTCAGATATGATTTATGTTGAATCAAAAGAAACAGCCAAAGCCGTAGTGTGTTTACTGATCCAGCCGCAAATCAAACATCCAATCTGGTCATGCTGCTTCGGGAGGAGGGTGGGGGGTCGTCAGCTTCTCTCTTTCTCCCAGTTAGTAACAGAGATCTGTGGATTTCTGTTTGTTTGTTGCCCTGGTTTCTGCTACTGCCAGTGTCATGGCAATCAAGGCTGGATGCACCCAGAACAGGGGGAAACGGTGCCACCCTCCCCATCCTCCTTCGCTGGCGTGCCGACCCTGTGTGTTTACGATGCGCTGTTTCCATATGACCTAATCTCAAACAAATTGGAAAGATGATTGTCATCTGCAGGGGGGCAGGAGCTGCATTATTCTCAACAATAACCTTCACAAAACCTTTCAGGAGGAAAAAAGAAAAAGAAATCAAGAAGTGGATTATTCAAAAGGCAATTTTCTCTCAGTTTCCAACCCACCCAACTCGTTTGGTGAAGCGTTGTGCGATGAAATCTGATGATGTCTTATTTTGTTATGTGAAATGGCGGAGAAGACTCAAAGGCACTGCTCCCTCTCTCTCCTCCTCCTCCTTTCTCTCTGGAGGATGAGTGTAATCAAACAGGGCAGATGGGGGATCTGAGGAGAACTGTGTATCAGCGATAAACAGAGGTGCAGTTTTAGAAAATACAGAAAGCAATAGGCCTCCTACCTACACACTACACACACACACACACACACACACACACACACACACACACTTTCAGTTAAATGTGCAAAATGGAAATCAAAAGGTATCTGTGCAAGGCTCAAAATATGACCAAAAGTATGTGGAAACCCCTGTGCACTTTAGGCCAACTCCTGCTTTGGTTGAGGCCCTTTAGTTCCCTTGATGGGAAATCTGAAAGATTCAGCATAAAAAAAAACATTTTAGACAATAATATGCTTCCACTGGTTTGGGGATAAGACTTTCTTGTTTCAACATGATAATGACCACATGCACAAAGCCGGATCCATAAGAAATGGTTTTCCAGGTTTAGTGTGGAAGAACATGACTGCACAGAGCCCTGACCTCAACCTAACCAACATCTTTTGGATAAACTAAAGCACCAAAAGAGAGCAATGACTTATTGCCATCTCAGTTTAGTAAAATAATTAAGTATTAGTGCATAACTATGCACCATTATTATATTATTGATGTGACATGTCAATGCATTCTCATCCCAACTTGTCTTAATATTCACCAGCCTTGACTCTGTAGTTCCAGTCAGCTCTACGGAGCATATGAGGGTTTTTGGTCCAGAGAGTAGGTATAGAACACGGTGGAGCATTTAGCAGCTAACTTTATATTTTATATTTATTATAAGCAGTTGATGGAAAACCAAACAGAGCTAAAAAGGAGACTGAATATTGGACTTGCATTCATCAGGTGGACACAAACACCAATCCTCAGCTCAGTGTGGTATGGGGTCAGATCAGTCTCAATATTCACAAATGCACACAGGGTTTCCACACGGGGGTATGATATATGTCATGCACATGGGGTGGGGTTAACATGGAAAACAGCAGCTACCAGTAGCTACATGGATGTATAGAGGAAAACTAGCTTTGTCAAAGTGTTTCAAACATTTGACTTGTACACCCAGGTAAGTGATCTCATCCATGATGTTTAAGGAGACCACCAGCACCTGCCATGTTGCTATTTAACTTTAGCTAAGTTAAGATGGCAAGTAGCTACCTTGCTATCTAAAGCTATCATGAGGAATCAATGCCTTGGCTTGCAGTGTCAATGTTATAATTAATTATTTTGTCAGAGGAGACTTGATCAGCCTGTATTAGTTTGATAGATTATGACTGATGCTAGTTAATGTTAGATATGTGTTTGTTTAGCTAGATGATATTGTGACTTTGCCCTGACTGCTATTGTGCTGCTACCCTCAAATTTGACTGTGAAAGGTAGCAACATGAAAGGTGCTGGTGGTCTGTCCTTAAATACTGTGGGTGAAACCTTTGGTCTTTGTTTGGATTCTCTTGGGGATCTTCACAGACATATCTGCCCATCTTTGATTGTTTAAACCCTTAGCTGGGTGCACAAGTTGAATGTTTGGACTAGAGGTTGACTGATTAATCGGTCGGCCGATTAATCGGGCTGATAATTTGACATTTTTTTCATAATCAGCATTGGCCGATGTCTGAGTATATTAAGTCAATTATCAAGCAGCGCATCTGCGGGCAGGTCAGTGTTGTTGCTGTAGAACACCTGTGACTCCTCCCCTTGTATCAATCAAATTGCCGTTCTACCAGCAGACGTCACCAGTGTAGCAATTTAGCAACTTTGTCAGTATATTTAGAAACTTTTCAGACCCCTCTAGCGACTCATTTCCAAAAAAGCAACTAGCGACAAATCTAGAGACTTTTTCTGGTGTTATTGGAGACTTTTGGAGACTCCAGTGTGAAAGCAGGTATTGTTCTGACTCTTCTCAATGAGCAGCGGATGCTGCCTCAATCACTTACTCACCTCGTCCACTGTGTGTGAGCCTCTCTGTGATAGAAGCACAGCATAACTGTGGATACCTTCAAGCAGTGTAGGTAACCAACATCTAGCGGGATGGCTCATCATGTCTCAGTCTAAACTGTACAAACAAAAAGACAAAGAGGAGTTTCCAACCCTAAGTAACCTCTGCATCTATGATAAATGCTGCTAAGTGCACTAAAACTTTATTCTTTCATCCAAAAGTTTATTTGACATAACATTTATTTTGTTTGTTTATGTGTGCATCAGAAAAATGCATTATTTTTATGTGGATTTTTTTTTTACATTTATATATAGTGACAACTATTTTTGTGTGCATTGAAAACATATTTTTGTGTAGAGTCATTTATATATAAATCACAAAATACACTTTTGAATCCTTCTGTGTGCATTTGTGAATGCTGAGACTAAAAAATAATTATCAAACCCAACATAACTGTTATTCAGAGGCTGCAGCAGAAGATACAGGTATCATATGAAACTAGAACATTGGTACCAACCGTGTCATGTTAGCTTTTAAAGAGGGATGCTAAATAACACTACAATTTTCGGCAAAACTTTGGCAAGGAAAAAATAGATTTGTGATCCAAGGGGTCCCTTGACCTCTGACCTCAAGATATATGAATGAAAGTGGATTCTATGGATATCCAAGTCTCCCCTTTACAGACAAGCCCACTTTATGATAATCACATGTAGTTTTGGGCAATACCATGCAGTTATTTGCATGCAGTATATACAGTATACTATAGATTATACAGTACAGTATATGTGTTAATTTCACCTACCCTAAAATGGTGTGTTTGAATATTTCTGCCCACTGGGGTTCCTAAACAGTCTTGAATAACATAAATAGGGCATCACTGTAAAATTGAGACGTGTGTGGACCCAATGAGCCCAACTCTATTCATGTGTGATGATGTTAGTCCCCATAGTAGCCATTTCATTGTAGTGAGACCATTTATTTAAACTTGATCTCACTTTATAAAATGACCTGTGGTGAACTCTAGGGTAATCACTGTCTCATGAAACTTTACAGCCACAAACTAGAGACCTAGAGCATTCAGAGGATTGTGGTTTTAATATGTTTACTTATTCAATTACTTAAGTACAGAAGGATATGAGTATTACTTCCAGCTCCATTTATATTAGATTAATGGATTATTAACATGCAATGATGTGTAAGTGTTGTAGTTGGTAGCTGCTGTCAAATGAATGTAAAGTAAAAAGTAGTCGTAAAAGTAAAAGTAATTTCCCTCAGAAATGTAGTGGAGTGCATAAACTTACTCAAGACTGTATGTAAGTAGACCTACAGTACTTGACGAGGGAGCAGAGAGGCCACATAGTGTATGCACTTATAAACAAACTTAAAGTACATAAGCAAACAATAACAAGAAAACACCTCTAACCCTCAGTAAAACCTGTTGTGTCTCTATTTCAGGAGCAAGACATCCAGAATGTGTCCTGAATAGAACATTAAACCAAACTCTCCTCATAAACCCTGAGCAATTACAGAGCCTGCTGCCTGCTTTTTCAATAATAGGTCCAGTGCACCTCAAGGTCACGATCTCTCTACCAATCAGATCTCATGTAACATCACACAGAAGCCGTAACCCCCATCATTAACTCAACCTGCACGTCTCACCCTGCTGACTGCTGGTGTTCTCGCTCTCGCTACTGAGTGCGTTATTAAGGAGGCTGTGGACTGAGGTGACGCTAAAAACAACAGTGAGCTCCACAACTGAGTGGGCCTAGCTCTAATTGTGCAGTGGAAGTGCACAGGGGTTGCTTGATCAGGACACTGGGCTTCCGTCCTAATGGGTCCTCTGGAGACTCCAGAGCTGGTGTTCCTCCTGCCAATCCAGCGCTGTTCTCCTGATACCAAGGGATGTTGACGGGGGCCGGGGCCTCGCTGTAATTACTGTTCACCGTCCCATCACAGAACCTGACACCCCTAATACCCCGGCAAGCCCTAGCCTGAAAGGCCAAGGTGGCCAACAGAGGCGGAGAGAGCTTCGATTCTGACCAGTCAAAAAGCAGCAATAGTGAAAAGCCGCTTGGCTTGTGGGATTGTCACGGAAATCACCCAGGTGCCAGGAACTGCCCCGTTAGTTTGTATTAGCATTGCTTCAAGTGTCATTTGGGAGTTCCTGTTGTGACAGTTTGTGTTTCAATTCAGTCCCACAGGGAGGAGATATGTATCTATTGTGTATACATGATTAGGACATGTTACTTTTCATATCGTTAGCCTCATAGCATAATTGCCTAAGTCATATTCTAAGGTATATGACTTAGGCAATTATGCTATGAGGCTAACGATATTCATATTGTTGCTATCAGCATGACTCTCATCATGTCCCTCCTCTCTAAGTTTGTTTGGTGAGATGTATTTGTATTGGCAAAGTCATGAAAGAGTCTTTTGGCCGCCTCCACCATTGACCCCTTGACCCCACTTGCACAATTTTGAAGAGCACACCCACATGCAGCACTTGTAGGGTGTAAATCACTTTGGGTTGAATACGTGGGCAGAGCAAGAGAGGAACAGAATCTGAGAGGAAGCAGAGACAGAGTGGCTGCTGGACTGTTTGTATTTGTCTCTGAAGATAGAGCGGACCAGTTGAGCAGGGCTGTCTCTGGAGAGCGGCTAGGCCAAAGCCATTGCCCGAGGCTCTACCCCGGGGCCTCCCAGCCCCATACAACCCCACTGAGGCACCAGGACTTACCTGGGACTGCCTACAGGGACAAGAAACCAAACTGTGAGTATGAATTATAGATATGTGGCACAAAGGAAAGCTGCTTAACAATACAGTAATACAGGGAGTGTGTTACAGCTTTAATTACCATGTTACACTATTAAAGTATCAGCACAGGCAATGTACTGAGGGCCTATCACTATCATTTATACTGACCAGATATGTGCTCTGTATACAGTACATTCATAGTGAATAATTTATCAATTCAGTGTTCACACCCATTTTGTAAAATAATTAGTGAACTGTTTGTCATAAGTTTTTTACTTGTAAACAAAGATTATTAATGAAACATTATTTAAACATTTTCCGAATGTGCTCTTTTAAAGCAAACATTTCCAGAGGAATGAAATGTTCAGACAAAGGTTTTGATATGTGTAAATAATAAAATAATAATTTAACTAGTAATATTAATGATCCACTTTAACCCTATAATGTTCCAGTTGGAATGTCATTATATTATAGTATCATATAGGTCACAGCTGATTATGACTGACACTGAATAACATGTTTATAGAATTAATGAATAAACAGGAATAAGTCGCTAGAGATTGCTGATAGCGGCCAATACACACACCAACATGTGAATGAGGGGAGTACTGGCACTTCTTTTTTTTCTATTTCAGTCACTGACTGATAGCAGCATGGATTCTGCTCCGCACTTCCATCATTCTGGATTTGATGATGTTGCTTTGTGACACAAAACAGCCAGAGCATCCGGACTGAGATACATCAGTATTTCTTTCCAATTTCTGACAAATTTTCAAGCCTTTGTTCCTTTTTCTTTTCTCAATCTGTTTTTGGCACTGTGTAGCATCTAAAAACCCAACTGTTTCCACCCAGATGACAATACAGCTACACCAAATATTGTTTCCTGGCAGAAAAGAGCTGCTCGCGACACAACACGATCTGAGCTGGTCTGAGCTCACGGCATGCAACGCCAAAAGTTGGGTTTTACCCAACACAATGAAAAGCCATAGTGGTGCAAGCCATTAGAAATAAGGGGTTTCAGAGCACAGTGGTGGCGTTGTCGCATTGTGCCTGAAAGGGCCTTCAGTGAGTGAGAGACGGAGAAAGAAACGGAGAGAGTCTAAAGCTAGGGCAAATGGATGATGGAATGAATGAAAACTGAATATTAGTTTTTGGCAAATGAATGATGGAATGAATGAAAACTGAATATTAGTTTTTGACAGAGAAGTTCATGCCAGACGTGAGCTATTATATAACATAGCTATTCTTTCCTAAGAATTAAAAGTAAGATTAGAAGTATTTAAGATAAAATGCTGTTAAAGAGTACTTATCATTTTGTTATTTTAATTCTTTAAATGTCACCAAAATAGTTGAAACATCTCTGAAACTCAAGTATGGTTGTCCCCTAATGTTTGACTGATGATTCAACCCTTTCAAGATGCTGAAAACAGTCACTGTTACTGGCTCCTCTCACCACTCCCACTCATCAAAACCTTCTAGTTACACACAGCTGTGACGAGCATCTTCTACATCCTCAGCAGCCTGCTAAATAATACTACAGCTAATAAAGGTTGAAATGGAACATCCGCTGCAGTTTGTCTCCAACAATAAATAATTTTGCATGGCTCTCATTGAAAAAAATTATTTTAAATTTGGATGGAAAAGGAGTAGACAGCATCTACACCTCAAAGTACCCCAATCAAAGCAACTCCTCCAAGACCTATTTATTGGGGCTGGCGTTAAAAGGTATTCCTTTTCCCCCTTTCCTCCTCTCCCTAAACTTAATCAAGCGATGGAGTGAGGAAACAAGGGCTAGTAGATAAAAGTGTTGGGAATGGTAATGATGCCAAGTAATGATTTCCCTGGAGGAAATCTGATCTATTGCCACGGGGAAAAGATGGAGAAGAAAGGCCTGGGGGAGGGAGGGAACCACATCAGCATTTCATGCAGAAGCACCTAAGCCATAGGAGAGGGAGGAGAGACCAAATGATGGAGAGGAAAGATTTTTTAGCACCCTGTGGGTGGCTTCATCTGCCCCTCTCTCTCTCTCTCTCTCTCTCTCTCTCTCTCTCTCTCTCTCTCTCTCTCTCATTCATTCTCTTCATCCCTCCTCTGTACTTGTAGCAGATAGCATGTATAAAGACAGGATGCTCAGGGGGAATGAAGGTCTGCAGCAAGGTGAAATTAAACAGCTGAAAGGTATGATTTAACAATGTTCAAAACTCAATAAGTGCAAGGTAAACAATAAATTAGATGTGTCTGTGTCAGGAGGACAAGAAAAGGGAGCAAGAATCTCTTTATTGATCCCATCGTCAAAAATGAATGTGCTTCTCTGCTCCTCCTGCCAAGGCTGCTGGAAAGTAAAGAAATCAAAGCAGTTAGCTTTCAAACCTTACCTATTTTCTGTGGATGTAAACTTTTCATATAAGCTAATTTTTACATTTTATTTTTTACATTTTTTATTTTTTACATCTCTGCAGGGACAATTTAATACAGACACATGCATTTTTGTATATTCCTGGCTGCAGTTGCTAAATGAAGGAACAAGAATTATATTTATGGGATTAGAAAACAACACAAAATAACAATACTTAAACTCCCACTAGCAGCATCTAGAGGCTGCAATATGCAACATACCCTTTAATACTAAAGTGTGGGATGGACCAAATAACATGCTGAGGATTTAAGAATAAGGTGTTGTTTCACATTATTCTTATACTCTACAAATCTCATGAAACCAACAATAAAGCATATTCATAAATGTATCCAAATGTCATGGTAATCTGGGTCATAACCATGATGAGACCCAGCCTCTGCCTAATCTACCTAAGTGCCGGAAACAACATTTATGACTAATTCTTCAAAACCCTACATTGTGTTCAATGAATATCGAATGCTCAAAGCTGGTTTGATTAAAGCTACACTAACCAACATTTTTATATATGTGTACTATGAAAGGAGCCATGCAGTGTCAAATCCTGAGAGTTAGTTATCATCAACTCTGAACTTCCTCTCAGATCTATGAAGCTTTAAAGCCTCATTATCCTCACTGTTTTGGTTTTACACACCACAAATTCTTCAGCAGCATCCAGCTGTTTGTAGTGAAAAGGCTCCGAGCCACTGTATACGACCTGCTCATCACCAAACAGCAGACAGAGCTGAGGAGGACAGTCACATATTTAGGGGCTGAAGAGTCTGATATTTTTTGAAAGGAGTTGGTGGAGACCAGACGACAACCTCCAGGTCTGAAAAATGAAGCCAATCCTGAAGTGCCTTAAACTTGCATTCTTTCTAATAGCCAGCAGGGGGAAACTCCTCTGGTTGCAAAAAGTCTGATTGTATAGACGTATGTAGTGAAGAGGTATTCACTTAGAACTGTATAGGTGTTGGTTGAAGCATAGCGATGTAGCCTTGGTGTGTGTGTGTAAGAACACTCAGGATGCTCTGATACGATTGATTCCTCATTACTGAATTATCTTAAAAGCACAGTATTGCAAATACAGACTTAAAGGTGTCCAGTTGAACAATATGTGAACTTGAATGTCTGATCTATAACAAGAAGTACCAAGGTTTTACTATATATTAAGCATGACAGTAATAAGATATATTTAACATAAATTAGAGACAGGAATTTATTTCCCATGATCTGGTAAACTTAGGACACACTTCATCAGGAAAGTAAACAGGAAAGTTACACTAAATCAGTAACTTCCATGTTATTTACACATACAGTACATAGCAGAATGCCAACATCATCTATTTAGGACAATTGGCCAGAAAAGATCAGCTAACAGCATTAGCATGAACAAGCATCTGTAAAACAGCCTCAATGAACTATACCAAAAGGCTGGCTCAATAAATGTCCCATTCAGTCAGAAATAGTGGTGTTTACTCACGTTTCATCACACACAAACACACACTCCACTCACACCACTTGGCTGCAGTAAAGTCCACTTTTCACTCTGTTCGACGTGCATCTTGCTCTGCCTCTTAATTACTGACTGCCTCCATGTGCTCCATGTCCTCAATGCCCAGCTGCACGAGGGCACTGTTACAACAGTCAACAGCCTTTCACATGAGAAAATAAGCCTACTTCTCACTTGATTTATTACCATAGCAAACATTGAAAACATAAGTTTATGGTCTCAATCGCCAGTTTAAAGTCTTCTTCAATACAGCATGATGTTCATTTAGTAAATTATTGTCCCATTTAGACTCAAATAGACCATAAAGCAGGGGATGCTTTAGGATGTGTCCACCTTGTGATGGACAGGCCTCTACCACAATATTGTCCAGTCTAGGAATTGTTATATACTGTATGTAAGTAGTAGATGAAGTCACTGTGACGTCGACGATGGCTTTGAAGCCTCAAGTTCAGAATTTTGGTGTCATCATATTGTATTTTTTGGCAACCAGAAAAGACACAAGAGGGTGGAGCTAAATACCACCGAATGCTGAATAAGGCATTTTTAGGTCACTAATTTTTTTATAGCAGTTTAAGTTGTAAAATGAAAACAGGCAACTACAAGACCAGACAATGCTGTGGTAGCAACCTGTCAGTCACAAGGTAGCCACGCTCTGAAGCACCTGAGTCAAACTCAAGCCCATGAGCCAAATCTGGCCCGCAACCTCATTTTATGTGGCCCAGGAGGACTTTCAAAGAATGTATTATGCTTATCATACAATTCTATGCCGCCTTACAGAGGTGCATCCCACAATGCATCTGGATTTTGTTACATACACACTGAGGCATCTCAATATCACCTTTTCCAGCGCTGCTCTAGCCAAGTGATGGGGTTGTAAAAAAAAAATACAGTATAAATAGAACCAAAATGTCCAAGCAAAGAAAAGTTGATGCAGAGGGAAGGCAATTTAATGAGAGATGGAAAAAAAGACCTTTATTATTCACTTGAGAATTATTTTGATCTTTGATGGATGAGCAATGATGAGGGATTCTCAATCTCATAAATGCATGGGATTTATGCTATAAAAACACATAGAAATGTAAGCGTGTGCCCACATACAGTATATTGATGCATAAGCACGTTTTTGTTACTGAACTAATTTTTTAAATAAATTGTACAATATTTCTGCTTGCAATTATTTTTCCTAGACCTCTGCTTTCAGAGCTAGTTATTAAATAAATTATTATTAAAACTAATAATCAAATGCAACAGCAATTTTGTAATATGATCAAGAGTAGATATATTTATATGGTCTTACAATCACAACCGGCCCTTTGAGGGCAACCATAATGCTGATGTGGCCCGGGTTGAAACTGAGTTTGACACGCCTGCACTAAAGCATCCCCTCTTGACAACAGACAAAATTGGTCATGTGTAGAAAATATCCTGCAAATTGCAAAAAATTGTAAAATCTTGCCCAACGACCTATCCTAACTTAACCACTCGAGGGCAACTATCTTGTGAGAGTTTCATGACCACCAAAATGCCAAACTTGAGGCTTCAATATAATAGTCCACTCCCAGTGGGTGATGTCCCTGTGACTATGTCCACTTTTTATATACAGTCTGGTGGAAACCAGAACAGAGATGAAAGGAAAGTGGATATTGGACTTATATTCATCAGGTCGACACAAAAACAAGTCTTCTGTTAATTTTGCTCTGTGTTTACTGGTTGTGTAAAGAGGCAGAGGTTTATAGAGGTTATTTTGCTGGTAAAAGCAAAGTTTCTACATGTGCATCTACTACTTCAACCTCCACAACTTTTGACGAAAAGACTACTACTTTTGATCACAGGACAAGAAAGGAGTGTTTTGTCATTGCCCTTTTGACTTTTCAGTTCCATTGTAGAAAAACATGTTTAGACTTACAGTATACCTAGATGACATACAGTATAAGTTTGCTCCAGGCTTGCATACAAATCCTGGAGAGCAGCAGCTGTGTTTCCCCATCACTGAACAGCTAAGAATATCTTTTCCAGTGCCATCGTGATCTACAAATACAGCTCAACAATTTGCCTGCCTCCTGAAAATAGTATTTCACAATGTCATTATGGAATGACCACAGTAAAGCAGACCTCGCCACAGGTATGTTTCTGGGACTAGGTTGCTTTTCTAATCAGTAAGATGAGGGATCAGGTCACATCATGAAGAGTTATTGTGACAGGAAATGTGAGAGGAAACAGAGTGCTTTATGTGTTGGAGGACATGTAAAGCATTGACGGAATCCCAGCATACAAGCTAATGTGTGCACAACCAACACCACTCTCCATCCATCCTTCAGAAAGGAGACAGGTGATGAGCAACTCCGGACCACGAGCAGCAATTTATATTGCCTCTAAATGAGTTTTCCTCACCATGCTCCCAGTGTGCGATGTCTGTAGTGGCTATTATCCTTGATCTGTTCAATTATTGATTTGCGAGTGCCACAGGGTGAAAACCAAAGCACACCATGCACAGGCCAGATAAATCTGTTTTGCAATTTTTTAGGCTTTGTCTCCATCTTTCTCTCGGTTGTACTGCCTTCCAGATCCCAGTATCGGCAATAGGCTCGAACCTTCAGCAGCTCTGGTTTTCCCAAATGCAGGGTTGCAGTCCCACCCGCAGCATCTGTGACATCTCCACAGTGTATGAGGGATATGCCTTGACAGATTACCCCCCTCATCCTCACAATTGGTCTGTCAAAGGGGCTGGCAACACAACCAACTCATTGACAACCTCCTGCACTCCATCTTTGCCTACCAGGAGTAGATTTGTCTATGCCCACTTAGCCTGGAGAAATGTTGAAATGATCACACACAAATTGCAATAATAGTTACATCATTGTAGCACAGACACTGAGCAACCTACAATGATGACATCATCCATTACTTAGATCTAACTTTAAGTCTTCAAATGCAGGGAGTGCACACTGCCTGTCAAAAGTTTCTGAACACACTGCATTTGGCAAGGTTGGGTTAACTGGAAACTTTAAATGGTTTAAGTCTACAGACAGTTGGAATTAATGGAAAAAAGGAGAATTTATGAGAGAACAAACATAACGAATGCAGAACCTTCAGTACAAGTGTACTACATCAAACAATTAAGTAATTAACAACACGCTCTGTGACGTATGTATCTGTGAAATACTAGAAAGGCCCAGGTGTTGGATCAAAATTGCAAGAGGTAAATATCTAGGCGAAGAGACTTTATCCTGTGATAAATTCTATCCTAAAAGGAGTGGTGTTATCCAAGATGATAGAGCCCTCATTCACAGGGCAGGCTCACTAAGTAGTATTAAAATTATGAATCCATAGAAATACTGTAGGAGTATAATGGACATTCCCATTTAAATCTATATAGCAGGATGGTCAGACACTGAGGTGAGGTTTTGAACTAGAACAAGCAGTAATGTTACGAAGAAGAGAAAGTCAGAGTAAATAAATAAAATATAACAATGTAATGCTTCATCCACACACTCGTCACAGCGTAGGAAAGTACAGTGTTATGATGTATGTATATGTATGCTATCGTGATGTATAAAAACAAAGTCTGCAGAGGGTCAGTGGTGAGTGGTTTGACTGCTGTTTGTGTCCCGTGTGAAACCAAAAGTCAACTTGCATAAGCTACATAACTGACAAAATACTTATTTTAACCCACACCATGATGTCTTACTACAGCTAAGTAGTTTTGTCTGAATTCACAATGTTAACCACCTGTTTAAAGTTGCGACCGCAGTGGAGTGTCATAGCTTGATGCGTAGGGCTACTCGGTGATGCCAACGGGTCCTGACCAAGTGCCCATACATCTGTGATGATTTCCGAATGAGAATGGGTTGACGTACCTCAGTTATCAAAATATGCATTTACATGCTAATAAAACTGAGATAAGTTAGTTTTCTGACTGCTACTATGGCAGCTGTTAAAGTCTGACATTGACTGCAAGATCTCAATAGGCAGGACCTATGAATGGATAAATTGTGACGACAACTGAGACACAACTGAGAAATATTTGTGTTTGTTACTTAATTGGAAATGGTCTCAAACCTGGAAAATCAATTGTATTATGAATCATGGGAGCATTCTATATATGTTTTGAACTTTTATAAGTTTAACTGCTTCACCTCTCCTGTGCACTAGCCTTGCATAAAGCAATCATTTTTAGTATCATTAAGATCTGAAAGCCTGTTTCTTGATACGCCCTTAAATACAGACTCAGGTCCTGTTTGATAGGGATTGATTTCTCCAGAGGAAGTAGGGAGATTTTAATACTGAAATTACTTTTCAGTGATTTTAACCCCTGTCCATCCAGCATGTATGTGCGACTTTGCTGTTTAAAGTACACCATGATTGTAGTGCACTCTGGATAGACACCAACTCATTTAAAGTGTATCACTGTGTTCTTCAATTCTAAATACAGTTGTCAACCAGAAAGTTACTGACCTGATAGATATAAACCCATTAACAACAGCATACTCTTTTAGTTATTTATTTATTTGTTTTATTGACTTTACTGAATTAGCACTGTGCACATTAATCAACATATCAGCAATATGCATCAATGTAAATATGCATTAAATGAATGAATGAATTAGCGCAATAGCTAAATTTCATTCGTAGTCGTAAGGTACATGCAGTTATTTTTTGTATTAAGATGTAAACATGAGTTTTGAAGTCAGCATAGCCCAGTATAGAGCCCTGTGGAACTCCAACTGAGCAGCTGAGGTATGATGATTGTGCATTTCCAATCTGTACAGCTTGTTTCCTATTTGACAAATATGACTTCATGAAGCAGAGGGCACTATTTGAAAAATAAAAATAAGAGAGTTTCAAAAGAAGCATCTCATGATTTGATTGTTTCTGGTCCAAAAAAAAAAAACAGCTCCTGCATGACTACCCTGGTCTAATAGACGTTGAATATTCTCAAGAAAATATCTGTATAATAAGGTGGCTGTATCACAGAGTGATACTGGCAACATCCAAACGATGGAGTGGGGTAAGACAGTTCTTAAGATAAACTGTTAATTGCATGGTGACCCATTTCTCGGCCATCTTCAATATAATGTGTAGGATACTTATTGGCCAATAGTTCTCTGGTTTGGTCTTATCACCAGCCTTGAAGACTGAAGTAACCTTGGCAGTCGTCCGGGTGGTTGGTACTCTACCTGTGTTTTATGGACAAATTTATTAAATGTGCAATTGGGCTTGCAAGAGCCTCTCTGTGGAGCTTTATAAGGTTACTTTCCAAACCAAATGCATCCCTGGCTTTAGAGCTTTTCAAAAAATAAAAGATTTTTAGAACCTCAGAGACAGAAAATTCTCCTATGCAAAACACCCGTTTGCTATCATCAGGAGGGTTAAAGGAAGTGTCTGGACATTTAAAATGCCTTGTTAATTACTCAACTGAGTTTATGAAGAAATTGTTGAAGCTATTGACAATTACATCCATATTGTTGGTTAGTGTACCATTCACCTGGAGCTGTATGTCACTGGGTTTTGTATCTCTGTTTCATCCAAATAGCTTGATTAAGTTTTCCCATATCAACTTTCCATTTCCATTTGCCCCATCAGTCATCTGAATAAAAAAATGTGCTTTGGCTTTGATAATATGTTTTACCACTTTATTTCTCAGTGATGTGAAAATATGTTGGTTGCTTATGAGCTATATTTTCAGATGATTTTTTTGGTAAATAAGATTGGCTTCGAAGCTGCACCGCTGGGTGGATTGTAGGAGCATTATAGTAACTGTAGTCGGGCGCCTGGCAGAGAAATACCTACTGACAGTAGTCAGGCGCCTCGCAGAGTAATACTACAGACAGTAGTCAGGCGCCTCACGGAGTAATACTACTGACAGTAGTCAGGCGCCTCGTGGAGTAATACTACAGACAGTAGTCAGGCGCCTAACGGAGTAATACTAATGTTACTGTGCTTCGACAGATAGGCACCGTAACATTATTGTGTGTATAAGGAGCCCAAAATGGCACGCGCATTTCAAGCTTAAGGCTATCAGTCACGCAGCAGAACATGGGAATAGAGCAGCGGCGAGAGAATTTAATATTAATGAATCAATGGTACGGAAGTGGAGAAGCAAGGAGATGACCAGCGGCATGTAAAGAAGACCAAACAGAGTTTCTGAGGGAACAAAGAGCAGTGGGAAAACTGACATGACAAAATAAGTCAACATTACTTTTAGTTTCACCCAGGACAAGAACATATATATAAGAATATATAGAATATATACATATATGAATTACAGTGCATTTTTATTGGTATAAATACAGTGAATTAGTACAGCTTGACATAAATGCGTTCAATACAGTCTTGGTATGTTTAGATCATCATGTTAGAGGCTGAACATGTATGCCCTGTAACAATGTCTAGCAGTTGATAAGTAAGCTTTTATTTCTTTAATAAAATTGTCAGATTTATCTATTATTAACTTGGCTTCTCATAATGGCAACATTTATGTCTTGCCAAAATGGTCCAGAATGAGTAGCAGTTAATTAGCCTCCCTCCAGGTTATTGATTTTCCTCCTGCAGAACTCATTAACTCCAAACAGGCCACCTGAATGGCATGGTTGCAGTTTGCCTCATAATACTACACAAGATGTCCACATTGCTGGAGTTTCAGTGTGTTATTAATCTCAGGCATTGGTTATATTATTCCATGCGGACAGAGTCATTGCAGTGAGGGGAGGAGGTTTTCATGTAATTATTGCGAGAACAAGATGATAGGATTTTGAATGTCTGTCACTTTTACTCGATAAAAAGCAGCAAACACATAGAAACTCATGTCAGTTGTAAACAAAAGCAATTAAACATTGTAAGATACAAGTATTAATGAGTCAGTTGTTGTCATGATATCAACCTACAGGCCATTTTCCCAATGTTTCTCTGTTTCCCCACCCTGTCTGTCTCTCTGTGCCTCTGTGTAGAGGTGGGCTTCTCTCTACAACCTACAACCCCTGCAGTACATCTACACAACTTTTCCTCCCAGATGCTCCCAGATTATTCCATCGCCCTCAGTGGTAGCTAACGTCCTCAGGCCAACTTACCTCTTGTACCTTTTTGATCCTGTTTTTCAATTCTTTTAATAATGCTTTTGTCCTGTTCTCAGATTGTCACACCTGTCAGCGGCCTTCACTCCACTTACCTGCAACTCACCTGCCTGCTCAGTCCCTGTTGTCATTTCCTGGTCTACGCTTCATCCTGCACTCTACTCTGTAGGATTTCTGGAGTCCATTCCTCATGCCCTGCCAGCAAGCCCTCCCCAATATACAAACTCCATCCCCAGTCTGCTGATCAACAACCCATTCCCCTCAAAGACATTTATTTTAAAATAAATTCCTTTAGCTGATTTGAGCATCTGTGTGCTGCATTTGGGTCCACATGTTGCCTTTACATAACAGAACGATCTGGCCAACATGGACCCAGCAGACACAGATGCAATTCAGAAAGCAATTGCCAGCCACAGAAACCTGCTGGAACAACATCACCAACTGCTACAGGGTCTAATGCAGGCTCATCAGACACTAGGTAATCAGGTCACCCAAACTGACAATTTTTTAGAGGCTATCGCCTGCCAATTAGCCCCATCTCCCCCTGTCTCTTAACCACCACCTTCTCATGAACACCAGCCCAGAGAGTCATCAGTCCCTCCACCTGAACCGTATGCTGAGGATCTGGGAAAATGCAAAGGATTCCTCCCCCAGTGCTCACTGGTTTTTGCCCAACAGCCTACAGATCATGCTCTGGACTCTTTGCTGAAGCTATGTTGGTAGGTGCAAGTATTTTAACTCAGTAACATATACTAATTTTATGGATGAGCTTAAGAAAGATTTTGACCACCCTGACAATATTGGAGATGCTGTTAAATGTTGGCTTAACCTCAGGCAGAACCAGTGAAGTGTGACAGATTATTCAGTTCCGGATTCTGGCTGCTGAGTAGAATGATGAGGAACTATGTGAAGTGTTTCTACATGGCTTGTGTGAACAATTAAAAGATGAACTTGCTGTTTGTGATGAGACTAACTCTCTCAATGCTCTTGTTGCCTTGTCCATCAAAATAGATAACCGCATGCAGGAGTGATGCCAGGAGAGAAACTACAAATCCCACACTTCAGCGAACTCTAACGCTGTGCCTTCCACTCTCATGTGAGCCATCTCCAGTTCCCCTCCCACCCACAGCTCCATCTAGAGCCCTCCCGCTCAGCCAGATGAACCCATGCAGGTTGGGCAAGCTAATCTTACTCCTGCTGAATGTCAGAAAAGAATAAGGGCTGGTGAGTTTATCTACTGTGGTCAACTCAGAAATTACCTTGCTGCCTCTACTCTCCACCCAAAAGACAGAGCTCATCATTAGCAGTGGCGGCACTGGTGAGCGTATCTAGTGCACCTGTTAATACTATACCCATAACTCAGACAAAACTGTTATAACCAACTATCCCTTCCCTTGTTAGCACTTATCGACTCTGGAGTTTCCTAGATGCTAACCTAGTCAGGCTGGTATCACTTCCCCTGTTAACGTTTGCGCCTTAGATGGTTAATTGCTAGCGCTGGGTACTCATCACACTGAACCACTGCTTCTCAGCCTCTCTGGCAACCACCGTGTGTTTTTTGTCTTTGTCGCTCCAAAAACTCCACTGGGTCTGAGCCACCCATAGTTATAGCAACACAATCTTCACAATGACTGGTACACAAGTCAGATTGTGAGTTGGAGTAGCTAATGCCGTTCTACCTCCTTGCATTCGTGTTTACCATCAGTAGATGTCAGCATTGCTCCACTTGATCTGTCCTCTGTGCCATCTGTCTACTATGACTTATAAGGGGTGTTCAGTAAAGACAGGGCTTTATCCCTGCCGCCTCATCGCCCGTATGACTGTGCTATTGAGCTGCTGCCTGGAGCCACTTTACCGTAAACCTGTCTCAACCTGTCCCGACCCGAGAGAGACGGTATGGAATTTTACATTAATGACTCACTTGCTGCAGGCATTATCAGGCCTTCCTCCTTACCACTAGGGGCAGCTTTTTTTTCTTTTTGAGCAACCTATGTATTGATTTACATGGCTTAAACAGCATTACAGCCAAAAATAAGTAGCATCTGCCTTTATTCAGCTCTGCTTTTGAGCATCTACAGGGAGCCACAATCGTCAGGAAACTGGACTGCTGGAGCTCTTACCACCTGGTACGGATCCGTGATGGAGATGAATGGAAAACTGCCTTCAACACTGGGCCACTATGGATGTCTGGTGATGCCTTTCGGTCTAATCAGCGCCTCTGCAGTTTTCCCAGATCTTGTGAATGATGTTCTGAGAGATTTTCTGAATTGTTTTGTGTTCGTCTACGTAGACATTTTGATTTTTTCCCGTGATTTCTCTGAACATCAGCTTCATGTCTGCCAAGTGCTCCAGAGACTACTCGAAAACAAATTGTTCCTGAAAGCAAAGAAATGTGAGTTTCTTGTCACCTCTGTGGGGTTCCTTGGTTACATCCTCAAGAGTGGGCAGATGAAGACAGACCCCATGCCCAGATCCACGTCCAATCCCACAATCCCATTCAACTGGACCCCTGAGGCTGAACCGTTGTGTTTACTCGCCTGAAAGGCTGCTTCACCTTCGCTCCCGTCCTGGTGCAGTTTACTTCTCCCTCCAGTCTGTCGTTGAGGTGGATGACTCGGACATTGGTGCAGGGGCCATTTTTTCTCAACGGTAAGAAACTACACCCATGTGCATTCTTGCCTCATTGCCTGTCACCTGCGGAGCCTAATTATAATGTGGCCAATCAAGAGCTGTTAGTTGTGAAGGTAGCCCTGGAGGAGTGGAGAGACTGGTTGAAGGGTGCTGAAATTCCTTTTCTTTTTTGGACTGATAACAAGAACCTCGCTTTCAATCAGCCACCCTACTCTTGTCAAGCCCGGTGGGCATTACTCTTTGGATTATTCTTTAACTTTACCCTCATGTATTGCCAAGGGTCAAATAATGTGAAGCCTGATATTCTGTCACATCAGTTCTCTTCAGAAGAGTCATCAAAAAGCTCTCACACCATTCTACCTGCATCCTGTGTGTTGGGGGCATTAACCTGGGAGGTGGGGTCTGCTATTCGTGAGGTGCAACTTGGGGGACCACATCCCAGTACAGGACCCCCTAATCGCCTCTTTGTGCCTGATGCAGCTTGGTTTCAAGTCTTACAATGGGGGACATGCCCCTCAGCCTTGCCATCCAGGGATAAATCTGACAATCTCCCCCCTTAAATGGCACTTCTGGTGGCCCACGATGGAGGCGAACACCAGAGCATATATCCACACCTGTACAGTCTGTGCCAGAGGTAAGACATCTCACCACTTGCCGATTGGGTTTCTCTGCCGCTTACCCACTCCTGGTCAACGTCCAGCCCACATCGCTTTGGATTTTGTTTCCCCCTTGGAGAGGAACACTCACAATCATGGACTGGCTCTCCAAGGCAACCCATTTCATCAGCCTCCCCAAGCTTCCCTCAACCCATGAGACTGCCAATCTCCTTGTGAGCCGTGTTTTCCATCTCCACAGCATTCCTCTGGACATTGTTTCGGAGCAGGGTCCCGAGTTCATCTCTCAAGTCTGGAATACTTTTTGCCAACCATCACTGTTACCCAGCTCAGGAGGAGATTGCAGTGCCATCAGTCCAGCACCACCTTTAACACTGCTGGAAGGTTTGGAGGGACACCTGGGCTGCCTTGCTTCAGACTACAGCTAACAACAGGCGGATTACTGTCTCTGGCTCCCAACTATACCCCAGGTCATTATGTTTGGTTATCTTCTAAAGACATTCCATTAAAGACAGAGTCTAGAAAACTCTCCCCCCAATTTCATTGGAGCATTTGAGAGAGAAAAGATCATTAACCCCTCTACTGACTCAAACTACCCAGGACTCTCAGGGTAGTTTGAGTTTCTCATTCCAGTCCATTAGTTTCTTCTTCCGACCCCCCTCCACTCACCCGGATTGTCGACAACCAGCCTATATACAGTGTCAGACACTTATTGGATGTACAACGTCAGGCAACATGTTGATACTGCACCTTTGCAAAACTGAGCACTAGTTTGCTGCACTGTAGGCACAGCTGAATAGATACTTATAGTGGGAAGAGTGGAATGATGGTTACTGTGTTGAATGGGCAGCTAGATAGAGGGGTTAAGACCAGTGCATGGACTGGGAAGACTGGGTGACCAGGGTTGAAATCCTACTCTGAGCACCTCATTACCAATTGAGTTGGTTAAATCAGACTGATGGGTATGTGATGTTTTACCTAACACTTGTGAAATGTCTAAGCAGTTCCAACAGCAGCCCCTATGCTTAGTAGCATAAAGATCCGCAGCCTGTCCCAGGCTCATACTGCAGCCACATTGCTTTCCTACCTTCTGTGATGACAACTTGCTCCAACATCATTGATAGCTACATATACTGTATATATACTGTGTATCAGTTGTAGCTGGTGACTCTTGGGGTGGGAGGAGGAAAACCAACCGACAGTGTCATATTATTTTAAGTTATTTCTCTTATTTTGCACTTGGACCGCCATTTTATGTATGGCCTCAGTGCTGCTTGATATACAGTATGTGTGCTCATGTTCCTAATTTTATCATATCGAGTGTTATATAAAGTTTTATTATAATAATAATACTAATTATTATTCTAAATAAAATAATGTGTATGTAATGTGTCACTAGAAGCCTGTCTATAAACTGCCTGTACAGTAGTCCGTTGCCCACACTGGGATCCAGAGCAGCATGTCGGGCCACCACACATCACTGTAGCACCACGAGACGATGCTCTGCTGGTTGTTGATTGGAAGGAGGCCAAGGGAGATTATCTGTCACGTGTCATTTGATGTGTTTTTTTTTTTTTTCATTTGACGGCCAATCACAGACAAGCATGAAAAGAAAGCTGAGAAGAATGAGTTGATAGATGTCCCAACCTAGGGGAGGACGACAACCTGCTGTCTACCCCCCACAATGCCCACAATCACACACACAGGCTGCCCTTTCTCCTCTGCCCTGCAGGTGTCACTGTTAAGGCAGGATTTTAATACTGGATTTCTTTTTCCACAGAAGAGAGAAAAATATTTTATAAATGATAATTGAGATTTGGTAATGGTTTATTTCAACCACTTACTATTTTTTATTTTTTGGTCTGCCTCTTGCCTCTATGGACCAGTTTCCATTATTATATATAGTCCCCTCCAAAATATATATATATATATATATATTTTTTTTTTTTTTTCCGAGTTTTTTTCTGAGTTTTGTGATAGATCAATGTAGCCGGGTGTTAGCTTTATCAAGCATTAGCTATCATCAGGAGGGTGGCTACCACTAATCCATCACAACACGGAGAGAAAGCAGATAATCTGTATCATTAGTCAGCCTGTTCATACAACAACTGGTGTTGTTGGTGTTTGTTTTTGTCATGTTACAATTGTCATGTGTTATCTGTAGTTGTGTTACATTGTTTCCATTTGTATTTTACTTATTCTACGGACTGCCCAACCATAATGGTTTTCCTAAACCTAACTAACTGGTATTCTTGCTTGAACTACTGTGACAGGTTTGTCCGGGACCATCCTGGTTTCAAGCTGACGTGTCCCAAGTACATACAAATATCTGTAAAATATTCAATGTTCCGGTTTTCAACAGTCACTAACAAATTGTCCCAGTTTCATTATAGTGAAAGTAACAATATTATACGTACATAGACGTTTATCATTTTCCGCTCATTAATTAGTTTGTGCGCATGAGATAAGAAAGCCAGCACAGCACACTAACATGGCACAGCAATGTGCCATAGGTGTGCCATGTTAGCCATCTTGATGAAAACACCTCTGATGCATGCACGAACGGGTGCAAGCATGAACGTGCAGTACATTTAAGGATCCCAGTTTTGGGGTTTGAAAAAAAAAAAAAAAAAATATATATATATATATATATATATATATATATATATATATATATATATATATATATATATATATAGATATATGCGCCTTCCCGTGAGACCGGGTTGCGTTAGTCTCTGCCACAGCTATTTTTCAAATGCTTACTCCAGAGACGATGCCATTTCATTGGCTGGGTTACTGCGCCCACCTTAAGAGAAGTTGCCACACAGTGCGTGCCATGCATCACAACACAGATCCAACCAATCAATGATGAAATTCATTGCCAACTGTGTTTATGATCAATTTAATCGATTTGTTGTTGCAGCCCTACTGGTCAACATAACTTGGTAATTTGAACTGAGAAATTTGACTGATTAGTGACACAATGCCTTTGTTAAGTTCTTTGTGGAAGTGATAGCTAAATTAAGTGCTAACATATTAATCCTCCTCTGACACTCCCTGTGGTTTATGCCATGCTGAAGCAGGAAGTGAATGATGACACTGAATGCTGGGCAGTTTGTCTCCTGCACTAATCATCACCACTGTGTCACATGTGTCTTAGCAGCCCAGTCTTCCATCTGAGAGGACCAAAGGATGAAATATGGCAGTTAAGTCTCTCCACAGCCCCAACTCAGCTGCCACTGAGGTGGGGCGCCTGACAAGCATAAATTATGGTAATAGAATTTAATAAAAAACACTTTATTCCAAAGGTTTCAGTACTTTGAAATGTCAGGATGATCTAGTGTGCTACCTGGAGAGAATTCTGAAGCTTAAGTTAGAACACTAAAATATTAAAACAAGAAATTGTGATCCCTCATGAGGAATGACAGAGCGCGATGAAAAATGGAGAATGCACAAGTGTGTCTCCCAGGTGGAGTTTTCTCCATTTATTAATTGATCTGAGTGCTGAATCTAGGCCTCCATTATGGCTCTGTATAATGAAGAAGATATTAAACAGATTTGGGAATATTTTAATGAAAGAATTGCCTTTTTTGTTAATTCCACTCTGTAATTTGCAATCACACTGTTATCTAAAAACAGCAAAATTGTAATTAAGTAAGAAATTGGGCTTTTGTGTTAAGTTTGGTGATTAGTAATGACAGTCTATTGAAGAGCAGAATTATCAAAAATGATTCTCATGAATACAAAAAAACCACTGTTTCATGTGCCACCTCCTCAGCCCTCTGTAACACACACACACACACACACAATGGAACAGTAATGATGGTGAGACTGTAAATTATCCACTGCTGGTTGTTAATTGAACATTTCCATTGTTACCATGACAGACAGCCTATTGATTGGCTATTGGTGCTCCCACCACTCCCCTTGGCCTGAGGACAGACTGACAGAGATGTCTTTGGTTTAGCATGGACACTGTTGTGAGCAGACAAAGAACAGAAGGATGGGAAAGAGACTTAAATAATAAAAACAGTGAGTTGAAATATGCTAGGAAAGATAGAGAGAAAATCCTTGAAAATGGTATGAAAAAGAGAATCATGGAGGTGGGGGAGTAACGTTTGGTGTTTGGCCACGGTGTTCAATTTCAGCGTGCAGGAGGTTAAATCAATAACATTTAAATTGCTTATGGTAATCACCTGCAATGCACCTCCAATCACTGGGATCAGCATAAGCAATCTGCTGACCCCAGCCCCACTCAGCCACAGATTGAAACATATGAAGAGGAGTCAGCTGGCTGGAAGGGTCATGCTGGATTTTGTGTGTGTGTGTGTGCATACATAAGTGTGCAGATATGGGTGCTCATACACCAGCCTGGTCTCATGACCATTTTTTTTAATAGTAAGATGTCTTAAATACTTAAATACTGCTCTGTGCAGTAAAAGTGCAGTAAAAGTACAGTAAAAGTGAGAGAAATCAGTTTTCCCACCAGGAAGTAATGAAGTCAAAGTCTAAGTCAAACTTAACCCTGACCATGCTGCCATGCTTAACCTAATATCATCATTGTCCTTGCATTCCAACTGCATGGGCTACTATACAGTAACCCTTACTGTGCTTTCAGTCTGTAGAGCATTCACACTGAAGAGATGACAAAATAAAGACTACTTACGGGAGACATATTAAAAACTCACCTTTTCAGTGCTTGTGACCATCCATTTGGGTATCTGGAGTGGCTACAATCCCACAAACTGTGAAATAAGACAAGCCAGTCAGTTCTTTGTGGGCTGTCTAGATCAGAAAATATGTCATTCAACAATAAGTCTGCTTCAGTTCTGAACTAGTTTGTATAATGTGTCTAACTTAGTTACATATGTAAATTAAGTTACATAACAAACGTACTTATTTTAATCCAAAACATGATCTTTTCCTCAAGCTATCCAAGTAGTTTTGTTTGAATTCACAATGTTAAACATGTGTTGACATCTATTGGACTACCCTGCACGTTGCTAAAGGAGTACCCAGTGTGTTAAAAAGTGATGCCAAGGGGTCCTAACCTAGTGTCCGTATGTGATGAGTTAGGAGTTGGATAGTCTTGGTTCTGAATGGCCATTCTTGAAGCACCATACAAGTCTGCTGTCAAAGCTCCTGACTCCTGACTCCATCATATTGCCTCCCCAATCTCTCTCCAACAACTCTGTACCTTTACAGTGTCATAGGACCCTATCTTAAAGCTGGCACACAGCGCAGCACAGCTGTCACTGTTAATTTCAGACCGACGCAGTTGTCATTTCCACACCCAGCAGCCACTAGGCTTGTTCGGGACACCGATACTAAATTGGTTCCCGGGGTACTGATGCATTTAAAACAGTACTATGCTGCGTTTGGATGAGACCGGTACTTGCATTACATATATAGCGCTGGCAACGGTGACATTGCCGCGTGACGTTACCGCGTGACGTTACCGCATTGTAACTGGACCCGAGGCGAGCGAGCAACATTTAGGAACAAACGGAGCAGGAGGAAAACTTGGCGACAGAGGGAGAGAAAGAGAGAGAGAGAGAGAGAGACAGGAACAGGGAGAGGATGGCAGCTACCGCAACCTTCAACGAGCTGCAACTCATAGAGAAACCAGGAACATGAAGTGCTATCTGGACTTACTTCGGCTCCAGAATAAATGAGCAGGGTAAAGCCACTGACACCGAAGCACCGCTGTGCAAACGGTGTTATAAAATATGTCTGGCCAAGAGTGGAAACACTTCCAACTCGGCAAAACATTTGAGGGACAAGCACCCAGATCTGCACAAGGAGTTCAGAGAATGACAGGTAATAACTGATATACTCATGAAAAACAGCCACATTCAGAGCTAAAAGCCAGCAATGCCAGAAAGCCCTCACTCTCCACAAAAGTAGCTCTGGAAGAAATTAAAGCTGCATTGCAATGACCACTTTCTCTGGTTTTACTAGTCTATTTATAGATGTGTGTTTGAGTAAAAATGAACGTTTTTGTTTCATTCTATAAACTACTGATAACAATTTCTCCCAAAAATTACAACTGGTCAAAATAACAAATTAGATGCAGTGTCTATATTAGAAAAGCCTTTCTTTGTGGTATTTTATTTTATTTACTGATGTGTAATGTGTTCTCCTTTTATTTGGAAAGTATTGAAAAATCAAAATATATGTTGGTACCGGTGTCGATACCAAAATGTTGGTATCGTGACAACACTAGCGCTAACATTGTGTAAGCAGCAAACGTACTTGCGCCCATCTGTGCACCCATGGGCATTTTGATCTTAAAATGGGGGATAGTCAGACGTGCATATCTTGAGACAGCGATTGACCAACAAAAACCTGGTCTACAGGGTGGTGCAGTATTTTACTATTTAACTGAGCTTTGTATTAAAAAAACTTCATAAAATGATGTAGTGGTCTTTTTTTAATAGTTTCCAACAGACGAAGCCTTAACGTTACTAAAACAACATTCCAAATGTATTTTATTCAAACAGTGTTTGTTTGGCAATGATTTCAATATTTTAGGTACAAAATCAGCACACAAGAAATAGTATTTTTATTTTATAATATTTTTGACTGTTTTTATTTTGAATGTGCATACTTGACTTTAGATTCTTTTTGTTATCTTATTTACATTGTTATTGATTGTATTTGTTATTATCTAAGTTTTAATTGATCATATTTCATTATTATAATAAAACGACTCAATTTAGAGTCAAAATTATACTATTTAGTTTTTTTTTAATTGATTTTAAACTGTGCAAAATGGTGAAATGTGATGAAGCACAGGGTAAATGTTAAAACCAAAGACTCCATTGTGTGCACATAGCCTCCTGTAGTGGATATCAGTAGTATTTTGTAGTCAGATTCCTTTTCACAAGGTAGAAAACCCATTTGCCGCACTTTGGGTATCCAAGCGGCCAAAGGGAGAGTCCGTCGGGTCCTATCCTTACTAAAGCTTTTGTAGACTCTATGTGCTTTGTGTTATTTACTGGAAATCTGCTTTGGCAGATACTATACTTATACTGTGGATGAGTTCTCTGAGGTCTTACCTTTCCGTGGAGACCAAGATCATGCATATAGACCTGGTAGTTGTGGAGCTCTTGGGTATTTGGGTATGTCTATCAAGCCAAACCACACCTTCAAGCACCCTTGGGCTTCAGAGGTTAAAGGGTGCATTATTCAGATAGTAAGATGTGTCTACATCTGGCAGGTTCACAATATGCATACACTGCTTGTCACACACACAAGAACACAGAAGCAACCTCCCCTCCTAATCACTTAAATAGGTTATCGGTGTATTTGCTCATATGCAGTCAAATTGAGTTTTTGATGGGACAGAGGACAGAGGCGGCAGGAAAGAGTGGAGGCAGAGGGCCCACTAATCCCATAAGTGGGCTGCTTGCGTGCTTTCACTTTCACTTGCACACAAGCGCAAATTTTCTTGGCCAAAAATTGCTTGTTTTTCAAATTCACTAAGTCTGCCATTTAAATAGCAATGAGCCAGACGCACCAGGCTGGGAGATGACATCTGATTGGTTTTTATTCATGTTACATCCAAAATACACCTACAATTACTTAAATAATAAATACAACCCCTTTGCCCCTTACTTTACGCCCAGATTATACGTCACTTAACTAGTTATCGGAGTTGAAAACATCCTAAATGCACTTGCGCTATGCCCTTTGTGCTTTAAATAGGTCCCATTGAGGGAACTGTAGAATTGGAGATAACAGTGAACACTTTCAGTCTCTCCTCAAAGACATTAATGTTGTTGTGAGTGAGGTAGGTGAATTGTTGCTTTCAGAAAATTGTTGAATGCAGCCCCCAGAGTTCTGCCAGGAGGGTCTCAGATGCTGATATATGATACTGAGGCCTTGAATCTATTCACTGTTGATAGTTTTGAAAATCTATTATTGGGTTATATACTGTAAATATACTCTATATACACTGAACAAAAATATAAACACAACTTTTGTTTTTGCTCCCATTTTATTATGTGCTGAAGTCAAACATCTAAGACTTTTTCTAAGGCCTATTTCTCTCAAATTGCTGAAAAAAATCCATCCACCTCACAGGTGTGGCATATCAAGATGCAGATTAGACAGTATGATTGTTGCACAGGTGTGCCTTAGGCTGGTCACCATCTGCCCTTTACAGTGAAAATTAAGATTCATCCACAAAGAGAACACCTCTCCAAAGTGCCAGACACCACTGAAGGTGAGCATTTGCCCACTGAAGTCGTTTACAATGACAAACTGCAGTCAGCTCAAGAACCCGGTGAGGATGACGACTATGCAGCTGAGCTTCCCTGAGACAGTTTCTGACAATTTGAGCAGAAATTCTTTGGTTTTGCAAACCGATTGTTGCATCAGCTGTGTGGGTGACAGGTCTCAGACGATCTTGCAGGTGAAGATGCCGGATGTGGAGGTCCCGAACTGTTGTGGTTACACATGGTCTGTGATTGTGAGGCCAGTTAGATGTACTGCCAAATTCTCAGAAACGCCTTTGGAGATGGCTTATTACCATAAAGTCTCTGTTCATGGACAACAGCTCTGCTGGACATTCCTGCAGTCAGCATGCCAATTGCACTTTGCTGTGTGATAAAACTGCACATGTTAGAGTGGACTTTTATTGTGACCAGTCTAAGGCACACCTGTGCAATAATCATGCTGTCCAATCAGCAACTTGATATGCCATACCTGTGAAGTGGATGAATTATTTTGGCAAAGGAGAAGTGCTCACTAACACAGATTTAGGCAAATTTGTGAACAATATTTGAGAGAAACAGGCCTTTTGTGTACATAGAAAAAGTCTTAGATCTTTGACTTCAGTGCATAAAAAATGGTAGCAAAAACAAAAATGTTGTGTTTATGTTTTTGTATTTGTATTTATTTATTTATTTATTTATTTATTTATTTATTTATTTATTTATTTATGTTTATATATGAGGATAAGCACAGTCCAATCCAATCCAAATTAATTTATTTGAGAAAAGCAAACCAAAGTACCGTACAGTTAAACATAAAAAATATAAAACCAACACGCAACACACCACAATAAAACACTAAGACCAACTTAAAACCAACAGGACATTAAAATAATAAAAGTGTTAAGACCAATCATAAAGGAAAAATGATTATAACAGGCAACTCTGATACCGAGCTACAAGCCAAGGAATAAAACTGCATTTTGAGGTTTGACTTAAAAACAGGCAGTGTGGGGGACAGCTGTGGAGTCATAGATAGCCCATGTTGCACCTGTGTTGTACTGTAGGCGAAACCGCAGCAGAGACAGAAGGTAGAGGCTAAGGTAAAAGCAGATTTTGTCTTTAATGCTGAAAATATTCAGGAGGATAACGCGCTGTACATCCTATGTCTTCCCATGGTGAGGAGAAAGAGAGTAAAGAAAATGTGGGCTCAAAATGTCCACCTGGTGTTACCCAATTCTCTCCGTCAGCCTTGAGTTGGATTCTGTCTAATCATTCATTAATTTTTCAGGACCTTGGGTGCCGTTGTACGATATAAATACTCGGCTCACCTCAGCAGCGGTGTGGAGTGTGACTTTGAAGTTGTGCCTAATGAAGCGGCTGTATAGTTAACCAGCTGAACAATAAGGCACAGGGCAGATCTGAGGCGTGTGGATGACAGCTAATGAAACGCAGACACAAAGCAAAACGAACAGAGGTAACATGCATTGCACAGAGGTAGCATCTTCAACTGGAGACACTACTGTGTCTAATCAGGCTGTCATATACATGAAGCTATTCAGTAGAGTAGGCACACAATGAGTACATGAGACATACATGCAAATGCTGTGTATCCATACTAACCCTGTCTGCAACACAATATGTGATATATTGTAAATTAGCTTTCTCAGATGTGTTTTGGAGGAAACATAATTGCTGCCAGGAGTATGTTGAGGACTGCAGGGATGAGGTTGTGGTGGATGGTTGGGTGCACTAAGCACAGCACTTTGACATCAGAAACGAGGGTTGCGTCCTGTGTCCCATGTGTTGCTCGGTCTAGGCTACCATATTGTGCTTGCACTGTAAATATGGTCAATAGAAATGTCTTGTTATCTTATTAAAAACACTGGGCATCATTATGTCAGCCTGATAATCAATCTGAAATGCAAATCTGTGTCATGTCTCACTAATAATAATCTTATAATAATAATATAATCTTATAATAATAATATAATATAATAATAATCTTATAATATAATAATCTTATCCATACTTTTGGACATTTGTCCAACACATCCTCATACTGAAACACTACAATAGGTTGTTGCTAATGACTCTGCCAATGGCATAAGGTATAGGCCCGCTACAAGTGCTAGTTCTAGTCATGAATCAAAAATTTAAAAAAGAAGAACTGATTAATGAATTAATTAAAATGTATTGTGAAAGTGTACAAGGGTATAGAACATTATGATATAAGTTTGTGATGATCACTCGCTTGCTCTATTTCATCCATTTGTTACACAGCTTTGGTGTTAAATTTAATCTTTTTTTCCAGTCAAGAATCAATAAAAATGTTCAATAATCCCTCCAAAATACCACATGAAAACACCAAGACCTTGAGGAACACTATAGAAAAAGCCATGCTATGATTTGGTATCAAAACAGTTTGCCCTACATATTTTTACATTTTTTTCTCACATCATGCATGAAGAGTCTCAGCTTTACAGTGATACCCAATTTATGTAATTCACAACATGTCAAGGGATCCCAGTATGCAGAAATATTCAAACATTTTAGAATAGGCCTAAACAACATATTTGTACTTGCCCTAAACATGTGATCATCATAAAGTGGGCATGTCTGTAAAGGGGAGACTCATGGGTACCCATAGAACCCATTTTCATTCATGTTTCTTGAGGTCAGAGTTCAAGGGAGCCCTTTGAAAATCACCATGCCAGTTTTTCCTCATTATTTAGCATTCTTCCAGACATGCTAGTATGACCTGGCTTTGGCCTTAAGTTTTCAAGTTTCATATGGTACCAGTACTTTCACACTGGCTCTAAAACTGAGCCTGCTACAACCTCTGAAAAGAGTAGTTGGCCAAGCCCTCAGTGGGTGGAACAATGGGTGGAAGTCAAATTGTTTTTACAAAATCAATGGATGCAGATGTAGCTTTGTACACTCTGCAGTGGATGTCTGCATATGCATTTATACATGTGTAGTTGATATACTTGTAGGCGCACGCAGGAGCAAATATGGAAAGATACATAATTTCAATACAAATTTCCTACATTTCGACACCACCTAACCTCTTGGATTAAGTCAAGAAACAGCCGCCAGCAGTTATCTAGATTAGTTCTGAGTGAAACCATCAGACATTAAAAATAAGAAAATGACCAATGCAGTAATGCAAAATACCAATACCCATGTTACACTTGACGAGTGTCAAATCCTGTCAGGTCAGGGAGCTAACATTAGGTGGGCTGGCTGATAAAGTTAGCTAATGTTGACTAGCAAAGCCATTCAGCATTTCAATGACAGCACCGTCCTGTGTTTAACAAATTTAAATTTTGGCCAAGCAAGTTCATTCAACATACATTAGCCTGCCTTTTGGTTCTGGCACAACATCACCTACTGTCGAGGTGCATGGACAATGGAAAAAGTCTGAAGAAGTCAAAGGTCCAGCAACACCTGCCGCACTTCGTCAGGATCATCTTTACATAATAATCATAAAGCATGCTGTAGCTGAACCAACTCAAAGGGTGGTCCAGAAATGTATGATTCTTTTATTACTTATGTCAGTTGCTGAAAATCATAAAATGACCATTGATATATGGTGCATACAACCACCTGATTGCGAGGACTTTATTTTTGAAAAAAACGGGAGCAATATTAGAATTGCATGAATAATGAACCACTGAACAATGGTGAAGCATTTTCTCCACTGCCCAGGCAGCTATGCTGTAATCTCCCTAATCTTAACCAAGTGGTTTAGTTGTCCAACCGTAATTATTAACCAGACCTTAATCATACTTAAGTAGATACTGGCAGAATATCCAACTGAAAAGTACAGGCAAGGGAAACATTCAATTCTGATATTTTTAGAAAATCACAATCCAGGCAGAATGGCTAAAACATACAGTATAGTGCTAATACAAAACAGTTGCATGTGAGCATGGTGTAATTTGTTGGAGATTTAGCAGACAGCCCAGCATATACTACATGCAGCATGAGTAAGGCGTCCTGGGTGTGGCTGTGGTTGTTAGTTATAGGAGGTGGTCGGGGCGTTCCTCCCCCTCCACCCGAGCTGTGAAATGCCTGGCTTGTCTGAGGAATGAGGGACCCTGGAGGGCCAAGGGTCCCGAACAAATGAGCTCCCATAAAACTCTTCTACTTATACAGGGACAGGACACAATGCAGACGAGCAACCGCCCAAAGCAGCCTTCATGGTAATTTCACTCTACTATTTACAGTGCCCACCCATGGGTTTCACTGCTCTGTGTTGGAGCCAGTCACCTTCATGTGAAGCATGAGGCATTCATCATATCAGCAGCTGACACATCTAAACAAGTCAGTACACTTTACTTCCCAACAAGAGGGAATCTGCTGGGGATAATTATTCTGTATACAAATGTTAACAAATTGGGTTAAATGATACTGAAGCTGTTGTTCCTTGCATTAAGTCTTTGCATAAATATGTTTATAAGCATGCTTATGCTCAGCTGGAAATTAAATAAAAGCTGCATTGTGGGATATGCAGGGGAATGTTTATCAGCAGCTCAAATGAAGGTAATTGTTTGAGTTGAAGCTCTTTTATGAGCTGCACCTGGTCCATAAATGATTTCTAATGAGGAGCAACTCAGTTGACTTTTAATATGTCTCCCTCTAGTGGAAGACAGACACGCTTCCAAAGCAGCAGCCACGTCTGCTCTCTTTCACAAGCAGAACAGGAATATATCTAAATTTAAATACTCCTGCACCTCTGAATGTAGGAGTGAATACAACTGTGTTGTGAAACATAAACTGTGAATTTCAGAAACAGTTCTTTAATATTGTCCAGTGTTTAGCTCCTTCTCATGTAGCCTCATTCTTTGTGCTTGTTTTATCAGCTGCCAGCACATTATTACACATCGCTCTTTCCGACATCAGCTGCTGAGGTAATCAAAATAGGATTTGTTTTATCTTTGTTTCAGTCAATAAAGGAAATGAATGATAAACCAAAAATGTATTAATATATCATTTAAAAATGCAGATAAAATAAAACTCCTACACTGATTTCCAGTCTGCTGTAATTAAAAATAAAATGTGGGGAATTACCCTTAATGGAAATGCAGGGCTGTTGTTCATTACATTTAGAGATGACAGGATGTAAAACAAATGGTACTGCAGATGTACAGTATTTCACAATTTTCAGTAATAGTATAATACTAATGAAAGTCTCATTTCATCTGAAACAATACTTTATCTTTCATATTGAGAAGAAATACAGAGAGGGGGACAAGACAAGACGCAGTTTCATTTCTAGAAACAAAATATCACAAACGTGTTTTTTTTTGTTTGTTTGTTTGTTTTTCGTTCCTGCACACGTTCAGAGCTGAGTGAAAGAGATACCTGTCAATCATGTATTGTACAGCCTCCTGGAAATAGCATCTGCCTCAAGATAATGAGGCTACAGCAGAAACTGTGATGACTGTGGAAGAAAGTAACTACTGGACTGAACTATTAGACTGTTTTTCACTACTAGAAAATGTAACCAAAATCTATCCAAAACGGAAGTTTGGCAAGAAAGTAGCCTTCACATAAATAAAACCAACCAACTTTTAAAAAGCTCCAATAGCAATACATATTTCTGCAGGATTATGGCTGAGTTACATTAAATACTAGACTGAAAAATGAAATTAGCATTTTTGTTCCTGTCTTTTCTCTATTATGTTTGTTTAAAGTCCAAGTGAAGAAGAAATCCATATCTCTTTGGTGTTTGGTTGCTTTATGAACTTTGTAATTGGAAATAAAATGATTAATAATACAGTTTGTCCATCTCTATTAAGTCTATTTTTAAATTGACATGAGCATTAACAGGAAAAAAGACTCATTACTACTTACGCAATAATGTGCAGAGCCCTTCCTCTGTAGATCATCTCTCTATATCACAATTTAACTGTGTTTAAGTGTCTCTGACTGAACATACAATACATGACTGGCTTACTGTATAATGCTGCCTTCAGATGAAATAATTGAGTTCATGCTTTCAACAGGACAACACTCACTGTGCAAGTGGTTCTAGTCAGCAGAACACCAGTGACACCTGAGAACAAGAATGGACATTGTTTTGTTCTTGTTGTGTGTTTGTAACATGTGTTTTCAGTGTCGACACCATGCTGAGGAACACAACATCAACAGACAGATATTACGGAGATCAGACACTTCCATGGGCTCTACCATTTCTAAACATGTCAGTCTGCATAAGTCTCTAATTACACACTTACACACAGAAATGTATTGTTCATATTTTGTATGTATATATATATGCAGAATATACAGATTTTATGTTTTATGTTTCTTCTCGTTTTATTGCCTAATTTATAGTTTTATTCTATTTCATTTTAAATATTTGACCACATGTGTATACATTTTCTGTGTATAAAGCACAAGGGCAGTTCACTGCAATCCTTTATTGTATTATGACAATTAAACTTGGACTTGGAACCTTGACCCATGAATATCTCATGATTTCAGATTGAATTATTTTAATGTAACATTTAAAAAGAAGCAGTCAGTCATCAGTGGCCACATTTTCAAGCCCTCTGTTTAATTTGAATATTGTTTTGAGGTAAAATGATTTCCCAAGCCATAACAATAATAAGTGAAATGTCTTAATATTTTTATAGATAACTTTTTAATCATCTTGTGACTTAACATTTATCCTGTGATTTCTTGAGACTGCAAGTTGAATGGTATGTGGGGTTTTTAATCAACTTCAGTCTTTCTTGTATGACCATGTATCATGGTAAGATTTGACAGAACAATGACATATTTGTCAAATCATACATATTTGGAGTGTCTGAGACCGTCTGAGACTCACAATACAACCCACACCCATTTTTGTTTTTTTAAACAGGTACAGAGGGTCTTTAGGGCGAGATACCAGGTCAGCAGTAAATGTCACATAGAAGTGGTGAACATCATCTGAAAGCTGGGAACCAAATTATTTTAAGATGCTGCTCAGTACTGTGTGTCAAGTTGTTCTAGTCATAACTTAAAAACAAAGACTAATTAATTAGTAAATTAAAATGAATTGTAAATGTGTATAAGAGTTTAGAACCTATGATCAAAGTATATGATGTCACCCCCATGCTCTATTATGTCTCATAATTTGTTGCCACAATTTTTGTGTTGATACCATTCCTTACACAGATTTAGTGCTAAATTTAAGCATATTTTACTTTACTTATCAAAATGATAATCAATCCCTCCAAAATACCACATTAAGACACTGAGACCTTGAAGAACACCATAGAATAAGACATGTGATGTGGTATGAAAAACTTTTGACATGTTTTCCAGAATTGCATTTTTTGGCAATTGGATGATGAGCAATTCTGTTGTGTACACAGTTCACAAACCCCCTTATTTTCAGTCAAACTAGGAAGGAAGAAATCCTCTGAATGCTCTAGGTCTCTAGTTTGTGGCTGTAAAGTTTCATGAGGCTGTGATTATCCTAGAGGTCACCATAGGTCATTTTATACACTGAGCTCAAGTTTCAAAAAATAGTCTTACTACAATAAAATGGTTACTACGAGGACTAACATCATCACACATGAATACAGTTTGGGCTCACTGGATCCATAAGAGTCTTAGTTTTACAGTGATACTCAAATTATGTAATTCAAGACTGTTTAGGGACCCCAGTATGCAGAAATATTCAAATACACCATTTTTAGAATAGGCAAAAAAACAACACATTTATAACACATTTATACCTCATGAAAAAAAAAAATGCATGTTTTTTGCCCCAAGCTGCATGTGATTATCATAAAGTGGTCATGTCTCTAAAGGGGAGATTCATGGGTACGCATAGAACCCATTTTCATTCACATACAGTATCTTGAGGTCAAGGGACCCCTTTGGGTTCCTCAGGTTCTCTAGCTTCTTGTGATATCTGTGTTTTCACTTCAGCCCAATAACTGAATGTACTAGAGAAAAGTAGGTTGGAATCGCCCCCGGCCCCGCGGGTCTCTTACTAAAGCAGAAGCCAAAAAGAAATAATTCATTAAAGAGTACCAAGACACAGAGTTACTGTATTGTGTGATTGCTTGTTCCCGTCTGATCAGCTTTAGTTGATCAGTAGTAGCCAGTAGTTGAAATAACACTATGTTTCATGAGCATGTTTTTTGCACAGTCACCGTTACTAGCAATGACAAGTCCAAAGATCAGAATACCTGGAATTTACCCTGTGGTTGTGTAACTTGTGGGAGCAGCTGTGACCTGACATGACACTGTCAGGTGTAACTGTCATTGTCAATGAAGTAACAACTTACCCTCAGATGTTTTATACACTGATACTTGCGTATTTCAACCATTTTAGAGTGAACATATAGACATAATTGTTATCTGGGCTGGCTACATTTTAAATCGCATTAATGTCTGAATATCAATGCTATTATATGTTCTAAGTAACTGGGTGGATTTTACTTTTAAAACATTTTATATGAATGACCTTCTCCACTGCCAGATTTAACACTGGTACTTTAAATAATTCATAGTTGCTTTTGAGTTTTAGGACCTGTGCCGTCACCTTGAGAATTTATTACCCAGACACAAAGCTTATAGAAAAGTTTATTTAAAATAACTTTTATTCCCCAACAATAGTTCCAGGGAATGCAAAGCAGAACTGTAAAAGATGTTTAATAATCAAGCTCATAGATAGCTGCTGCATGAGTTCAGTAAAAAAAGACAGATTCTGGTTTTATGTAGAAATGTAAGCTTGTGTAGAAGAGGTCTACTGGTCCAGGACTCTCTAAAGGAGGAGAACTGTGCTAAGCACCCTGTACGCCATGGAGAAGGTGACCAGCATGCCCACTAAGTAGCACAGAGCCCTGCTGGGCTGAGGCAGAGCACCCACGTAGGAGATGGTGTGGCAGATCCGAGAGCCCGCAAAGACACGGAAGTGAAGTAGAGCAGCTGACCGCTCTGGACCAGTCAGAGCATAGAGCAGGCCAATCACCACAAATGGAACAATGTTCTCAAGGTCATTCTGGTGACACCTGCAGAGCAAACACACATAACATCTATCTATCAGTATCCAATGCTGTCTCTGGCAAAATTATTGCCCATACAAACTGCATTTTCAGTTACGATTTGAAAGAAACATATTTTCCCCCAGATTACAGTTGCAGTTTTAAACATGGTTAATGTTGTAAATTGAAACAAAACAAACAAAAATGTAACAACACCACTTGGTAAGCTTCAGTAAGAGATCATGTTTTTGGCTTAAAATGTTTGTTACATTATTTGAATTACAGACAAAATAAAAAATAAGGCAACATTGACTTCTGGTTTCACAAAGGACACTAACAGTGGTCTCCCGGGTGAGGGTCCTGAGTTTGTTTGACCTTGACCTCCTCTATGTGGTCTTCTGCGGAATCTGATTAGAAATATACAGTAGTTGTGACACATCAAAAACCGGGAGACCAGGCTGCAGTATCTATTAACATGTTACAACTTGTTGTCCATGCATTAGATAGTTTACAACACATTGTTCATAGAAAGTTTTTAAACTGACAATCCATATTCTGATAAGGATTTATTACAGTGATTATCCAATGCAATAATAATGATATCGTTCCAGTGTGCATATGTATCATCCATATGTAGACAAAGGCAAACACTGTGACCTTGTTACCCATTAGATATGGTTGTAGCAACTGACCTGATGAACATAAGCAGCTAAGCAGCTAATCATATATCAACTGTGTTCTTTCTTTGGGGGACACTCTTCCTTCTGACTTCTATGTGAAGGCATGTCTCTACAATATATTTTTAATATTCAATCCATCAAGTTTCTAAACCGGCTCATCCAGTATTTCTTTGAGGTGTTCTGAAGCCAAGCACACACTGAGGCACTGTGTCACACCCATTATTGTATGATTTTTATTATTAGTAAATATTAATTACTATTTGTTCTTTTATTATATTACATTATTATTTAGCTTCTTATGATGAACTAAACCAGCATTTCTCAGTCTTTTCTAGAATGTGACCCTGTCTTAAGGTCCAAAATGTAAATTGCATATTCATGTATCTAATTATTGGCTCTGTGTATTGTATTTCCTGGTGAAATACCAGTGTATAAATCATCACTTCGGTAGTAAAGGATTCTCACCTTCGAACTCGCTCTACATCAGGATGGATTCTCAGCAGCTTCTTCCTCTCCTCTGCAGGTTTTAAAGCCAGGTCTTCCTCATTTGCGAAAGCCTAAATGAGAGATAATGCATGCACTGACTCAAAGCGTCATGTTAACCCTTACCAGAAGTTAGGTTGAAACATTCCAAATTTTGTCAAAATGCAAATACATGAGAGGAATATGCAAAAACTGTCCAGTAAAACATCATAATTTAGTCTAATTAAAGCTTCCTTTTGAAGCTGATGCCTTTCCAAAATGCTTTTTTGTTTCTGTCCATTTACAGCCTGGGTTGAGCCTCGGTTAGGCTGTGTACATGACTTTTCCAACCCGTTATCACTTTCAACTCAAAAATCCCAACACTTGGTCAGTGGCCCTCTGCATCTGATACCAATGCACCAAGGCACCCCTTAGCGTCTGTATGAGATGACCGGGCTTTCAACCAACTCAAATGTAAACCCATGCATGTCATTATCAGACAACAGGGGTGGTTGGACAGGTCAAACAAACACAGGACTTGTTCATTCAACTAACACCAGTTACATCCCAAACATAATGATTTTATGTAACAAAGAAAAAAAAAAAGCAACTTATCTGAACCCAAATCACGATCATACCTCAGTCTTTTCCTAAACCTAACCTAGTGGTGGTACTTAGTGTAAGTAAACCTAAAAAGTAAGTAAACTTATGTTGAAAGTTTATTTTGAAAAGACACTGTAATCATGTAACGAGCAGAAAGTGTGAACATGGACCTTTATTTTGAAAAGACACTATGCACCAATCGAGCAGAAACTGACAATATAGGCGCTAGGTGGCTACCCAGGGCATCATAGTTTGTTAGTACATAGTCATAGTCCTTTCTTGCACAACAAAGAGCAGGATGAAAACCATCTTTGAAGTAAGGAGGCTAAGCTAGGCTAAGCACATCCTGGGACCTTATATACCCTGTACATTAAATCATGAAAATTGATGTGAAAAAGATGTATCTTATTTTTAAAAGATGTAGAACAGTTTTATTGTTGTTACCAACCCCTCTGCTCATACGGTAGTATGAAGTCATGGGCCCCATCAGCATCATCTTCAGAACAACAATAGCTGCATAGGTGGTGAAAGCCATGAATACATCATCTTCCATCAGTCCTGCCATCTCTGTTGGTTTACAGCTGAGTCACAACAAGGAAGAGATCAGATTCAATTTAATCTGTTTCAGTAAGAAATAAACTAAACAAAACAACATAAAAATTTCTTTTTTACCATTTCTGCAGCCAAAAAATGTAGTATTGTATTAGTATTATTCTAGAAATGTGATCAGAGTGCACTTGTGCTCTATACCTGTAAAGTGGAGAATGCAAGACTGTAAGATCTGATACTGAATCAAGTGACTAAACAGACTGAACACTGGACAAACAAGTTCCAGTTTGTGCCTGTGGGTTTCAAAGCAAGTCTTGTCTAAACGCAGCACTCTGAAGAACCCAACATTTTTTAAATGATTATTATTATACACAGTATATACAGATATATATTGTCAAAAATATACAGTATCATTTACAGTTTTACAGCTCAACTTACGTCCTGTAGTCACGCTGCTGAAGTGGAGCGAGTCTGTCCCTGTTGCATTACAAACAAGCTAACCCTTTACCCAGAAACTCAGGAGGCGTGACAACTACAACTGTAGCCCGAAACACAACTTCCTGTATGTGGATGTGTTCCTGTGTTTCTATACTTATGAGGACAACATGCATTCATACCATTAAAAACATTAAAAGTTGTTTTAAATGCACAAAAAATGACTTGCATTTAAAGTAAAAGTACATTAGAACTGAAACTTGACAGACAGTGTTTTTATTGATCTTTAATGTGTTATCTCACATGTTTCAATTCACTGTACAGATAAACTGACTGGCCACCATGTGGAGCTTACACAGATGGAGCCTTTGTCCGACCATGTCCTCAGTGTTGACAGAAATAGAGAAAGGCAGAATTGCTTTATATTTGCCTGCTATATTAGTAAATGGAAAGTAATAAAAACTAATATAGAGATGGCTGAAGATCAGACCATGGAACTACTCCAGCGTAGCCCACCAAAATGTTTGACCTGCCAGAAATCCATCAGATCATTAAAGAGCCAATCTGATGATTAGTCAGGCTTCCAGACCATAAACTCAAAATCAAATGGCAGCTGATCTGGCAGAAATTTGCCCTGATTCTAAAATTTGCCAGGGATGACCAGTTTGTGGCTACACTACCCTGTCTGTCATCAGGGTGAGTGTTAAGATTTAGGTTGGTTTTGGGTTAGAAACTTTAGATTTGCAACTCAACTTTGTCTTTAACACTAATGACTCATGAACTTTGGCCTTTTGTCTTGGAATGACTTGTTATTTTCTTACAGCTCAAAGTTTAAAAATTACATCATAAAGAAGTGGGCAACCTAACTTCCGGGGTGCAGTGCGACTGCTGACCCAGTACTTCACATTGATGGTTTGCTTGTGTTTGTTTGATTTGTTTTAATCTTGTCTAGCTTGTCAATGTGTCTAATCCCTTGAGAGTAATGCAGCAATCAGTTTCTGAATATGGAACTTCACAATGTTTGGACTGCGATTTACATCGTGCATACTACTTTCAGTGAGTGGTGTCTCAATCAGTGGACATGATGCTGTTGTACTTACCTACGCCAGGGATCAGCTGTTGATGCTTAAAGTTCAAACTGGAATAAAACTTCCAGCTCAACACCACATTCCCATGGACTATACAGAGATCTAGAGACACAAATGGAGGAGGAAAACATCGAGAACAACAAAGGTTCCAGATGGGGTGTACGCGAGAGACTTAGAAGATGAACTGACAGAGACTATAATTAAATACATGAAATTTTGTGAGGCCAATTTCACATCCAAAACTATTAGAGTGTACCCTAATAAAACAGAGACTTCTGCAGAAATGTCACACTGTATTGAGGAGAGGAGAAATGGCTTTATTAATGGGGATCTTGACCAGGACTGAGACTTGTTGTCTGGACAAAGTCTTAATTTGGAAAAAACAAAATGAACAAAGGATGGAAAAGGAACATATAATTTGTTTTGGGATCCCTCTGTTGTCATGTGGTCGCTCATGCATTAAGCCATTTATAGGCCCTTGATTATATCAGCAGTGTTTTTTTTCCCATTATGACTTGACACTACATCCTTTTCATATTTTTGTGGTTTGCATTTTAAAAAATGAGCTTAAATATAATTTAGACATCAATACATTTAAGTGAAAGACCATCCCCAGTAGAAAGCACCAGACCTTCATTCAACTCTTGCTAGACTGATTGCAGATGTGGGTTTATACCCTCATCTCAGTGGAGACTGAGATGCTGTAACACTAAAAAAAATGTTCACTGCTCAGTTTTAAATTAGGAGCACATTTAGCAAGAATCAGGGCGCGTACTTTTACAGGCATGCTATATGAGGTATGTGTCAGTTTACTCAATGTATACTCCTCTCAGGAGTTCAGATAACATGGTGGAGAGTCGAACATATTCAAATAATTACAATAATAATCCGTACAGTCATAGTCCAGTAAAGAAAATAATCAAATTTTGTTTTTCAAACCAAAATGTCTCTTGCCAACACTTGTCGTTGGACACTCAGTGTCAGTGTCGGCTCAGTTTTTACATGAAACTAGTCCAGTTTCCTTTAAATGTGTTGATTTGGCACTTTTGTCTAACGTGATGTACAAATGAGGTACAATCCAAGCCATCCAAGTTTAATACATCATTGGTCTGGGAGACATAGCTACCCCCAGTTAGCAGTTAGCTCAAATTCAGCCAGTGCACTTTATAAGTTTATTATTTTTGTTGAGATGAGTAAGTTGGGAAAAACATCAGGAAATACATTCATACTCACAAAAAAGAAATTGCCCCCAAATCCCACCCCCCACCCCCCACAATAGATACCAGTACTGTCATGAAAGCAGCCAGCCTCTCTCCTGTCTCTTCTTCATCCTTCCATCAAAGCTCAGTGAACTCCTGTCTCCAGACTGTGGCTAGATTTCAGCTGCGTAAAGTCAAGATCACTTTTGTCTCAAATATTTGTCATTTCCCTTTAATCAAGCATGTGAGTGTCAGTGTGTTTTGAGAGCCAGATACTCGAAACACTCAGTCTGAGATTAAACAAAGAGCCATATCTTACTAGCATGAGGTGCTTTGAAAAATGTGTAAAACACCTGATAAAGAGACCAAGCTTGTTATTGCTCCCCATTCACCAGCCCCTCTCCTTGTCACATCCCAGTAAGCCCAGTGCAGTCATTCTGCTGGGAGGGTATACCAGTTTGGGAGGGGAATCAGTCTCTTATATGGAGTTGTGAGTGAGCAGCGTCTGCCTAAGAACAACAGAATGTTGATAATACGTCTATTTGGCCCAAGGCATGTTATCTATGATTTGACATGCTGATATATGTGGAGGCATGATGCTAATGACAGGTGACACGCTCTCAGATGATGTTAGTTTTCTCAGTTCGTCTCGCTTCTCCTCTGCTCTGCAAAGGATCGTCTGTACAGGAGTTGCTTCAGCTGCGTTTTTCAGGTGTCTGACAGAACAGATCCTGTTTTAATCAAACAGCTGTCTACACAGGCTTGTGTTTCTCTCACCCTACAGTATACATGCAGAACCGCGACCCAACGCTTCAAGTCTATTTTCCTTTTGTGTGTTGGGTCCTGCCAAAATGTAGGTGTCCTACACTTAATACTGTGCCTGAATGCATTCTGTGTTGACAGAGGCAGCAGACAACTATCAGAAGAAAAAAAGAGAAACATAAATACAAGTATAAAGGAGCTTAAAACCTTATTATCCACATTTATATTTTTATATGCATATTGTTTCTTACATGACTCAACTTACAACAAATAGCAAATGTATTTAGAAGAATATTTATTATTGTTATTCATTATTATTAATAATAATAATGTAGTTGTTGTTGTTGTAATATCATTATTATATACTTATTATGCATCGTTGTATGCATGTTTCCACAAACCTTATGCTTGACAATGCCTGTCTGCAAAGTATGCATTTATAGGAGCCAGCAGTGGAGGTGTCAGCTGAAGAGGTGTAAAGATTTCTATCAGTACCATTTAATTTCTCTGCAGTAACCAGTTTACTATTTGAAATTGATTAGTTTTCTTGTCAGGAGCTGCCAGTAATCAATACATTATGATCACATAGCATGTCAATGGATGGAAACAAAATCTGATTTTTTTCTCCCTGCTTTACTCCCACTGTGCTGCAGGATTCCAATCTGAGCCCCACCCAAATGAAATGGCAGCTAAGCGCCTTAGATGGATCTTAAATATTAGCAGCCAGGCGTCATCCTTTGTGCAGCAGATTCCCAAGAAAAATAATGTCCTGTGATTTCCCACAAGGAGTGGTAATGGCAAAAAGCTGCATTGATTCCTCACCAGCCCTGCCAGTAATTGGGATGCTGGCTGCGATATGCTGCCATTGATTTCTTATGGTAGCCAGGTTATGCTACTGGTGTAGGACAACAATGACTAAATAACAGCCTGGCCAATGATCTTAATGCCACAAGCCAAGCACAGCTATTGATTTCATTACAGAATGCCTCCTAGGTTCTCAGCACATACATTTTTTTATTGATCAGCAGCAATGTCCACATTACTTTCAGCACTGTCACACGCAGCCAATCAATGACAGCAGAATGCTGAGTGCATGGAATTGCATAGGTACAGTGGGGTGCAATGAATTTGGCAGCATATAATCAGGGTTTGGAAGGTGACCCCGACTGACAGAATTGATAAGTGTGAACATTTTCACTGCAACCTGTAGAATAAACCACAGATGTGGTGTGATTAACTTGTCCAGTTGGGTTTCATTTGACCCTATTCACAACTCTGTGGCCCAAGGGCAGCAAGAAAATAAGAAATCAGACCAGCACCCAGGAAGGCGAAACTGCTCAGATAAGACTGTATTGATGATACTATATGCTGGGAAGAACAGTGTTCCCCGCTCCTATAATTAATAATTTATTAATTAAAAAAAAATATATTTTTTTAACCCCCCCCCCATTCCCGGAGGGGGGTGTAGGGCGTCCCCCCTCTTTCTTTCCTTTCCCCCCCCCCCCCCCCCCCTTTCCCCCCCCCCCTTTCCTCGGGGCCCCCCCGGAGGGGTTCACGAAGGGGAGAGCTGAGAGCGGGGGGGCGCCCACACGGGGCCCCGCCGCCGCGCCCCCCCCCCCCCCCACCGAACCCCGGAGACAACGCGGGCCCGGGCCCGCCAGCCCCAGGGCCGCCCCCACCCCCCCCCCCCGGGCCCCCCACGCGACACGGCCCCCCGCCCCCCCCGCCCCCGCGGGCGGCCCCCCCCCCGGAACCGCCCCCCCGGCCGGGCGCGCCCCCCCCCCCCCCCCCCGCCCCCCCAGCCGGCCCCTCCCCCCGCGCCCCCCGGCCGCGCCCCCCCGCCCCGGCCCCAACCCGCACCCACCCCCCGCCCCGCGCCGTCCCCCTTGTTCAGCCTTAACCACAATATAGAGAAATCATATCAACTGGATCAGACAGGCAGCAAAGTAACGGTTCAAGCCACAATACCAGTAATTGGTTGATTTTTGGGGTTGAATTGGAACATGGTGACAAAGTCAGAACCAGCCACTTTTAATGAGCTCTAAATGGGGAATACAGAGGGAGGGGTTAGTTTGTGGCTCGAGATGTTAAAACAAACATATCTCATAAACTTCCAAACAAAATTAGATCAACTCCTTGTATCAGGTATAGATTAGGTATCTACAACTGTGCTTCGGACGAAGCCCCGCCGCGCCAGCCGACACGGGGGACCAACCACCAGGGGGGGATTTAGTAGTACTTTTTTCATACTGGTAGGCAAATAAAACATGACATCACTGATACATAGGTAGCCCTGAAACATGTCTGGTAGATATATGAAAGGGGAGGGGGAAGGGGGGAAAATCAAGGGAGGGATAGTGATATGGGGGGGGTAGGAGAGGAAGAAAAAAGGGGGGGGAGGAAAGGAACCAAAGAAGGAGAGGTTAGAATGAAAAAAAACAGGAAGTGCGCCAAAATAAAAGCATCAACCAACAAAATAAATTACACAGGTGTAAACAATGAATACAGTATTCTAAATGCCACAAACACTCTACAGTGACTCTTTGAATATCACAGTTTGGGTCTCTTTAGAACCAACTCACTAAATGATTTCATGCCATTCATGAAGTCAGGAAGTCAGCCAGCTCTGCCATAGAAGAAAGGAAGCCTGGAAAAATTTCATTGGACTTAAGTGTAGTGTGCAGGGGTGAATTTACAGAGAATGGATTGTGGCCAGAACACACCCAGAACGTGCTGTGTGTGTGTGTGTGTGTGTGTGTGTGTGTGTGTGTGTGTGTGTGTGTGTGTGTGTGTTATATATATATATATATATATATATATATATATATATATATAAAACATCATAACATTTAACATTAGGTCTGCATGGGCACCCTGACCAGTCTGTGGCTACGCTGCCCCTGGGCCCTCCATGACCCTGTTGCTGATTCACTGGTTTTCCTTCCTTGGACCTCCTTTGGTAGGTCCTCACCACTGCAGACCAGGAACATCCCACAAGAGCTGCAGTTTTGGAGATGTTCTGACCCAGTCGTCTAGCCATCACAGTTTGCAAACATTTTTTTGCAACCGAAAACTGCTTTTGAAACTGCAAACCTTTGTGAAATCATCTTTATGCACTCACACGAAAAAAAATTAATAAATTATTATAAGAAAACTGTGCAAATCTTTTCATTTACTGACAAACATTTTAATTCATTGTTCAGAAAGTTTTTTACGCATTTAACATTTTAATGTATTCATACAAAATGTTTCACACATTCAGATATGGTGACACACAGCTACAGTAATGACCCTATTTTGATTCAATAGAGTAACCTTTGAATTAGGGACTAATCTGTTGAGTCTAACATGTGCACACACGCTCCCTCAACATGAACCTTGTCATACAGTGATTTAGTGTATTTGTAATGGTTTTCCCTGGTGGGGGTAGCCTGCCCTGGTGCTCAGGGTGCTGAGCCTGGCTGCCTTACAGACCTTTCCCTTCCAAATGGCTCTTAATGAAGAAGCTCATTAAGGATCAGTGGTTGCTCTACAGACTTAATGAGGGCCACACAGCTGCTCATTAGGCTCAGGCCTTTAGGCTTTGTCTTTTCACCAACCACTGATAGCAGCTCAGCACCTTCTTTACATCCACTTTTTCAGAAAGCTATTCTGTTGAGGTAGATGACCAAGCATGTTAGCACATCTGGCACCATTTAGAATCCTTGTCACTGGTTGTTAAAGGTTCAAACATGTTTGAAACAAGACTATACTGTCGGTCAGACCTAAATCCCCCTAGAGGCTCCAAAGTTCACTACACTCCTAATAAAAGCGTTGGAACATGAAACTACATTTATATACTACTAATTTTCAGCATCAAATTCATTTAGAGAGTAACATAATGCCAACATGCTTCTTTGTTTCTTATGAATATAGTATGAGAACACTTTTTGTTTGTCTGCAAAGTCCCAAGGTGTCCATATGAATTAATCAACATTGGCAGCTTACTGGCTCTTGACACTCCAGTTTTATTTTTACTTTAATTCCAACCTTTTTTAGACTTGAAAGTTTTTAATCCAATGTGACATCTGACTTCTTATGGCAAGCTAAATGGACAAGCAGCCAAAAGTTGTGGATGTTTTTTTCCTGAGATTTGGTGGATTCCTTGAACCTTTATTAATCCACAAATTTTTACACTCTGTTGTTAATTTTCACACAGTACATGCAGACCTGAAATACATACATGCACAAACAGGACCTATATACATGCATTAATGGAGAGATGTCAGAGTGAGGGGGCTGCTCCTGACAAGCGCCCTGAGCAGTTGGGGGGTTTGGTGCCTTGCTCAGGGGCACCTCGGCAGTGCCCAAGAGGTAAACTGGCATTTCTCCAGCTACCAGTTCACACTCAGTTCTTGGTCCATGTCGGGACTTGAACAGGTGACCCTCCGATTTCCAAGCCAACTCCCTACAGATTGAGCTACTGCCACCCCCACTCTATTTTGGCCTACTCTTTCTGCATACCTTAGCCTAATGTGTGTCTGTTGCCTACCATACATGGATGTCAAAGTCCTGCACTTTGTACTCATTTTGCTGTGACCAGCTCTCATGTGGGGAATAAGAATGTTACATTTAATATAATTCCTATCTTGATAATCTCCAATATGGAGCCAATCCCAGCTGACACCAGGTGACGGCGGGGTACACCCTGGACAGGTCACCAGACTATCCCAGGGCTGACACATAGAGACAGACAACCATTCACACTCACATTCACACCTACCTTTTAGAGTCAACTATGAAATTAACCTGTATGTCTTTAGACTGTGGGAGGAAACCAGAGAACCAGGAGAAAACTCATGCTGACACAGGGAGAACATCTAAACTCAACACAGAAGGACCCCAAGCCAGGTCTGAACCTGCAACCCTCTTGCTGTAAGGTGGCAGTAATATTATATAATAATGTACAGTATTACATTTCTGCCAGTAGATCCCCCTAAATGTGACACACTGTTCCTTTATGTGATTGTGTTTCAGTGCTGATTAGCTGTCAGCATGTACAATACTGCAGCAGGCAAAGGCTAATGCTACTGTATGGCATTCACACTGAATGATCCTTTCATGTAAAGGCCTCCTTACTTATGACATAATGTACTGATGACACACAGTTGTTCTGCAGATGCCCCTTTTCCAAGCAGGTTGGAGCAGGTTATCTGATCTATGTTTAGGCAACTCAACGCACACCTTGATCTTGATTCCCACAACTAAGAAAACTGGAAGTAACTAGAAGTAGGTCACTTCACTTGCAACATTTTCTTATTTAGCAGGTGTTACAGGCTGAAAGAAGAAATGTAGCTGTTTTAAGATGTTTTACAGTGCAAAAATGATGTATTTACTGTGAAAATTACCATGTCAAGCAAACATCCCACACTCACGTTTAACGATACTATAACGAATATGTGATTCGTTGATGAAACACACAAGAATTCTGGTTTGACAATGATTTTCACTGGACTATGGCTGTGTTTCCTTAGTTGGTCTTTGTTTAATACTGTCTTTGCAGTCAAGAAGAAGTTGATGGCTTTACACACTAGGGGCATGACAAATAAACAACATGAAAATGAGAAATCCTCCCCTGAGAATTAAATTCAAAATAAATTTATTGTGAAATGTAAGAATGGCAGGAGTGGATCTGGTCTGTGCTACCTTTGTCAAGGTTGAAAGGAGTTATTAAGTTTGCCATCTTGGTTCAAACTAAGGAGCCTCCATGTTGTTGTTTCATAAATATACAGTAGGTGCTACTCAACCTGCTCTGTACTACATGATTGGTTGATACCTGTATTTACACTTTATTTTTTGTTGTTTTATAATAAACACAAAACAAACAGGTCTGTGGTTCCTTGGAGGTCCTGAATATCCTTGAAGTCTGAGGAGTTCCTCTTAGTATTCATGGGAGAAGGAAGCAAAGATTTTCTCACTTCTCATTTCTGATCACTTCAGGTTCAAATAAGATTTCCAATTCTTCCAGTAGTTTTCACCTTTTTTGGTTGGCGTGTCTGAGAGAAAAAGTCAATTGCCCCATACTGTAAATTTCCAGAACTATTTCTTTCCATTTAAGGACTGTTGCTGATTCCTTATTCAAACATTTCCTGGTTATGGCATTTCTACTAGCAGCAGTTATTGAATATATTTATTGAATAAATATTTGTCCTGCTTTTTCAGCACAATTGGCACTTTTCCCAAATATATAACTCTGAAATTAAAATCAAGCTCTGAGCTCATTATTGATCTGATCGTGGTGGCAACATCTGCCCAATAGGAAGGAATATCAGGGCATTCCCAAAAGATGCTACCACACAATCCCCACACTGACCCTGCTCAGGTTTGTTGCTCTGTGACTCTTTGATTTTTAGAGTAAAAAAAAACTAAAAAATGTTTTTCCATGTAAATTTCATCCATAGATTTGAGCATGAGGTGATGCATTGTGTCCTAAATATGTTTAGGCCCCGGCCTCCCCCCCCCCCCCCCCCCCCCCCCCCCCCCCTTTTTATTTCCCCCCCGAAGTGTCTTCTCTCTTCTTCTTTTACCAGTCATTTGCAGTTAACTCGATGTTAGCATCTTGCTCCCATATCAATTTGACATCCATCATGGAAAGGATGCCTTTATTTAAAGCTCAGAAGAACCAACCTTGTTCTGAAAACAGTATTTTGCCTTTTTGGCATAATATTCACATTCTGTGTGAAAATATTCCTGACAAATACAGTTTGAAAAAATCTACTGATGTTCAAATTAACGTCACAAAAAACGCTTCAGTGTGTAAAACCAGAAGAGAAGATTGTCAGTGACCTCCAATCATCCCTTCACCATCAGCTTTAAATTCCTTCAAATAGAAAGTGAGCTAACAGTAATGTAGATATCTGATATCAGGGTAACCCAGTTTCTTTCACAAACAGAGATAATTGCAGATGGCGTGCCATGCTGAGCGGTTAGGGTGTGTTCACTCGGCAGCCACTTTCCTTTCTTTGCCAGTGTTTGGCAGAATAAAAGCAATGCACTCTGGGTGATCAGGCCAGGCAAGATCCTGCATAGCGGGAGGGGCGGCTGCACCTCATTAGGGCGCTATTTTAACAAAGCACTTTCTCTCTGTGCTGCAGAGAGGCATGTAGCCACATCCCATGCTTTCCCTCTCAGCCCTCACAAAGGGATATAAATCTCCTTTGAGCAGGATAATTACCAAGATAATTTTATCCATAATGATGCTTGTCAGTCAGGAGTGCTGATGAAATTAAAGAACTTCTTCTCTGTGAAATTTCTCCTCCAGATTTATCCCCAGATTTATGTGTCAGGGGAAGAAGAAAAAGAAAAGAGAAACTGAAAGTCTGAGAAACTTTTCCATCTATAATAGGCTGACTCCATAATTCCCTGCAGTGCGAACGCTGTGCACATTCCTCACCTGGCCTCAAGTCAAGCTCACATCAATATAAAACAAAGGTTGTAGACAAGCAAACGGTCATTGTTGTATTTACATTATTCACAAAGAAACCTGCTGTAGTGCTGTGGTGGAACATAATTTACTCATTGTGTGGCTTCTGTCATCAGACAACATCATTCAACTTGACACTTAATTTGCTGTTCACACACATGCTGGTAAATATGCAGACATGTGTGTTGTGGGCAGATCTTGGGAATCCAGGACAGGCTTTTTAACAAAACAGAGTACTTGATCATCGTGTACTGTCGGAGAGGAAGCTGGAGGAAGTCAGCCCTCACCCTCGCTGAAGAGAAACTGCACACCTTGATCTTGAATCTGAATTCTTCCGACTTGTCTTGGTGTTTTTTTTAAAAAAAGGGGCTACTTAAATTATTTCTGAGCTGCTGTTATGAGGCTCAGTGGCAAAGGTAAAGGCCTCCTGTGGATAAGAGGAGATAAAAGAGAAAAACAAAAGACATCACTGCCTGAATGTTATAATATTTAGCATAAGCAGTGCCAAACATTTCTTCAAGGAATACATGTCTTGTGCTTTCTTTTAAAAAATTAACGTGGAGGAATTGGGACCCTGTTACCCGTTGTATCACTCAACAAAGGCAACTGAACAATCGCTTATGTCAAAGTTTGACAATGACAGAATTAGAGCAGGGTTTTTCTCGGCTCCCTGTCCCCCACAGGGAACCTGGCTCACACAACTCACAAAAGAAGTTTACTTTCGTTGTCATTTGAAATTACGCTCATTTGCATTTTCTGGGAGAATGGGGCCACATGAAAAACAACGATGCCACCATGCGGGGCATGAAGAGATGCAACGCATCTTTGAAATGGAACCTTGGAGCACTTCAGTGGGATGAGCTGTCTGGTGATCACCCCTGCAGGGTTTTAAAGAATCTGTAATTCTGGAGAAGGAGAAACTTCTCCAGATGGATTCTAGAATTCTGCCATCCTCCACTTCTTCACTAACACTAGTGGGGCCATCGGATAATGTTCTCTCCATCCACCTCCAGCATTTACATGCAATTCTTGTTTCTCAGTATTTTGGGAAATACACTTTTTCTCTTTCCTTCTGAGAGTGAGATGAGTAGCTGGGTATCAATCCCATGCCTGTGTGTACAGAGTTAGAGTCAGGGTGTGGTTAGCCTAGCTTAGCATAAAGGCTGAAAGTTGGAGGAAACAGTCTGGCTTCGTTCAAAGTTCAAAAATACACATAGCAACACCTCTGAAGATGGTCTGTTTAATTTGTACACGAACAGAAGTTTAAAAACTCCAATTTGTGGTTTTAGATGTCTTGAGTTATGTGTCAGAACTATTTCTTGGCAAACCACCAGTCAGTACTGTGACGTATCTCACGATAAAACAGATTATATGAGCATTGTACAGTTACAAGAAAGGTAGAAATTATATGCATGTTTGATTGGGCTGCTAAAAACTGGATGTGCCTAGAGTTTAGCTCAATACGGGGTCAGGAGCGACACAGCAGAGGGCTGCTGGCTCCCCCAGCTGTTGTCAGATCAGGCAAAGGATGACGGAGACATGAAAGGGAAACTTTTCAACTGGCTGTGTGGTAACATTACTGCAGCACAGGCAGTACATACAGATGAATGGGCCTGGAGCCCTCCCACCCCCCGCCAACAAAACTCTGCTGGTTGTTTTGTGTCATCATCTGGTGGACATTCATGCAATGTACTGCTGCACTGCACTGACACCGAGTCATTGAATATCGGTTGTTTTCCTTGAGTGAATTCACCACAAGCCACATTGTTGTGGAAATGAAAACAGTGTTTTTGCTGACATCCAAAAACACATCTCTTCCTGTCTCTGTGTCAGCTACTTCGGTCAAAGAACATTGATTCAATCAACAAACAACTGGATAGCTGGTCACCCAAAGTCTCATTTGATTGGATGAATTTTTGTAAATGCCCCCAAGTTCAGGATGACTCATAAAACATTTGAAATGATTACAGGAAGAGAAAAGACATGATTTTGATGAGATACCTGATTCTGGATAAAATAAAGTATAACATTCAGTTATTCAGTTAGTGAGTACAGTTCAAAGTGTACTCACAGCAACACAGATCACAACCCAAAGTTATGTCAGCTGAATTTCACCCCACTATTAGAAGAAATCAACAAGCATCTAAACCAGTGATGAAGCCACCCTCTCTCATCAAGAAGAAAGTTTCACCACAAGTCAGTTACCTCTTCTCAGTGATTCCAATGAAAGCCACAGCCAACTTGTTCCAGTTACTGAACAGTATCATATCAAACTTCTATTAGAAAGATAAACTGGGGAGGAGGGGGGAGCCCCTAATTTCCATTTTGGCAAACGAATTACAGCGCTGTGTTAAATGGATTTACTCCAACCAAGCTCATAACTCTTGATTCAATTAGACCAATCAGAATGCAACAATAAAAAGTATTACATGTAGGAGCACATTGTGAAAATAACAGTATTGTGGATAACTCACATTAGACCTGTTGTGTATAGTTGTCAATGTGAAAAATCTGTGTGCAAAATTTTCCACATTCCTTCACCACATTTTTGCATCTTACTGGTGAGACCCAGCTCTAAAGTACAAGAAAGCAAAGACAAGAGAATAAGGAAGAGAAAAAAGAAAAAAAACAATAAACAAATCAAAACAAAATGAAACCAAACAAGATGAATAAATAAAATGGATAAAAAAGTGAGAATGAATTAGAAGTAGATAAATAAATAAATCCCTGTCCTGACCCATCTATCCTGACCCATCCTGGCTTTACTCCGACTCCTCTTCATGCTAAGGTGACCTCTTGGAACCTCTCTCCTCTTTCTCTTTCTGTCTTCACCACATATCCTCACACAAACAGCTCCCATACTGACACATACACCTACTATACTATGCATATAGTCTTAGGTATGACATTAAACTGGTTGTGGTTGTGTGAATGAGGTTACCCTGAGACACTACCTCCAAGTTGCCCTTGGGCAAGGCGTAGTACCTGATAGCCTTGGGTAGGTGGAGCTTATTAGCCTTGGTTGGCAATCCGCCTGCGTTGTGGCTATATCCACTCATGGGAAAGGCTTTGGGAATAAACCCTGAGGAAAATCGGGAGCCGGAGTTTCTAAGGCAGCTTGTCACTGTATACAACGTCACTCTGGCAGCACCTGCGATGCCACTGATACCAAACTGTAATGGCCCTGCCATCCCTTTGGATCCATCAGCATCATGGAGAGGGGGGATATGCTGCACAGCCAACAGCCTGTCCTCCATATCGCTCCGCCCAGGCTAACACAGACTATTGGCTATTGCCAAAGAAATTCCATCACACCAACACACAGAAACCCTCATATCAACACCATCAAGATGCCTCAACCAGACCTCATGGAGCAGTTTGCAGAGGTTTTTGAGAGAGAACTTGGCACCTCACCACTTGGGGAGACTGCCACTGAAAAGTGGTTTGGTTTGAGTCCAAGTCATCTGAAATGACTCCTGTCATTGAAGCAAAGCACACTGCCCTCTCAGAAAAGAAGCAGTCACCGAATGAGAAAAACTTGCAGACTCTCAGGGCTCTCAGGGCTGTAAGGAGCAAGGTCCAGCAGACTGTCAGGCATGGCACCAGTGAGTGCTGGACACAGCTCAGCGAAGACGCCCAGACAGCCACCCTGTCAGGCAACATCAGGGGCACTGCATGCCTACCAATTATGGAGGCGCTAGATGCAGAGCCACCCCTAGAGGAGCTCAGCAAAGTCATAGACAGCTTGGCCGCAGGAAAGGCACCAGGCAGTGACAGGATCCCCCTAAACCTGATAAAGCACTGCATGACCACCCTTCTGCCTCCACTGCATGAGGTTCTGTGTCAGTGCTGGTAGTAAGGAACTGTTCTACAGGATATGAGAGACACCAAGATCACCACCCTTTATAAGAACAAGGGCGAGAGAAGCGACTGTAATAACTAAGATAAGAAATTCCTTTATTTGTCCCACAGTGGAGAAATTTACAAACTACTACAGCAGTGTCTTTCTCCTTTCTCCTCAGCATCATTGGCAAAATCTATGCCTGTGTCATCTTGACTTGCTTGCAGAAGCCACACTGTGACCAGAGTCAGAATGGCTTCCAAGCCAAAAGGTCAATGGCAGACATGATCTTCTCTCTCTGCCATCTCCAGGAGAGCAGAGTGCCAAGAATAGCAGATGCCCCTGTTTGTTGCTTTCATCGACCTGACCAAGGCTTTTGACCTGGTCATTAGGGAAGGACTTTTCCAGATTCTCCCAAAGACAGAGTGCCCACCAAACCTGCAGAGCATGAATCCTTCCACAACAAGATGAAGGGGACAGTGCTTTACTCTATTCTGCTCTGTCTAATTCTTATTCATTTACTTATTTATCTTTTATTTCAATATATTACTTTATTACTGTGAGGGATTATCACCTGTGCTGTACCCTTTCTAGCATGGATCTCCTTTATCCTGTAGCCATTTAATTTTATTTTTGCCTATGGAATGTCTCACATAACATGTTAACTTGTTATGTACCAACCCATTCAAAATTGATAAAAACAATCAAATTATAAAAAAGAATGGGACAGTACAATTGAACAGTAGTTCTTCAGAGCCTTTAGGTATATACAGCAGTGCCAAGGAAGGCTACATCTTTGCTCCCACACTCTTTGGGCTCTTCTTCTCTCTGCTGCTGAAGCATGGCTTTGGTACCGTAACAGAGGGAGTCTACCTCCACATCAGATCAGAAGGCAAGCTTTTCAACCTCATCCATTTCAATGTGAAGACCAAAGTCCTTGTATCCCTCATCAGAGACATGCTGTTTGCTGATGACGCAGCTGTTGTGACCCACAATCAGCAGGAATTCCAGAAACTGATGCATCACTTTTTCCACTTCTGCAAAGATTGACCATTAGCTTGGCTCCACCAGTCAACTTGGCTCCACCAGTCAACATCCAACTATGAACTGGATGTTGTCCACCCATTCATCTACCTCAGGTTAATTATTAGCGACAACACTCGTCCGCCTCTCCAAACAAGTGTGGGAAAACACCAAGCTAGCAGTTAAGACCAGGATGGCAGTATACAATGCATGCATTCACCAGTCAGTACACTACTGCATGGCAGCAAGACATGGACAACCTATACCAGACAGGAAAGATGACTCAACTCCTTCCATCTGAGAAGCCTCCACCTGGCCAGTGCAAGTCCTGGGCATATCCTGGCAAGACAAAGCAAGCAACACCATGGTTCTGACTTGCACTGGCCAATAAGTACACTCAGCTCAGACAGCGCAGCCTGCACTGGCTAGGCAACTTCTGTCGCATTAAGGATGGTGGCATCCCTAAAGACCTCCTCTATGGAGAACTGACAGCTGGGAGCAGAACAACAGGCCACCCCCACCTGTGCTTCAAAGATGTCTGCAAGTGAGACATGAAGACCCTAGACATTGACACCAAGTCATGGAGTCTCTTGCTGCTGACTGCACAAGGTAGAGAAGCATGTTGCACCAAGCCCTTATGACAGGGGAGCAAAAACTGATGGACGCAGCAGCGGACAAGAGGTCCCGCAAAAAAGAACACACAGATGTAACCTCTGTGATCAAGACTGCCACTCTCACATAGGGCTTTTCAGTCACAAGAGATGTTGTCCCAGACAGTCAGACCAGTAGGATGCACCAACCATGGTCAAACCCTGACTCATGGAGGCCTATATAGTACAGTAAGGAAACTGAATACCAGCTCTTTCAATTTACTGCCTGTTAATTAAGTTTTTGTCTTGTCTTGTCTTTCTCTCTTTCACCTTGCCATGTCTAATGTGTGTCTCCCTATTGATCACTTATCTTGCATGTTAATGAACACCAAAAAAATTACATGCTGTACATTGTCAGCGAACATTTTGAAAAATTCTTTCAGTGACAACATATTGCAGTCTTGCAGTTAGTCATTCATTCATTAACAACATTTCCTTATTATAAGTTTTTTTTTTTCAAAGTGTAAGCAAGGCAGAATTACATAATCATAATCAACTTTATGAATGTCCAGAAGACAAGTTTGGAAAGTGCCGTAGTGTGGCATGCGATGAAGTGTAACACCGGGCTAAGGCAGGCAGAACAGGACTCAAAAGCACAACTCAGAGGACAGGCAGTTACAATCAACGCTGGAAGTTTATTACCAGAAAAAAGGTCGGTACATGTGAAGGCAGATAGACAAGCAGATAAATCCAAACCGGCAGGCAAAACTCAGGGTCGAAAAAACACGCAGAAAACTCGGTACACGGAAGTAGAAATTCACTGGGAAGAACGCTGGTAGGTTTGTCACGGAGGATCAAAACGAACTGGCACAGAAGGGCAGGGGAACACAGCTTAAATACCGTGAGGGGAGTGATTAACTATCAACAGGTGGACACGATCAGGGGCGGGGGAAGACGATCAGACGCAGGTGAGTGGAGACGAAAAGTGGGTCAGTGAAGTCATTCGTTCAGAGGGGCGGGAGCACGCAGGCAGAAAGTGAAGTGCACTGAAACGAGAGGGAGGGTTAGGATTTCACAATCAAACAGGAAGTGCTCCCAAAAAACATGAAAGACAAAGGAAACCCATCACCTATGTTTAGCGGACGTTACATGAAGTGTGTGATGAAAAGAAGGATTATTACATTTGGCAATGCATCCTCACAAAGTCTGACATGAACTGGACCTGAGACTACAGAGAGCCTTTATAATTATCACAGCCAGGCATAAGCCTGTGGGGAGATCATGCATTTGGTTGTGTGTGTGTGTGTGTCTGTCTGTCCACAGCTAATCTCTCATACTACTGGACCCATCAGCCTGATATTTTTGTGCTCATTTATGGCTGTATGTTCAAGGTTCTCTCATGGTTGCAGTCTTCCACAATTTTTAAAAACCCTATTTTATTGACTGTTTTATAGCCACACTGACAGGTAGGGCTGCAGGTCACCAACAACCACTTCAGTTGAAAGGCATTTCAACAATCAGCTAGGCTAAAAACAGGCCTTACCTGGTCTGAAAAAATAAATTCCTGTTTTTATCTTTGCTGTCAGAGTGAGATTCAACTCTTCTTTGTTTGGGAGGGGTGAGGGAGACACTCCTGGTGGAGATTTACACTCTACTGGATACACCTTTCTAGCTGTAAATATGTTGATTACTGCAGTTGAAGATTGTACTTTTTTAAATTGACATACATTCATGCTTCAAAGAAAAAAGTTTGTGTTCATACAGCCTGCAAAGGCTCTAAAATAGGACTGTTCTGATAAGGTTTACTCTACTGTCTAGGGTGTTAGGGTCCATCTTCATTTCTTTACACAGTACATTGTTATGTCCTAAAAATCACACCGCTGTGGCACAGCAGCAGAACTTTCCTTGGCACGGATAACCTTTGAAAAAAAGAACATTTTAAAGAAGGGAAATGAAAGAAAAATCAATGAGGGTGGATTTTTGTGTGAGCAGGCCAGTGTGAAAAATACAGCCGAGTATTTCACATGCTGCAGAGCCCAACGCTGACCTCCATAGCCGGCAGATCAATGGACAGTACGGAGGACACTGGGGTATTGATTGATTAATCAAAGTTAATGTTCTTTTGATCAGCACTGCCGCCCTATTAACCGGCGAAGCCAAAGTAAAGCAGCATGTTTTATTTACTGGTTCAGGTCCCTGTTGACTCCTGCTGCAGGCTTCAAACACACTGTGACAATTCTGTCATAGCTGTGATTGATAAAAAAAAAGTTTCCCTCACGGCAGCATGGATTGGTTTAATTGTAAGCAGTTTGCTTGTTGTTAATGAATCTCTGATAGAAATATTTTCTTTAATTTACTCCTCTGCATTGCCTCTTTTTATTATGTGATGTTTTCTGTTCTCCATACAGCTACAAAAACTATTCATTTGATAGAATTTTCATTTAACTTTTTTATTACTTTGTTGTTTCTATCTGGAGGTACATAGATAGATGCAGAATGATCTGACCTCATATAACACCACAGTACAGTACCAAAAAAAGCACTGTTTCAGGAAAAACACATCGCTGCTCTATGTATAGCTCTACAGAGGTAAGTGAGAAATTATTTTTAATTTTTATTTTTGTAATTTGCACATTCACACATTCCACATTTAGGATAGTGATGTGTGTAAAGACACACATCAGTATCCCAACGGCTCAAATACCGGCACTTGGTCAGCAACCCTATTCATCGGAAAGTGATGCATGGGTTAGCTCTCTTGTGTTACTTTTGGTGTGTCAATAAGTGCTCGTTACATGCCCAGAGTCAAAATGAACTTCTGTTTTCTAAGGAAGGTGATTGAACAAATTAACTGAACATTACTTTTAGTTCCACACAGGACTCAAACACCGGTCTCCTGGTTGAAAGTCTTGTGTTTGTTGGATTAGGGTTAGGGTTGTTGACCAACCCACCACCACTCCCACCTGCCCTCAGCAGGCTCTTGAGCTATTAATACCATGTCACTACTCCAATCGTCGCAACGCCATAGATAGGTTTACAATTGGAGTTAGTTGACATCTGGTTTGTCACATAATGTCACTAAAGGGTGCCTCCTATATGGAATCAGTATCAAAAGGTTTTGGTGAATTGTTGTGGCTCTCTAGGAACCCTTTTTGTATTCTTCTTCCTTTTTGAGAAATGAGTGTCAGTATCTTGAAATAAGACATAAGATAGATAGTTTTGTTGACAGGTGCCGAAGACTAATTTCCACTACAGGTCATGAAGTAGACAATAAATCCTATACATAATTGAAAGAAATTCTTGAAACAAATTGATTACTTACAAGTTGATTAGCGAGTTATGTTTTTGGACTTTTTTTTAGGGAAAAACTACTGGCCCAGTTATCATGAAACTTGGTGGAGAGAGGAAGCATGAAGAACCTGTTACATTTTGGAGCAGATTGGAATCACAGAGTGGGTACACAAATTATTTTTCACTTTTGTTAACATTGCAAGATTTAACATTTGGCCTTAGTAGAGGTCTGCTCTCCCCAAGTGCCCTTCTAGATTGCATTAGAACCAGGGAAATTTTAAGACTCAATAATACTTTCATTAATATTTCTCTGGATGAGTAAGAGACAGCTTTGTCAGTGCAACAAGGCCTCATTGAATCCTGGGCCATGGCTAAATAATAGAACCAGTTTAAGAGAGAAACAAGAGAGAGCTGCTGTATGTGCTGCTTAAGGCCAGTCCAGTCCTAATCAGCCTCCCAACTGTTTCTCCCAGCATGCACAGGGAGCCAGAGCAGGCTCCTGACCACAACAAGGCAATCAGCATCACACATTATGTGTTGCATGCTGTGGGGGGACCCCAGGCATCAAAGCATTTGATAACAAATTCAAGGTTTTTAATGTTTTCCAGAGTCTTTTTCTTTCTTTTTTATTGTGGTTTATAATGGAGGAATGTTCCTCTCTTCAACTCCCAGCTCTGTTTAGTTATGCCACTGTGCTGTATGAATGGAATGACAAGGTTCTCTGCTGAATCTGTGCAGTTCAGACCACCTCACTCTCCCGCTTTGCAAACACAACTTGTTTCATTTTTAATGATCTCCTCAAGTGCAGATATTCAGGTTTTCTTTTGCTTAAAGACCCCCACCCACCAACGCACACATACACACACACACACACACACACACACACAAAGACCTCAGTTTATTCTCACAAACTTGACGGGATGTTGAAAGCGCTGCTTATAATTTCTGAGGTGAACGCACCTCCATCTTTCTTCATTTAAGAGCCCCCCCCCCCCCCAACCCCCGCCCTTCAGTTTCTCCAATGTCAGCGCTCACTTCAAACGCCTCAGAGTGAGTTCTGAGGACTCCATTGAGATTTCCCATTGCAAACAATTATTCTGTCCATGGTTCTTTGACAGAGAATTCTTTAGATTTATATTACTAGGCCATGAATCAAATATCTCTCTGTCTCAGTGGTGCCTTGTGCTTCACAGTGGTTATGCTATTGACCCAAACCTTGAGCTGAATGTAGATTATTCTCTGTAGAGGGATCTAGGAACTGATTTAATTCAAAACAGCTCAGTCAGGAGTGAGATTTGGAGAGCAGATTTATGGGAAAAGCAGAGTTTAGATGTAGGCCTCTTCACATTCTAAGTTTTAGGTTGTTGAAGTTCAACTACTATGTAACTTCGAACTCACTATTTCTGGTCCAGCTCTCTTCCCCTCCTGAAATCCTACAACCTCTCTGGCCTGGGATATCCACCTGGGCTGGGGGGTCTTTCATGGTGCGTGGCTGTATCATCCAAAATAGATAAGAAAGCCTCTCTGTTGCCACAGGAAGGCGTTGTGAAGTCTCCCCAGCAGTGGTCCCAGCAAAGGCCCCACGCAAGCTAGCGATGAGAACAAGGGCTGGTGCTTTAAAAGAGGCTTCACTACAACATAGCACACCTCCCTCAGGTACCCACCCACACTGAGGAGACACAGACACAGCCATGTCCTGGAGGGGAAATGAATGTGAGTAAACATAGCTGAATAAATAAATGCATCAGCTTTCTTTATTCTGAATTTCAGATTATAGCTGCAGGACTCTCGGGTGAAGTTTGAAGCCAAACCAGGCCCACCTGAGATACATTGCTTTCTAGACAACTGCTGGTCAGGCAAGCAAGCTTGTAAATCCAAACAGATCTTACTGCTGTTTGTTTCTGTGTTAGTGCAGCAAAGCTTATACCAACATTATATCAAGTTGTTATGATCCAGTGCATCCCTGATTTTACAGCTGATCATTTTTCTAAGGATACTACTGTATATTGCTTTAAATATTTTGTGTTGTGCTGTGTTGTGTTGTGTTGTGTTGTGTTGTGCTGTGTTGTGTTGTGTTGTGTTGTGTTGTGTTGTGTTCATCCAGATGGTGGTTTCCATTCCTTTTTACACAATGAAAATAAGCTTACTTGTGTTCAGTGATCCATCGCAGTGAACATCATATCAGCTTTTACTGTTGTCAGAAATACATTACTGTTATTGTTCATTTTCATTGCTGATTTAAATGACGTGAAACTAGCCTGGAAGGTAAATCAGTGAGATGTGAGAAATGGCTGTATACAAGATTGGACTAAAACATGCAGAAACACTGCTCCTTTAATGGGCTATTAAAGAGAAAACAAGGGCTCAAACACTCATTATCAACAGCACTTAATTCATTAATTGATTAATAATTAAATACGTGATCACAAAAATAGGACATGATAAATTCAAGTTCTTCCTTCGGTTGTACTCAATTTATTGTGTCGGTCATTATCAGATAAAAGTTTGTTTACATGATGAGGTGAGTTTTTGGTTGTGTGTTTATGTGCGAAATCTAATATTATTATACAGAATATGAATATAATGTAATGAAACATAAAAATGTGTGCCTATGTGAATTTATTACATGTCAAATGCTGTTTAAAGGAACAATATGTAGGACTGACAGCTAGCGTGTAAAATTGGTAAAAAAAAAAAAAAAAAACAGTCAAAATTCAAAACACTAGAATTACGGCCGCATCTGTGGTATGACTCATAGCAGTCAGCGCACATTTTCACAATATGAGGGTTACCTTGTAGACACCACTGCATTAGCCTCTGGCTAGCAGCAATAGTGAATAGTAGTGAATCACTTTAGCGGCTGTGTGAATCACGTACTCGCTGCCTTCATAATCAGGTGCACACAGATCACAGAAAGATGTGCCAAAGCTTTTCAGGTCTTTGGAATCTAATGTTAATGTTATCTCTGTTGATCTAGTTGGTTAGCTTGTTTCCATGGCTGCAGAAGGCTGTTTGTATGCTGATTTGTTTTATATGTGTCAACGAGGTTTTGAAATGAGCAATAGATGGGATCACACCGACCTTCTGGACCATAATGGAAATTTCGAAGGAGAACATACTGGCTGTGGCATTGTTGTCAATGAAGCCAGTATTTTAATTTAGCATGTTTCCTTAATCTCTGATGACATATGATGGTTATTTTATGATTTATTACAGTAAATATATCATATATTTGTCCTTTAACATGCTATAAATATTGTGACTTATGTAAAATTTTCCCATGACATGCAATAAATATCAAACAAAATGTGTTTCACAAGAGATATCACTAGACCCTCCTCCCACAGTTGTCTGTGCAAGGAGCTTATTACGACCCATATACCGTATACAGTACGTTTATTGTTAGTCAGAGACCTCTAAAGGCCATAGAAGTTATAACAGGAGCAAAAGAGGAAGTGGTGATGTAGTATAAAGTGCGACAAAGTCAGCATAGAGAAGAGGTTGGAGTAGACGAATGGGTCAAACAAACACAGGACACTGTTCATGCCCTGTATGAAAGTAAAAGTCAACGTGACTTTATTTTAACTTACATACTTTACTTGTGCACAACTGTACTAAGTTGCACAACTAACACACTTATTTTAACCTACATCATGATCTTTTGCTGAAGTAGTTTTGCTCCAATTCACAACATTAGCCAGGGGTTAAAAACTATGACACTTCCAACATTCTCACACTACACATTTTGACTAAAATAGATGCTCATGATAGCAATCTATTTATCTATCTAAAGGTTACTTGCACTGTACATCTTCTTGTATTTTCTTTTGCTGCCATAATCCTTTTATTTCCCTGTTTATCTAATCTTATAACATACCACATGTACCTTTAAGTGGGTTTTTCACATTTGAAATGGTTCCATAAATAAATGTCATGAATGTACAGGTGCTTTTAGTAAGGTGTTCGTTGATAAGCCAGTCAAAAGAAAACTAATAAATCATTATTTATTTAAAAGATGAATCATTCCAACAACTGGGGAACAGCTGACAGGCATTAATCATATTTATTTTCTTTTTCCATTTTATACACTACATTCTAGACTGAGTGGACCATTACTATGGAGACAGTCTGTGTACAGTAGATATCAGATGCAAGTAAACCATGTCATTTTTCCATCATGCACAGATGTGTCTTAGAGATGGGCTGAATCAATGCTGATCAACTTCTATAATGAACATGGGCTGTGAAAACCGTGTGCCGGTGTTTGTGGAGACAGGTGAGCTTGGACTGTTTTGATCTTTCAAACATGTATTCCATCTCTTCTCTCACCACAAGGGAGCCTCCAACCAAGGTCAGTGCTCAAAGGCAGGGTGCACCATGGGAAATGAGCCTGAGCGAGTGTGTGCCAGCCTCCCGCTTTTGTGGGATCAGCACGGCATCAGAAGGATCGGACTGACACCAGTGAAGTCTCCCGGTATCACCTATCACTACCTGTTTCTGCCACAGAGGAAACCAAAGGCCTGCTCTAATTGTATCATTAATATCGCTGCAGTCTGAGAGCCAATTATTGTCTCTTTGAGTTTCACCTGCCCCAACCTTGAATCAGGCTCGGCTCTGATATTTGAGCACAGACTGGCTGTGTTAGTGATAGAGGAGCTTTTCAGTCATCTGTGATCAAAGCTATGTGGATGCTGAATACTGGCCTGAAGACGCAGCCAAGTTCAACACACAACAGCACAACATGCCTCAAATGGCGTCTAATAACGAAACAATGCGGTGCGATGTACAGTATATAATGATGTACATGTACACGCTGACCTTTGTCTGCAACCGTATGCTTAAATGCACCATGTTTTTCATAACACCACATCATGTTTAAAACTCACATCTTATCTTGGTTCACTTTATATTCCAGAATTTTGTTTCATTTTTAAATACAAATTAAAACTAGAAATGTGCACTCAGTGAGTGCAGACCTCTGGCAGGTGTGTCTGCAGCCGCAGCTGTAATGATTGATTTGAATGAATACAGATTTACCACAATTGACCCCATCTAGACCGCAAGCATTTCTGATACATTTTTCACTTGCACATCTCACGCAACAGGTGCTCTCTCTTTTTTTTGTTTTTGAAAGGGGAAGAGAGGGGATGACATGCAGCCACAGGTCAGATTCAAACCCACGGCCACTGTGGTAAGGACTCAGCCTTGGCTCATGCTGACTGTTTAAGGTGTCCTCTGAACAGAAACTGTCAGTCCTGCTGTGTGTTTATTTCTGGTAGCTGACAGACACAGTGATGCACAGTCATGCATGCACACACATGACCGAATACATAATCTCCTGGTGGAGATAATAATGAATGCCCTCCAATCAAGTATTTTTAGCCCGGCTTCCTAAGCTTTATTAAAAAATGGTGAAATGGCGTCTACAAATAAAATCATGTATGTATAAACCAGTACTGTATAAGCTGGGATCGGCTCCAGCCTCTACACGACCCCTAACAGGATAAGTGGCTGAAGATGGATGGATGGGTGGATATACTCTATATGTTTTTGGGTTTTTTTTTTCTAGTTCCATTTGACTAAATGTAAAATAGCACTTCATCCACTGGACATGAGAATGAATATCAGCCACACACACTGACATCATTCTTGCTGTGACAGCCAATAGCAGAGCTGTATCCTGGGATATTAATAAAAACATGTACATAGTGTATCTCATGCATGATAAGTCAGAGCTGTGACTCATAATGGATGGTCAGGCCGTTACTGACACTGTCCCCCACCAGGTCATTTTTTTCCTCCATCATAAACTACGAGTGGGGCACAGAAAGTGTTGTTTTTCACACCTGCTTCAGGCTAAAGAAACACTGATGAATTAAACAACAGGAAACCAATCAATCTGAGCGAGCCGATTTGTCAAGTGTGAGCAACTGGATCAGCCCTGGCTGCTGCTGGGTGTTTATCCAAACCTATGGGAACCTCTGAGAGAATGAAAGTGCCAACAGACCTGCACACTGTCAAATAACACACTGTCCAATTCCCATCAAAGACCCACCTCAGGTTGTCCAGTACAGCAGCTCTGAACCTGTGTGGAAGGTCAGGATATTCCTGTGTGGTCAAATATAACTACAACATTGTGTCAGCCGTGTCTCTATTAGATCTACTGTATGTGGCAGATGAATGTGAGCAATAAGTGTTGTGTTGGGTAAAAGCAAAATACATATCCAGACTCAATGGTAACATTTGTTTTGTAATTTAATTTGAGCAAATAATTCTGGTATTATTAGCTTTTTTTATTTTGACAAGGTTCTTTTTTTGCCATAATTAAAAGGATAGAGATGAAAATGATCTTATCAGCACTGAGCATTAGAAACAAAGTTCATGCTTTCCATGTTTGGAGTGGATGGATTTTCACTATGATAACCATAAACTGACAAAATCTAAAACAAAGAAATTTTAAACAATTAATTGAGCTCATATTGATATATATCATATGATGAAATATTTCACAAGAACAGAGCAAAGTTTATTACAACTCATTTTGTTTGCAGCATTTCATCATCTCATTTCCAATGTCTGATTTTATTATTTTTACAAAATGTTTCATTTCAGCATCTGAGTATCTACTTTTTCCACTTTTCTTCACAAAGTTGTTTGTCAGTTCCTCAGTCAATAGACAGCCAATCACGTTGATATTTTATAATGAGTTTTTAAAAATGTGTATATTATTACACAAAGTTATGACTAATTGCATATTTTGAATTTTGTCAGAGAATATGAAGAGTTCAAAAAGAGTTAAGAGTTTAAAAAAAAATTATATATAACAGCTGGTGAACTAGTAGAGTCAGGACTCAAATGCATGACTCGGGAGGCAGATTGATTAAAAAAGAACAAAGTCTTTACTTGTCTTATTGGTTCAATACACAGGTGACCAATCAGTGTAGGCAAACAAATCCAGAGGAGTAGGCAAAGGCAGAGTCAGACAAGCAGGCAAAAAATCCAAAAAAAAAAACAGGAAAACGCGACAAAGAGAAAACAAGGCTGGACTGCTAGACACAGGAAGGAGCTAAGACAAACTGGCACAGAGTGAAAACACATTAAACACACATCATTAAATACACTCTAGTGAGAGGGAGGATGACAAGACAGGTGAAACCAATCAGGGCGGGACAGACAATCAGACACAGGTGAGGGCAATCAGGGCAGGGCTGTCAATCACAAAAAGGAGAGAAACCACACAGGGGCAGGGAGTGAAGTGATTTGAAACGAGAGGAGATCTGAGTAACAAAGAAAAACAGGAAACAGAAACATCTTCTCCTTTCAGCTGCTCCCCTCAGGGGTCGCGACAGCGAATCCTCATAGAGATGACTCGCATGTTTGGTTTTGGCATGTGTTTTATGCCAGATGCCCTTCCTGACGCAACTCTCTGCATTTATCCAGGCTTGGGACCGACACAAGGGAGACACTGGCTTGTACCCCCCTTGAGGCTGCATATTGGAGCAGCCAGGGATTGAACCACCAACCTTCCGATTGGTGGACAACTTGCTTTATCCTCTAAGTGTTGCTCGAGGAAACACAAACATGAATGACTGAAATAAAAGCATGACCTAGGACACATCAGGTGTGACAGTATAAGCCATTCTAAAAATAAATAAACCAATACTAGTTTTGTCTCCTGAGTACCACTTGATCCCTGAATTGGAGGGGGAAATAATGTTTTGGTAAAATAAATAAAAACTGAAAAGTTTTTGTTTTTGCAAATGAACCCTTCAGTTTATTTTTCATATCAGTAAGTTTTATATTGAACACTTTGGGTTTCTATAGAAACTTGCTCAACAAACATTCTGAAAAGACTGCCATGAATGTCTCGTAAGAGACACACAGTTGTTGGAGAGAGACACTGAGACGCAGGAACAAGTAGCCAGCAGGAGGTGACGATGGTGTGGACATTCAGAACAGGTACACAGCTAGTTTGGTTTAAATGATCCTACAGCAGTGTGTGCATGTGTGCGTGTGTGCGTGCGTGATAGGGATCTTTATGGATGGCCCCAGGAATCAATCAAGCAGAATCAAGTTCCAGCTTCTATGCCTCTGTCTTAGTCAAGTGGCAGTGTGCTGACCGATGGTCCAGATTTGAGATGATCTACATGCCTTTACGTAAGTGGGACTAATCCATCAAGGGCAGACTACAGACGCTCACTCCATCATCCTGTTTACACCCCTCACAAAAAGGGGGGAGGGTTTTTATCTCCCAGGAAGAAACCAAAAGAAAAACTATTTTTGCTGCAAAGTCATTGAACAGTTTGCATCAGAGATGGCATCATAAACTGTTTCACTCTCAATAAATCACACCTGACCTAGACCAAACATTCGTGCAGTTTACAGATATGAATTGCATCAGACACCGGTCACTAAAAGTGACATGGGAAAAAGTTCCGGCAGTAAAACTAGAAGAAACAAGACAGAAAATCTGCGATGTTGATCCAATGATGTTGATAACAGGCTACTTAAAGAAGAATTCTGCATTATTACAATTTGGATCCTGAGCATGAAAGTTCATTTTTGACCATGGAAATAGTAATTGGACTAAATGTCCACTTGAATTCTTTTTCTAGAGCTTTCAACCACAGGTGTAGTGCTGCGGAGCGCACCGGAATGATGCTCATAACAAACGAATACAGTTCATATAATCCAGTTGAAATTCAATTACATTTCCAAGCAATACCAGTTTTTTAATAATAGTAAAATAATAATAATTAATAAAAATAAAAATGATGTAACAATGTGACGTACCAACATGACATAAGGTAACAACAATATAACAAGCGTAAATAAATAAAAAATGCCTTTAGAGGACTCTCTTATGTAATGTTATGTAATACACATAAACTCAAGTGTACATTTGGTCCTGTTTGTTTCAAAACAGGTAATAGGGGACAGTAGCTCAGTGATATATGAATTGAGTTGTGCATTATATATTTGTGGGTGTGTATTGACTGCTTAACCTGTGCAATTTTGCTAATTTGTCACAAGTGAACTATTGACATTACAACTGAGCAAATTCCATTCACTGATAAAGACAGTGTGGTTGACTTGTGGTCGATCAAGGTTTTGGTTTACCAGCGTTACTTCAATTGTTGCATTTACAGACAATGGGGGGAGTGGCAAACTACAGTCTGAACAGATTACTTTTTAATCTGCAACAGAAGAAGTGTGTTGTTTCTGCTGTCCTGATGGAGCTCGTTCTACCATTGTAGAGCCAGGACAGCCAACAGTCAGGGTTGTGTTAAGCATTAACTGGGGCCTTCATAGTGAGGGAGGAGCAAGCCGATGATGATCTGCAGTTTGCCTGGCAAATGCTGGCATACCAGTCAGCAGTGAGTGTCTAGGCATGAGATGACAAAAGCTTGAAACAGAACCTTCTGGTGAGGAACAAACGTATCCTCCTGATGTTGAAGAGAATGAATCTGCCAGAGCAGGTTGTTGCAGAGATGTTAGCAGTGAAGGACAACTGATGTGTCACACCCAGGTTCCCCGCTGTCAAATCCAGGAACACCACTGAGTTCTGAAGGTGATTCATTTTCCTCATGTGCAAAGACAAAATGATTCATCCTCTAGGAAGTATGAATGTGCTCTGTAACTTCCATGGTTGATATGTATTGAACAGTCTTAATTGTGGTGCTGGGGTCCTTGAATATCCACAGCAAAAGTGAAGGAAATCCAATCAGTTTTGACATGCTTTGTCACAAACATGACAAGAGAGATGGCCCTAATGTTGTTAAAATCATTATAAATCTCTGGGGGTTTTAATATCCACAGCAAATGCAATGGCAATTTGGCCAATAGCTGAACAGGGTATGTTGATCTGGACCAAAGTGTTAAACTGACGAATATAGGGCAAAACAGTACGGAGCCCCAGAAGGGACAATAAAAAGAGGAGTCATAGAGGAAGATTTGCTGCAGTCAAGAGAGGTCCGAAAAGAGGACAGAGCACTGCAGTTGGTTGCTAATGAATTCAACCAGGACCTCCAGGTCAGAGTATGCTTTGCGACGAGCGTGTTTCCTTGCTCTAGGTATTCTCTTCAGATGTCTCTCACTTAAAAACCATGTCTACTGCCAAGTACTGATTTACTGTCTTTATATTTGAGGCTAATCTCTAAATAAAATTATATGAACCTCTCTCATATCCACTGCGGGTGTGCATGCTGCACTGTTGTGGTTTTTCCATTGTGCCAAACTGACCCGGAAGTACACTGGCCTAAATGGAAAAAGTTTTGTGAGATCTTGCAAAAGTTACGCAGGATCTTGCAAGTGCTATTTTATCTTTGAGTTTTTTTCCCTTCCTGGGCTCAGTAAAACAATGTGTATAAAAGCAGACAAATTTATTTCAAAGCTTTGGGATATTTGTCCCACAGTATAAAGTGTGTAGCACAGGCTCATTCTGCAGAATAACGTTCAAAGTTCTGTATCTGACCTTGTCAAACCAAAACCGCACCAACAGAGCATGGCCTCATTCCCAGCTACTCCACCAGTGTCCTGAAGCCAACCCTCTCCCATGAGTTTTCTATCAAATCCCACGTTTTTCCCCAAAAGCTCCCACCCCTTCCCCCCACAATGAATTCACTCATTTATCCTCTGTTCCAGTCAAGGTCAAAGCCTGTGATATCGTAATTAATGAAGAAAGGGAAGAAAAAAGCTTTCTGTCTTCAAATGAAGCCTCAAATTTGTGAGCTGTTCAATCAGATCTTTTAAACTCACTTAACCCCTGATTAATCCCCAGTGCTCTTCAGTTGGCCGAGCTTCCCGCTAATGAAATTAAGAGCAAAGGAAGCCTCCATAACAGATTCAGAACACATCTCTGGGACCGGTCAGAGACTTGACAAGCATCTGCGGAATCACACAGGCAGCACGAACCAAAGGCTTCATGGATGTGATGGAAGATCTCAGGACTGCCTGTGTTGCCCTCTTTTCAGAGCCCTCATTTACCAATGCTGAACATGAACAGAAAAGTAATCCCTTCATGCGATTCCAATTTGTTCTCATACTTGGAAAAACAAAGGTGTGTAAATATAAAGCTAGAGTTGGAAATCTTCTTCAAAAACATTTTTGTTAAATTTGTTCAAATTCTCTTTACATCCTGACAGCAATCAGTATCAAAAGCTCTGACAGGACGAGCTACCTACCTGCCTGCCTGTGTGTACTCTGCCTCATTGCGCTTCACCAGTCTTCCACTATTATGTTCACATTTAATGATCATTGAGGGGGGGTGTCTTTGGAGGGAGGCCGATACAATATATTAGTAGCATCTAAATTCACACTGGGCAAAATGTCCTAAATGACTGGTCAGTATAAAGCACTAATGGTACCCACCCTGTCTCCTGCATCATAAAATACTGTCACACTTACCCATGTGGAGAAAACAGTGCAACATGTTTTTTTAATCTAACCATGTTTTTGTTATCAAAGTGTAACATAATCAGGGTGGCATTACATTTCTGCATATGAGATGTACAGTATGAGTGATATCTCTGCTCTTTTGGACTGTAACCCTGGGTGGAAGTGGTGAGAGCATTGGTGACTCTAGTATCTTTCCACATATATATATTATTTTCTAAAAGATCAGCAAGGACCAGAGTTCAAATCTAAGACTTTCAGGAAGTGAAGGACAAATTGATTAACATTCTTTTCTAATTCTTCATTATTTTTTTAGCTCTAAATCACCATGTTAACCCGCTTCATATGACACAAATCAAGTTTAACTCAGCACATCCTTCACAATGCCAGACATGATATACAGTTTATTATGTAGTAACAAAATACTGTCTATTCACCTGTTTGTTTCTTCATAAGTACACAGTCTGTATGAGCACATTAGTGTACTACATTACAGCAATAAAATCAGTTTACTGTCTGTGTCACAGACATTGGTCCACACTCTTCAGAGTGTGGTTCACAGAATATATGGGCTCTGTCTGGATGAACATTGAAAGGCGTGCATGGTGAGTCTGAGGGTCTGATTGGTCATTAGAACAGGAAATCCAGTTTCAAGCCATGGGCAGCTCATGATAGGCTGCATACTGTCCGGTCACGTGATGGTAGATCTGTACAAATAAGAACAAATGAAAAAAAAAAATCACTTTTTTGTGTGTGTGTGTGTGTGTGTGTGTGTGTGTGTGTGTGTGGAGACAGAGAGAGCCTACCTGCCTCTCGATGTCAGCTAACAGGCTGCTGGCTCCTAGGCGGAACAGGAGTGGGCAGAGCCAGTCGTTGCCCAACTCCTCTTTGATCAGAGTGAGCCACACCAGAGACTCCTGAGCCGTCCGGATCCCCCCCGCTGGCTTAAAGCCCACCTGAGGGACACACACACACACACATCTCTGTCAACAGGACAGCACTTCACTTAAAGCATGATTACACAAACATTTAGGGTGTAATTGTTATAATAATGTAACGGCTATGTAGAAAAAAAACAATAAAATTGTGGTCTGATTAAATAGTTTTGTCTCCTGTTTATGACTTAACGGGTGAAAAAAGCTTTTGCCAGGATCATCTTTTGAAGTTCTTTATGTTTTTTCATCTGTGAAACAGGTTGGGAAAAAAAATCCTTGGCAGAATCATATTTCCAAGTTCCTTTTTTTCCCCCATTTGTGAAAACATTTTTTCAGATGATTTTTTTTTGTTTTTCAAAAAGCCCCAGCAATAAAAAATTGACAAGAATCTGACAATATGTATCATGATATGGGGTAATGATTCAAAATATTGTGACATATTGCTATACTGTAAGCAATTGCAATTTTTAAAATCTAATTTTAGGAAAACTGTCATAGTATATAGAACACACCAGAAATACACCATCTTAGAATAGGCAAAATAACACATTTGTACTGCATACTAATAACTACATGGCACAAACTGCATGTGATTATCATGAAGTGGAGACTCATGGGTACCCACAGAACCCATTTTCATTCACATAGCTGGAGGTCAGAGGTCAAGGGACCCCTTTGAAATTGGCTGGCAAGCTAGTATGACATGGTTGCTACCAGTTTCTACCGGTTGCTACCGGTTTCCTCTGGTTTCTAGTTTTAAATGATGCCAGTATCGTCACTCTAGCTTTAACACAATCAATACAGAGTTTTGGAGAATCAATACAGTATCGCAGGGTGCACGTTACAGCATTGCTATATGTTTAAACCAGGTTAAACAGGGGTGTGTCCATGTCAGCTAAGTAATTATCTTGGCTAACTTTAAATAAACATGATTTACTTAAATAAATGCACGTGACAAAAAAGACACCCGGTACAAAACAGCATCACAGTATAATGTGTGGTGACAGTGCCAATGATGTGTCTTTGCCTTTGGCTGCTGGTCTGAAGTATCAACAGGCTGCAGAATATCCTCTTTGATGAAGAAAAAACAAATGTTGACTAGTTCTGTCTGCCAACAAAAGACTGCTTTTTTCCACCACATTCATGATAAATGTGTGTACCACACAGCCACTGTCTAGTCTGCAGGGTGTTTATTCAATTAATGAAACAATAGCATAAATGAGAACTACACTGTAACTATTATTATTATTATTATTATTATTAGAGTTGGTTGCTGAATGGAACTAATAAACCAGACAATTTTTCTGAGAGAAGACAACCTGCATGCAGCTAATCTACAGCGTATATAGCTTCTCCTCATTAACCAGGAAATATTCACCACCTACAGAACAAGGCAGAATAAGTACTGTACCTTGTGGCCTGTACACAAAAAGTAGTCTCGGATGGCCCTCACCATCACTATGGCGACAGGGTAATTGGCGTTGAGAGACTCCTTTCCTGTGGACGTCTTGATGAAGTCCGAGCCTGTCAGGATAAAACAGGTGACATGTAGTCCTCAGCACAGCAGATACCGTATTGTTGCACTCATCGTTTATCTATCAGTACATTTTCTTTTCAGCGGCTCCACATTCACACCTATACAGGAAGATTGAACATGTGATGAGCTGTTCAAGTCAGGAAGCAACACAGTGTTGGTGCGCGGGTGCAGACTAAGAATGGACAGGACATTACTCTGACAGTCTGGCCCAGCCAGACAAGAACATATGCTGCTGATGATGACGGCTAACAGAGGGCAGCTGCACACACATCAATAAAAGCCTTCATTTTTCCTTCCCTTCCTTCACAGCCAATTATGTTTTATCAGCTTTCCTGATAAAAATAGAAGATGAAATGACACTCTTTAATAGATTACCCACAAACTGCAGGCTGCAGGAAAAAAAGAAAAAAAATCATCCCTTCTGCCTCCCTGGTGTATAATGACTGTTCATTACTGAACAGAACAAGATGAACATTTTCCAGTTCATTAAAGACATGTTCTATGTATTTTTCCAGTCAGGTCTTTCTTTCAGCCTCTCTCCCCTCTTCCTCACACTGGCATAATCCTTAAGATTCGTTATGGGGAGTCTTAATTACCAGATAATGGATAACGGTTATTAAATGCGGGTGGCGGTAATGAAGCTCTATTCATTTGCGTGGGCAGGGGGATACTGCCGGGGAACAGCAGAGTAAAATAGCCTGCATCAGAGATTAATAGGTGAAATTATCATTCAATTTCAGGAATCTCATACGCAATTCATAGGAACAAGGGGAGATTAAGGAGCGAGTGTGGCGACAAAAGCAATGCATTTTAATAATGATCTCTATCAGAGCCCCTGACAATTTGGTTCTGTAATCGGCTTATTATGTGATGTCTAGTTAAGCTAGTGTGTATGTGTGTGTGTGTGTGTGTGTGTGTGTCTGTGTGTGTGTGTGTTCATGCATTAGTGCATGTGTGCATGAGCATGAGAGAGGGAGGACTCCACTCATCAGGTTTGCAATAGGCAAAAGAAAAAGCTAAGCAGCAGTGCCACAAGTTGGATGACCACAGGAATTACACCAGGCCTTCAACTTTTACTGACTTAGACTTTTTAAAACCTCTCTAGCGCCACATGAAAATCCATTTGTTTTGAGTATTGAGTAGTGAGTAGGGGTGGGACGCTTCATAAAATGCACAGTTTGGTTCAGTTAACGATTTGGGGTCACAGTTTTGGTTTGGTTCAGTACAGCAGTAAACGGTATTTATGGTACAGCAAGGAGGCCAATTTAAATTGCAATTTGAACAGCTTTTCAGTTATTTGCCAAAATAAGTCAGCTGTTTACCTGAACAACAGTAGACTAGGCTAACATAAGGAACCACTGTGTTATTTTAAAATAATGAATAAATAAAAAACAAATTATAGGCTCAGGCCATCAACAAAACGTTCATCACGGCAGCCAGCACTAGACCCTTTTAAACAACAGTAACATATGTCTCTCTATTCCCTGATATTTACAAAAAAAAAAAAAAAAAACACACACAGAGGCTAAGGCCATCAACATAAAGTGTAGCATAAACCAAACACACACTGTTTCAAAACAGCACTGCTCTGTTCATTCTATCTTCATGTTCTTCTGTCCACATTCTCAGCAGCCCTGGATGTCCATCTGTCTGTAGTCAGAGCTACATGGTCTGTGTTGGACAGTTCTTTTACAAATCCTCGTCGTGTCTGTTCATACAGTTCAGGAATTACTGTGTAGTTATGTGTCTGCGAGACGGTGTACTATAGCGCGGCTGAAGTACCCTAATCATATGCTGAAATCCAGCGTCTTCTTGCTCTGTCTGAGTCTGCATGTAGAGGCTGTTTAAATGCTGCCCTCTCCTCCCCGACTCTCTCCTCCTAGTGCTATCAACAGACACACCAGAGTGATGTCACCATAAATAATTCATCATATTGGAAGTATTGCCGCTAGCATAAACATGTGTTGCACAGTGCTTACACAGTTGACGTTTTATCCACCACTATTTTCCCATCACTGTCATACGTAACACCAAATCCGTAATGCTACCACAGAGCAGAGCAAAACGACACTGATGGATCCTCTACTGTACTTTATCGTGTCCACTCACCATTTCCTTAACAGACTGACAGCTGTACTCTGCACTTCATCTATGTCTCTGCCAACTGAGAAGTTTGAGAAGGAAGGAGGCTGAGTCACGCGTCGTATCTTTGGCGGTACAACACATGCGCCGTAAAATCTGTTCCGCCCCCGCTGAAATTGAGCCAATAACAAAGCATGACCTCAGCTTCAGTTATAATGCGCATGTGTGATACCTTATATTACTGTTCGCCTGTGTCCCAGCCTCTTTCAATAGCCCTTGATTTCTAGTGTGACAATATACACAGTGAAAAAAATATGGTTTCATAACCTATTTCAAATGAACTGAACGATACATACACGAAACGAAGTGTGACTTGAAGAGATAACAGCCTCAGTTCAGTACAGTAAGGTAAAGCAGTAAAAATATTTAAAAATAAAATATATTTGATAATATAGGGTATATAGTATAATATTAGGTAACTAAAATAAATTTTGCTGCTGCCCCTGTCCACAGCAGTACATGGCTTTGCTCCAGTGCTGGTACTCCTGTCTGTTTCTCTAAACTCCACCTACTGTAGGTAGTGAGCTCCACTGACTATGGAGAAGTACCTCATACAACCCAACTTCAAAAAATACAAGCTACCCCTTTAAGTAGTTCTTATGCTGTGTCCATAACCCTAACAAGCCTAAACATGAAATCTATTATGATTATGCCTGACATATGAAGGCAACAAAAGAAGTGCAACTACCTGTGTATTATTCAACAGGTAGTTGAAGTAGCTAGTAGCTACCGGTAGTTTACTGCTGTGAAACTAAAGGTTTTTCATGAAAGCCCACTTTTCTTTCTGACTATTTCAAATTGACCTATTAGAGAACATTTGGCATGAATGGTTTCATTTAAAGAATTGAACTTACATCAGATAAATTGAGACATTTTAAGACTTGTCCAGGATTGGCAGACACCCTGCTGTTAGACAGAAGAACAGTCACAGAAGGTGGTCTCCAGCGGCCTTTCAGGTTCTAGCCTGACTCCCTCAGTCTACAGCTAACACATCCGTTCAGGTGACACTCACACATCTGCAGGGTGACACCAAGAGATGGCTCATGGCTATGACACAAACTGAAACATGTCAGAGCAGGTTATGTTGTGGTCAGACTTACCAGCCATCATGGCAACCAGACTGGCCTTGTAGACATTGGTGAAGGTGCCCAGCTCGCCAATGGCCAGGATGGTCTTCATGTGGGCGTTTCCACAGGCCTCCCGGAACTGACGGATCTCATTATACATGGCTGTAGGGAGAGAAACGACACACTTACTGAGCATACTTTATCCATGATCACAATGTGGACAAAATGTCATCTCACTGGCAAAACTCAAAACATAGAATTGATCATTCTATAATTCCTGACATGATTGTAATTCAATACACTGACAAAAGGAAAAAAACAATCAATACCTAGAGTTGCACATTGAGGACAAAATAACAACTTGTTATATTTGGTAACTGATTACATAAAGCATTGACCTCGCAGGGTAGAAGTTAGGCATCAACCTCGCAGGGTTGAGGTTAGGCATCGACCTCGCAGGGTTGAGGTTAGGCATTGACCTCGCAGGGACCTCACAGGGTTTAGGTTAGGCATTGACCTCACAGAGTTTAGGTTAGGCACCGACCTCACGGGGATTAGGTTAGGCATTGACCTAGAGGAGTTTAGGTTAGGCATTGACCTAGTAGGGTTTAGGTTAGGCATTGAACTTGCAGGGTTAAGGTTAGGCATTGAACTCGCAGGGTTAAGGTTAGGCATTGACCTGCAGGGTTAAGGTTAGGCATTGACTTCACAGGATAGGGTTAGACATTACCCACACAGGATGGGGTTAGGCATTACCCTCACAGGATGGGGTTAGGCATTACCCTCACAGGATGGGGTTAGGCATTGACCTCGCAGGATGGGGGTTAGGGGTTAGGCACTGACCTTGCAGGGTCGAGGTTAGGCACTGACCTCGCAGGGTTTAGGTTAGGCATTGACCTTGCAGAGTCGAGGTCAAGCATTGACCTTGCAGAGTCGAGGTCAGGCATTGACCTCGCAGAGTTGAGGTTGGGCACTGACCTCGCAGAGTTGAGGTGAGGAATTGACCTCACAGAGTTGAGGTTAAGCATCGACCTTGCAGGGTTTAGGTGAGGCACTGACCTTGCAGAACTGAGGTGAGGAATTGACTTCGCAGAGTTGAGGTTAGGCATTGACCTCATAGGGTTAAGGCCAGGATAGGTAATTTTGAGAGTTTTCAAGTTTTCGCAAACTGTGGCTTACCATCTAGACACGACCATATTTCTCATTGTGTGTTCTCAGCATACCTTCCCACTGTCCTGTGAGGGCGAGCATCCTGTTGATGACGATGTCGACTTCTGTGGCACCATCAGCCACTGCCAAGCGGACTTCCTGCAGGCGGGTCTCCAGCGGTGTCTGGCCTGCTGGGAAACCAGTGGCCACTAGGAAACGAAGAAGAACACAATTCCTATTCATTTTCTATAGATGCACTACAAAACTCAGTCTCAGTCATCTTACTTACCAGAAGCAACAGGAAGGCTGGAGTTGGCTGCTTTTAGTGATTTGACAGCATCAGCCACACGGGACGGATACACACACACTGCTGCTGTAGTCACTCCTGACACACAACACAACACAACACAACACAACATGGGAAGCAGAGCAGCAAACAACATGGTGATAAACTGGTCTGTGTCGCCCTCTGCAGGTTGAATTCAACTCTGAACAAACAATGTGAACCTGCTGAACTGGCTCCAGAGCTGCTGGTGAATGTTTACTGTTCACCTTCATCATCTCGTCCAAATAGGTTTAATTAAGCCCTAACCACCCCAACCTGTCTGATCGTCTGCTTGTGTATGTCAGTCACTGTGTTCCCTGAGCTTTTAACTTTGTGAGTATAATGTTATTATAACTGACAGATATGTTGGACAAAACTATGACAATAACACTCAAATAAACCTGTATTGTCTTTATGTAGTATGTATAGCTCATACAATTAATTAGTCAATAAAAAGAAGATTAAATGGCAACCATTTTGATAAATGATCAATTATTAAAAATCATTTCTCAAGCAAGAACAATTGTATGCCTTTCTCTGTTTTATATATCTTTGGCTTTTAAACTGTCGGTAAGATAAAATGAGACATGTCTCATTTTATGTCTCAGTGATGTCTATTTTTGTCTCAGGGGTTCTGGGATCAGCATTTCTGACTATTTTCTGTCATCTCATAGACCAAATAATTATTTGATTAATTAAGAAAATAATGAGAGTGTTAAACACTTGATTCTTTCTTTAACTCTCCCTGTAGTTTTCATAATAGTCACAGAGAAATGCAGCCGTGATTTATGGAGTATTTGCGCAGAGGTGTCTTTGAAAGAGTTCTCTGAATTGGTGAAACTGTAAGGAAGGATGGATGCCTCAATGATGCTTCAACAGACAGGAACACTCAGACAGGGTCTGGAGTGATGAAGGCTGGAGTGAAACACATGCTTTATGTTGAAAGATTGCTGCACCGTATGAAAAAGCTCTAACTATAACTGTGTGCTCCAGACCCTATAACTTGCATTCCAAGTCATGTTTAACCTATAAGTAAAATTGTTTTTTTCTTTGAATTTCGTAATCATTCTGAATACATTCATAACAACCTAACAATACCTCACAGTGGTTGTAACAGTATGTTTACAGTAAGGTCCAGCTGCAGTGACTGAACCCTGGTCTGCATGTGCTGTGTTCTGGCAACAGACCTTTGTTGTGCATATCCATGGTCTTGAGCAAGTCATATCGGACCGGCTGGATGGCTTTCAGACACAGCCGATGGACATTGGACGGTGTGTCGTCTCCAGCAAGAGTTGTCAGATCAATACATGTGACAGCCTTCAGAAGCCAGGCAGCCTGCAGGACGAACACACAAACATCAGAGCAAATTGTTTTGTCTCCATCTTCAGAGCTCAATGTCACTGCTGCCAGAAGATTTGTCAAATGAACAGTGAGGGTAATACTGTGACATCTGTTCTTATATTATCTGTGTGGTTGGGCAAGACAACAATATATACAGTGAGACATTATGAAATTTTGTTATACTGTTAATATTTTGGTATCTGACCCCTTTAATGGACACTTGTGGACAATGGTTAAAATTTCTGCATAAAAACAGACATTTCTGTCATATTATTTTAGTTAGTTAATTATTTTCTTAACTGATGTCCAGAAAGTTTACTGCAGAATAAAATTACAGGTAATGTCTTACAAGATTTTAAACATACAACCCATACTATTGTTTTGAGACCACATTTGCACACAGAATAGAGGGAAATTAAAAACATCAACATACATATGCATACAGGTAATATTTATGTAATCATCTTTTAAAGTAGTATTAGGCTATTTGGTCATCATGCCCCAGTATGTCCAGTGTAACACAGACTGGATGTGGGTGAAAGGATAGGTCTACCTGCCACTGTTTCTTGGGTATCTTCTGTCCTTGGATGTGTTGAGCTCTCTTTAGGACAGCAAGTGTATTCACTCTCACTTTGGATACCCATTCCAGGTCTGACACCCATGAGCATGGAATGTAGAGGGGAAAAAATATAATTTAAAAATGTTAAAACTATACTCAATTACATATACTGTATATAGCACAAATATACAACTTCCACAGTGTGCAAATAAGAGAGCTTTGGAGTTGTTGGAAGTTGTATTATTTTCATTTGTGAGCCTCCTGCTTCCAGTCTTTGTGCTAAGCTAAGATAACATGTTCCAGACCATCATTCTATTAGACAAACAAACACTCAAATAATACTGGTCTTCTAATGTAACTATGGGAAAGTGACGAACAGGAGGATTTTCCAAAGGCTGACACAACTCTGTAATACATCAGGCACAACTAAATACAAAATATTCATGAACAAATGATATGTGCATAGAAATTAGGATTTGGAGACTGTTTTGGTAGCTGGCATGTGGCATACTGCATAGAAGTACTGACATTTCAAGTTTCTCATCCAGCATCAATCTACCCCTGTGTTTCAACTATAAACAAGCCAGTTTTGACAGGGAATGTAAAGACAAAACTGTGTGCAAAGAGTATTTTTACAAAGTGATACATACAGTATAACAACTTGTCAGACTGAAGTTAAGTCAGACTGAAGAAGAGCTGAGCTGATCCCAGAACTTAACTCGTCAGCTGAGCAGGGAGAGCTGGGCTGTCACGAGTTCTCAATTGAACTGTTACTGTCTGCCTGGAGCTACAGCAGCCACATGCCATCATATTTAACACCATGTGAATGTACAGTATGTGACAGTGCAAAATTAAATTAGAAAGTAGAATTTATAACTTTCACCAAACAGGGCCTATTTGACAGTGTTTCTAGAACTGTTGTTTCTTCATGATGTGTCGTATGATACAGTGTGTATATTACAGTGTGCATGTTACATTGTGTATGTTACAGTCTGTATATCACATTGTGTATGTTACAGTCTGTATGTTACACGCTGTATGTTAGTCTGTATGTTACAATGTGTATGTAACAGTGGGTTACACAGTAACATTTCGTTGTTCAGCAGGTCACTTACCTCTGAAATGTTACTTATTAAACTATCAGGCGTTAGTTAGAGCTACGCAGAAGTTAGCTTAGCAAGCTTCATTGACTATTGTTTTCAATGAAACACATATTTGTACAAAACGTAGCAAGGGTTTGGGTGCTTTAGGAATTATTGAAACGTTACATAATGCTGGTAAAAGTTGTGGTAAACCCACAGCAAAACGTAACTAATATTAGATGAACACGTGTTACGGTACTAACAATAACGTTACAGCTATGTTACAGAGTAAATATGAAATTAGTCTTAGCGTTAGAGTTGAGCATAACGTGACTTACTGAGCTTCGTCCCCGGGTTCCTGGCAGACATGCTGACGGACAGACAGTATGTACTCCCGTGCAGATACTGACATTAAAACCTGTAGCCACCGTTAGCCGAAATGAGTTGTCACCACTGTACTTCCTGTCTACTAACACGGCTTATTAAAAGAAAATATTCATATGTCATCAGAAACTTATATAATGGGTACAACGCATGCGCAGTAAAATCTGATGGTCACTCGCCGATATTGAGCCAATCGCAAAGCACGACCGCAGCTCCAGTTACACTGCGCATGTGTTGTACCCACACGAGACCCGTGTCCATACCTGTCCGTCCATGTCCGCCCAGGTTCACGCGTGTCCCAACTTCCTTCCATGGGCCGTTAATAACAGAGAGCTGTGTGTTGAAGAAGAGAAATAAAGAGGACCCCACATTGCAGTACGATATGTTAGGAACTGGGAGGCTACTTGTCTTACTAACAGACAAAGATATTACAACAATTAGCACAGTACCAGAACTGACCAAATTCAATGCTTATTATAAATTAATCATGATTATCAATAACGTGTTACTCAAATTCAAGGTGTATTCATATGTTTTGTTAACCCTAGAACACTAACGTTAAAATAAGTCACACCATCACTAACGTTGGGTATATTTTACCCAATACAATATCCTTGATAAAATGCAGTTTTCATCAATTTATGTAAAAGTACAACACTGTATGCCAAATTGTAGTACTCTTCTTTAATTTCAAAATATGCAATATCACATAAATTAAAAAAAAAGGTACCATGGCGGACCCTTTAAAAAGGCAGCAAAATTATTGAAAAAACAGGTAATCCTGAACGATACATTTTAGAACAAAAAAACAAATGGAGCTGGGAACTTGTTCTTCGGTCCACTTATTCCTAGGACATGTGGGCCTTGTCTGGTGAAGGCACAGTCTTAAAGTCGTAAAATATGTTACTCTCCATCACTAAAGTCGGGTGAAAATCACCCGAACGCATGCCTCTTGAAAAAAACATAGATGGGAGGAGGGAAACAAACATACAATTAATAACATCAGTAAGCAGCCTGAAGCTACCCAAGGACCCATGAAACTCAGACAAAGGCAACACAAAGAAATTCACATAACAAGAATTGTGTGGGTGAAAACTCCAACTTTGTTGTGTCTTGATATGGTTGCAACCATCATTATCGTTATGGGTTCACATCCCCTCAATATATGAAACATGGAATTACAGCACCCCAATCAACAGACACATATTCAGATCATCCAAAGCTTTGTTCCCTCAATATTGGAGTTGCATGTATAGCATCCTGCTTCATGTCGATGAGACAGGGAAGTTTTTGGTCTGTTCTGTATCCTCCATACGCACTATAAAGATCTCTCACACACAAGTTAATCTTTAAATTGTCTTCACAAGTAAACAGTGTTTGTGTTGTAACATCATTAATATAATATAATATAATATAATATAATATAATATAATATAATATAATATAATGTTGAACATTTAAACCATTGCTTTTGTTCATTACGTCTGGTATATCTAGCCCATATTCTTTTATGAAGGAGTAGCTTCCTCTTATGAATTATTACTTTTTGTCAGGGCATTTGATTTATTGATTGCCATTGGGATGTAATGAGAATTCCAACAAATATAACAAAGAAAAAATCAATAGCAAAAATAGTGGCTAATAGTGGCTGAGACTAAAAGGTCATCACGCCGACTTGTCCTCATTTATTGCCTTGTCGCACTCATGCAGCCGTGGTGTAGTTCATTTATAGCCTAATATTATCTTTTTGCTTTTTACTGGCAATTGCATTCACACTTCAACAAAAACATAAAGTGGTGTTCATTAGTGGAGATTATCTTACAGAACAAAATATAGTATAGTATCATGAACATGTGTTTGCCACAGGGCTTATTTTCTGCAATAATCCAAAACCCAATGGAGCAATCCCATTGGCTTTTTGTCGAGGGAACCAGGGTGATGGTAACTTCCTGGTTGGACTACAAAAAGACATAATCCCTGCACCACTCTAAACTATGCAAGTTAACTCGCATCACTTTGTTGACTGACTCTGATCCACCATGGAAGTTCTGCTAGTTGTTCACTGCACTTTACATCTGAAAAACTGAAATCATTGGAAAAAAAGACTCAAACTATCAATAATCTAATTTTATTCTAAATTATGAAGCCATTTGTAAAGTCTGTGATAAATAGGAGCACTATAAGTTAATCACTGTTCATCCCTCTGACATTTATTAATGACAACACAGTGATGATGGTTTAAATGCGCATGTGATGAATTAATGGTATGGGAGCTTTATAGGCCTATTCAAAGCTGTCATAATGACAGCTGTTCTTCTGCTCTTCTATAGAGTCCAAGCAGAGTTTACTGCTCCTCACTGTCAAGTGGACATGTCGGTGTTAATCATTTTACTCATCCCAAAGCTCCTTTACTTCTCTTGCCAAGTATGTTTGAGCTTTAAACATGATGATATCAGGTTGGCGACTATATGCATTAAACATCTAACTTGACACACTTCATCCTGATGAAGCAGTACAAAAAACACATACAGGTATGCTCTTTGCCAACACCATTGGCATCTTCCTGGGCTGTGCCTGATAATACCCACCACATCCAACATCCCCTATCCCTAGTTACCTCTGTCATAACACCCCAGCCCCAGAGTCAGCTCTCCCCTTACCCACCTCCGCCTGCCGCACCATCTCCCAATCCCTACATCACCCATCCCCTGGTAAGATCAGACCAGATAATAGTGGACCTGGCCTACCTTCTGGCTTAATAAACTACACCCACAACACCAGTAAGGTCAGGGGGAACATCCCCAAGGCCGGGATACTGATTTCCGACTTTATCAAGGAGGATGAGGACCGTATTGTAAGGCAAGAGGCCCAAACTCTGGCCAGAGGAGACCAAGAGCAGTAGCGGGTCAAAGACACCAGCCTGGCAGCCACTTCCTCAGCCCTGCGTGGTGGGGGGCATTTCCAGCCACCAGCTCCAGCCTTTCCATCGCCAGTCCCTCAGCCCACTGTCTTGCATTTTAATAGGATGCCATTTCAGAAGAACTAGAGCCATTTTTAAAATCCATATATATTATATTGTCTAAGACAGTCCAAAAAAATAATAAACATGAACAACTCTCTCCCAAATCCAATAACTAGAGCGTTAAAACTCAAACTTGTGATATCATTGAGTATAAAGAGTAGAGCTGCTCCATGCACAATGAATATAGGGAGAGATGTTCTAGATGACACAGAGAGCACCCAGAGGAATATTCTGAGTATATGGGAACATTTTCTGTTTCACAACCGATAGCACTACTATAGAATAAAGCTCATCTGGGTATAAAAACAGAAAACCAAATCAGTCCCACTTTATACCCTATGACATCACAAGTTTGAGATTTACTTCTCTGGTTTCTGGCTTTGAGAGAGAAGAACTCATGTTCACTAATATTGACTGAACTTTCCTAGACCATGGAGATAACATATTGAAACTCTGCATTTGGGTGGTGTTCCCCTTAAAAGCATCACTATGTACAGACAGACTCTCGACCTGCAAGCAGTTAGTGAGCCTGCAAGTTTTACATGCTTGAGTAATTGTTGCATACCAGACTTATGCAGACGCACATATAGGATCTGTGGCTTGGAGTGGCCAGGCCAGCCAAACCCGGCATGGTTACCATGGAGCTGCTGCATAATATTATGGAGACATACAGTATGTTAGTGAGTCCTTGTATTGTTATATAGCCCTCATGAAAAATAGGATATTTATTTTCAGCTTGGCCTGGTGGTGACTGTGCACTGTACAGGAGAGTAGGTGTTATACTCCTGGTCCAACACTTTAATGTTTAACAAGCCTGTACACTGCAAAAATATGCCACACAAATTAAGTCTAAACATCCGTGAGTAGTCTTAGGTTAATTCAATTAGACGAGCATCAAGAATCAAAGCTGGAAAACTAAAATGACTCAAACTGAGATTGTTATTATTCTTTTTACACAGCTCCATTGGCTTCCTCCAGATATAGCTTTTAAAAATTATGGACATTTAAAACTCTCTGTAGCTATCTCTTTTTTAATGCAGCTGTGACAAAAAATGATAGATAATACTTTGTTTTGTTTCAATTGTTATATTTTCATGGTTACTGTTGCACCAAATGGTGTTGACTTCATAATGATTGTACTTCTTCTGTACTGAGGTAAACAAGAAGCTATGAATGAATTCATGATGTCCCTTAGTTTCCACTAGATGTCAGTGCAATGCTGGATTTTGGCAAAAGCTGCACCTTTCGATGCGTTTTGAACTCCAGGAAAGGAGAACCCAAATCCTGTTTTTGTCTTTACATGCTCAACTTATGCTGTCAAACTTTTTTCAAACCCATAAAACCATATTTTGAATTTCAGTGGATATCATCACATTTCAGGTGTGTTTCAGTGTGTCAGGCTGAAATGAAGCATGATACACTGTCACTGTAAATTCCAATCACCTTAAGGGCAAAGGTTTGAAATATATTAATTCATTACAAATCAGCTTCTTTTCTAGAACTGTCTTACTTTTCATTTATAGTATACTGTATTTATGTACTCTGTTATGTTTTAGGGTACTGGGAAATCCAGGAAAACTTTGCAACAAACACTGGGAATGAGTTCGTCATGATTCCTTGGCATAATTTGATCCAGAATAAGTGCTTATGCCTTATACATAAATAGGGTTCACCTTGATCCGAATGGTAGACACCTCTGGCTCCTGGCTGAGCTACGCTCTCAACCTCTGGTATCCCATGTGTTTTGTCATGAGACACATGAGGTGGAATTCCCCTAAAACCAGACTCAGGTTACCACTGCTGTTTTCTGCCAGCAGAAATCTTTCTCTGCCACCTTTAAACATCTTCTAGGTGCAGAGCGATCTCATTTTTTATGAATCCACAAAAGATGTGTTTTCCCTCCAGTCCAATCTTGTTGACTCATCTTACTGTTCAGCTGCCAAAGAATGTGCAGATGCATCCCTGAATAGCAGTGTCTGTCTTTGATCCCTACAGAAATGTGAATGGTGCACAGTTATGCCACTTAGGAGTGGTTTTGAGCAGCAAGTGGAAAGGGAGGTTCCTTGCCGCTGTGGTTCAGTCAGCCTTCCAAGTCTGTGCTTCATTAAACTGAGATCATGCTCAAAGCCGAGGAGGGGGAGAGGGAGGGCCACTATAAGATGTGAAGCAGGGGGCAAACTGAGGCCCAAATGAATCACAGAAAGACTAAGGGGAGAGGAGGATGTGGGGGAAATTGTTCCTCGATGACTGGGCTCTGGTGAAAGTGACAGGGCACTGACTCACTGAGGGACGGAACCGTCTGGAAGTGAATCAGTGGGCTGCTGTCTCTAAGCTGCATGCCATCCTTGATTCATGCCCAGAGTCCACTTACAGCTCTTAAAGACTGACAGTCACCCTTCTGCTGTAAATAAACAGTTACTCACCTAGAACCTTGTAACCCCATGTCTTAACTTCAGCAAAATACTGAAACACAGTGTCTTTGTGGAGGCACTCAGCTTATAGCTGTGACTCCTGTACTTCATGCCTGTGTTAGCGCAGGTTTACTCTAAATCTAAATGTGTAAGTACATTCTGTGAACATATCTGGGCCATCCCAGCCTGGAGAAGCTAAAGCTAGTCAGCATTACAGGGTTTCAGCTGGTTTGTGATGTGTTTTGTGTTGGTCTTAGTTGGGCAGCGGATTCTTCTTGTGCACCTCCAGGTTGGAGCTCAGTCCTATTTACACACTATATATGTATAAAGAGAACTGGACACAGCATTGGAGGATTCCTATGAAAGTTGTTCAGTTGACCATGAAGGAAAAAAGTAGGAGTCGAGCCCATAGAGCAGGTGCCCTGGTTAAACTCACCCCCCAGCCCTCGCCTCAGCCTTGGTCTGGGCCTCATTCATATGAATGGAAGAAGGGAAATACGTCCAGCTTCACCTATTAGCGCATTTTACAACTTAGGACCAAATGATTTAAATAAAGGCTATTCAAGTGTTCATAGTAGGAAGTTGATTTACCTCAAAAACAAATTATCCACTGATTTAAAGATGGCTCTTTACTGATGTAAGTCTATGGTAAACAGTCTTTTTGGGCCAAATGGCATCACGTGATGGACATACAGTAGATGCTGTACAGTAACCCACCTGCTGGGACCAAACCAGATTGAGAAGAGCTGACTGTTACTGTGATGTGATTAGAAAACACAAAATAACCTAAACTGGTGACCAGCAAGATCCCAGTGCATAACAATCATATACAGGGTTATAATGGAGTGGAAAGCATATTGTGTCAGTCAACAAAATTTTTTATCCTCCTTGGTCAGTTTACAATATTGGACTGAGGAACACCTTCAGAAATAGAACCACATGTTTTCACGGTATGGTCTGTGAGCAATATTGCTGGAATGCTGCCAGATTCGCAAACCTCAAAGAACACTTCTCTATTGTACAAATCAAACCAACACTGCAGTATCAGCATGGGTAGATATCACAATATGGAAGACAGAACCTATGCATGTACATTATTTGGATGAATTCACCCTTTAAAGGTGCAGTGTGAAGGATCTGGTGGCATCTAGTGGGGAGGGTACAGATCACAACCAACTGAAACTCTGTGTGCCAAGCGTATAGGAGAATTATGGTTGCCAATGTGAAAACATGAAAATGAGACGTCCCTCTGTAGAACAAAAAGCTGTAGAAAGAGAACCCACTCCCTATGTAGATATAAACATACTAAGGTCATACTAAGGTAACAAAAACACAATGATTCTTATTATCTCAAAAACCTCAAATTATACACTAAAGAAAACATACTTGTTAATTTCTGCCATTTGTTCTCCCTAAAAGTTGTGGAATCTAAAATCCATTGGATAACATAAAATACAAACCACTGAACAAAAACACAACAATGTTTGTCTCTGGCTCTCTACTCACTCTCGCATAAAGACTTCTGGAAAGATGTTTCAAGCTCAAACCAGCACATACTTCAGACACCACAAATCCTCCCACCAGCGTGTTTCACACACACACACACACACACACACACACACACACACACACACACACACACACACCTTGCTGCCACCCACACTGAGCAGAGAAAGGTAGGTATGGTCAGTTCTAGAAACCAGAGATGAGAATGTCCACCCAGTTTCAGGGCGTGTAGCAAAGAAACAGGCAGGAGACTCTCTGATGACACCTGACTCATACCTTTAAACAGCTACTCCCAGCAGTCACACCAGATCCAGTTACTGCAGTGGACAATGGTATACTGGCAGAAGGCACTGCCTCTTATTCATTCACTGATACTTTTATGCTCTACCAAGGAAATATTATTCATGTTGCTGTTAAAGTCCATGTTCTTTTGAAGTACCTGCATTAAAGCTCAGACTTCACTGCAGTCTTCATTTAGACCAGTCAAATGTAAACTGCTGAAAGCTTATGGTTTTATCGTCTTACTTGCTCGAGGTGGAGCTAGTTGTACTTTTACACCCTCCCCCATCCTGCAGGCCACTGGCAAATTATTAGAAACAATCTTTTGCTTTTCAGACATACATTTTCCCTCATTTGTACCTCGAGGAAGTAAGAATGCAAAGATGGGCAATCTGTGACTGACGTCAGGAGATAAAAAGAGAACCAGTTCTATTCTCTCACTGTGATAGGAAACCAATAAATGCCCAGCAAACATTCACACTTTGAACAGATGTTAACTGGAACTAGTTCAGAACATTGCAATAGTTCTCTGTTTTCACTTCAATCTTAAACATATCAATATAAGTTAAAAAAAATCTTAAACATATCAAAATGACATACTGTATATATGTGTGTATATATACATGTAAATATATAATATGTAGTGAAATTTATCTGCTCATTTGGGTTGATCTATGAAATGCTTGGCAGTGATAAGAGAGATGTAATAATGTAAACTTAACCCCTTCCTGATTTGATGATCCTGAACCTCCTCACTCCCAAAGAACCAGACACCTCCAGGAAAGAAAAAACATCCATCCACAAAAGACACACTCCTCTGAGATGGGAAAGGCATTCAGAATCAACAGCTTTCTGCTCCAACAGAGCATGTGCTGGATTGCAAGTTTGGATGTGCACAGTAAATGTTCCATCACAGTTGAACACTAAAGCTCCAGAGGCTTCAGGCAGACTCGCTCATAGTGTGAACTGTGATGTACTGCTGCTCTTTTCCACTGCAGCTGCTTCTTAGTGGAGCCCATAGACTGTATATAAAAACTGGTCTATGGACTACCATTTTGAAGCCTTCAGTTTAGCATTTTAGCTGTCGTCATCTTGGTTGTTTGGAGTCAGAAGTGATCACATTTTAACAAGAGTGGTGCTGGGGAAGTGTGAGGCCTGGCGGGGCAACGTATTGTTAGCATAACAAACATGGTACGCTAATTTTGGCGAGTGAAAAATGGGGTTGTTTGTAATGATGCCTGCTCATTGGTGCTGTAACATTATATGAATAATACTAGAAGTTCACTCATCAAAAAAAAAACTGTAGCACCAACGCATTCTTGTGAAGGTGCCTCTATTTTTGAGAGGGAGATCAAAATATGGAAAAAAAAGAGTGACTGGTTAAAATAAACCATTACCAAATCTCGTCATCATTTATAAAGTATTTTTCTATATAATATAATATTTCGTTATTATTCAGACCTCGCTGTCAGCTGTCCTGGCTAGACCCACAGCAGAACTACAGAGACGTGGGGTACGCTCACCCAGGACAGGATCATAATGTACTTCTAGTGACACATTACACACACTCCTGAGATTGCAGTGATTGTTTTTAACAAATCTTATAAATCATTGTTTTACTGCTTAATTTTTCAGTGTACACGAGAAAGAAGTGATAAGTAATCTCGGCAACAATGATGATAATGATACTACTACTGTATAAAATACATTGACTCCTGCATATTAACTGTAGGCCTAAAAGTTGGTAAATGGTAAATGTACTTGCATGACTAGCTTGGGGTTCAGTATCTTCCTCACGACACTTCGACTTGTGAGCTGGAGGAGTTGGGTTGGATCAAACTGCCAACCTTCTGATTAATGGAGACCCGTTGTACCACTGAGCCTCAACCACCCCTTAACTTAATGTAATTTTCAGAAGACAGGGTTGTTACCATATTTTCCGAACTATAAGGCACACTTAAAATCCTTTAATTTTCTCAAAAGTCGACAGTGCGCCTTATAATACGGTGCAGCTTATATATGAATTCTGGTTGTGCTTACTGACCTCCTCGAACCAATTATGTGTGGTACAGGGCGCTCAAAAATCTGTCAAAATGTTTTATTATGAGTTTGGTAAGCTTCAAAGCTGCACCAGCTGGATGGATTGTCAGCATTGTCAGGAGCATTACAGTAACAGTCGTCAGACGCCTCGCGGAGTAATACATACTGACAATAGTCATGAGTAATACATACTGTTACTGTGCTTCGACATATAGGCACCGTAACATTATCGTGTGTGTGGCACGTGTGAAGAGACATGCTTAAGGCTATCAGTCACGCAGCAGAACATGGGAATAGAGCAGCGGCGAGAGAATTTAATATTAATGAATCAATGGTATGGAAGAGGTGGAAGCAAGAAGATGACCTGCACCAAGTAAAGAAGACCAAACAGAGTTTCTGAGGGAACAAAGCGAGATGGCCTCAGTTAGAGGACAAAATTGAACAGTGGGTCATTCAGCAGAGAGCAGCAGGTAGAAGCGTCTCTTCAGTTTCTATTCAACTCAAGACAGCAGCAGTAGCGCTTGACATGAAAATCAGCGACTTTCGAGGAGGTCCTCCTTGGTGCTTTCGTTTTATGAAACGGCGTAATCTCTCCATATGCACAAAAACTACCATCTTGCAGCAACTTCCAAAGGATTACGAAGAAAAGCTAGCCATTTTCAGCACCTACTGCAAGGACAAGATCACTGAGTAACTGGCTGAGAGAAATCAAGAGACCAAAAGGCTTTATCCACAACTCTCCGTCCCTATTGACCTGCGAGTCATTCCGTATGGATTAACTCAAGAACTCCAACCTCTAGATATCGGTGTCAACAGGTCGTTCAAAGTTAAACTGCGAGCTGCATGGGAGCGTTGGATAACAGAAGGTGAACACACATTCACCAAGACAGGGGGGCGGCCGGGGGGGGGTTCCCCCCCCTTTAAAAAAAAAAAAAAAAAAAAAAAAGTTCTTTTTTTTTCCCCTTAGGGGAAATTCAATTTACACTCTGTTGTTAACTTATACACAGTACATGCAGACCCGAAACACACACTGCACAAACACAACAATGGAGAGATGTCAGACTGCCGGGGCTGCCCCCCACACCCCCCCGGCCGTTGGGGGTTTGGTCCCTTGCCCGGGGGCCCCCCGGCAGTCCCCAAGAGGAAAACTGGCACCTCTCCAGCTACCAGTTCACACTCAGTTCTTGTCCTGCGGGCTACCGGTGACCCTCCGGTTCCCAACCAACTCCAACACACCGGCCCTCCCCCCCCCCCCCCAATCTGCCAATGGATCATGAAGGCAGGAATCATCACTGACCAGCTAAGTAACAGCAACCAGACTGAGTCGGATAATGACGAGACCGATTCGGGTTTGCTTGATGCTGAAGTCGCCCAACTGTTTAACTCAGACACTGATGATGAAGGATTTGATGGATTTGTGGACGAGGAATGAACTGAAAAAAATGAAAGTAAGTGCATTGTTTTGTATTTTGTGTGTTCCAACTGAAAAATGTTGAGTTATTGAAGTTATTGAGAATCAAGTTTGACTTTTCTGAATGTTTTGTTTCACTTATAATCCAGTGCGCCTTATATTTGAAAAAAGACAGTGATATTGATATTTATTGATAGTGCGCCTTATAATCCGGTGCGCCTTATGGTCCAGAAAATACGGTACTTTAGGTGATTTCCACATTGTGGATGAGGTGCAAGATTTATGAAGGAGACTTGGCTAGACACAATAACAAAGACTGGATGATGAAAGGTAAGAAAAAGGTTTTATTTCTCTGTTGGGTCCTTTCCATAATGTTGTCACGGTAATAACAATCAGACCCTTTCAGTGGTAAAAACAGTCTGTCTGCAGTGTATACCCTCAATACTGGACCAGTCTGAAAAAATGTTGTCCTCATTACTTGCTAGACACAAAAACATGGGAGAATAGGGGTAGAAAAATACCAAAATTACTTAAATAATGAGAGAACATACAGTACAAGCATATTAAAGTGCACTAATTAATGGTGATGACATTTTATTTTATTTGTGGTGAAAGAATTTCAGTGGATGCAATATGAAAAAATATAAATTAGAGCTCTGGCCTTGAGAGAATTTATGTTGGAGATAGCCTCTGTTTGAACTCAAGCGGCAGCAGGACTGATATGAGGATATGAAAAAAGCATGTTTTATCATGACTGTGAAGGTGCTGAAGAATTCAAAATATACAGCCCATAACTGCCGGCTGCAATTATGTATAGCCATAAAACTTTCCAGTCAATAGTTTGGCAGTTGTGAATGTGGGGAATGAGAGGACGAGAGAAACCAGGGGAGTGAGTGTCTGCCTGCCTCTTCTCTGGACATGTCCGGAAGTAGCACTTCCTGACACAAGAAGTGGGATATTTAGGTTATTTACTCAAGAGGTCTGGGGAAGTGTCTGTCTGGAGTATGTATATGGTGTGTGTTAGGGGTGGTGGTGCACTGGTATATCCTACTTTTACAAAGTTTGTTTATCATGGGTTGCCACTGCAAATCCTCCTCAGTGTTCTGGCTGTCTGTTAGAAACAGAGAGTCACAGTGATAGGGCTCACAGTCAATGTTAGACTTTCTCTCTCTAACATTGTTCCCTTCCTCAAGAAGCCAGATGGCCTCAACATACTGCTAAAACCTGTTTGCACTGACTTAAATCCTCACAGAATCTAATGCAGCTGCCTTTTAATGTGTTCTCACTAGTCCACTAATATTATTTTGTGCTGTACACATTTGAGAAATAACAGGTTAAAGAGTGTTGATGTCATGATAGTAAGCAGACAAGTGTCCTACATGTAACTATGTAAATGCTAAAGTATATAAGTATAGACCATACACCATATAAAGCAACTGAGAGCCCTGCTAGCAGTGTGCTCCAGGGATGGCAATCAGTCGCTACACCATTCCAGTCCAGTGTGAAATATTTTTGAGAAATATTGAATAGGTTGCCATGAACATTTGTATAGATCTAACATAAGATGACAGTTGTGTGGGACCAGGGTTCATTATCTTCTGTACCACATGTTGTCAGCTTTGGACAACTAAAAGATGCAATGTTTTGTTTGTTTTTTTAACCCAGCGCCTAAAGTTATCAAAACATAACCATAACAAATAATCATGCTTTGGTTGCCAGATTACAGAGGAAAACAACAGAAATATGTTGACAATGCATGTTTATGTTTAATTTGCTGTTATTTATGTATGTAAATATCAATCAATATTAATCTCGGTCATTACATTTTCTATATTATTACATAATATAGAAAGCAAACAATATAGTGATAGCAAACAAATCCAGCGGGGAATAGGCAGAGGCAGTCACACAAACTGGCAAACTGGCAAAAAAAAATAATGGAAAAACACAACACTGAGAAAATGAAGGCTGGAACGTTAGACACACAGAGGAGCTAAGACAAACTGGCACTAAGTGAAAAGAAAACACACACTAAATACTCTAATGAGAGGGAGGATGACAAGACGCAGGTGAGGACAGTCAGGGCAGGGCAGTCAATCAACAAAAAGGAGGGAAAACACACAGGGGCAGGAAGTGAAGTGATCTGAAATGAGAGGAGATGTGAGTAACAAAGTAAAACAGGAAACACAAACATAAACAAATAAAATAAAAACATGACCTAAGACCATAATGTTGCTGGTCGAAACCCATGATCGCTCCTCAGAACCGTAGCCCTCCCAGTCCACCAGGTACAGGTGCCCACCACAATGAACAGCCAGGAGGCACTTGACAGAGCTTTCAGGGAGTGGCCTTGAGCAAAGAGCAGAACACCTTCCAAAATCAGGACACAAACTGGTGACCCAAGTCAGACACTACATCCCTGGAAAAACCATGAAGACGGAACACATGGGACAACATCACCTCTGCTGTTTCTTTTGCGGAGGGCAACTTGGGCAGTGGAACAAAGTGAACCATCTCAGAAAATCTGTCAACAACGTAAAAAGAGAGGATGGCTGACTGTGGCTCCTCTCTATAGCTTGGGTTTCGGAAAATCACCATCCAACACTGAAGTGACAGGTGAAATGACCAATCATCCAGCAGGTCCAATTCGAAATACTTTATTGCAGAGTTTGGCTTGACAGGGTGTATAGGATTACCTTTGTGGTTTCTCTTATTGAAGTGTGATGTATTTGTGTCTGTGTGTGTGTGTGTCTGTGTGTGTGTGTGTGTGTGCGGTGTGTGGTTTCTGAAAAAGAGGAATAAAACAAATAGAAACCTTTGAACACAGGCACTGCAAAACTCACTGGCATGCACCGCTAGGTACAGCACTGCTACAACGTGGAACCATGAGGCCACAATAGTACCAGCAAACTACACTAAGTTATTCCATTACTGGGAATAATACTGTTGCCAATAGGCAACAATAAACTAATATAATATTTAGGTATATAACCCACATGTAGGCATTGTAACAACACATTGTAAATACAACAAAAACTAACCTATGGGCACATTACCTGACTAAACTTACAAACTTATTATGAATACAGTAATATAACAAGTATACATTGGGTAATGATAGAACAGAGGTGCATTGACTGCAGTAATGTGGAGAACAGGCTCTACAAAGGTGGAAACAGACACTCCTTTGCTCTCAAGTGGGCCTAATTAGCATGACCAGCAGTAAGAGAAATATAAGAGAGCAAGAACTACCCAAAAGTGATAACTATATTATACATGCACCATGGTAATTTACTTACAGTTCAATGGATGCATATAGCAGTCAAGACAAAGGTAATGACACCCATTTTGGGCTTAACTGGCCAAACTAGTCTAACAAAGACAGATTCTCTCCTCCTCTGAGTCCACTGGGGAGATGGAACATACCGCTCTAGGAGGGAAGGCGGAGCATCCCACTCTAGAGGGGGGTGGAATAGTCCAAGTGGTGTTGGCCTTTGTAACAAAAAGTGAGGATGGTGGTGTTACTCTCTGAGGGAGGCAGACCTGTGACAAAGTCTAGGGATATGTCTGGCCAGGGACAGTGAGGCATGGGAGCGGATGTAGGAGACTTGGAAGAGGATGTTGCGAGATCTTATTCCGGGCACACACTGGACAGGCTGCCACATATTTCCCTACCTCCTTTTCTCTGGAAAGCGACCAGAAACATTGTTTGATGATGAAGGCCATCTGCCGGGCTCCAGGATGGCAAAAGATGCAGAGGGTGTGGGCCCAGTGAATGACATGGGAGCAGAAAAAGACAGGCACAAACAACCAGTTCAGGGGGCACCCATCCGGCACTCTGACATGAGCAATGGCCTCCCTGACCCTCTTTTCAATTTCCCATGTAACAGCCTCGACCACGCAGGAAGGAGGCAGGATGTAAGAAGGAGACTTGGGAGCAGAGTTAGGGTCAAACAGATGAGACTGGGCATCAAGCTTAGTGTTTTTAGAGCCAGGCCGATAGGACAGAGTAAACATGATACGATTAAAGAAAAGAGCCCACCTTGCCTCTCTGGCGTTGAGACGCTTAGCAGTCCTGATGAACTCCAAGCTCTTATGATCAGTCCACACCAAAAACGGGTGATCTGCCCCCTCTAAACAGTGACACCACTCCTCCAGTGCAGTCTTGATGGCCAACAGCTCTCTGTCCCCCACGTCATAGTTTCTCTCTGCAGGAGAGCACTTCCTTGAGAGAAAGGCACAGCGATGGAGCTCGTTATCCTCTGGGAGCACTGAGAGAGAACCACCCCAATGCCGATATCAGAAGCATCCACTTCCACCACAAACTGCCGAAGAGGGTCTGGTAGGGTGAGGATGGGTGCCGAGGTGAAGCTCTCCTTTAGCTTCTGGAAGGCCAGATCTGACTGGGGAAACCACTGAAACTTGGCATGGGGGGAGTTTAAAGATAAGATAAGATAAGATGAACCTTTATTAATCCCCGGAGGGAAATTCGGGAAAAGTTCTGAAAAAAGACAAGAAAGTGTAAACAAAGAGAGAGCTGCTAAGACATGCTGCCACTCCGAAGGCGGCGCAACAAGACATGCAAAGGAGCGGCCACGGTGCTAAAGTTCTTGATGAAACATCTATAGAAGTTAGCAAACCCCAGAAAACATTGCACCAGCTTACGGCTAGTTGGTGTGGGCCATTCAGCCACAGCACTGACCTCGGTGGGGTCCATCTGAATGCTATTAGCAGAGACAACAATACCAAGGAAAGAAACAGTGGGAACATGAAACTCACATTTTACTGCTTTGACAAAGAGCTGGCGGTCACAGAGATGCAGCAGGACCTGCCGAACATGCTGGATATGGGTCTGCTGCTGGGAAAAGATGAGGATGTCGTCCATATATACAAAAACAAACTGGTTTAGCATGTCTCGAAGGACATCATTCACTAGGGCCTGGAAGACAGCTAGAGCATTTGTGAGACCAAATGGCATAACCAGGTACTCGTAATGACCATTAGGAGTGTTGAATGCTGTCTTCCACTCATCCCATTCCCTAATCCTGACCAGATACTTATATCTGGTCATTTCTAAGGTCTAATTTGGAAAAGATCTTAGCATCTTTCAACAGTTCAAAGGCAGAGGAAATGAGAGGGAGGGGATACGCGTTTTTAACTCTGATGTCATTGAGACCTCTGTAGTTGATACAAGGACGAAGAGTCTTGTCTTTCTTATCCATGAAGAAGAAGCCGGCCCCAGCTGGAGAGGAAGATGGTCTGATGATCCCAGCAGAAAGGAAGAGGTGATGTATTCCTTTATGGCATGCCTCTCTGGAGCAGAGAGCGAGTACAGCCGGCCCTTGGGAGGGGATGTACCAGCATCAGTCTATGCATCAGTCATAAGTTGAGTGAGGAGTTGGTGCACGCCTTGTTAAAAACTTCCTTGAGGTTGAGATAACAGGGAGAAACACAGAAAAAGTCCAGAAAATCAGGATCCAGAGGTGCTGATGTGGGAGGAGACCAGATTCTTCTGCTGACCCAAAACCCTCATAGGATGGAGGAACTGGAGCATCAGGAGAAGGAACAGATGAGCAGCCGGTTAGTAAACATCCTTTAAACCCCATCAGTGGACCAGTTCATGTATGGATTATGTTCAATGAACCAAGGCAGACCCATGATGAGACAATGTAAGGAAGAGTCAAAAACTTGGAACCACAGGAACTCAGTGATTACCAGCAATAATGAGCTGAACGGGTTGAGTACAGTGAGTGACTCTGCAGGTGACAGGTGACCATCCAGAGCACTGGCTTCCAAAGGCTTGGGCAGAGGAACTCTCTTGAGCCCAAGGGTCTTGGCTAATCTCTAGTCTATAAAACTCTCATCAGGCCCAGAATTCACCAGAACAGGATGAGGGAGAGACAGAGAAGGGTTGATGAGCTGAGCTTGAGTGAGGGATCAAAAGAAATATTTAGAGGAAGTAGTTCAACTCACCAGCACCCTCTTCTTCACTGGCAAGCCTTCTCTTTTACAGGATATGAAGACAATAACTGGCCCAGCTGGGAACAGTAAATGCATCGACCATCCCACAGACGGCACTGTTATTCCTCCGGAGTGAGGCTAGCTCGAGCAGGGAGGTGGCATGTCAGCTGCTGTTGGCTGCCAGGGTGCGAAACTCTATGGCGTAGTCCATGACTCGTCGCTTGCCCTGGCGAAGACCCATAAGTGCTCTTGCAGCCTCTTGATCAGGGGTGGTGTGGTCAAAATTTTGCTTAGTGTTTCTGTAAACAGGCTCAGAGAGTTGCTCACCCGGGAATCTCGAGCCCACTCTGTTGTGGCCCAGGCCTCGGCTCTGCCAGAGAGGTAACTGATGATAAATGCCACCTTGGAGCGCTCAGAGGGAAACAAGGGCACCTGCAGCTCAAAGTGAAGCCCACACTGGACCAGGAAGGACCAGCAGTTCTCAGAGTCTCCGGAGAAACACTCAGGCTTGGCCAGATGAGGAGAATGAGGAGGTGAGGAAACAAGTCGATCAGCCAGGGCCGGTAGAGGAAGCAGTTGAGGAGCTGGAACAAGAGCTGAAGCAGGCATAAGAGCAGGAGAAGACAGGATGAAAGATTCAAAGAAACTCACCAGGTGTTGAAGCTGGTTACTCAGGTGGCCTTGATCACCGATGGAGGCCTGAAATTCTCATGTAGCTTGGTATGTTGTCAAACTCCCATGCAGACTGTAGTGAGCTGCTTCCCATGGTGGTGGATCTGTTCTCCTTGTGCATGAATGGCAGGATGCACAGGATTAGAGTCGGCTAAGTCCATGGTTTTGCCTGTGCGTACTGTTACAACTGGAGAGGAGGAGACAGCTTGATCCAAAAGAACAAAGTCTTTACTAGCCTAAAAGAGGATTCGATACACAGGTGATCAATCAGTGAAGGCAAACAAATCGAGCAGGGAATAGGCAGAGGCAGAGTCAGACAAACGGGCAAAAATAAAAAATAACAACAACACAGAAAATGAAGGCTGGAACGCTAGACACAGAGGAGCTAAGACAAACTGGTACTGAGTGAAAAGAAGATGCACACTAAATACTCTAATGAGAGGGAGGATGACAAGGTGAACAGGTGAAGCCAATTAGGGTGGTGCAGACAATCAGACACAGGTGAGGGCAATCAGGGCAGGGCAGTCAATCAAAAAAAGGAGGGAGAACACACAGGGGCAGGAAGTGAAGTGATCTGAAATGAGAGGAGATGTGAGAAACAAAGTAAAACAGGAAACACAAACATGAATGAATGAAATAAAAACATGACTTAAGACACATAAACACTAACTGAATGTTACATGCTATGTCTGCACAGTACTGTCCATCACATTAAAGTCACACTGTCGTTTCCTATCCTCCTGTGTGAGGCTCTGCTCTTAAGCCTACATGTATTTGTTTGAGTGTTAGTACCACATCAGATTTCTTATTATGTGCATTTAGACATCACATTTAATGTGATTCACTTCACTGTGGTATAAATAAGCCATTATCATCATTATTATTATTGTCTGAGGTTGGCTACTTGCCATTATCATGCTTGTATGAAACCGAGAATTAAAGTTAAGAGAAGGGTAAGGAATATTAAGCCGCTCCACATCACAATACACATTCACCTCCTCCTCTTCATGGGTCAATCAGGAGGAATTAGCACAAGACTTTCTGATGGGGGCTAGCACTAACAACGGGAGGTGGGTGGAGAGGGGGCCGCTGAGTGATGGAGCCTGTAAGGGAACAGTGCATTGGCCAGCTTTGATGTGAGGGAAGGAGCCCCCTTTTTTTTCACAGAAAATCCCATTAAGGTCAGAGGTCTGGGTCTCTGAGGTGGTCACATACTCCAAGAAGAGGAGAAAGATGTTATGGAGAGGAGAAGTGGGTCTGGAAGGATGGAGAGAGTGCAGTGTCGAACTGGGGGGGATGTCAAAATCTGTGTTGTCCTCAGATTTAGTAAAGACAATGTGAGAGGCCAACCTGACAGCCTGCTATTGTTCTGTCTGAATACAACTGTATGTGACATAATGTACTCCACTTCTCAGACACACACACACACACACACACACACACACACACACACACACACACACACACGGAACTGGATACATGTACTGAAAACTTCTGAAAACTTCCATACTTGCACATTGCACAAAATTTGACTCAGTCCCACATACAGCATCCTGCTGCCACTCACCAATTGTGAATTAATCTGCTGCTGAAAATATTCCCCAACAATTGCACAATTCTTCCTGTTTTAGACATGATTGCTAAAAACTACAGCGCTGTTACTGGAAATTGCTGAGCTTTTTAGACATAAAAACTGCACATTTGTGATGCATTTGTAAAGCTAATGAGCTTGAAGCTCAAGCCACAGACAGGACAAGAGAGTCAGACAGTATTGAGAGACAGACTAACACATTGTTGGTTTTGGTGTTTACATGGCATTTGTTGACAATAATAAAGATATAAAATAGTACCCACCATATCCTTTAAATATAAACTCATGACTGAGGGTCGTTTTTTGGTGTTCAAGAGGAAATTCTGGTTCATGAACCTCTTAGCTTTCCAGAGGTTCCAAATACAGTCAGCAATGTTATTTCATATTTGCGGTTGAAAATAAGTGAACCAAGTCTGGCAATCGTGTTCATGGCTCATGCCAACACCGACCTCGCAAAACTGATGTCCGCAAGGAAATCACCACAGGCCGGACTCTGAATCTCAAACCCATCAAAGACACTTTAAATGAACTCCAGAATAAAGTTCTGTGTTGCATGACCAAAGTTAAACCCTTAGAAGCTGCTGCGAACTACACAGACTCCAGACTCAAAGTAATGGGAAAAGAAAATGCAGAATTCATAGCAGATGTTTCCACATTGAAACAGAAAGCAGAGGCCTTGGAGAATCACAGCAGAAAATGTAATCTAAGAATTATTCAACTTCCGCATGGAATTGAAGGTGGCAATTCAATGGCCTTTGTGAATAGAATAAAGAAGTGCTCGGTTGTCCACCACTTACAGTATCATCCTAGCTCACTGATTGGTTCTGCTCCCAAAGTCAAGGGAAGGTAGGGACAGAACGCCCCCTGTACTGGTCAGATGGGTTAGTGCAGCCATAGCTCTGTGCAGCTTACCAAGCAGGCCATCCATAATGTTTCAGTTCCTGCTAGTGCAGGTGGCAATGCCAAGAATGGAACTGGAGGAGGAAACCAGTGAGAGAGTTTGAACCACCGCAGGGTGAACACTCCCTTCGAACACTCCCTTCTGTCCTTTCTGGCTTAAGCCATTTTCACAATTTTTTTCTTGGGTATTTCAGACAGAGTGGAACTGCCAAAACGCAGCTATGGGTCTCTCACGTTCCTGGTTACAGCCAGCCTAGAGGGAATTAGCTTGGTGTGCTAATACAACTTGCAGATAACTTTAGTGTCTATATTAAATTTATACATTTTTTCACAAGCTGCATGTTTTTAATGGGAAAGAGAGGAGGGACGTCAGCTGTCAGTCAACTTGGTCTGCTCAACACACACTACCACTGAGAACGTAGCTGGCAACCACAAGCAATATGCTTCTGGGGTACTGCAACATCGAACCACCTGAGGCTTATTTCACTGCAAAAGAGGTAGAGGGATGCCAACTCTGATTGGAGGATTTGAACTGTCTCGCCCGCTGTTAGCTGACTTTAAAGGTACACAGTCAGCACGGGACCACTGAGACTAGCTCGAGTCCTGAAACCAAGACACCAGTATAGAGTCATGAAAACGACACCTGGAGGGCATCAGGATTCCTATCACTGGGAGGCCACCAGAGACAGCGTTTGGGATGGATAGAGCACGGATGGAAGAAAGAAAGATACAAGAACAAGGGAAACAGCAATCTAGGAAGGCTTCCTGCAGATAGACACCCAAACTACCCCGGCAGTTTCTCATTCCCAGGGCGTCAAATACCGGTCCTGTTATGGGCATCAGCATTCGATACTGACACATAAGGTGCCGTTTTCATACAGGTGTTTTATAGGTAAACTGTAGGGCATCTCTAACAGGCAAGCCGGTGTATCTATCCACGTACAGTACCCTAACCACAGGGAGACCATTTCATGTCTTATTATGATAAAGAACTGAAGCTTCTGAGAACACAGCAATGAGGTCTGAAACCACCTGATTTGTTCCAGACAACACTTCTGTAAACTGTAAAAATGTAAAAATTTAAAGAACAAAAATGGAAAAAAACAGACACACGTGTCCATGTTATGGATGCCATACTTTTTATTGTGCTGGGTAAAACGCAGTGAATATCTATACAGACTTTGTTTAGCAAGCAAGCAAAATTTATAGTGAAATAAAAGACAGTAATACTATGTGGACAGAGAAAGCAATAAAAGTTAGATAGTGTAGAAGACATATGAAATGATACCGAAGGAGCAAGGCAGAGGGAGAGTTGGGAAACCTCTCCACTTCCCTCACAGCTAACTACTACACATTGCATAAGGTATGAAAAATCCTTTCCAAAGGTTACATGTCCAGTCTTACCTAATGGTGACTGAGAGGCAGAGAAAAACAGTCTTATAAAATTCATCCCCACAAAAATAAACTATATATATATATAAAATTTTAAAATGTTCTCCATATGCTCTCGGACACCTGAATTTTAAACAGTATTGAAGTTTGAAAATGAGGTAAAAGTAGGCCTTTCTGGAGGTAGTAATGTGTATTCGATTGTACTAGAACATAATATCATGAAGAGAAAAGATCAACTTCATTAAGACTCCCAGAGCTGAAAGCTTTTCAACAGCTTCTACAATCATTCTGCCCAACAGCGAGGTAGCATCACCTCCAGACAACATCAGCAGGTGGTCTAGATTCTCCTGAGCTCAACATATCTGAAGGAAATGTCAAACTCCAAAAGCTCAAAACCTGGAGCTTGTTGAGCTCAGTGGTGTCACTTGAAGCCCATTTACACCTGGTATTACCATGTGATATATTAACATGACTTTTTCCTTATCCAGAAAGATATACTGTAGATCACATGTTAATAGCAGGTCTGCATGGGGTGTGTGGCTGATGGATGGTGTGGTGTTAAATGATGAAGCCTGTCTGTTTCAAAGCCATTCGTTCAAAGCTACTGATCAGCCTGCATCAACAGATGAACACAGTTTAGAGCTCATTTTAACAGCAGCTTGTGATTCTCTCTGTTGGGTTATTAGAAATGGCATTACCTGCACAGTGTCTGAATGTTAGCTATTGAAGGCAATAAAACATTTTACTCACTTGTAATCCAGATTTCTACAGATTTGACTCAGATTCAGTTTTTTAAACCATATTTAGGCCTTCTGACAACATTTTAATACACTTTTCAGATATGTATATGAGATATAAGATATATTTCGTCTGTTTGTTCATTACAGTACAGACGCCTCGAGAGGCAAGTGAGAAAAAAAGTTTTGGTGAAATCTGATCTAACTAGTTTTCTCTCTGTGTTTATGACTTAAGAACAGGTGGAAGAAAGGTTTTGCCAGAATCATCTTTCTAAGTTCCTTAATTCTTTTCATTTGTAAAATGAAAAAAGGTTTTGCCAGATGAAAAATAAAAGGAATCATTTTCTATACATAGCATAATATACATAGCTTGTATTTAGAGTGCATAGAGAAATTAAACCTCACCTGGAAGACAACATGAACACTTCTAGTCCTATTTAAAACATGGGATAGTGGTGCACTTCAGCCTCTTATGGCTGAAAAGAGCACTTACAATTATCCTGACAACAGCAACAGTTTTTGGTGGCAGGTGAATCAGTTTTCACAGATGAAAAAAGTAACTTCAAAAGATTATCCCAACAAAACGTTTTTTTCACCTGTTGTCATACAGTCATAAACATGGGAAGACGACAGTTCAGACTTAAGCTGGCCCACACAAAGATTTTTTAAATCTTAAAAGATTTTGTGAGTTTAGTGTCAACGGACATGGCGGATGATGGGCAGGAAGAATTAGTGATGTTAGTTTTTTGTTTTGTACTGAAAACGTACAAAGAAAGAATAAAAATGATGGAAATTATTGAGATGTTAAATAAACAAATCAACGACAAACAAGATGGTCCTCCATTTCTGAGCTCCATCTTACTACAACTTTATGCTTTGCGTTTTTTATTAGGTCATGTATTAGCCTTGTGTACTGTGTACCCAGCACTAGAAAATGGATCACTAATTTTTTTTTTCTCACTTGCTTTTCAAGGCTTCCATTGAAAAGAGATAGGTCGGACTGTTTAGTCTCACATATGCCTAGCACAAAGACTGGCAGCAGATAACCTTGCTTTGTCAGAGGGGAAGTACTTACATAGTTGTTGTGTATGTTGCTAACTAGTTTACAGCTACAGCTAACATCTGTACAGCTGTATGCTTACGGTTTGTGATGAATAAACACAGAATTTTCTTCGCAGTTTGAAGGCACATTTATGGTCCAAACTACTGTGCAGATTGATTGTTAGAGAGAGTTTAGCACAACCTCTGTTAAGTAGCCACTGCTCCATACTGGTGTTGCTGATAATGGCAGGATTGAGAAAATCAATATAGCTCCTCTGAGGCTCTACCTCAGGCCCAGTTAAAATAGTTAAAATACCATGTTAACTTTTCAAAGGTTGCCATGGTGACAGGTGAAAAATGGTATAATCTATCACTAAGTAAAAAGCAATTCCATATACATCTGGTTTAACCATATCACAAGTAAAGAAAATCACATTTGTGTGAAGTACACAAAACAGCTAATCAAGTATATCGATATCTACTAATTAAAAACAAGACAACATATTCATGAATACAATATACAAAATCCAAACATATCTGTTTCAAAACCTGAAAGTCACTTTGAAGGTGAGAATCCAAATGTACTGAGATTGGAAACTTGATTTGATACATCAAGAAAGGAGCTTCTGCAGTCCTGACATAGATCATATCATACATCAATGTAACGCATACTGAAAGCAGAGACTGGAGGTAGGTATTGTCAATTGATTAGTCCATTTTTAACGGTCTGTTTGAGGTACTGTACATAGTATTTAGGTAGTACATAACTCAGGAAAAACAACTCTAACTATTCAAAGCCAGAAAGAAAAAAACATTTGTAGTTATAGCATGTAGTGTCGTACAAACACTTGATCCTCATTAAACCATTGTGTAAATCAGAACAAAATAAATTCAAGTTAACAGTTTGTCAAACAGAAGTCCCAGTTTGCAGATAATGCTAAATATGTTTCATTACAATGTTCAGATACAAATTAACATTAAGGTAAATAAGAAAGACAGTACTTAATATGTTAGCTGCTTTTGTGTTTTAAGTATAAAAATCAGACCACTGAATTGAGGCTTTTTCCAGGAATCTCTAAAGAAGAAAATGTAAGGTCAGTCAGTGCCAAGTGGTGATGGAGACAAACTCTAAAGACTGCATCCTAACAACAACTTCACTCGTAAATGTGTTGATTGGACTATCTAATATTGTGCCCCTGTGCAACAAGAGTAACATGCATAATATTATTCAATATTCTAATTCTAAGATGATAGTATGTATGGAACCAACCAAAGATGAAACTGAAACTATGAAACAGAAATGACTTTCAATGTAACTGTACCATCTGAAGCATGGCCTTAAATTATGGCCAAATGGATGCAGAAACTGCAAGTGTTGGATTGATGGCTTTAGAGTCAGTCTCCAGTTAAAGGAAAAATTCTGTTGTCTTGCATTTTGACCATCATGCCTGAAGGTTATGACAACATTTCAGTCACATTGCTAAGATCTGGCAACTCTTTACAACATAATTGGAGACAAGTGATCAAGTAAACACATCCTCAGTTTAACCTCTGGATCTAGAAAACACAGACAAACATTATCAAGGTCTACAGGGTGGAACTGCATCAATACCACTACCAGTGAGGAACTTTTACTGCCTTATGTAGGGCTAAATACCAACTGTATTATTTAAGTCTTTACCCCAAGTAGCTCTGTTTCCATTCAATTGTCGAGCAAAGTTTATGCAAAATTTTGAAATGTCACAAAAAAAGAGATGCAAATTTTGTGTTTCCATCAACTGGTTTGGAGCGAATAAACTCGGCTCCAGCCTGGTTTGGTCAGTAGTTGGAGCTATAAGCTTCGCGTGGCTGTAATCAGCCAGGAAACAGAGTAGAAGAAGCAGAGGTTGTGAAGCTTGGCCATCTAACCAACTACAAGAGAAAAATAGAGCGAGGTCTTCAGGAATTTTTTCTTTAGTTCTTTCATGTTAACTAGTACTGGTCATGTTTCATGCTCTCCACAGACGAAGACAAGCATTCACGTTATGGGAATATTAGGGAAGATGGCAACACCAGAAACAGCTCATCAGTCATATGAGTTAAAGTGTTCGCTATGTCAGAACTTATTCGGCAAAGACTTTTTTAGCACTTGAGGAAGTTTTATCAAATTTTGCCGTTTCCATACAGCTTTTAATGGGATACTTCAAAATGTGCATACAAATACGTGAATGGAAACACAGCTACTCTCTGAGCTGTGATTCTTGTACAGCTCTTTCTTGACTGCGTCTCAACTTAACATGTGGTTTAACAACACAATGGGCAGGTAAAAATGATATTCCGGGTGAATTCGGATTTTTTTTCACTTTAATAATGTCTTTCAGATAATGCAGTAAAAGGTAAGAGCCACAGACAAGTTTTAGGGTCAAATTCTGTAATGTTATGTTATCTGTATGGATGAGTTTTAATAAACATTCTTCATGTCTGCACACTCCTTGTGACCTTATAAAGGCACTTGTCTGGCCCATCATAACCATCAGGACAGATGGTCACAAGTGAAAAAATAAGGCTGTTGTAGTAAAACACCTGAATTTTCACATGGCTCTGTCATATCTCACTTTTGCTTCTTTATGGATTACGTTGTGTTTACCAGACTGAATCAAACAAAACAGTTGCAGTCAAATTGCTGTTCCCCCATGACAAGACAACAACCAACTGGCATGACCTCGCTTTAATGTACAGTATAAAAATACAACACAAATATCTGAACGCACACTGCCTTCCCAGGCATTGATTTGCATGTACTGAGCAACAGAGTTCATTAGCTGGTTGTGCTAAGTCAGAGGTAGTTTGAAATCATGAGAGGATATTGCATATCAGTGACCAGAATGTGCTGGCTTAACCATCAGGTTCCTGGATTTACAGTACATAATGAGTTGTCCAATGTCACGCTGCCACTAAATCCAGGTATCAAGTGTGTCATGAGGTAATGTGTGGTTTGTTCTTGTGGTTTTTGCTCTTGAGGGTTTTTGCAAGTTTGTGGATTTCTTTGCAGTGTGTCAATGATGGAGTCAAGGTTTTAAAGCTGTCGCGCAAAGAACAAGTTGATGAAGCTACAGTGCATCTGGAAAATATTCACAGCACTTCACCTTTTCCACATTTTTTTGTTACAGCCCTATTCCAAAATGGATTAAATTCATTTTTTTATTAAAAATAAAAAACCTGAGAAATCACATGTACATAAGTATTCACAGCCTTTGTTGTGAAGTGCAAAATTGAGCTTAGGTGCTTTCTATTTCCACTGATCATCCTTGAGATGTTTCAGCAGCTTAACTGGAGTCCACCTGTGGTAAATTCAGCTGATGGGACATGAAAGCTGTCTGTATAAGGTCCCAGGGTTGACAGTGCATGTCAAAGCACAAACCAAGCATGAAGACAAAGGAACTGTCTGTAGACCTCCAAGACAGGATTGTCTCGAGGCACAAGGCTTGGGAAGGGTACAGAAAAATTTCTGCTGCTTTGAAGGTTCCAATGAGCACAGTGGCCTCCATCATCCATGAGTGGAAGAAGTTTGGAACCATCAGGACTCTTCCTAGAGCTGGCCGGCCATCTAAGCTGACTGACCGGGGGAGAAGGGCCTTAGTCAGGGAGGTGACCAATAACCCGATGGTCACTCTGCCAGAGCTCCAGCGTTCCTCTGTGGAGAGGGGAACCTTCCAGAAGGACAACCATCTCTGCAGCAATCCACCAATCAGGCCTGTATGGTAGAGTGGCCAGATGGAAGCCATTCCTTAGTAAAAGGCACATGTCAGCCCGACTGGTAAGGACTCTCAGACAATGAGAAACAAAATTCTCTGGTCTGATGAGACAAAAATTGAACTCTTTGGAGTGAATGCCAGACATTACGTTTGGAGAAAACCAGGCACCGCTCATCACCAGGCCAATACCATCCCTACAGAGAGGCATGGTGGTGGCAGCATCATGCTGTGGGGATGTTTTTCAGCAGCAGGAACTGGAAGACTAGTCAGGATAGAGGGAAAGATGAATGCAGCAATGTACAAAGACATTCGGAGTAAAAACCTGCTCCAGAGGGCTCTTGACCTCAGACTGGGGCGATGGTTCATCTTTCAGCAGGACAATGCCCCCAAGCACACAGCCAAGATATTGAAGGAGTAGCTTCAGAACAACTTGGTGAATGTCCTCGAGTGGCCCAGCCAGACCCCAGACCTGAATCCAATTGAACATCTCTGGAGAGATCTGAAAATGGCTGTGCACCGACGCTTCTCATTCAACCTGATCTTGATCTGAGCTTGAGAGGTACTGCAAAGAGGAATGGGCGAAACTGCCCAAAGATAGGTGTGCCAAGCTTGTGGCATAGTATTCAAAACGACTTGAAGCTGTAATTGCTGCCAAAGGTGCATCAACAAAGTACTGAGCAATGGCTGTGAATACTTATGTACATGTGATTTCTCAGGTTTTTTATTTTTAATAAATTTGCAACAATTTTGGAATATGGCCGTAACATAACAAATTGTGGAAAAAGTGAAGTGCTGTGAATACTTTCCAGATGCACAGTATGTACACAAGCTTGTTAATGTAAATCTGAACAAATGGTATTCAGTAGTCTGATGCAATGTCAAGCTATTTGGTAGCTGAGTAACTACAGGTTGTGAAGAGGTTCTATGGTTTTCTAGACCAGTGGAAGAGGCCGCCAACAAAAGGGAGAGCAAAGCAGAGCTGGTCTATCAAGCAACACTGGGTCAAATCATCAAAATGAAAGCTTTAAATGAATACTGGAGGCACTGATGGACTAAACAATCTACTCTATCAATTTTATTACTGTACTGACAATGAACTAAATAAAATAATTGTTTCCAATTTTGACCGCATCTTGGACGTATCCCAAACATCAAAGTTTGGGTCTAGCTTTCAAAGCAATGCTTATCTTTCAAATAAGCAGATTAGGGATGGATGTGAACAATTATTTGTAATCAATAATTTGTCCTTCACTTTCAATGTGATCAAGGTTAACAATCACAATGATCAATTTTATTTCGTTGTTGTATCATATTATGGGAAATGAAATGATTTAGCTCATTCGCCAGATGGTTTTGTTTTAAGATGAGTCATATGAGGGTGGACCCGCTCTGAATGTTATCAGCAGATTGAATGGGTGTTATCAGCCTCATAGATATGGGTCAGAAGGGGCCTGTTACATCTACTAGTAGGTTCAGAAGGCTGTCATCTTCTATTCATACGGTGAATTACGGATTGAAATACAAGAAGGCAACCTCAGCCTCTAGTGACCATAGTAATTATGAGCGGAGCAAATGAGGGAGTCAAGTGATATAGTATGAAGAGCGGCAAAGTCTGCAAGGGGCAGAGGTTGGGGGCGATGGATTGGGCCAACAAAGACAGGTCCCACCCAGGAAACTGCTTTTAGTGTCTCATGTGAAACCAAAAGTCATCGTTGACCTAATTTACCTTACTTTTGTCATGTAACATCCTGCATTTAACCCAAACCACAATCTTTTTTCTAAACTGAAACAAGAAGTTTTGTTGCCTAAACATAAAGCTGTTTTGTTTCAATTCATCTTAAGTTTCACTTTCACAACATGGTAGGTGCAGTTTGGCCCTTCTAAAGCATTAGAATGCTAGTAATAACCATAAGAAGGTCTATTCATTCAGCTGATAACATTCAAAATGTGTGCTACAGTTGTTTTTTGACAGCATTTTATTAAATCTGAAACCATTATCAAATGCCTTTTTGAATGTGGATCTTTCCAGATCCCTTTCTGAAACTAAAATTCAAGGATTCAATCCCTCATTCAAGTGAAAATCTCATCATGTATTTGCACTGCTGCAGTTATAATTTGAAAATGTAATCAGCATTGATCTAAATTTGGATATATGAATGATCACTTCATTCCTCCACTGCCGATCATGACGCGGGTGCCAACATTAGTGCAGACACTGGCGTGTTATTAATAGAATTAATTCCGGTACTGTTTGTCATTTTAGGTGGCTTAAGTGATGGTCAACACGGGCTAAAAATGAAAAGCTACCTCTTCTGCAAAATGAAAAGCAAAAACAAATAATATATTCAATAAGAAGAATTGGTTAAAATAATTTGTTAGCCTCTAAGTTTAGTATATTTAAGTGTTTTGTGGCTCAAAAAAGATTCAATTTATCATTTTACGCTGCTATGTGAAATGTTAAAGCTGTTGTGGTTTTCAAACAGGCAAATGACTGGTTGATTTAAGTTATAAAGATTGTTAGTTGATTAAACTGTCTTTTCATATAAATTTTACAACCATCCTTTGAAATACTGCCGTATACTCTGATATTTTGGTCTAATGCCTAGCATAGCATAGTCTGTTACCTTATTATTTTCATTTCTGCATGTTAGTGGAATTTACCGGCAAGATTAAGGATTTTCTCCTTTATAATTAACATTAATCCAGCAAAGGAATTATCTAAAGCTTTGCATTGGGTGCTGTTCCTTCCCAGCAAATTGCGAGACAATGAAGATAGAGGAAGATAGCCCTGTTTCTAAATGTAAAGATAATGATGTATGGTTACTCAGTCTGATGCCAACGGTAACAACTTCAGCAAGTTTTTTTTTTCTAAATGGCTTTAAGCAAACATGATGGATAAAAAGATGCTTGTGTCTCCCTGTGTTTGGTGGCCTAACACTAGTTTGGGTGAGGGGTGACAGGTTGGTTGGTTTTAGAGGCAACGCTGATATATTGGAACAGCAGACAGTTGCTGTCCATGTCTATATGTCAAAACCAGACTGTCTCAGTCTCTTTTTCTGGCATTAATGTCTGTGGAATCAATAAACAGTGACAGAGAGAGAGAGAGAGAGAGAGAGAGTGTGTGTGTGTGTATCTGTGTCTGTTCATGAGAAAGAGATTCAGTAGCAGTATGAGTGCATCTGATTTGCACCTCAGTACTGGTGTAGCCTTCAGAATGATGCACTCCCTACAAATGCTCTCACTTGTGTGAAGATGATGATACTCTGAGAATCCTGAATTAAAAGAATTTACTCCCTCACTGTGTCTGTCTGTCCATTTTAGTTGGTTCTCACTCACGAGTGAGTGAGTGTGTTGTACAGGGCTGACGACGTGTTCGTCTCCTGCCTGGTTTGACAGGCAGGATGTCTGAAGCTGAACTTGCTGCTTGTTTGTATCTGTTCAGCCAATAAGAGCCAGCAGCAGTAAAATTACTAAATGTTTGCTGCATTTTGTATGGTCTATATATGTACATGTATCAAAGGAATTTAAAGACTCAGGTACTGTAGATACTAAACATTTCTGCCTGTTCAGTGACAGAGCTAAGATGGAAATTCTCAAACTGAGATTAAACCAAGTAAAATAGCATGTGGAAAAAGTCAAAAACAAGTGGTCAAGGCAGTCTTTTCCTTTGAAAGACCTGACAGCTGAATGAGGTAGAGATTTCATGGTGTGGTAGCTTAGTCCTCCTCTGGGGACTCTCCAGCCTCTTCTTCTTCCTCTTCTTCCTGTAAATCAGAACAAGACGGTCTTTTAAAGTCATACAGCTCTGTTGTAGAATGCCTAGTACGTATTACATACAGTATATGTCTGTGGGTCAGACACTTTGATGAGCAACACAGTGGCCCCACAGGGGACAGTCCTGTCACCCTTTCTCTTCACCTTAAGTTACAACTCTTGCCACCTGAGTTCTCAGACAGCTCTGCAATTAAGCCGTCTTCACCCAAAAACCTCTGGTGGCCATATTTATCATGATGGGAGCAAAGGAGGAAATCAGGTGACAAAGTAAGAAGAGCAATAAAGTCCATGTAGGGAGGAGGTCGGGGTGAAACAAACACAGGACTATCACCCAGGAGCTGTTACTGTCTCCTGTGAAACCAAAAGTCAACACGTTGAGTTATTTTAAGTTATGTAAATATCTAAGATAATACACTACATTGTGTACTACTACATATTTACTTATGTAACAAAAGTACTTATTTAACCCAAACTATGGTCTTTTCCTGAACCTAACCAAGTAGTTTTGTTTCATTAATCACATGTTTAAAAGTCAACCGGGTGAGCATTAAACAACACAGTCATATGTCATTTTGAGAGTCATTGGCAATTAGCTGTTAGACTCCACAACCAGCACTGCTCCCAGTAGACCACAATCACAGTCACATTCACAACAAACTCACCGGACATAAGTGCAATAAGGACTTTATGTACAATTATATCATTGATATGATGGACACATTTTTTCTGTCTTTACTTTTTTCTATTTTCTATTATGTATATACTAATTTATTTTATTTGTATTGCTGCTGTAACGTGTAAATTTCCCCACTGTGGGACTAATAAAGGAATATCTTATCTTATCTTATCTTAAACAACCAGTTCTGTCATTCAGGAATTCTTTTGCACTCTTTCCTACTTTATACTGCACCTGATGCACAACAGGTTTCCTCAGGATGAATAAAATTCTGCAATCGTATTTCACACCAGAGTGGCTCACAGTCACTTAAAGTTAAGGATGACCACAACCAGGGCTGTTCAGTCACCTGTTAATAGGGTTAATGAAGCAGCTAAATTCAACGTGGTCACACAGTGAATGGTTAATCTCTGACAGAAAACGCTCATGTGCATGATGAGATAGAGCAATTGCTGATGCACAACCATCATACTGCCATGGTCCTGATTAACAAGTTAAGTGAGGTCACAATTCATTCAGTTAACGCTAACAAGATTCTTAGTGGGATTAAAACACAAACTCACGTTACCCTCAGCTCTTTCTTCAGATTTGTATTCCCTTTATCTACAGCTTGATGGCACATTCACCATATGTCCTAGGTTGACAGGCTATATTGTGATTTTAGATAATTCAGAAGAAACTCGTACTATACAGTATACATTGCCAAAGAGATATAAGAATAATCGGCTAAATATCAGCTTTTGCTTCACTTGCGCTTGACTTCCGTAGCTGTCACCTGAACAATCGTTTATGTTTCCTGTCTATTTTCTTTGCAGTGTAGTGCTAGTGTAGAAACAATGGAGGACTGAAGATGCTGTTTTTGTTCTGCAGCCAGTACAGAAAAGGTGTTAAGCTTCATTTATACTTCTGGATTAAGGGGCTATACCGTTCCATGGTGGCTGGAGCACAGGCTTCAGAGCTAGTAGGAGTGTAAAGCTACTCCATGTGCCTGTATCTGTGCCTACAGTATATGTAACACAAATATCTGTGTTACATTTACATCATGAAACATACTGCTGCTTTGACTGCAAGCAGGTTCTGTTCACACTATACAACTATCACCTGGACTGCTTTTGATACTGAGGAATACATTATGATTGAGAAGCAAGATCTGAACTTATTGGGAGCAGCATTATAAAGCATTTATGGACATTTATCCAAACATAAACTTAAAATATTGCTATTACTGGAAAATATAAGTCCTTTGATTCCAGAAACCTTTTTTTCACTCCACTCAAGCATAAACACTTAACAACATCTATACGATTTTAGCTGTGTATTTGGTGTTTAGATGTGATTTCTTTATGCAAAAAATAGAAAATGGTGAAATGGTAAAAATAGTGGATGTAAATGGACTCAATGCAGTGGTGTTAATGATGGCTGCCTAAACCTAAATTTCCCTCTTTTCCCAAAGCAAGTGCCACTTGTTTTTTTAAAGTGCATGATGACCACTGTGACAACTGGCAGGGGGGTAGGAAAAAAAACGTTCCTCCTCCCTCCTCAGATGAAATGGATTTCATTTTCCACATGGCTTCATTTTATTCAGGGAGGCTAAATGGTACAATTTATAACCCTCTTCCTTTCCCAGGCTGTGGTGGTGCAGCTCCAGCTCTATTCATTAGTGCTCACACACTTCGGTCTTGAAAGGCCCGCTAAATGTTACCATGTGTGACAATAGCAAATGAGAGCAGGAGAGAAAAAAGGTGGTGGTGGTGTGGGTGCAGGACAAAAAAGAAGCTTTAATCATATTGCCACCCACCCCCACCCATACCATTTCACACATTCATTCTACAAGGAAGAAGGTATTCTTGACTAAAGTGTGCAATTCACTCAACCTAGTAACAGAGTTTACAACCAAACTGAGCCGTCAAAGCACCATCAAGCTCTTTTAGACTTAGCAGGACAGCATTGTTTGTCAGTACATTCTCAAACAATGACTGATCAATTTTACAAAAAGATTCACATTTGTGTTTTCTTCCACGTCATGGTCAAGGCTTGGTTAGGGTTAAGACCTTACTGCGACAAGTCGTCTCACCATGTGTGAAGACAAAAGTGTCCATAACTGTGGCAACAGCCACACTTGAAGGTGTACTTCTTAAGGAAACTCAACAAAGTGTTATTCCCATGCCAATTTTTTGTTAACTTTTACAAAGAAGCAGTAGAAAGCATCCTGTGCTCTGCAGCGGGTGATTAAAACCACCCAGAGCATCATTGGTACCCATCTACAGAGCATCAGAGATTGGTGAGGTGAGGTGCCTGCGCAGAGCCCAAAGGACATTAAAAGACAATACCCACCTAGTAACAGCCTGTTGACCCTGCTGCTGTCTGGAGAGAGTTACTAAAGTATCTGCTGCTGTACCATCAGACTACAAAGCAGATTCTATCCTCAAGTTGTGAGACTCCTTAAATCATCCGGCATACTCCAGCGTAAAAAAGATGTTTTTTGCTTTGTTTCTTGTGTAGCATAAAGGGGCTACAACCTGCATTTCACTGCGCAACCCTGTGTTGTATTATGACAACAAATTAACCTGTAACCTTGAAAAGGGTGAAATACATCATTGTAGAGAGATGTAATACATGATAATCCCTAAAATATGGGGAAAATGGCACCCTTTCCTGCAAACACTTCTTAAACTCATTCATAGTGTTGCACTTGTTTGTAAGTATGTACCAAATCTTGCATATTTTGTCAGCTCCACACGCCTAAACTGCTCCTGAAGGCTGAGCCATCGGTGTGTGAATGAGATTTTAGATTAGATCCTGATGGGCAGGTTGGCTCTTTGCATGGCAGCCTCTGCCATCAGTGTATCAGTGTGTCAATGGGTGACTGCTCACATGTAGTGTAAAGCACTTTGAGTGGTAGGATGCCTTTTATCTACTATTCAGTTAAGAACAGGGCACACTGTCATGATGGTGACACCAACTTAGTCGCTTGACAGGAGACAACATCTCCCATGTTAAAGTCACACATTCTTGGCCCATCCGTCCACCTCTACCTCCTCCAAACGATGTACTGTAGAGTCTCCAACTGGCCTTTGTTACTTACCTTACTAGTACCTGACAGCTGTTTCTCTTACATTGCTTTCCTCCTGTCTCTGTGAAGTAGACCAATGAAGTAGATTCATAACTCAGGATATGATCACCAAACAACTTGTGACACCTAGAGCCAATCGGCATCTGTTTGCCTGTAATTGCATCTTTCCAGTGACTTCACTTTACTGTATGGTTGTAATTTTTACTTTGGTATTGTATGTGAACAATTCTCTGGCTGCCAACCGATGCCTGGTCGATGACTAAAACCTCTTCCTGATGACTCCATTGATGTGGTGTTGCCCATAACTGTTACATGTACTAGCTGTCTTAAGGTGCTATCCTCTTCGGGTGTTGAATGGTTTGTGGTAAGTGCTAACTCCTTGTGACATGAAGACTCTGGCTAGATGTTCTGCCGAGTTCAGCCAAGAGAGTCCTACTGGGATACTTCTGGAGGTCTCTTTTAATTCAGCAAGACACTGCTTTTCAGCCCGGTGTTATGTTGATCTATAAGTTGGAGTGTGATTCTATTCATTTACTCCTTGTAACTGTTGACATCATTCCCACCTTCCCCTAGAAATAAATCACAGTCCTTGACCAGGAATGAATAGACGGCCAGAGACAGGAGACCATCCATGTTTTATTTTAATTTTTAAAATACTCAACATTATACTGATGTTTTTTCATAAATACAACTTACCTACACCTTAGAAATACATTATTCATGTCATCTGCCAAGTTACTATAATCTCACCCACCTGCAGAGCAGCCACCCCAGAATAAACTCCTACATCAGCCAACATGTCGAGTGTCATGTTTTACTTGTCCAATTCAGGTTTCAGTGCCTTTACTGTCATTGAATTGATCTGTGTACAATTATGCAGCCGGAAAAGGCTGATGATCAGACCGACAACATCAGGTTCATGTCAGCGGTTTACAATTGATGATTCTGACCATCAACATTTGAAGAGTTGTTATAATGGAAGTCAGTGGGTTTCTTGAATGGGTTTTTATTTAGATGCCTGAAATAAGATCTGTGGTTAACATAACCTAAAGAAATCTTAAAGTTTTGTTCTATGAAATCAAATACACTAGTAAATACACCACTCATGAATTCTGAAGCTTGCCTTTTAAAAGGCAGTTTCTAACAAGTGGCTAAATAGATGACTAAACATCGTCACACCGACTCGTCCTCCTTTACAGCGTCGTTGTGTATACTTGTGACCAGTGTAGTTCATTTACAGCCTAATCTTCACAAATACAGAACATCTCTCCAACCACGATGGTTTGCTAACTGCCACTAAACAAACAGAAGAAGAAAAAAGAAGTAAATATCTATTGTGTTACATTTCAGTGTGGAGAGTGAACTTTTAAAAACATCTGAAAATGCTGTTGTGGATATCTAATTAACTGCTGACAGGACCTGACTTTTAAGTTGTATCTCGCTCCAGATTCTCCAAAAGCCGTCTTCTGCCACTCACTCAATTGTGTTTTATAAGCAAAAAACAAGAGTATAGAAGCATGGAAAATAAGGAGACCTGCAGTAGCTGAAACTTCAATGGGAAACTGCTATGTGCATGTGTAAAGTTGTAGCATTCTGTTGGGTCATGCATCCACCCCACCCCACCCTGAACACTGGAATGAAAGGGGTTTGAGGTTTTGTACAGGCTGGTGTTGGTGGGGCTGAGATAAAGCAGCCTATCAAAGTGGGAGAGCTAAATGACATTTTTATGGCTTGTGGCTCCCAGGGCCTCACAGCGCCTCTCAACTACCTCAGCCCTGTTCCCACACAGCCACAAATCAGAGCTGAGTTATGCATTCACACCAAAAAGTGGCCCGCACCAGTGAACAGAGGGAGGCTGGTGGATTCCTGGAGTGTGAGGGAATGCTGGGGGTGGGGGTCCTGTGTCATGTTGCACTCACTTATTACCATTCTGCTTTCATTCTCCCTCTGATGTAGGTGCTCACACCAGCAACATGAAACAGCATCTAGTTATCTGCTATATGAATAGTGAGACACGGAGGAACTGCAGTTAACTTTGGAGTCTCTCTCTAAGAGAATAACTCAGATGTCACCTCTTTTTTGTAAAAGACACTCCTGTATTATAGACAGCAAACATAATACAGATGTGACTTTTGCCACAGCTCCCAACCTTTCATAACTAGCTAGAGGCAGAGTTAGTGTTGCAGTATTCTGACTCACAGGATGTACAGCGTGCATATAAGCCTGCCATCAGCCACCTATTTCAGATGGAATTCTTCTCCCCTTCCGCTATCTGCATGTTACTGTTTTGTAAGGGCACCATAGCTGCATCCTGTGCTTAGCGCCACCCAAGATGATTGTGATTGGTTTAAAGAAATACAAAAAACCCAGAGTGTTTTTTTTCCCTTTAGTATGGAGTAATGATGGGTTCGGCCAGACCTTTTTCCAGTGCTGGCACAGCACTAAAACAAAGTGAAAAGATAAGCCTAGCTAAGCGAGACTACTGTTGCAGCAAGATATTCCAAACCTGTGAGATGCTTGAAAATTACCATTATTCCATCACTTACACTGATGACAGTACATACAGTATACCCAAAATATGAGACCCACAAACCACTAAAAAAGAAAAAGAAAAAAGCAGCAACAACTTAGTCAATTATGACTCCTTTGTCATGGATCAATGTTGGAAGTAGCTGTGGTTATTAGCGCTAGGGAGAAGTTTGGGGCAATAGGAGGGGTCAACAAAGCATACAACTTTTTTTTGTTACTGGTTCCCAATGACAGTTTCTCTCAACCAAGTAGTTTTAGTATAGTCCAGTAGTTTAGAGTAGTTTTCATGTCTAAACTGAACCAAATGTAACTATTACTTTGCAGATCACAAAACACTCATTTTTTTGATGGTTCTTTCTAACAGCTCTGTTCTGGAAGGCACTCACACAATTAGATTAGATCAGTTTCTTCAGCCCAATGTGGAAGTGCACAGCTTCACCATGTGGAATAGGCTTTAACCTCAGACAACCTAGCTTATATTTTCATGGTTTTGATGAGGGCTGTAATGAGAACCAACGCTTCAGTACCAGGTCGATGCGAAATTCTGAAAACAGGACGGTACTCATTTTTCTACAGCACAGCAACATGGCGACAAGTGAAGCTCTGCCTCGACTCATCAAAAAGAAAAACAGTAAGAGTACTTTGAGTTAATAAACTCACAAAAAACAGTATGCAAAGGGTGTCATCAAACTTTTCAGATGAAAGGGGGAAAAACTTCCAACTTAACAAAGCACCTCAAAGACAGACATCCAGATTTATTCAAAGAATTCAAGATGTTTCAGTTCATGTTAACGTGAAATTAACAGCATATCCAAATGTTATCCTTCTTATCCTTATTCTGAAATACATATGACCAGTTGTCTTTTGTAATGTTCAAATGTTTTTAATAAAGGAGCATACTGTATGTTGAAGTACATGGGATTTAGTGTTTTGCTTTTGATTTTAACATTAAATTTCTGGTAATCACATCCCTAGATTTAATTACTGTTTGGGGCATTTGTACATTTACAGTCACATTACATTGCACATGTTAAAGTGTCCTTGGGGAAAGATACTGAACCCCAGTTGCTTCTTACTGTTAGGTCAGCACCTTGCGTTGTAACTGGTTGAAATCTGAGGATGCTGCAGCACTGACAGTCATTATCATCCTATATAGCAATCAACATAGTGTCCAGAAACCCACATGGGTTTTATACTAAAATATTCCCCCATTTAACCCAATTTCTCTTATTTGGTGAATGCACAAACCAGGGTGAGCACACCTGGAATGTTTTTAAAAATTGTTCTGTGTATTGTAATTGTAGAAATACTGTACATGCATGCAAAACAATGGTGCAGTAACCCAGAATTCAAATACATAACCACACAGCCACTTATTCTGTTAGGGGCCCAGATGATGCTTTTTGCAAAGGAAACCATTCAGTACCACAGCTAATTGTACCACTTAATTGCAAACTCAGTCCACCTTGGTTTGAAAACTATTAGCAAGCAATGTACAATTATATGTTGTACCCTACATTTCACTAACACCCTTCCATACAAAATAAAAAGCTTAGAGCACTGTGTCGAAATAAAGAATAACACAAACTGTAATGAGGATTACTCAGTTATTGGTCCTGTGTGTGTGTGTGTGTGTGTGTTTGTATATACACAATCCTCATGATCTTACCTGAGCAGGCTTTTTCTGGACGACTTGCTGTGGCTGCAAGAGAACAGAAGGGAGAGGTTAGTGTTGTTTCTCCACTAGCTATTATTATCTCCAACAACTCTCAGCTGTCATTTACCAAAAATGTCACATGGTGTTGAGGCAGAAACTGAAGCCTGACAGAACTGATCGGGAGCAGTGGTGTAATGTAACAAAGTAATAATACCTGGTTACAGTGCTATTATGAGGGAAGGAAAAACTGGATTATGTTCTTTAAAATCTTTTAAGTTGTGAAGAGTAACATAGCCTCCATTTTTAAGATGCACATGTTAAGAGAAAGAAACTTCATAAATCTCAAAATTCTGACTTGCTTGCTTTTTTTATAAGCACTCACATGTACTTTGACTTTGAATACTTAGGTACATTTACTATCAGAAAGTTTATTTTGACACTTATGTACAGTAAATATCAGATACTTTAAGACTTTTAATAAAGTCATTTTCACATTAGATATCTGTACTTCATCCTCCACTGAACTGGAGTAATATGGAATGCACAGTGTGTCTTGGCTCAGTCTAAAACAACGAACAGTAACCACATCTGCAGTGACTGGTCATTTGAGAGTCAACTGAGATTGATGATCAGTTTACATTTTGTTTTGTTTCATTCATTACTGATCGTTAGCTCACAAGGCTAGCTAAGCACGGTGGCCGTAGTGTGTAATGTGTATCTAGTTACTAGCAACACATGACACATTGCACAGTGAGAGAGAGAGAGACAGAGAGAGAGACAGAGAGAGAAAGATGGAGAGTGAGAGAGAGAGCGAGAGAGAGAGACAGACAGACAGAGAGAGAGAGAGAGAGAGAGAGAGAAAGATGGAGAGTGAGAGAGAGAGAGACAGACAGACAGAGAGAGAGAGAGAGAGAGAGAGAGAGAGAGAGAGACAGACAGAGAGAGAGAGAGAGAGAGAGAGAGAGAGAGAGAGACAGACACAGAGAGAGAGAGACAGACACAGAGAGAGAGACAGAGACAGAGAGAGACAGACAGAGAGACAGAGAAAGAGTGAGGGAGACAAAGAGAGAGAGACAGAGAGAGAGAGAGACAGAGAAAGAGTGAGGGAGACAAAGAGAGAGAGAGACAGAGAAAGAGTGAGGGAGACAAAGAGAGAGAGACAGAGAGAGAGGGAGGCAGAGAGACAGACAGATACCCGTTTCACATCGAGGACTCACACTGAGTTGAACCAGGGTTGATGGGTGTATGAAAGGGTTAACCTGCGTTGATCGATTCACCTCCGTGACCCAGGTTGAGAGGTGAGTCAGACCAGGGTCGCTTACAAAAGGGGGAAACAAACCTATTTGGTTTTAAACGAGAGCTCACAGTCGGTAATGTAACTGTCACAGGTCACCGTGGCTCATAATCAAACGGTGGGGTGGCAGCAGGAATGATTTCAGATACACTGGAGGTGAACGACAGACGAGAACAACAAGGATGTGTGGCGAGACTTCGGGCACGGGAGCTGCTGGCCGTCCGTAGTGAGGAAGAAAAAAGCAGGAGATAACGGGACAATGAGGGACAACATAGTCTAACATTAAACGAACATAACAAGGCTGCTGAATGAGAGAGATATCTGCCGTTACGTTACACAGAATCCCACTGTTAATAATAAGCCGACCACCTCATGGTGCCTCCAGCTGTGCATCTGTTTTTAAAGCATTTGCACATTTTCTATGTATAATATTACCTTTTTAACTTATTATCTTTCCTAATAAACCTGCAAAAAGATCCATCTGCCATCTCTTTCATCTGTTATAAAGTAACAAACACAGTCCCAGTTCATCACAATATCAAGCTATAAGATAAGATAACATGAACCTTTATTAATCCCCGGAGGGAACTTCGGGATAAGCAGCCTAAATGAAATATAATCTCATTTTATTACATTTGGACAAGCTCTTACATTATCTGACAGTTGCCACATGCCCAGATGAAAAGCTTAGTAGGTCTACTATATGAAGCAAATCTTTGCTGGGATGGTGAAGAGACTGAATATATACATTTCAGTCTTCAGAAGTGTCTAATCCTTTTGTAAATGTAGCCTATATTAACAATATTATGTAGCACAATGTAGTCTGATATATGATAAATGGGTACTGTAGACAGAGGAAAAAGGTTTATGTTGATGAATAGATATTGTAAATCCGTACAGTATGTTGTCTGTATGTTGTTACATACATTACAGCTCCATACATACAACATAGTTACATATATTATAAAGCCAAAAATGCTGTGTACTGTATTTACATAAATACAGTACATTAACATGTATCATTCTGTGACATTTTGTTTCCACACACACGATGATCCACTAACATCTCCTCTCTATAATCCTCCAAACCTGTCCAGCCTTAAGAAAAGTGGAATTTATGGTCCATGTTGATAGCTACTACAATATCTGATGGGTTTACCCATACAGACAAACATCCATTCCCACTCAAACTCGCACCGACAGGCGATTTGAAGGTTCACTAGCTTTGAAACAAGGTCATAGGGAGTGTCATCCCACTTTGTCTAAAGTCAGAGTTTCTATTTTTTTAATTGGGTGGTGCTAAAGGCCTACCATCATAGCCCCCCACCCCCTCCCTCTGCTGCACACCTCTGGCTTAGAGAGTTCAAACCCTGCTGGTTTTCACCACCACACCACACCTGACCAACTACGTACAGTAACGTTAATTGGGTATGATCTTGCCCCTAAATTGTGTCACTGGGTTTCTGACTTGTATAGGCTTTTGAGTCTCCCACTTTGCACCTTGTGGGAGAAAACAAGCACAGAGAAGAATAGTTTTTGTGCTATGGACCCACAGGTATTCTAGAGTGTTGAGGTCACATACCGAGACGGATCTGAACCTGCTTTCAGCCTGGTCAATAACAAGAATCATAAAAATAGTTTCACGATTGCAGGCAAAGAGCCAAACAGAAGCAGCAGCACACCACAGGGACATTTTGGCTGCAACACAATCATGCTGGATGATGTACTTATAGAGAGGATGCACCTGCCTCTCACACGTCATGACCATCACTATACATTGTGACTATGTGGATGTCTCATTTGGATGACAGTCATTCTCACCAAAGCTGTATGTCAAATCTATGAATAGAAAATGTTGGGAATTCATGAAGTGAAATTAGGTGAGATATTATCTACCAAAGTGTCTGTAAGCTTTTGAAGGGGACATGTTTGTGCTCGCATCTCTTGATATAAAACAGCACAAACAAGTGTTGTGGCATGCACCTCTGACTGGATCTAGACAAGCACACACGACACACCCTCTACTGCAGCTCTGTAAATCTGCAAATCTAAAGATAAATGGCTTTACATTGAACTATGTGTAGGCCTTTTAAAGGTGCAGAGCCTGGTTTGCATCTGACTGAAGCTTCATGATGGCCTTACACAGCACACACTGTAGGGTGAAGGAGGCCCCGAACAAGCTCACAACTGCACAGGAAGTAGCTCTGGACCAGAGCTGAACAGCTGAGCACTCCATTAGCTCTGAGAATGTAAAGAGAGAATGTAAAGTCCCTGGTGCTCATAAGCCCGGCCAGCTGCTGGCCCTAAGATGAGAGAACAAGTCCCCAACCCCCCACACCCAGCCCAGATCAGTCTAAACAGCTGGTGTTTTCTGTGCCAGCTCTGGCTGGAATGTCAGTAGGCTCAAACACAGTAACGGAGTCCATGTCAACACCGGATGGGTCCTGCATGAGGAATGCAAGCAGCAGTGAAGGAAGAATCTGGAAACTCCTGCACACAGAGGAGGATACACTGGCAGGCTTCTGAAAACTCTCCTCTCCGTTGTTGTTGGCCAGGTGGGAGAACTCTGCTACAACAGCTCCCACTTCAGTCACATGTTCTGCTCCTGTACTGTAAGGTTCATATATATATGTAGCAGTTACATCTTTCAAATCACATGTTGTGTTTTTTATCACCACGCCTAAATGTAAAATGTAAAATGTAAAGAACCTTCTTTTTTTCATGCTTTTACTTAAAAATAAGTAATAGCATGAGTAAAGTACAAAGTAGAATTTATTGTCCTCTCTCCATATACAATATTATATGTACTTGCATTTCATGCAAGTAGTATGAAGTAGTTAGCTAATACCAAATATTAATGCATTTTTATGTTTTATATGTTGTTACAATGATTAATAACAAGTTGATTGCAGGTGAAGGTTGATTCACTAATAAGTGCACCCAGTAGAGTGCAGCTCTCCACCAGGTGTGTCTCCCTCTCCCCTTGCAAACAAAGAGTTGACTCACTTAGTTGTCTCTCCCATTTTTAGTGGATCATAACATATCAGGCATAGAATTAATTAGCATTTTTATTTCTGTGGAGGTCAGTTTTTGAGCTACAACCAAAAAAAGCAGACTAGGTAGCCTAGCTGATTGCCAGAAGCCTTTTTCTACAACAAGCAATTGTCGATCACTTGCAGCTCTTACTGTCTGGTTAAGAGTCAGGAGTCAGCAGTCAATGCCGGTATAAAACAGTCAATAAAATAGGATGTGAATCACCACAACCATGAGAGGTCCCTGAGTATACAGTACACAAATGAGAATAGAAAATATCAGGCTGATGTAGAAGGCCTAATTAGCCGTAACAGACAGATACACACACATAACCAAACACATGATCACGCCATAGGCTAATCCTGGCAGATAAAAAAAAAAAAAAAAATTTAAAAACTCATAATTTTGATTTAGTAAGTCATAATTCTGGGGACATTAAATCATAACTTTGACTTTGTCATAATTCTGATACTTCAAAACAAAAGACTTCATCAGTTTGTATTATTTTCCTGGTAGGAATGGTAAGTTAATGGCATCATGGTGGATTTTCTCCAAGAAATAAAGAAATAAAAGAAGCATGGACATTGGAGACCATGAGATATATCTATCCTGAATTGTGTAGCTTTATGCAAAAGCCCACGATGGAAAGAAGTCTCTGAGTTTACTGCGTTACCCTTGATATTTTTGTAGTTGTGTGTAATTTGATGCCTTTCCTCTTCTATTTTTACATGATTTAAAAAACAGATCTCCTCTTTCTCATTAATATTATGGTCACCTAAGCATCACTGATTTGTAAAACTGAATTATCCCTGATTGAAGCAATATGTGATATAACAAAACAAAAATGAGACCCCCCCCAATGGCAGCATTGCCTTTCACAGGCTCTGGCAGCTCTTTGATGCTGCATGGGGCTAACACTAGGAATCAATGGTAAGCCCAGCTGCTCTGCCCTACAAGGAGCAGCTTGAGGCATAGTATGAGGGCAATGTGGCCAGCTTCCACCATTCCAAGGTATGCTGGGTAAGTATGACTAAAAGTAGGAGCCCATCTCGGCTGAAATCCAATCCCTCCGCCGCTCCAAGAATGCGGCGGTCCAGGCTCTCAGCTCTACAACCACCCAGCAGCCTCTTTCCACAAGCCTTCCTCTGATCAAAGAGAGAAATGCCTCCGCTCTGCTGAGCAGCTTGTATAGGCCGCCATTCACAAAAGCCCCACCCATCACGAGAGGTGGGCCACTGACCCTGCTCTCTCTCCAGCGCCACAGTAGCTCTCCTCACCACTTCACTGGTTCTCCAGCCACTCAAAGACATGCTGCTGTCATGTTGTCACTTCCAGTGTGTTCATACAAACTAGAGATTTGTACTTTAAATTGTAGACTGCTCTTGAGACAGCTCAGTGTAATCTCTTTTTCCAGAACCTCTTCCTTTAAATTTCTGAAAGAGAACAAGATAGCATCTAAAGCAAGCTGTACAAGCTTCCCACAGAGCTGCCATGATCAATCCTCTCCACAACTCAAAAATATTGGATGAATAAACAACACAACACAGTAATGACCCAGCAGTAGAGCTAAGAACACAGAAACAAGACTGTCTGTCCTGAGGGTGCCGCTATAGGAAACACTATGGAGTCAGCAAACCTGGTGTGCAGGGCTGGAAGCGTGTCCTGAGGGCTCATGAACAGCGTTCATTCCTGAATGTGCACAATTAAAAGTTAGTTGATATATTTTTATGTATAATTTGGCTCCAGCTGAGACATTCATGAGCCGTTAAAAATCTCAGAGGATAGAAATCTGGCCATTAGATGTTAGTCCAGAGTTTATCCACGTATCTCATGTCAAAATAATTAAAATATTTTATTATAAGTGAACGAATGTGGCGCGGCCCGCGGGCCAACGGCAGACAACTAACACCCCACCCCCACCCCCCCCCCCCCCCCTCCCCCACCCCACGCCCCGCAAACCCCTCCACCCCGCCCCCCCCCCCACCTTTCTCTCCCCCCCCCCCCCCCTACCCAGCCACCCCCCCCCCCCCCCCAACGCACACCCCCCCTATTCCCACCCCCCCACCCCCCACCCCACCACACACCAACAGCCCCCCCACCTACCCACTACCAACACCACCCCCCCGCCCCATGCGCCCACCCCCACCCCACCACCAACCCCCACCACCGCCCCCCCCCACACCCACCCCCCCCCCCCCCACACCCCCCCCCCCCCCACCCCCCACTCGCCCACCCCCCCCACCCCCCTACACCCACCCCCCACCCCACAACCCACTTCTCACCAACCCCACCCTACCCCCCCCTCTCTTCACCCCCGACCCTCACATCCCCCTTACCCCTTCCCCCCCCCCACCCCCCCACCCACAACCCACCACACACCACCCCCCACCCCCCCCCATTTTCCCCCCACAACCCCCACCACACACCGGGGGCCCCCGGCCACCCCCCCCCACCGCCCCCCCCACACCAACCACCACCCTGACAACCCGCACCCCGCCACCCACCCTACCTTTCCCCCTTCTTCCCCACACCCCCCCCCCCCCCCACACGACCCCCCCCTACCCCTCCCCACCCCCCCCCCCCCCCCCCCCCCCCCCCCCCAAGATTATTGTTTTATATAAATAATATATAAATATCCAGTCGTTGCTCACTACATCCCAAACACATGCATCTTCACTGAAAATTTTCTATTTAAAACATTTCCACATAAACAGGACTCATCCGGATGAGTAATCACCTGCACATGCAGGAAACTCAAGGCAACTAACCTGACTGACCATCCTCCTCAAACTGTCCCCAAATACAACCGTCGCGAATTTACAATCTTTGGTTTTGATTAATTAATTAAAGTTAATCATTCAAAGTGACCTTTAACATAAATCAAACATCAAACGTAATTTCTATATGTTTGTTCACAAATTTATAATTAATAAATTCAAAACATTTTTATTTTAAAAAGTAATGTTATTGGTTTATTTCATTTTGATGTTAACAATGCAGCTAAGATAAAAATGTATGTATATGTAATGTATGTAAATGTATGAGTAAAAAGTAAAATTTGATCAAAAAAACAAGATTTTGCATAGGGCCCCCAAAAAGCTAGAGCTAGCTAGAACGGGCGCTGCTAGCTGGTGCTTCTTAAAGTTGATGGAGCTGCTGGAAAACTAACTGGTAACATTAATACTAGCATGCTTTCCTGGTAGACTTGGGTTGAATTCCCCATTGCTACTGGTGGCCTACTCTCAGTATGTGCCTGAATGCACACACTGCTCCTTAAAATATCTGAACTAAGAGCAGTGAGTGTGTCCACGGTTGGCTGTCATAAAGTGTTTCTGGCTGTGGTCCATTCTTGTTATTTGTGCTTGATGCTTTTGACCTTAATGAGACACACTGCCTGTTAGCCTCAGAGCTTCATTAAGTACTCTACATTGTAAAATTACAACACCACAATCAACACCTTCATATTTACCACAGCTTTGGATTCTGTTTTTTTTCAAATGTTTATGTCTTGTGATTACATGAATAGCATTAATACATGCTATAACTGGTATCTGTATTTGCAATGAGTGTACTGTATGTATATATAAGGTGTATTGTGCTCCTGCTCTGCTGTATTTGCAGTGTGAATGTTAATTATCCCAACAGAGAGATGCTGCTGCTGTTTACTCTGGTTAACCGTTACTGGGCCTGCTAACCTTTGGACTTCCTTTGAAGCCAAATGGATAATTTGACCAACCCTCCCTCCACAAACACAAGTCTGCACGGATGAAAAGTCTGTTACGAGATATGCTTCGGTTGAAATGCTGTGTAGAGTATGAGGCTGTTAAGGCCTGGAATGCTCACCATTTAAACTGTTAAAATGTAACTTTTCCTAATAGAGCACTTAAGTAGGTAAACATTTGACTAATCTGGCAGGTTTGTAAAACAATTGGGATTACACAAACTGCTAACGTGAACTGTCTGTCTGGAAAACTTTTAGGGATATGAGTCAATTTATTATGGAAGCTTAAGTGTGCCACTAGAATAATAATTACACTTTATACTTAAAGGGTGGGGCCATTATTATTATTATTATTATTATTATTATTATTATATGTTTTGATATAAGATAAGATAGATAAGATAAGATATTCCTTTATTGGTCCCACAGTGGAGAAATTCACACGTTACAGCAGCAAAGTGGATAGTGCCTCCCTTCTAAAAAATGTTTCCCATGTGACCTGATATAGGTTTCTGCATGATGTGTGATCTGTGGATGCCACCTAAGTTCAGATCAGAAAGTCACAATAACACTAACTAACTAACTAAACTATGGATGCAGCGGTAGACCAGCTACTCCCCTGGTCTGGGAGGGAAAATTACTGGTATTGTCAATGGAGTGTGGTGGAATTGAAGACAACGATAAACAGCTTCACATCCCCATCAGAGAGGGCACTTTGATGGCAAAGTACAGAGGTAGACTAGAAGCCAGTAGACTTCATTAATAAAGAAAAAATATGTCATTTTACCTTGCAGAACACAGAAGCATAGATACAACCCCACTTTAAAAAATCCAAACTGTGGTAACCTATGTCACTGCTTTTTACTAACGGCTGAGCAGGAGTTTCCATTTGAAAACTCCACAAAAGAACCAATCTGGAGTCTATCTTTAGCTTTATTATATAATTACTTAACTGGTGACATTTATAAAACCAAACCATAAACTAGTCCAGTATTTAGAGCGAATTAATGGTAAGGGCAATCTAATGCACCAATTATTACACTGATTGATTATTATTATTTATGAAAGGGACTTTACGTAACTGTCCATCCATCCATCCATCCAATGATCCCAATTTTGTCCAGACTGAAATATCTCAACAATGACTGGATTGACTGCCATCACACTTTGTAAAGACTTCCACAGGATTTTGGTCAATAGCCAGCCTTTCCACAGTGTTTAGAAAAATATATCTAATTGTACATACTGTGCCTTGCTGTCAGAAAAGCAGATGACACTAACTGAACACTTTCATGCTCATTCAGTTTTGATGACTTTTTGAGCCCTCTTCCAGCACCAAACTCAGGACATGATATCACAATTGTAAAGGGCAGGTAGCCATGACACTAACTGATCAAATTCGTCCTCCCAAGAGAAAAGAGCTTGGAGATTTTTTTGCACCACTAGTCATAAGATTCTTACGTTGTCTCTTTCCTTCTGTCCATATACACTCTCCCCTGATCTCTCGCCCACACATGCATGCTTTCTATTTGTCACCCTCTCCCATTCTCTCTATCTTGTTCTTTCTTTCTTCTCTTTCAACAAAACTTTTGCAGGGCTTTGAACTTGACCCCACAAAACTTCCGTACTTGAGTGGTGGAAAAAAATAGATTCAGGCTTGGGGCTCCAAAAGAAGCAAAGAACATTAAACCTTCGTAGTTACCAACACTCACATGTCTTCTGTGGGTGAGTCTGACTACAGCTTGTTATTGTCTGGCTGTCTCCAGATCAGGCAATCCAGCTTGTTCAAACATGCAGGTCTTCTCTAAAGATTATAGCATTGTATTCAAAAGGTTATGTGGAGGTTGCTCTGTTAACTCAATTACTGCTGTGCACTACACTTCTACATAACCCTGAAAATACACAGAAGACAACAATCCAAGACAAAAGAACAAACCTTCTACTGACCAGTGCAAATTACACCTAGACACCAGCCATCATTAATTATCCTGGATATTAGGATGCCATATGAAGTGATGGAAATAAACCAGGGATCTTACAGCTACAGCTATAGGCATGTAGCATTGACAACCCCTCTCAATGCCCCACCAGAGTTATGAATTGCACCTATCAGGGTCCAACTAAACCCGGCGATTAGGTGGAATTTGCCGAAGGGCCCTTTGTACAGGAGAAAAATGTCTGTCGTTGCAAGGAATGTGGAAAATTCCTAGCAGACAAGCAGGCTTTTGTTGGTAGGGTTTTGGGGGGTGCTCTGAAAGGAAAGAAAGGCGCAGACAAATTGGATCGGCTCCATTTAGGAGCCTCTGCTGTTTGAAGTTAAATCTGTTCTCAAAGTATCTCAAAGGAAACAAGAAAGAAGAGTAGAGATGCAATATGTCTGTTTAGACTTTACAAATATGTCTTTGCCTCTTGGTTGGTGTATTTCATTTACAGGAAAAAAAAATACAAACATGTTTTTGTTGTTGTTCAGCATATATTATGTTCAGCAGTCTTTAGTGTCTTGGAACCATTTGATGCAAATGCATGTGGCGTGCATGCGTGTCTGCTTTGAAACAGGAAGAACTCTATGCATGGCACTCAGCTCTGCCTTGTTTTAACAGAGCGTTGCAGATGTTATGAATTAACCTGTCGGGCCTGGAACAGCTCACTTCCTGCCTCATAATAGTGGTAGCAGAAATACTCTAATGACATAAATGTCCATATCTATTTAAGGAATTTCAAAGAACTGCACTGTGAAAGGAAGAGAGAAAAACCCAAGCCATTGCTACACAAACAGCCAGGACACCACAGGACAGCCATGTAACTTCCTGTGTAAAACAAACGAATGTGGGGTACTCTAAATAAGTGCAGTTCTCTGACTGCACTACAAATGTCCATCTTAAGGTTCTGTGTGCACATTTGCTCATTTCATTACAATTTACCTGCAGAGGCTCTGCTTTTTATTTCAGGCATTTTGGTCTTAGTCGACTATGATTTATTTACTTACTCCAAGAAACTCAGCATATCTCTGGTAAACACCAGATTTGGTGCTTTATGTGATTCTTTGTGGAGAGAAAAGAGTGTCAGTCAACTAGTCAACTTAGTCAACTACATATTCCTTTAGTTGAGACAGCCCAAGTTTATTTTAGCTGCTTTTAGTGGTATTCTTCCATTATGAATTAAAATCAATTGACTTGATTTTTCCTAACACTAACTGTGACTAATGCGATATGATTGTGTCTGACATGTTTGTGTGAAATTGTATCAAAAATACAAAATACACACTTTCATTATTTGCCTCCATTTAAAGAAAATTGTAGTTACACTATTAAATTGAAAACATTTGCCAGGTTTGCCACTGTGGTTGTCTTTACGCATACTAACTCCCCTGGGTTTCCTCTGTTTATTCCTAAAGTGAAACATGACGCACCGCTGTGTGCCAGAAGATTTCTGTCAGAAAAGCTGTCATATTGAATCACTATTTTGTTGAAGCAATCAACAGAAGTAAAAGAGAACTGTACTAAGATTTTACAATGTATGGTGTAAAAGGACGATTGAGTAATCCCATATTTCTGTAGCTATCTCTTAAACTCCACTGATTTTTACATCCTAATCTGTGTAGCAGCTCACTACCACAATGTTCTCAGAGTCAAAGAGAAATGATTAAACTCCTCCAACAGGAAAAAAGGGGGTGGGAGCTTGGAGAGGGAGGCATAGGTGACCTGTGGAAATCCGCTGAGGTCCCAGAAAACTCCTGATGTTTGTAGAGTCCCTGTCTGAATAAAAGGCCTCTAGTGGCTGGAATCCAGCCTCTCGGCCCTGCAGCAGCCAAGGCTGGAGGAAGGTGGGGGGTTGAGAATGTAGGGAATGAGGCAAAGCTGCTGCCCACCCCCAACTCCTTTCACTAGTGTCTCTAAGGTCTCTCATTCTCTTGCTCTTTCAAATAGCCTGGGGAAGGAGTACAATATAGCAGAACCAAAAATAACTAAATCCACCTCATCCAGTCCACCATCAACACAAAAGCCGAGTCACTACAAATGGAATTAACTGCAACCTTAATACAAAAATCTCCTGTCATTCTCATACAAGAACAAATGAGTGTGAGTCATGTGCGTAAGAATTTTTAACAGCATAAATAAGAATGAGCTTGAAATGAATGCTCCTAGTGTTCAGCAGCTCCGCTGCTCATTTCTCATGTGATAATATAACCAAAGTGATACGACACAGAAGTGGCAGGGCAGCCCCAGAACACAGACGTCTGACAAGGCCATGTCCTATCTCATAATGTCAATGAAAGATTCAGACCTACTCCAAAATTCTTCCTTGGTCCATGCTACATTCTTCCACCAAGTTTCATGACTATCAGGCAGGTACAGTAGCTTCTCCCTTATCCTGCTGACAAACAGCCAAACTAAAGAGGTCCTCCTTGGCAGAGGTAATAAACATACAGAGTATCTATTGAATTTTTTATATTTGCTCGTCTGTGAGCATGTGATTTACATTACCACTTTAAACTGAGGAAGAACTGGATAGTTATCATAAACAGGCTAAGCCACAAAGTCATGCAACTTTACCTCCTGCAAACTGTATTCAAATTCATATTGCAAAAAAATACATTTACAGTATAAATACAAAATTGGGGACACATAATGGAAACAATTTCTAATTACTTCTCTGACACACAAGAAACCACCGCAGTGCAATATTTGTGTGTATTACAAGTAATACTGTTCTTTTCTGTTCTGTTCTCTTTGGAGACTGTAGTAGCGTGTGGCGGGTCCATACTCTGACCCTCGTGCACTGCTGGGCAACAAGTTGTAAGTTCTCTCTGTTTATCTCTGACCCCAGCTACTTCTCCCCCTGCCACTCTAACTCTAGATCTCTTTCCTTGCATCTCTGACACACAGACAACCACATTTCAAGTATGTTTGTGTAATAATGTTCTTGTTTTAAAGCCATTCAAGTATGGCGGAAACAAGAATAGCCATTTTGTTGAAATGCGTTTTATTTGTGGGGGATTACAACATGTTACAAAACAGCCCACACAGTACTCATGCCTGGGGGTTTATAGATAATGTACTCCAAAGAAATGCACTGCCTGATTCAAATATGGAATCATGCAGAGAACAGAGTAGCAAAGTAATTAAATCTATAACAATCCAGAAAAATAATGAACATGCATGTTTGCGATGAACACAGACATGAGTACACTGCAGGCAACATGTTGTCATACACCCTACATAAAATTGCCACTGTTCCCTTTTTAAAGATCCACTCCTCTCTATGGTTAACGTCTCTTGGAGGCATGACTGTGACTACACAGATAAAGTCTTTGACTTGGAATTACAGATAAATATCAATGGGTACTTGTTGCCAATTTGCATATTCATAAATCCTTATATTCATTATATTCAGTGAGGGTAAAGGGTGTGTCATGTTGCTGAGGCATTTTCAATATTTTATTGAACAGTTTGGTAGAAAACCCATCTGTATATAGTACAAATGGTTATTCGATATAGAAAGTTCTCTAAGGGATTAAAATACATCTTGACTGGATGTTTCAGGCATCCATGTGCACTACTAGTCAACAGGTTTTTAATTCTTTTGTCCTGTCTTTCTCTTCATCTCTGACACACAAGACACAACCACAGTTTAATATTAGTATTGCTAGTTACTGTATATTGTTCTTTTTTTGCAGCCATTCAAGCAGCTTCCCCATGCTCTGCTAGTCTACAAGTTGTAAGTTCTCTCTCTCTCTCTCTCCAAACCTCTCTCTCTTTTCACTCTTCTTTCTCTATCCTGCTGTCCTTTTCTACATCTGTCTCTTTATTTCCACTCTGTATCTCCTTCTCTCACCCATGTCTTCTGACTTCTACCTTTCTGTCCTTCTAGCTCTGTTTTTCTCTCTGTCTTTCCCTCTCTGACAGACTTGTTCTTTCTCTGTTCCTTGCTCTCCCTCTTTCTTTTTCTCTCTTTCCATGTTAGTATTTATTAATTCCATTTTTTTTACAGCCATTAAAATTAGTCAGGTGTCTCCAGACATCCTCCTTTCAGGATCTTTCTTTGTTTTGACATTCTGATTGTCTCTTCTACCTCGAGATGCACCGATACCACTACCAGACTTACATTTGGGTACTTGCCAATACTGAGTAAAGATATGATTACTTAATAATACCACATTTTCATTAGATGTTTCTGACTGTAACAACTTAAAATGCTGTTGCTGACATTTTAACATTCACCTCTGTTTTTCTGATACAGACAGGGAGTACAGTGGGGATATTAATGATTAACTGTTTCACTGACAGCATTAATCGGTCAAAATTATTATTGTCAGTTAACGCTTACACAGATATGTAAGGATGTTAATTTGGATTTTTGTTAACCGATTATTAACCATTAACTGACAAGATTAGCCTAACAAACAAACAGGTTAAATCCAACAGACAACCGAGTCCCCAGTTCACCATCAGGGGCTGGCAGGCAGTGTGGCAGTTCTAACCCATTAACACGGACACCGAAATGAAAAAGAACAGGCAACGCAGTCACCACGCCGCCGCCACACACTCATCATGCAGCCGGTCTGGCTGTACCATTAGCTGAGTCAGCTATTCTCCTTTAAGTGACAAGCTTTTCCTCTGATTTTTGACTAATTAATACTTTTAACAGTTTAATCAATAGTGTTAGCAATAGTGTTCTTAATTTAAATTAACCATGTAACGGTTCAACAAACAAAGTAAGTAACAAACAAATGTAAACAAACAAATATTAAAAATAGGGAGGATGAAAGAAGACACTGGTATCATATGCAACTAGAAAACCTCAGGAATCCATCAGTACCAACCATGTCATACTAGCTTGTAGTGAAGGAGACTAAATAATGCTCCAAACTTATGCTGACAGCTGTGTCAGGAATGTTAGGTCTTAGAGTGTTTTGTTTCATGTTGCATGCTTTATGTTGGCACTTCCTGTTTTATTTTGTATTCTAACATCTCCTCTCATTTCAGAGCACTTCACTTCTTGCCTGCATGTTTCCCGCCTTCACGTTTGAGCACCTCCTCTTGACCTAGTTTTCTACACCATTCACCTGCGTCTGATCGTCTTCCCCTGCCCTGATTGTGTCCACCTGTGCATAGTCATTCACTCCCCTCACTAGTATTTAATGTGTGCTCCCCGTTCCTCCTGTGCCAGTTCGTCTTGCCTTCTTTGTGATCAAGCGTACCAGCAATTCCTAGTGTATTGACCTCATGTTTTTTGACCACTTGCCTGATTTTTGACTCTGCCTTTCGCTGCTGTTGACCCATTGTGTACCGACCTGTTTTGCCCATTAAAGACGCTGTTTTCTGGAGAGTCCTGCATTCAGAGTTTTGCATTTGACTCCTGTCTGTATTCCAAGTCATAATAAGCTGTTGTTGCCTGTTGGGCTGCAGTTTGACGTGATGAATTGAGCATATTTTTTGCTAAATGCAGCACCTGTGAGAGATTCTGGTTAATATCTGTCATTGTTTTGTGTTGTTGATTGAATTCCAATAATTAATACATACGCACATTTGTATAAAGCAGCGTATTGTCCACTCCCATGTTAAATACTCGACAAATATCCCTTTAAGGTACATTTTTAAAGAGGAAAAATGTGCCATAGTTATGAAATTAACTGCAATTATCTATGGGCAATCATGCAATTAATCATGATTACATATTTTAATCGACTGACCCTAATTAGAAATAACAAAGCTAAGTAAAAACTCAGTGGAGTGGCTTGTCACTTAAAAGAGAACATCTCAGGAATTGTGTGTTTCCGTTAGAATGAGTCCTTCATATCTACATAGGAATCGGGTCCTCTTCACAGAGTCCGCCATGTTGCTCCTCCATGTTTCGACAGTAGCCCAGAGAGGACAAACCAAACTCTCTGGCTCTAGTGAAAGACTTTTACTTTTTTGCAATCTGCAACCACACTATTAGATGCTGCCGCTATGGCAAATAACTAGAAATTGTATTTCAAGATATCTAAAACTGGGACCTCTCCCTCCATCCTGTGGGAAGCATTTAAAGCTCATAAGAGGCTGTATAATCTCATTTGAGGCTTCGAGAAAAAAAAAATAAGAATAAATTAAAAGAATTAGAAGATCAAATCAAATTACTTGATGAGAAAAATACACGATCCCCATCTACTGTTTACATGGAAAAATAGCAATACTGAGTATGAATACAACAAAATCATATCTGCAAAAGTAAGTAAAGCTTTCCTTTACACCAGGCAAAAGTATTATGAATTTGGTGAAAAGCTACAAAAGCTATTAGCTAGAAAGCTTAGAAAAATGGAAAATGACAACAATAACAATATAATGCATAAGATAGCTCACGATAATACAACACTTACAAAGCCAAGGATATAAATGACTTGATGTTTCTTGAATTTTACACTGGCTTGAACACCTCAAAGACCACTCCAGGACTAACAACTAGTAATACATTTTTTTAGACAAATGCGATCTTCCCAGACTGACCAAGGAAGAATATATGTTGAACTGTGAGCTTACGATTGGAGAGGTTCAGAGCACCATCGCCTCGCTAAAAAGTAATAAAACAGCCAGCCCCAATGGATTTCCTGGGGAAATATACAAAGCATTTAGTGAAAGCCTATCCCATTATTTATTAAACTATATGAGTATGCCCAGGCAACTTCTCGCCTCTAATGGACAGTTTATGGATGAGATTATCATTTTGGGACACTCCGATTTTCTTTAATTGGGAGAATTAATGCTGTTGAGATTATTTTCCTCCCACCAAAATTATATTCATTTCAAAATATCCTTATTTTTAAAAAGTATTTTTTAAACACTTATACTCCTTGATAATGCCCTTTCTGTGGGGATCTAAAACCCACAGAATAGGTAAAAAAAATATTTCTGGAGGTCAAAGCTTGGAGGAAGATTGGCACTCCCATATTTTTTGTTCTGTTATTGGGTTTCAGTGATGGGGACTTTTACCTTCTGGCTGGATACATCGACTCCATCGTCTAATTAGCAAAAATTGGAAGACTGCAACCCATATTCTATGGGCACAGTCCTACTAGCCCCAACTACGATTAATAATTCAGTTTAATCAATTAAGATTAAGCTGTTAAATAATAATAACCCTATAATAGATAACGTGATTTGTACCTGAAAGCAAATCAAGTCTAACTTTAATCTTGAACTGATATCCCTTGTACTGCCCATTGCCAGGAATCCAACCTTTGCCCCCTCCAACCTAGATGGAGCCTTCCATACGTGGAGCAAAAAGGGGTATCTATTATATTGGAGACTTATACATAGGAGGTGTCTTCACTTCATTCTCGCAACTACAGAGGAAATATGGATTAGAGAACAATAACTTCTTTTGCTGTCTACAAGTTAAATACAGAAATACTTAAAAGGGTTTGAGACTGAAACACATTAAAAAGCAGAGGACTGTTTCCAAATGAAAGTAAATTGATTTCCTACATCTATCACTCTCTCCTGTCAATAGCTTCTCCCTCATCTGAAAATTACAAGCAAAAGTGGGAAGAGAAATTCGGTGAACCAATTCCTAATGACTTAGGGGAAAAGAGCCTTGAAAATATACCTTGTTCAAATAATGTAAAACACTGTTTCGTCCAATTTCAAAATGATACACAGGCTTCATTACTCAAAGGAGAGACTACATAACACATACCCAGAGGTGTTGCCTGGGTCTGGCTGATCTTCTGTGGCAACACTTCTTCATAGTTTTGCATTATGTCCAAAGGTTCAAACTTTTTGGATTGCTATCCGCAAGATTATGTCATGAATACTTTGATCATACCAGAGCCTCTGCTCATCATTCTTGTAATATCTGAGACCTTCAGATAACTACATGTAACACAGCAGCAAAGTGGCAAAGAAATGAATTCTCATTTTATGGAAGAGCAGAGCTGTCCCTACCTCTAAGAGGTGGCTAGAGGATTTAACTGACATGCTCCATTTGGAAAGGATAAAATGAGCCCTGAAAGACAGACTCCAACAATTCAATAAAACCTGGAAACCCCTTATATCATATCGTGCAACTACAACTCAAGTACAACAGTCCAACTGTAGTACACACTGCACAACAACTTGGGTGGCTGAACAGTGATGGGTTTCTGTAGGCAGGCGGAGGTGGGAGGAGTGGAGATGAGTGAGGAAAGCTGGTGGGTATGGGAGGGTAGATGATAGGGATATGGGTCAGCTTGTTATTACCTCCGCCAAGGAGGTTATGTTTATCTGACTGTTTGTTTGTTTGTCTGTTTGTTTGTTTGTCTGTGTTCAAGATAACTCAAAAACTTATGGACGGATTTTGATGAAATTTTCAGGGTGTGTGGAAAATGTGACCCCAATGTTAACGAAAATTTAAAAGTGATCCAGAATCCCCAAAATTAAATCAGTTCTTCCTTTTCACATTTTCGACACACCTTGAAAATTTCATCAAAATCCATCCATGAGTTTTTGAGTTATCTTGCACACAGTCAAACAAACAGATAAACGCCGGCAAAAACATAACCTCCTTGGCGCCGGTAAATATCTTTAAATCCTTTAAGTATAAGTGAAAGTTTTAACATTTAATAGCTAGACTGGATATGTATTGCAGATATCTGTAATTCAGTTCTTCCTTGTCAAAAAGAACATTTCGGATACCCACAATGGCATTCTTCCTAAGACAAATGCTGTACATATCCAGTCTATTAAATGCTCAAACAACTTGCCATACTGTCACCAGAGTTGCTGTTAACTCCAGGGCTAACCCCATTCACTTTAATCAGTAGGTGGCTGGCAGACAAGGGAACTTGGTTTGGGTCTTGAGGAGTTGTAGCATTTATTCACCCACAAATTGTACACACATTGCACTACTACGTTACTGATAACTTCATACTCACACTAGCTGGACACTAACGTTATGCCAGGCTTGCAATACACTGGCGGAAACCTTGACAGAGTACGCCAAGCAGGCGAACAGCTGACAACCAGGCAGCTCAAATAAATGATGAGGTGGAGACTTTTACTGGGAAAGTGGCTGCATGTGTCCACTGCAATACATGCAGTGTCATGGCTGATAACTCTCTCAGACTGGTGAACTGGGGACTCAGTTGTCCATTCTGAGCATACACTGCGGGTGGTGATAAACAATGCATTCAGCCTGTGTATCGGGTTATTTTTGCAGTTGGACATCTTATTAGACACTACAACCGCAGTGACAGCACTCCTGCATGCAAGGCACAGACCTTGTTGTTTAACTGTTAATGATCAGTTAGTGAGGGTTGGATATGGTAAATAAAAAAAATAAAAAAAGATTTCAGTCTATATTTGCCATCATTGCTGATCTTAAAATATCTCTCCAAACTCCTGACACTGCTTCTCCTCCACCTGACTGCTCAAGTGATCATCACTTGCCACAGCGATATTCACGCTGAATGAGGACAGTGCCAAGTGGGTCAACCACACACACATCTTTGCTACTGATGTTGTTTTATGCGCCTCTTTGCTCACATGGAATGGAAGTGAACGGGAGGCAAATATTCGCCTATGTTAATTTTGCACATCTGTGACCATGCTATAAGAGTTTACAGCCACACTAGTGACTCTGTGAGGCTGTACTTTGGCACAGTTTGAACTAAACTCTAAAGTCAACATGCTAACATGCTCATAATGACAATGCTAACATGATGATGTTTAGCAGCTAAAAGCTCCCACTATGTTCACCATCTTAGTCCAAGAAGCAGTCTGCATTGACCACAAACCAGTCACCAGTGGAGTGGTGTATGACATCATCATGACATCACATGTCACAAAAATAGCAAGACGAGAGTGAATGAACATCGACCAGGAGATCAAGGTGGACCATCTTTAAACACAGGCAGGGGTTGTGTTATATGACGTAAATAAGGAACTCTGGCCTACTGAACCATCTCCATCGTAACTGAGCAAACTCCATTTGTTGATGAAAATTGTGAGATTCAGTTGAAAGCAAGTGGACCTTACATTTTTGTCAAGCTTATAAAGGTAAAAAATAAAAGAATGAGCTTTTTCATTCTCTATAATACATTGTATTATCAATTCAAATTCTTGTCAGTGTTGTTTGTGCACCACAGTCCTGATTTAGCCCGAGTCACTCTGAAAACTAGCTCTGGATCTGTTGCACAAAACCTGGAAGCCAAGTTCCCTATTATCCCTATGTGGCTTGACAAGACTATAAATGACATTTAATGTCTGACACTGATCACAAAGCACAATTACCCCTGCCTCACACATGCTGCTAGTTTCCGAAGACTATCCAGGCCTCCTCACAAAGCTGCTGGACAAACTCCTAATCGTGTTTCCTAATGGTTCTTACTCTTCTTCTCCCATGAGCTTTGATTCCACTGCTTAGCACCTGCCTTCAGTGTCTGACCCGAAGCCAAGAGCAGCAGAGCCTTGTGTGAGATGGGAGTAGACCTCTTCCTAGACCAACTCCCCTAAACACACACTCACGCCACAGCACTTGTGCTCCCTTGCCCATTCACTTAGTCATTTCCGCACATCTAATGCAGAGGGCATTAGTCTCACAGTAGACTCCATTTAACACCGATAAGGGCACAGAAAGGGGAGATGGGTATGTCCTGGGAGTGAGTTACTTCGGATGTGACTGCAGAGAATCCAACACAAAGAGGCAGCTGTATGAAAGGCAGCAGGACAGCCCAAGGGCAGCTAAATCATTAGGCTTCCAAACCCCGGCAGAGAGGAACTGGCTGACCAGTGGAAAGGAAAGCACAGCACAAATAGAGGAGGGGTGATGCAGAATATATAATATTTTCTCCTCTTTCCTGCCCTCTCTATACAAATACAAATGGCGGCAATTCCTGCTTGGCATTGTTTGAACATTACTTGACTAATCTTGTTTCACTTGTTTGAAGCCTTATTGGTCCTTTAGACCTATTTCTAACATAGCTTTTTTATCTAAAATTTTAGAAAAGTCTGTTGCCAAGCAATTAATTGCAGGTATGAACACAAATAACCTGTTTGAGCAATATCAGTCAGGTTTCCATGTCTGCCATAGCACAGACACAGCCCTTATTAAAGTAAGCAACGATCTGCTGGTTGCCACTAACTCTGTGGTCTGTTCAATTTTAATCAAGCTCGACCTGAGCTCTGCTTTCGACACAGTCGATCAAAAAACCCTTCTCAAACGCCTAGAAAACTGTGTTGGTATCAAAAACACTGCTCTTGTGCGGTTCACTCATACCTCATTGACAGACATTTTTCAGTTGTAGTGGGTGAATTCTCCTCGTCCCCAGACCCCCTCTCATGTGGTGTCCTCCAAGGGTCAATTCTTGGTCCTTCATTATTTTCTATTTATATGGGTCAGATTATCCGCAGATACAATATCAGTTTCCACTGTGTCAAATGTGGACAACACACAACTTTACTTTTGTCCCACTGACTAGTAGCAACACAGACATAATCTCTCAGATATATAATGGTGGATGTCACAAAATTTCCTTCAGCTCAATGAATCTAAATCTGAAGTCCTTCTACCCCAAACCTGACTAATGACTTAAATCTTGGCAACCTGTCAAGCAGACCCAAGAACCTGGGTGTGGTCTTTGACTCAGAGCTCTACTTTGGTGTTCAGGTCACCAAAGTAATACAATCATGCTCTCTCCAACTAAGGAACATCTCAAAGGTCAAAACTTTCCATTCTCAAACAGACCTAGGAAAAGTCGTCCATGCATTCATCTCATCCTGATTGGACTATTACCCTTTATTCGGGGCTCAGCCAAAAAGCCATATCCTCTCTCCAAAATGTTCAGAATGTTGCAGCCAGATTTTTAACAAATTCTAAGAGGCCTTCCCCCTAATTACATTTTAGAGTTACCCAAGCTCTGTGAGCCCAGCCGTCGCCTCAGCTTCTCATTTTAACTAGTGTTAAAATCTTAAAATCTACTCTCACATTCACAGGCAATCCAATGAAGGGCAGCAGGGGAACAAAAGGATATAACTGTCTTTCAGTGTTAACAGTGTGGCAGTGCTGCATTCCAAGGACCTTCTCTGAAGGCCACAACTTACCCGGGCATGATGGATAAACAAGATGAAATATCAATAAGCAAATATTTCAAATCAAAACTATTCATACAGACAGCAACACAGCTTTGCAACAGCAGTTTCACACTTTTTCAATTTCAACCAAGGACCAACTACCAGGATCATATTAGCCTAGAGCATCAAGCTGATGGCTCTGAAGCAGGTCCTCTTATACAATGACCTCCATGACACACATCCTTTGTAATTTCAGCACAGACAGGACATGAAATTGGGACACCACCAACAGAAGAATGAAGGACATGTTTACTTTGTGCATCTCTGAACATGGACAAGAAAACTCAACAGTACACCTTTAACTATGGTAGGCTGTTAAGATAAGATAAGATAAGATAAGATGAACCTTTATTAATCCCTGTAGGTAAATTCAGTGTTACACTCTATTGTTAATTTCACACAGTACATATACATGCGTCAATGGAGAGATGTCAGAGTGAGGGGGCTGCTCCTGACAAGTGCCCGGAGCAGTTGGGGGTTTGGTGCCTTGCTTAGGGGCACCTCGGCGGTGCCCAAGAGGTAAACTGGCACCTCTCCAGCAACCAGTTGATCTTGGTCCATGGGGGACTTGAACCGGTGACCTCCGCCTCCTAACCCAAGTCCTTACGGACTGAGCTACTGCCGCCCCCAGGCGGCTCCAGTTAGGGGATTAAGAACCAAATTACCTCAATTATCACAAAGCCCAGAAGTCTCCAGGTACTGGTCCCCTACCAATAGATCATTACTGTGATATTTGCTTGAACCTAGCTTCAATAAGATGGCACAATAAATGCAACGTATGATTTAACAATTTTCATTGTTATTGTCATGACAAAAGTAGGCCTTCCTTATCAGCAGCCAAGCGTTAAGGAGGCCAAAGCTTTACTGTAACAGGGCTTCTAACTGAGACAAATTGTTTAGCTTGTAGCCTGTAGAGGAACCAGCACATAAAATCCAATGGACAGTTGCCATTTGGCAGCAGGAAGGGGGAGCTGCTGTGCACAACTGATGAATGCAATCTATTGGAGAGCAGAGACCCCCCATTCAAGCTTTTACTAGCAGAGGAAGCTGGTCAGCTTGGCAGAGGTCCACCTATCCATCTCAGCACCTGCACACAGAGGACAGGGCCTGCAGCCATACCGTGGAGGAGCAAGAAGACATACCGATGAGGGACTGACCCTGGATTAGCTGGGTCGGAATAACCATTAGCAGTTCCTGCCAGCTGTGTGGTTGGGGTCCAGAGACAAACTCCAGTCACAGACACTCCACCAGCTGACTGAAAGGTCATAATCTATATCAACACATATCTACATATGAATGCAGTTTCTGTAGGCTGGTTTCCGTCTGTAGTCTGTTTGTAGTCCGACTATTGATTAATCATGTTTGAGTCTTGGACATCCACTGGCTACACAGATATATCAGCCATTGTCAAAGACTAAATGGTCATCAGACCAATCACCGATGGGTTCTAATACTGGAAAGGCGATGACTCAGCTACTGCACATCAGAGTGTTCAATACTATAGATACTATAGTATAGACTGTCCATTAAACATACATATACTGTATAACCACATGAGTGGAGTGGACCAAACTGTTTAAGTTATGTTACCAATAAACTGGAGCATGAAGTACATCTCCACACCACCACCCATATTTTCCTTTACAATACCCACAGTAGCATGGTAGACAAGGCTAAACAAGTAGTTGCATCCTTCTGATAATAACTCACACTGCATGAGTCAAACAGTCAGATGTGGGATCCTTGCTTGTCTGAATGTCTGCTCTGGGACAAACAGGAACCAATGTCTACCTTTAGACAGTGGTGTAGGTATGCGTACCATTTATTTCAACAACTTTAACAACACCATATCACGGCAATAAAACATCTGACAACACATTCTGGAAACATACATTATCGATGAACGTCCTCTTAACCCTTCAAACCCTCTATATTTAAAAGCTGTCCACAGGTTTTCATCACATCGTTAATATCTGTGTGTGACTGGGTAGAGCTGGATGTCAGTGTTTCTGGGACATCAGAACTGTATCAGTGGGACATTGTGAACCTAAAATACTGACTGATTATTTTTTCTGAAAAGAAATTACTGATTACGAGGCAAGAGATTAAGATTGAGGCATGGAAGCACATTTCACTGCTGCATTGCTCCTGAATCCTTTCATGGTGAGATGTGGTTAAGCTATGATTGCAAAGGGTCTGAAAGTTTACGGTAAATTTCAGCAAAATTTCAAAGGGAAATTAAGTTTCAGAATTTCAGAACTTTGGATCTAAGAGTCAAAAAGCATACCTTTTAACACTTATTTGGGAATAAATACATAAAAACAGCAATGCAAGGTCTTACTAGCTCATGTACAGATAATTTGCCAGCATCCCACTAAATGGGAAGTCAGCACAATGACAACCCTCTGCATGCACAGTGCATTCTCCAAAGCCCAAGCCCTCCATGCTCTCGTGTAACTTTTGATTATATTACTGGAGTGAATATATTTCTATTTCAGTTAACCAGCAGATAGTAACCTTAAGCAAAGTAAGCAGTTTGTAACTTGTTAGCTAGCTAGCCGATACCATGTAGGATGTAGCTTGAGTTTTAATTCATCCATTTCCATTTTGTTGCAAAAACATTTCTTTAAAAAGTCATTTTAAACCCTAAATTTGCACACGACCCACATTGTTGGCTCAAATGTTCAAACTATTTTTCCCCCTCATTAACTTGCTTGCTGCTAACTCACCACACGGCACATTTCACATTGTATGCATTTGACAAATTAATGGATGTATTGGGGAAATGAATGGATTAGATCTGCTTATGATATGGTTAAAAATTGTTTGTTTCTACCTTGAATACTCCTAGAATTTTGCAGCCCTAGGTTGAACTAAACAATAAGAGAAGCAGCTTAAGAAACTAATGATCCTGCTGACAGGTCATGGTGCTAGTTAAACATTTCCTGGTCCATAGACTTCAGATACAGCACAAAGAAAGCAGCTGTAAGGCAGAGACTCTGATTGTCATATGGGTGTCAGCACATGCCATGCAGCAGTCACAAAGGTACACTATCTACAATACACAACTGACTAGTTTGCAGTGCGGTCTGTCTGTAGTTCTGCCAGAAGGATTGATGTAAAGCATGGAGGCCTCTGAGTGGGTGGAAGTTGGTGCGTGTACCCGGGACACGCAGGTACCAGCAGGCAGCACAACAAAGGAAACGCTGCAGTAAACCTCAACCGTTTTATCTGTTCAGTCCAAGGGTTCAGTGGCTGCCCACATCTGGATACTTGCTGCTCTGACAGAATAGCTGTCAGGCTGCATCACAACACTTAAAACATCTTTTCTATATTACTGAAATTCACAAAGATAAATTCCAGACAGATGATGGCTCAACGCATACCAGGAAGTTGTGTTTTCCTTTGCTCTCTATCGATTTTAGGTCCACTATGAAATCCAACTTGCTGAGAGTAGTTTGCTTGCGAACTTTAAGCCATCTCAGTGAACATCATGTCTGTTCTTGCTGTGAAGTTTAGACTAAAAACATCCCTGCATTAAATCAATGATGCATCCAGTCAGGAAGTCCAGCTTATATGAGAGACATTTATGGGAAATTCGGTGGAATACAAATGGAAATAACATTACCATTTACATATAACACAATATAGATTTTGTCACATAAAAAAGCAGGCATGATATATGCAGGAGAGAGTTCACATTCCCTGCTTCTCTCCTCGCCCTTCCTGGTGGCACTTCTAAATGCTGACTGCTTTTCCCTACACTATCAATCAGGCCTGTTACTTTGGAGCTGATAAACAGAGGCCTTCAAGCTGTCAGTGGAATTATTGAAGTATTCCTGCAGCCAGCGTGGAGAGTAAACATTTTCTTTGAGTGATAACACAAACATTTTGGAGATATCCCTGAACACACATAGAGGAGAGAGGAACCTCTGAACATGTTCAGGCCACATAGAGAGAGTTAATCAAGAGATGACCATAAAACAGGGAAACAGTCCATCTATATATGCATTAAAACCAGGCAGTATATCCATGAGAGACAAAATGCTTTTGAATGATAAGAGTGTCAAAATAAAATCTGTTTCTCCAACAGGGAAGTCCATGCACACTTACACAAAAAGATGTCATCAATTCTCTTGTGTTGTGCGTTGTGTGTTGTGTAAAACACATGTTCAAATATCCAGCATGCCAGTAGCACACACAGCTCACACCTTAAGAACACTCACCCATTTCCTGGGTCGCCCCCTGGGTCTTTTCTCCCCGGTCGCCTCGGCTTTCTGTGAAGACATGGATTAGGAGCAATGCAATCAGTCTCTATCCGGACTATCCCTTCATGACATACATGACATGAACATTCAATATAAATGCTGTATTGTAAGGTTATACATTGACATGTATATGTACTGTGTGAACAACAGAGCTGAACTGAATTTCCCCACTGTGGGACTAATAAAGGGATATCTTTCTTTCTTTCTTTCTTTCTTTAAAGGGGACCACATCAGTGCAGTACAGTAGGTCACAGTTGAAGCAGTAGCTCTGTAAACTGTGATAGATGTTAACATCAGACAGTTTGACGAAATTGGAAGTTTGTTTTCAGCCTGTCTGATCATGTTTCTTGACTTGTCAGACTTCATGTTCCCAGATCTCAGGTATTAACTTACTGAGAGCAATGTTATCATGGCTGATAGAAATGATGTCCAAAACTACAAAAATTATCACATTTTGATAAACCAGAATTGTCCTTTAGGTACCGAAATAAAGTCAAGTAAGCACACTATGCCACCAAATATGGATTTATCCACAGCTTAAAATAGTCTCCAACAAACGTAGAGTTTCTTCATGTTTGAGTAATGTTTGCTAAAAACTGCAGTGACCTGCTGTTTTGGGAAACTATTTGAAATAAAACAATATATTAGTGAGGTAAGGGAAAATATTTTCAAATGTATCCACATAAGCATGCACATGGCCTGAGTGTGTGCGTTTACAGAGCATTCTCTTTTTGTGAAATGAATACTCAGAATGTCCCTGTGTGTTTGGCTCGAGGGGAGGGAATTACCTTTCTTACTAAGATAGCAGAATGATGTGATGTTTGTGGGAACTGGGAGAGATTGGACCCTGCGGACTGTCCAGGGCAGTCAAAAGGCCAAGCTCTGCAGTCATCCACAATTAACAAGATCAGACCTGTGTCAATAATTCATGGAATAATGCCAGGCTCATTGGCGCTGGCTGGCAGGGAGTCAGGTGAAATCTTAGTCAAATTGCTGACCTGCAATTAATTTTGCAGACAGTGACCAGCAACTATCGGTGGTGGTGTTGGGGCATGTGTGTGGCTTTCTGCAGCTATTTGGCTCAGTAAACAACACCAGCTCCTCTGTCATCAGGACAAGCCACTCAGCGTGGTCACATGGCAACAGGTGGGGTGTTTTCAACACATCATGCTGGATCCCAGTCTTTAAAAAAAAAACACAGGACACAAAACCTGATGTCTTTGCATCTCCATCTTCTCTGTTTTGGCCATCCACTCAAACAATTTTTGTTTAAGCCAAGGAAACCTGGCTCTAAAAAAAGCAAATAACATACAACTACATTTGTTAATCTTTCACTGACGTAGTAACTCTATAATAACATGTTAATGTAATTAGTGTTAATGCCACTAATTTCACTTTAGTGCATTAACGCAACTTCCAATTTTTATGTTGTAGTGGCTCAGTTCACTCTTCACTAGAGTGAAGATATCGGTATCATATGAAACTTGAAAACCATCTATCATATCCTATCATAATCCACTGGTACCAACCATGTCATACCAGCTTGTCAAGCAGAAGGTTATGGTCATGGTTATTTTCAAAGGGGTCCCTTGACCTCTGACCTCCAGATATGTGAATAAAAATAGGTTCTGTAGGTACTCACAAGTCTCCCCTTTACAGACATGCCAACTTTATGATAATCACATGCAGTTTGGGGCAAGTTATAGTCAAGTCATTGCACTGACACACTGACAGCTGTTGCCTGTTGGGCTGCAGTTTGCCATGTTATAACTGGAGCATGTTTTTTCTCCAGGTGCTCTAGCTCCCACAGTCCAAAGACATGCAGGTTAATTGATGACTCTAAATTGCCTGTAGGTGTGAATGTGACCATGAATGGTTGCCTGTCTCTATGTGTCAGCCCTACGATGGACTGGCGACTGACGACCTGTCCAGGGTGAACTACGCCTTCAACCAATGCCAACTGGGATTGGCTCCAGCCCCCCGTGACACCTAATGGGTGGTGGTGTCATCCTCAAACTCGTGTCCCTACCAGAGGCCTGGGAGTTTGAGGGTTCTGCACAGTATCTTAGCTGTTCCTAGGACTGCACTCTTCTGGATTGAGGCTTCAAATGTTGTTCCTGGGATCTGTTGGAGCCACTCTCTCAGTTTGGGGGTTACTGCCCCGAGCGCTCCCACTTCCAGGGGGACCACACTAGCCTTAACCTTCCATATCCGTTCCAGCTGCTCTTTCAACCCTTGGTACTTCTCAACTTTTTTGTGGCCCTTCTTTCTGATGTTGCCGTCTGCTGGTATCGCCACATCTATCACCACCACCCTCTTCTGCTCTTTGTCCACTACCACGATGTCCGGTTGGTTAGCCAGGAGCTGTTTTTTCAGTCTGGAAGCTGAAGTCCAAAAGAACTTTGGCCCTGATGTTCTCACCTCTCAGGTGGAGGTCTCTGGCTTGGTATGGAATGAAAGAGGGCGAACTGAAGATAACATGCATATATATTCTATGCACGACCCTGAAGTATTGATTCAGCAATCGCTGAAAAAATATCATCTGTTCGGAACATGGTTAGTGCACAGAATATACCTAGTTAGTGTACGTTCGTTGGTCCATAAAGAGTAGTGGAGAAGAGAAGTCAGGTCCTTAAAGAACTGACAGCAGTACCAGGAAAACATCAGCTATGACTTCATGTGTAGGGACGACTCAGCATTATAGCGCTGGTTTAATGACAGCCAGTTAAAGTACAGTTATCTGTGTAGAAAAAAACTAAACTTTGTTACTGTGAAAGCACTGATCTGCCTCAGAGCTTTTCAGATTGTTCATCGCTTCACCATCTGTAGCAACAAAGTCAATAAAGTAGCTAAATATGCTAGCGTAGGTTATCTGAGGTCACTTCGTCAGATAGTCCTCCATCTCTCCATAGTAGAAGGTAGAGGTATGATCACATTATCCCATCTAAGCTGGAATAGATGGTGTTCATATGTTTTACTAAATTTTTTTAATGCAATCACTCTAGCAGAGACGATTAGCGTAATGTTACCATGGAAAATGATTCAGTGACACAAAGCGCCAGAAGTTACACACATAATTCATGTAAGGCATCATGGGGGCTAGGAATAAGGTGGATATTTAATCATAGTGCTTTATTAGTGCTTCAAGTGTCTTAAAGTGTACTAAGCTACAACACAATGATGATGTCTTGTCATGTGATGTTCTAATGCTCTTTCATGACATATCACATTGCTGGCTAGCCAATCTGTGTGCTGTAATCCCAGTTCTCTGTTTGAGATACTGCATTTTTAATGTGGAGACTTAATTGTCTGAAAGACAACACCCTGTTCAATTAATCATCAGTGTGTTTTATATGTCTGAACAGAGAGATGCAAGATGTCTAGAGCAGCCCGGAATTCACAGGGATTGGACGGCCCTTTCAGGAGGATCGCCTTCCAAAGCTAATACAAATCACCAATACAAAAAGATTAAAGTGACTATTTTCTGAGCTTTGACTGCTGTAGTTCAAGTTTAGTTAGGTTTAGGCAAAAAACGATTTGCTCAGGGTGAGGGAAAGATTGTGGTTTGGTTAGAAAATACTTTGTTAAGTTTAGCAAAGACAAACTACTTCAAACTGGTCAAAGAAAAAAATCATGGTTAAGAAACCAAACACTGACAGTTAGTAGGAAATGGGAAGCAATCACTTGCTGACACATCCATCGACCTTGACCTCCTTCCTACAAAGTTTTTTGGATGTATAACAGTGCCACACAGACAAAAGTTATAATTCAAAGGTCTTTATCAGTCAAACAGGTCATAGGTCATATGTAGGCATGTAAACAATATGTAGACATGTGAACAACTGATGCTCTCTTTGGAGGGAGGACAGTGGGAAGATATCCTTCCCTGTAAGAGTCCTCCATCTACACCATGAAAACGGCCAATGAGCATTTTCTGGTCTAGAACCTCTACTATCATCAAAACAGCACTGTTTGCCAGTGCCTTCCAAAATGCGCAAGACCATCACAAAAACTACTCATAAGAGACTTTTCTGATCTACATCCTCTATAGTCAAGGCTTCAGTCTACTTAAAATGCAGTGTTTATAGAATTGTCTGACAAGGTTGAAAAACCGATTTTCTGATCGCAAAATCTGGGGGGCTGCGTGGCCACATGTGTGCAGGTGTGAAAGTAGGCAGGATTTGACCTTTTCTTGGAGTTCTTTTTTCCAATTTCCGTATGAATCTGAACTTTCCATGTGTGAAACACCATGAATGTCTGTAAGGAAAGACTGTCTGAAAGCTGTTATTCCCATTTGTACAATTCATCACAACGGGACTGCCACAACACTTCTGGGCCCGCCACTGAGTGTGGCCATACAGAACAGGTCAGACTACTTCTTAGATCCTTGTTTGAATGAAGCACACTGAAGCATTCACACACTTTGTTCATCAATCCACCCACCTTAACACCCTAATGGAAGTGATGACAAAACTGTCATTATTCACAAAGCCTTGTCAGTTTAAACAAATGACCAATCCTGCTGACTGTCTGGTGGAGATGGTCTCAGATTTTGGAGAAAATTCCAAGTTCTCATTTCCTTGTATTCAAACCACAAACTAGCAATTTTCTGTAAATAATGCTTTATTTTTCCAGATCAGTGTAAATACTCAACTATGTTTTGTAGTCCAGTCAAGGTGTGCAGTACAATTGCTTCTACTTACAAGCGGCCATGATATCTGTCAGAGATTGCAGAAGTGATTGATGTGGGGAGGGGAAGTGAACTTTTAAAGAGTATAAGTTAAAGGTGTGGGCTGACCCAGGACTCTTTCATCTGGAAAGATTGATATCTTCAGTGTTTATCATAACCATACCAGATGAGATGAGACCAGATTATGGCGAGAGCAGAGTGGTTCACTTTTCAAAGTGCTGGGAATGTTTACAGTGGTTCACAGTGGCAAGGGAGCACTAAGGCTGCTGTCATCATGAGCCTAACACAGCTTCATCTAGCTAATGAATGAAGACACAGGGACTTGCCCTGGCCTCGCTCACATCTACAGTATCACAACCCAAAAGTTAGCTGGGATATTGCTGTGAAATTCCAAAGCTCTCGGGATCAGCTTTTCTTTGCATCTTTAATCTTTGCTCATTCATCAACTCATATCTCTCATGCACACAGTCTCCTCTCTGTGTACACAAGTATATGAGAGTGCTGTTGAGTTATGGCCACATGGTTCTATCATCACAGATGCACAAACAGGTTCCTGTGTTTTCAAATGTGTTTATGTTCACAGTTGCGAATGGGTTTCTATTGCTGGAAGGTCTGGTTGAGGTATGTTGCTCTTTCAGTCTGGAGCATGCTTGTGTGGGCTATGCATAAGGGAATATGCACAGGTGTCAACTGGAGACATTCCTGTGGGACTTTCTTTTATACTACCTGAACAGTTTTTTTTTTCTGTTACCAATACCACCCTTCTCTGCGTGCCTCCACATAGACATGTATACTCTATCTGTTAAGTCAGTGACCCAACATTAACAGGTTCAGTACTGTTTGAAATGTTTCAATACCAGTGCCAATAAGATACTGGAGTTCCAGTAATGATATCAGAAACAATACTGTCTGATCAAAGAACAAATCTGAGGAGACATCCCATGCCACATTTTAGTACTTGATGGTTTTCAATGCTCTGTGCTGCAGACACACAAAAATATTGAAGTTCAATAGCTCAACAAAGTCAATACATCCAGCAATCCACCAAATATTTTCTTTTATGTTTTTTACTCTGCAAACCTGACATATTCTTCAGACACTGAGGAGAAAACCTTTGCTTTACTATGTTTCTTGCTTTTGGTTTGGTCAAAAATGAGTTAAAAATAATCACAGCCGTCAATCCAATCCAAAAGTCTTGCAACAAAACCTTTGGTGGCTGGTTTTAAGGTCGTAGTCAGTAATGGTGCTGCACTGAACTGCATCTAGCAGTAGAACGGCACGGCATTCGTCATAAACCATTCAGTATATGACGTTTGGTTCAATTCGCATCATCCTTTCGGTTCGCCCTATTATCCAAACAGTCGTTTATGTCTACTACTCTCACGCACAGGACAGAAATTCTGGAGTGTGAACATTTTGGCAGCTCAGCCATAGCTAGTTGCTTATCCTGGTTAGCCGGGTTAATCAGCTCAATGGACAACGATTTATGTTGATCTGTGTGCTAACACTGTTCAGCTGATGTCAGGTATATCTGTGGATTCACTTCATCAACTTTTAAATTACAAGTTCAATGTGTTAATTAGCGAATTGAGAGAAAACCAGACTGAACGGCAGGTCCTTGTCCCCATAGCATTCAGGTAGTGCCCCCACTGCAGATTCACACCATGCCAAAGTAACTAATGCCGTAAGAGTGTTTGACACTCCATATGAGACCACACTGGGTCGTTAACATGACTGAATGAATGATGAATTAAAGTATATGGTCAAAATATTTTGCGTGCTGCTACAAGATGCCCTCTAATGTCAGTCTGATGTGCCTGCCCTCTATAAACCAACAGCTGTAGTTCAGGATTCACCAACAGATGAAGCATTACATTTCAATTTGCAATATTTAGACAGACATTTGTGATATTTATTTTTTGTTATTTAGTCATCTTTTATTGACAATATGTCAGTATTTGAGCTGAATTTTTACAGTAAGAATAAAAATGCCTCCCCGCTGTACCAAAAATATACTAAATCATGACCTCAAAACCGAGGTACATACCGAATTTTGCATCGTTCCATCCCCAGCTGTATCACAATGAGAGGTGTTAATTTACGTAGCCCACCCTCATTTACATACCTGAGGAGAACAGATACACCTGACAATACTGCGCAATCTAACATATCTCGACCACTAACTATGACCCCAAAATATGTAAATCCACTCCTTTTTGACACAAACTCAGCATACACTGTAAGCTTCACTAAAGAGGATTAATAGCAGGGCTGTTATATGGAAGAATATATTAGATTATACAGGTGACCCTAATAAACCAACCAAGTCAACAGCAAAAATGTTGGCATTGTACGTTTTCTGCGAACCACAGGATATGCTGAATGTTGACATTTCTGAACTAAAAATATGTTTCATAAACATTTCATATCAGTCTCGTATCATGCTTGCAGAATTGCACAATGGCACATGGTTAGCATTGAAAAATGCTTGTTTAGATTTGGCAATAACAACCACAGTTAGTGGACCTGCTTACATAACACTACGTAACAAGCATAAAGCATTTGCTTGTGGTTTCACACGGCTCATGCCCAACAGACTCCTGTGTAGTATATAGTGCCACGTACATACAGTATACTACAGTAATGAGGCTGCTGATGTGGAGGCGGAGGAGTACAGTTGTGATGGGGTTGATGCAGGATGTGTGCATGTAATGCTGGAGTTGTGGGTCCATGACATTATTAAAGACTGTCACATGGAGTTACAGTCAGGTCTCTGGATATTCTTTTACTCACCAACTAATCTGGTCACATGAAACTATCGCATGGGTGAAAGTCTGGTGTTTGTTGGATCCATCCATTCACCCTTACAGGACATTCTTGCTTGTTGTACTTGTTATTATATTATAGTTTTTGCAGGGCGCCTGTAACCTATAACCTGTTTTTTGTGATTCTGTGTGCGTGTGTGTGGCGTGTGTGTGTGTGTGTGTGTGTGTGTGTGTGCTTGCATGCTGTTACAGAAGAGTCACTGAAAATGCTTTGCGCTGCAATTGAGGTTACATTAAGGCTGATATAAGGTTTGCAGCTTGAGCATAGTGCACACCAAAAGCATCAAAAGTTATTAATTACATACATAGTGCTGCAATGACATTTTCCAACTTTAAACTAGTGTCAAGAGAACACAAAGGTATCACTAAAGTGACCATTAGGCTGCCAAACAAATCCTGAAAGAACCATCAAAAATAGTTTGCTTCTTAAAAAAACAATAAGACAGGATGACAGCAAAATCCCATTTGGATGAAATGGTGACTGCAGAGAGAGAACTTAAGCTGACTATGGGTCTAACACTGAAACCTGGATGATCTGCATTACTCAATACAGTCCTTATGGTACACCAAGACATTTCTGCTCACCATGTTGGGCAGTTTTACTTTTTCCAAATGGAAGATGAAAAATCAAACATGTAGTCATGTATTGATAATGTAATGTGTGTTTGTGTAGGTGTGTGTGTGTGTGTGTGTGTGTGTGTGTGTGTGTGTGTGTGTGCTAAGGCTCCTCACCTTCTGCGCTGCCTTGGAGGGGCCCTTGTTCTTGCTTCCTTTGGGGCGGCCCCTCGGTCGCTTGGGGACAGGCTCTCCACTGGGCTCCTGAAAGGGAGGGGGGACATGACATGAGTGTCGAGGACAGGAAACAAAGCTTTGAACCACCACCCCCCCATTTGGCCATTGCTTTTATGGTTCAAGACCAAAAGAAGGAAGAAGGACAAGGTTGTGTGTGTGTGTGTGTGGGCACATACAACAGAGGGGATGAATGAGAGGGATTTATTATTCAATCACTTTTAAATTTCACAATGAACTCCACACAATTAATATTTCTATAATCATGATAACCTGAATGCAGCCCGGTTGTGCACTTCATAATGATTTAAGCTGTAAGTCTATCATATAGGCTACTGTATACTATTTAAGTCCAACTCTAAACCAGCTGCAGGCTGCTGTGTTTCTGAGCGTGTCCGGTTTCTCTCACCTACAGAAACACTGCAGTCTGTGGTGTCAATGGATGTGATTTTGGTGTGAAATTTTGGTGGGAAAGTGACTCACCAGTAAATCACATCTGTAAACACGTTCACAGAGACTCATTCACAGAAAGTCATTCACAGAAACGCTCTCGAAGCCCTGCAGGATTACATTCATCGCCATACTTTTCTTTTTACTCATGTTGTCAATTAGAGAGCCAAGACTGGAAACAGCCGCATTCCTCATCATGTGTACGACAGACATAAACTAGGTTATATTAAAGAGCAGGAAACCTAAGGCTACTTATTAATCGCGTTTCTTTGCTCCTTTGCTGAATCAATTACAAAGTCAGCTCACTTTAAAGCAGAATACACTGCATGCAGTTTCATGAAGTAGATTAAATCTAAACACCTTGGTACAGGACCTGTAGTCACTGCTAAAGTTTGAGATCAACTCTCCGACCAAAGTAAAGTGGCTGAAAGCACATATCGGTCAACAACGTGCACATCGGCAACAATCTGGATTTGATTCGTGCCCGCAGCGACAGGACGTCTGTCCGCAGACTGCCTTAGCGAGACGAACTTACTTTTTGGGGCTTCCTCGGTCTCCCCGGCCTCCTCTTCTGGGGCTCCGCGGCCCCCGTGGGCTCCTGGGATCCAGAGCTCTCCCCGGCCTCGTCCCCGCGTCCGCTCATGGTTCCCGGTGCTGCTGCTCCCCCGTTCTCCCGGTAAACGCAAGGCAGGAGAAAAAGAAATAGCTCGAGGGAGCCGATGTGGATAGTTTCAGTGGCACCTTCTAACAGGTCTGTTGTCCACCAGGTCTCCCTCACAGGCTGGAGGACAATAAAATAAGCCGATGAGCAGCTGGAAGGTCTGGCTCAGAGAGCAGGAGGAGACAGAACACCGGGGACGGCGGAGTCTGAGAAGCCGAGTGGCTCCGACTCAAACTCGGCTACAACACACCGCGGCACCGGGCAGGACCATGCAGCAGCGAGGCGTGACAGCTCGGCACGGATCGTCTGAGAAGTGTGTGGGCATAATAACCGCATCCACAGCCCACTCCAACAAACCAGGACCCACTGAATGAGGATGGGTTAAAAAAAAAAAGGAAGGAAAAAAAGAAAGAAATCACCTCTCCCGTGGGTGGGGGGGGGGGTCTGGACGGGAGCCAGAGAAAACAGAGAGGAGACGGAATCCTGGCGGCGGGCCAGACGTGGCAGGCCGCATTTATGAATTAAATTCACATTTTCACACGTTTCAATGGAATCCGCTGCTGTCGGACACTGAGCAGCCATTCAGAGTTCACTTGTGTAAAGTTTGAAGGAGACAGTTGGTCTCAACACCAGAAGAAGAATGGAGCAGTGGGTTAACGTTACTAATCATTCAAAACTTTTTAAACAGTTTGCAGCCCTTTTACTTGTGCAGCTTTATAAAACTTTATTATGTATTTACTAGGTATAATAAATCGCTCTGTTTCATTGTCATTTGGATTGTAACCTGACGCAAAACACTGAAAACGGAGCTATCCGTCATGAATAATTCAAATGCGGATAAAGAAGGGGTCTTCAACCACAACATGACAGTGGCCCAGAGCTAGCACCAAGTTGTGCCACAAAAAGCAGGCATCATTTCTGTCTTTTTGTGTTTCCCCGGGCTGAGCGTCATCAAACATGAAGCCTCTGTTGCTGTGTTAACCTCCTTTGTCTGTCTGCTAAAGTGCACATACACTACTTGTCACTGACATTGTGAAAAAACAACAGTGTGACCCATTCCTCATGAATAGTACAGGAGGAATGACCTTTTATTGGCCTATTTTCTGGAGACAAATCTGATGTGTGCTTGCTAGTCGGCTAACATCAGCTAATGTTACACATCACTGATGTAATAAATGATATAAATAATCATTTCAAACGTCGAGTGAACTGCACAGTTTGAATAGGCCTATGTGAAAATATGTAGCCTTGTGAATTAGCATTTTAAAATGTGAAATGTCTTTCATATGTCAAAACTCTGCAGGTAAAACATGATTTTTGTCATTGTGAAGCTGAAATTTTCAGGTGATTTTTTTTTTAATTGTTGCCTTTTTCTACAATCGTTTGCCTGTTCATAAACCTTACTGTCGTTCAGAACACATACAGGTGCACACAGAGATCAACAGTTATGTGATGATTTTTAAGTAAAACTTGAACCGTGAATTCTTTCTGACATGCCATCCTGCATTCATCAAACTCGGAACTGTGTTTTAAATTCTCTACCAGATTCCACAGACACCAAATATGTGTCAGGCTGAATTTTGGGAAATGTGTTGCCTGTAAAACAAGTCACAGTGTGCACGTGTGGAATACTTTCACTTGATGGAATGGTGCAGCCATAAAAAGTGTGTGGCTTTGAAGCACTCCGCTTGGATGTGGAGTGAGATCAATTACACAAGAACAACAGACACAAAGAATAAAGTGCCTTACGTGGAGGACCTTTCCCACGGTCCTGTAGCCTGGTCTCCATGCTCTTGCTGCAGAACACTGGCCACTGCAAGCTAAAGTAGCTCAGTGAGAATCAGCCCCATTCTGAGCTTTGAACAGAAATAACACCAAGATGCACATTGTTGGTCAAAACATTTCACAACTGCAGAACTTTCTCCCACAGACACAATGGCTTTATTGAGAGAATGTGTGGTTAATTCATAGCTGGTATTCACTTCATTCATAAAAAACAGCTCTTAGACCCCCAAAGTAGGGGTTTGTGTGCAGACCCCTCCCCTTCAGACAGAGCGGCGTCAGCATCAAACCAATACAATCAATGGCTGCACAGATCCATTACCTAGGGCTGGTTTCATGCACACGTCTGTGCTAGGCATACAGCTCTGTTTGAGCACAATGAAACAAGGAAATAAATGTGTTTTTGCAATGAAATGGAAAGCTTTGTGTGTGTGTGTGTGTGTGTGTGTGTGTGTGTGTGTGTGTGTGTGTGTCTGGAAGAGTTAGCATTGATTTGAGCAGCAGAGACACACAGAGGGCTGTCGTTATTCTGCTTCTAACCACTGACCTTTCACCTTCTTTGGCTTAAGTGTCCTTCTGGAACAGCTAAATACATATTACTAACATTTATGGTGGTTGTTGCCAAAATTCTTATTATTATTATTATTATGGGAAATCTTGCCAAGCCCCTACTCTACAAGGGGTGACATCATCATCTCCATTGATGGTGGGGACTGAGATGAGAGAAACTCTTTTTCTCTCTTTCTTCTAATAGTTCTATGTTTTCAGTTGCTATGTGGGCTTTTTTCAAGCGCAAATCTAGTTGAACTCAATGGCTCATTCTTGACTGTGAAAATACTTTGACAAAAGGTCAGCTAAGCTAACTTTTTTTCTCCCTGAGCTTTGAGCTACATCTCATGGCCTTCATCAACAGGGTGTCTGCTCAGTTGTCATGGTGCTTTTATATAAATTAATGTCATACTTATAATTATGTCTATACACTTGCTTACACTTAATAGTAGTGCATATGCTGTAAACCATTCATCAGTTATTCTTACACTTCTTATAAATGCTAAATGTGAGAGTTAGAATATTATCCCCAAAACAATATGCAGTATATTATCCTCGGCATATATTGTCAGCCTGGTGTCCTAGGCAAGCTGGCATTGCAGTTCCACCACCAATCATTGTGTTCATGCACTCACACAGAAAGTGCTTAGCTTAATAAGTTTGAGATTACAATACAAAGAAGCTGTATTTCTCAAAAATGTTGTAGGTTGTTCTCTAAACCCCTGAATAATCTTTCCAACGTTTTAAGACGGGAGTAACTGACATTATTTCTAGCTATTTCTTAAACTAGCATACGTTGTGGTTCTATTCAATAGGATACATTGTTGTGGGCTTTCTTTTTTGTAATATTTAAAAAATAGTATTTGTATAAAATAGTACAAATTGACCCCTATGACTGGATGGCACCTCTAGCATTTGTCTATATTGCCTATGCTTAGTGTATACATATACAATATAATTATGTATAGCCAGTTATGGTTGGTATGTATATTTGCTTCAAGCTCTAGTCATACTGCATGTAGTAATTGTGCTTTTCATTTTATGTATAATCTTGTACTGTATATTAAGATTAAGGGACATTTTTACTGCTTCTATTTTTTTAAATGAAGTATTCATCTTCATATTGTTGCTACCCTACAAACTGCTTATTACTGATTTCAACATGTTGCATGAGAGATCTTGGAGCTTATCATTCCTAACATTGTCATGGGCTAATTGTACTCTTCTATTTGAAACTTCAGTGTGTGTTCCACATTGTTTGCAGTGACAATTCTTCCCTCTACAGAGAGTAAGGCAACAGGGCAGACACAAAGAGCTGAGGGAGGCAGGAAGAGCTTCTTGGCAAAGCTGCTTTCAAAGCAGCAGCCGGCCAGCAGCTGAACCATTCAGAGCAATATATCCTACAGCCAGCACTTACACACTTTATCTCCTAAGTATTTTTGCCCCTGTATAATGTGTGTTCCATGTCACCATGTTTTTTATAAACTGTAAAACTTAATTGGAACTAAAATGTGAAAATGCTTGTGTGCACCTCCAAGATCACAGATAATATGTTAATGTGGGTCTGACTGATGTTTGGTAGTACAACATGAATGTTAACCAACAACAGATACAGCAGTGTTAATGAGGTACATAGGTAACCTTATTAACATACAGACACACATTCTTCTTTGAAATGGCGCTGCAAAACCATCATTGCTGATATGTCATTCAGTCTTATATTCAACATCTAAGACTACAAGAGTTACTGGTTAGGATGGACTCTGAGTATTAAAGGATAAGTCAGGTAATACATAATGATGAACTTTTATTACTGTCATCAAATCTCATGAAAAGATCCAAATAAACAATGAATGTATCCTTCTAACAAGTATTGTGCATATATAAAACCTGATACACTGTATCGTCTTCCTCTGTTCTGTAGAGCTCCATTGTTGTCCAAAAACTATAAGAACAATCAAATCCATGAGCCTCACTGTGTCACAGGGTGACATGTTCCTTCATTACCACAAACACACACTGTAGTTTATTTTGTGAATATAGTCCCACAAGAAATGCACTATGTGCTCCTGTTTGAGTAACATTTGTTAAAAACTATGGTGACCAGCTCTTTTAGGAAATTACTGAGCATTTCTTAATATGAAATATATTTGTGAGGCTTTTTAATTGTTTTATTTACACCTTCAGTAAGAATGAGCTTGGAGCTGAGAGTCACAGACAGGATGGGGAAGTCACAAAGTAAGTTAGAGATGGACTAACACATTGTTGGTGTTAGTCTTTTCATGGGATTTGTTGACTATAAAAAAAATATGGAATAATGCTTAGTTACTAGACATCCTTTAATTTCAGAATCACATGCTCTAATGCAGCTTTGCTTTAATCCTCCGAGACCAACAATTGACCCATTTTTGGGGGTCTTCAGGGGGAGATATTACATAGAAGTGCTGTACATCATCTGAAAGCTGGAAACCTGATGTCACGTCCGTCAAGTCTTAGGTCCTGTTTATTTTGTCTGTTCATTCATGTCAGCACTTCCTGTTTTATTTTGTTATCCTAACTCTCCCTCTTGTTTCAGAGCACTTCACATCCTGCCCTGTTGTTTCCCGTTCCCTGCTTGAATGACATCCCCTAACCTACTTTTCATCAGTGTTCACCTGTGTCTGATTGTTAAACCCCGCCCCTGATTCTGTCCACCTGTTTCTTCTCAGTCACTCCCCTTCACCAGTATATAATGTGTGTCTCCCCTTCCTTCTGTGTCAGTTCGTCTTTGGTCCTTCGAGAGAAAGCGTTCCAGCCCTATTTTCCTAGTGTTCGACTTCTCGTGCTTTTTGAACCTCGGCCTGATTTTTGACCCTGCTCTGCCTTCTGTTTGAGATTTGTTTGCCTGCCTGTTTTTGACTACCTGTGTACCTAACTCCTTTTTGATCCAATAAAGATTTTGCCTTCTTTTACACCTGCCCGAATCCTGTGTCATGCATTTGAGTCCAGACCTATTTGACTCAGTCGTTACGGTACAAACTGGCCAATTATGGACTCAGCCAACCCAGATCAGGTACGATCCACGCTCCAAGCCCAGGGATTCAGCGTCATGAGAAGCAGCTCACCGCTGTTTGTAATGGCCTGCAACTACTCACCAAACACCAGGAGAAGTTCTGCTACACAGTCGGTAAAGCAACTGAGTCAACTGGGATCCCAGATGCAAGCCCTGATGAGCCGGTTCGAGACGCTCACACTGGATCAACCTCCAACGACAGCCGCCTCCACCGCATCCTCATCTCCACCTGTCTCCACCTGTTCTCCCCATTTGGCCAAGTTAATCCCTGAGGAGTGACAGCGCCGACTACAGGAGGGACAATGCATCTACTGTGCTCAACAGGGACATTCTTGTCTGCCTGCCCATTAAAAGAACAGGCTTACCAGTGAAAGGGAGGGCGCTGGTGAGCCAAACATCTTCCTGTCCTGACCTGTCCGGTGTTCCCGTCTGCTACCATAATCTCATTGAGGGTTTCAACAAAGCCAGCCACCTCTCTGCCTCTTCACAGACCTTACGACTGTGCTATTGAACTCCTCCCTGCCTTGTCTCCTCCCAAGGGTTTCCTGTATTCACTCTCCACTCCAGAAAGAGAATCGCTGAAGGAGTACATTGATTCCTCATTGGCAGCAGGAATCATCCCGACCGTCATCTTCACCAGCTGGAGCAAGAGTTTTTTTTGTTGACAAGAAAGATAAATCGCTGCGATCGTGCATTGACTATCGAGGACTGAATGAAATCACCATAAAGAACAGGTACCCCCTCCCTCTCATTTCCTCTGCCTTCGAACTCTTAAAAGGTGCCAAGATCTTTACTAAGCTTGATCTTCAAAATGCGTACCACCTACTTACTGAGGATAAGGGAGGGGGACGAATGGAAAACACCAGCATCTGGGCTGTTCTCTCTCAATGTTCCCAGGAAGACAATAAGTTACATCCTTGTACCTTTTTCTCTAGAAAGCTTTCAGTGGCAGAGAACTATGATGTTTGTAACAGCGAGTTGCTGGCTGTTAAGGCGGTCCGTGAGGAGTGGGATCACTGGGAGCCAAACAACCATTTCTGGTATGGACTGATCATAAAAATCTAGAATATATCAAAACAGCTAAGCAGCTAAACTTTCATCAGGCTAAGGGGGCACTGTTCTTTAACAGATTTAACTTTACTCTGTCCTATCGCCCTGGCTCTGAAACATTAAGCCAGATGCCCTGTCACATCTTTTTGACCCTGACGCTGCTCGTTATTCCCCATCTTACATTGTTCTCCCATCCTGTGTGGCAAGCGCGGTTACATGGGGACTAGAGAGCAGAGTCAGGGAAGCATTAACTAATGTCACGGTGCCCGAGGGATGCCCCCCTAGCAGACTGTTTGTTTCAGTTTCCCTGTGTTCTCATGTCTTCCATTGGGCACACACCTCCCGCCTTTCCTGCCATCCTGGAACCAGACGAACCATGTTCCTAATCAGACAGCGATTCTGGTGGCCAGCTATGGAGAAGGAGGTGGGGGAATATGTAGCTGCTTGTCTTGTTTGCGCCAAGAATAAGTCTTCGCACTGGGCCCCTTCGGGTCTCCTCAGCCGCTCCCAGTGCCTCACCGCCCCTGGTCAGATATCTCATTAGACTTTGTTACTGGACTCCCTCTGTCACAAAGTAACACAACAAAATTCCAATCCAAAATACCACATTCAGACAATAAGGCCTTGAGGAACATCATAGAAAAAGCCATGCTGTGTCTCAAAAAATGGTCTCACTACAATGAAATGACTTCTATGGGGACTAACATCATCACACATGAATACATTTGGACTCACTGGATCCACCTCAGCTTTGCAGTGTTACCCTATTTATGTAATTCAAGACTGTTTATGGACTCCAGTATGCAGAAATATTCAAACACACCATTTTAGAAAAGCAGAAAATAACATATTTATACTGCATGGTGGGTACCTATAGAACCTATTTTCAGTCACATAACTTGAGGTCAGGGTCAAGGGACCCCTTCGAAAATGGCCATGCCAGTTTTTCCTTGTTAAAATGTATTTAGCCTCCTTCCCGACATATTAGCATGGCATGGTTAGCACCAATGGGTTTCTAGATATCTGTAGCTCGTGCCCAAAACTCAAACCTGCTGAAGCCTCTGAAATTAAAGTCGGTTGTGATCACCCCTGGCCCAGCAGGTCTCTTGGGTCAGTAAGTATGTTTTCCTTAGTGTACAATCACATGATAATAAGAATCACTGTGTTTTCGTTAGCTTAGAATGTTTATATTATATGTTATATATATTTATATATATTATATTATATATATATTATATATATATATATATATATATATATATATATATATATATATATATATATATATATATATATATATATATATATATATATATATATATATCATATATATTATATTATATTATATAGGAATAATTATATAGGTCCTCTCCCCAGAGTCCGCCATGTTGCACCTCCATGTTTCAACAGTAGCCCAGAACAGCTTGCTTCACTCTTGCTTCACCACTCACTTCCCACAGACACACACACTCTACACACTGGCTCTGCTCCAAATGACCTATGCTACTCATACAACAGCTGGCCATTCCCGTAGCTCTCCTACATGGTTGGCACACAGGAGAAGCTTCAGTTGGTTGCAATCTCAACCTCACTGCTAGATACTGGCAGATCTTACACACTGCTGACTTACATAATGTTTGTATAAATTCAAATACATACAGCATCCTGCTGCTAGAAATACTCTATGTGGATTAAGCCATTGCTGTAAATAATCCCCAACTAACATACTATTTCCTCCTGTTTGAGTGTCATTTGATAAAAACTACAGTGACCAGCTGTTTTAGGAGATACAGTAACTGAGCATTTTTTAAAATGGAAAATATATATTTAAGAACTGTTTTTTACAGATGTATGTCTTCAGTAGGACCCAATGAGCTTGGAAATGAGAGCCACAGACAGGATAGAGAAGTCAGAATAGTACCGAGAGACAGACTAACACATTGTTGATGTTGGTCATTTCATGAGATTTGTTGACTGTAAGAAAAATACAGAATAACACCAGACTTAATCTTTAATTTCAGAATAAAATGTTTTAATGTAGCTTTGCCAAGATCATCAGTTTGGACAATGTAATGACTTGTACATCATCTTTGCTAAATTCAAATACAGTCGCATTCCTCTTTGAGAGCTAATGGTAATTGCATTTAAAAACACATTCTTGGCCCTTTTCTCTGGTTTGCAAAACAGGAGGAGGAATTGTCCACAGCACACTAAAATATCTGAGACTGACCGCAGCCTCTTTGCCACCCAAAGTCAGTTTTAACTGCCTCCCCTCCAGATATGTTCTTCCCAGGCTCTGTCAAAGCAGCAGCACATATGTGATGCATTTATGGTGCGCGGTGCTGAGAGGCCGCCTGCCAAACACTTCAGACTGCTTAAGGATTTCTATTTCTATCTACTCTCAGATTACGTTATTTTCCAACAGATTTTCAAGGCATCACACCACAACTGTGTCCTTAAACCAATTAAATATAGCAGACACAGTTTGTTTGTCCTTGTGCTCACTCTTTCCTGGACGGCATTTGGCCTGCTCCTCTGAGAAGTTTCTGTAGTGAGAGTGGAGCTGTCTCTGTGCTCGTCCCCGCTGTCACAGAGGAAATGAACAAATTAAATATAGAGCTGGGAGATAAAATAAGCCATCCACATGTCAGGCCGTCTGAGAACAAGTGTGTGTGTGTGTGTGTGTGTGTGTGTGTGTGTGTGTGTGTGTGTGTGTGTGTGTGTCTGTGTGTGACCATATTCATGGACAGTGCTTATCCAGACAAATGATGATCTGTGCCTGATGTGCTCCTCCTTTCTCTCTAGTGGACAGTAGAACACATACAAAGGGTGAGTATGTGGGCACTCTGGTCTATTAATAGTCTTTGAGACTTTATATTGCAGTGACTCCTACTGTAAATGGACCGGTTGAGCTCTGCATGCTCTAGACTGTACTCCTCACCTCCTCAAGTGAACTTTCCTTCACCTCAGATCCAAAACTAATAGGGTCTTCCAGGTGCCACAGCATGTTATATGAGCTCTTCAACGCTCATGACCCGGGTGCATCTGATAGCCATTGTTTAATGTTGCCAAATGGGAAGAGATAAGATGCAGGTCAAGGCCCCCTCCTCTGTCCTCTGCTGCCTCTCATACCACCAGGAATGCAGCGACTCTGGTGTAGTGGAGGAGCACGGAATAAGTGAAGGCAGGACTCATTCCCAGGATCCTACTGACCTGCCACAAACCAGACCTCTGTTTGTCCACAAACAGCATGGTGATCATCAGATTGTGTGGTCCTCCTAAGCAAGGTGGAGGCTGTAACTCTGACAGGAGCAGATAGGCCACATCTGTTATCAGCAACAAACACAGCCATCAATCTGCCTGTCTGTCCAGCGTGTGTGTGTGTGTGTGTGTGTGTGTGTGTGTGTGTGTGTGTGTGTGTGTGTGTGTGTGTGTGTGTGTGTGGTGTATTACTAAATTTATCAGATTTAGCCAAGAGATTACTTTCCATCAAGAGAAAACCCATACAGACGTGAGGACAACATAAAATATTATTTTAGAGATTGAAGTCATATCATAGGTCACTATGAACAACAGCAAGACAACAGTATGAAGAATATTAAATGGATATGGCCTTGTCTTGTCTTGTGTTGTCATGTCTTGTTCTTTTTTCTTTTTATTACTCAGTCTTGACTGGTCTGGAAACTGCACTCTCAGAGTCAATTGAAGTGGTCTTGATAACAATCATGATCTGAAGTAAAAGAAGCAAAACAAAGTTAAGATATCTCATTGGACAAAGCTGTTCATTAATGTTTAAAGCTAGGGTTGGTTATCTTTTGGTAAAAACCTTTTTTTGTTATATTTGTTGAAATTCTCTATACATCCCGACAGCAATCGCTAAAAAAAAAATTCAGTATCTTGACTGTCATCTCTAATCATTTCATGCCTGTCTACCTGTCTGCCTGTCTGTCTACCTGCTTACCTGCATACTTAATGACAGTGTTGGGGTGTGTCTTTGGAGGGAGGCCTGAAGTGGTGGATTGTCAGTGTTGATAACTTTTGGAGCTAGTGTTGCCTGCTACTCTCAGCACCGGGCTGATTTATAGGTTGGATCGCTTTCACTAGATTTTTTTCTTTTTAAAATCTAGTGTACTCTTTCTAGTTTCTCAACATTACTGCCCTTAGCTTTAAACAGTATGTATCATTTCAGGGGTTCTATTAGCAGAAATGGAATACAGTGTTTATAATTATGTTTTCATTAGCGTATAATCACCTGAAACTAAGAATGGTTGTGTGTCCGTTAGCTTAGAATGAGCCCTTCATATCTACATAGGAAGCGGGTCCTCTCCACAGAGTCGTCCATGTTACTCCATGTTTCTACAGTAGTCCAGAATGGACAAAGGAAACTCTGGCGCTTGAGAGAGACTTTCACAATTTTACGTTACCTGAAGACCACTGTAATTCTCTGACATACTTGTGAATCCACAATAACGTTAGCCACAGACTGTTAAACTGTGGTGCCACCAGCTGCTGTCTCTTCTGTTCCTCCTAAAGTAGTGTTATTATGTTACAGATGGCCTCTGAGCGAGGTAAATGGCGTTACCACAGTTTTACACTCAGTGGCTCACTCATTAGAGGGTATTCAGTTGGTTGCAATCTACAACCACACGACTAAGTGCCACTAAATCTTACACACTGTCCCTTTAAGTTACAATCCAAGATGGTACATGTTGAGGAACTCTTTATTATCACAAGGTATTTTATTTTAAATAGTAACATTCAAATGTTTAGGCTTCAAAGAAGTGTGCCAGGAGAAGGCTAAACTGCTGAACCCTGATCCCGTGGACATACTCATCCTTCAAACTGAACAGAACTTTTTGTCCTATTTACATGTCGTCTCCGATTAGAATTCATTACTTGGCCCGTCTTGCACTCAAGTCCCTTCATTGCTTCCATGTTATTCTAATTTGGCCTCATATAAGTAGGCTGCTGTCTGGTAGCACAGAGCTGACCCTTTTAATTGTGTTGTGACCTTTGACCAGAAGCATTCACATTGTGACCTCTGCTGGGTGCTGTATGAAGTCACTGCTTTGAGTGAAGCTAAAACAGCAAAGCTCAGTCTGTCTAAACTGCCTTGTGGGGGAAGTTGGAACTGCACACCAACACAAAATTGTGTTTTGAACCTGCACAGTAGTGCTTCTCCTCTACCCAGGAGTGCCGACACAAAGTGTGTTTTCTGTTACAAAGTGGAGTGGTTACTTCCTGTGGGAGATACAGAGGGAGCTGATACCAAAAGAAAAAAAGAAAAAGCAGTGACATTTAAAGCAGTGCTCTTGACTCCAATGGATTTGCAATGGAATCCAGCTGATAAACCTACAGAGGTCAGAGGTCACATTGCAACATCGAAGTCTCTCCCAACAGCTCTTTGTCAGCACCATGAAGGGATTATTGCCTAAAGGTGCATTTTGCAGAGATCTCATCAGATTTAGATCAGAACCAGAGATTCTGTAAAACATTTGAGCCGTGAGCTTTTGTAACCTTCTGTTGCTGGGATGCTGGTGTGCTGCTATGTACAAACATGGTTATTGATCAGTTATAAATATAACATTAGAGCAGGACGTCTTCTTGGTTTTCTTCTTTTGTTTACAGTAATACCTAGCCATCTGTCATAAAGCATGCTCTATACAGCCAGTAGGGAGAAGGCTCCATCTGCTGGTCTCAAGGCCCCGAGACCATCTCAGGATCCCCCCACACCATGAGCATGTGCATACCAAACCTCTGCAAATCTTAAATCTCTACAGTATAATATGCTATGTACATGTATTATTGTTTTTTCTTCATCTTTTGTTTTTGTTGCATTTTCGCACATGTTAATTTTTTCATATTCCTCTATATGTTACTGGCCATTTGTGTACTTTAATGTAAAGTAAAGTGCTTAGTCTAGCCTAATTAAAAGAGTGTGTAATGGTATGGAAATGGGACATTTTGCATTACATAAGTTTAAAGGGGACATATCATGAAAAGGCACCTTTTCAGTGTTTGCACTCATCCATCTGGGGATCTGGAGTTCCTACCAACCCACTAACGGTAAAATAAGACAACCAGTCAGTTTTTTGTGGGCTGCCTGGATCAGAAAACATGTGACTCACATTTGGCTCCCCTTTCTGTGTCACATCATTAGAATATAGACAAGGCTTTTTCAGGAAGAGTGTCTTTAAAGAGACAGAGGGTGAAAACAGGTATATTCAGACAAACAGTATTAGAAAAATAAAGTGTTTTTCCTTTACATTAAACATGCAACTCTGATATGTCCCCTGTAAAAGTTCTGATTTGTGGAAAGTCAATATTGCCTCTAGTTTCTTATTTATCTGCATCTGCAGAGGCGACAGATCTGCAGACATGCTAATAGTTCTGTGAGGTTGTACATGAACACACAAATGTCTGTACCAAATTGTATGGCAATTCATGAAGTTCAAAAGACACATTTCATTTTAGACCTACAATGTTAATTTGCTTGTGGCGCTAGAAGAAAAGTCAGAGACCGAACTCATGAGAGTTCACCCTCAGGGAATCATGAAACCCTGGGGAAGATTTCATGGTAATTCATCCAGTAGTTGTTGTGGAGCGACCAGCTAAGCCACAGACGCTGCCATTCCTAGAGCTTTCTGGTTCCTGGAACTGGGATAGAACCTGTAAGGCCAGTCAAAAACTGTATATGCCAATACATCCGCTCGGGTTGTTTGTTTGTTTTTGAGACAGGTCTATTTTGTGAATGGGAGCGTCTATCTGTCATCAGTCTACAATATGTCTGTGTCCGAGCTGCAGTGGGCTGGAGACCTGTCCTGTCCTGTCCTGTCCTGTCCAGGTGTTTGCAGTATACCGAGATGGACTCCAGCCCACCCACCTAGAAAAGTAGCGACTGGGTAGACAAAAAGAATCAGTGCAGATGCAGGAAATAAACATTTACATAACAGACCCAAAGAGACATTACCGCCTATATTTGTATATGTAGTCTTTTAAGTGACTGGGTTGTACAGCTAGATGTGTCAAACCAAACAACTCACCAGAGTTTCTTTCTTTTTCTTTCTTTCTTTTTTTCTTTGTTTCCTTGCTTTCTTTCTTTCTTTCTTTCTTCCACCAGGAACAAAATTTATCACACTTTAGAACACACTTCAGCTGCCATTCTGATTTGTTTTGTTAAAAGTCTATAACCAGAAAGCTCTCAAGGAAACTCCTAAAAGCTCAAACTGCCCCAAGCACCCATACCATTCTTTTTAATATTTTGCTCTTATGGGGGATGGCTACCTAAAGCAGGCAGGAACTACTGCTTATTCTATGGGGCAGACACACTGAGAGACAGGAGCAGCTGCTGGTAGAGCTGGTTGGACGAATTTCACTTCAAAGCCAGCAGGCTAGGTGTCTTTCTTTTCACATGCTCCAGGCGTGTCTCAACCAGCGGATGTTTGAATTTTCACTAATCCACATTAAGAGTGTTCAGGTCATTGGTATCAACTTCTCCTCCATCCCTGCACACACATACACACAGACACAGTATAACTATACTTGTGAGAACACTTACATTAACCCCTTACCATTGCACCCTCTTTTTTAAAGTGGTCGGGTGAGGGACAGGGAACGTTCAGGAGTAAATAAAAAGTCAACAGCAGGTGACACATAGAAGTGGTGTACATCATCGGAAAGCAGAAAACCAGACGATTAATTTGAGAAGCAGCTCAGCACTGTGTATCTATATCATTTGTAACACAGAAGTTGTGCTCAATTTAACCATTTTTACCACTGCAGAATCAATAAAAATGACCAATAATTGCTGCTCAAGACCTTGAGGAACACCATAAAAAGGGCATGCTGTGATTTGGTATCAAACTGTTTTGATATTTATAGATTTCTGCAAGAATAGCATTTTTCAGCAAATGGATGGCAAGTGCGTCTGTTGTGGAAACTGCTCATTATTGTTAACCTGACTAGGAAAGCCATCCATCCTCTGAATGCTCTAGGTTTCACTGCAGTGAAATGGCTCCTATGAGGACTAACATCACACATGAATAGAAGAAGAAGATATTCCTTTATTAGTCCCACAGTGGGGAAATACAGTTGGGCTGATTCGATCCACATGCGTCTCAGCTTTACAGTGATACCAAATTTATGAAATTCAAGACTGTTTATGGACCCCAGTTGTAGAAATATTAAAGTACACGTTTTAGAAATTGCATGTGATTATCATAAAGAAAGTAGTACAGGTGAAATGCTTTCGTTTGGAGCATGTGGCCAGATCTTACACATTACACCTTTAAAGGTCCAGTGTATAACATTTAGGGGGCTCTATAGGCAGAAATTGAATATGATATTAATAAGTATGTTTTCTTTAGTGTATAATCACATGATAATAAGAACTGTTGTGTTTTTGTTACCTTAGAATGAGCTGCTTATATCTGCATAGGGAGCGAGTCCTCTTCATGGAGCTGGCCGCCATGTTGGTACAGTAGCCCAGAATGGACAAACCCTTACTAGAGTGGACCATTTGCGTTTTCACATCGGCCACCGTAGCTCTCCTACACGCTTGGAATATGGAAGGAGTTTCAGTTTGTTGCAATCTGGAACCTCAGTGCTAGATGCCGTTAGATCCTACACATGGCCCCTGGTCTATAAAAGTTGTTGTTGGGTTAAAAAGAATGCAATAATTGTGAATAAGAGGATAAGTGCAGATTAACACATGACACATTTCATCTGAATAAATTGTTTTCTGAATTTCTGAGAGATGCCATCAACTTGTGAAATTATTTGTGTTACAGGGAGTACAATATAAGCAATGCATTGAACAAACAGACATAAGGAAAACAGGGAATTTGTCATTTTGCCGAGGATAAATAAACTGGGGTCTGATTGAGTGGAGGTGCAGTTTTCTCTGTCAGGCAGGCAGGGCAGGCTTGACAGTTTTGGGGTGGTCAGGAATGTGCAACAAGGCTTCAGGCTCCTATGGACAATTCAGTAGAGAGGGCCAGCCTCCTGTGCCACTCAATGACTGAGGCTTAACTGAAGAACAGAGCAGACTTCTCTGCAAGCTAAACAAAGCCTCCATCTGACACAGAGAATGTTGGTTCATGATAAACTGTGAGAGCTTGTGTGTGACACAGGCAGAGAGAGAGCACTTGTGTGCGAGCATGAGAGAAACATCTCAGCCTTTCTGGAAATATTTCTTCTTGGAAAAACACTCACCTTCGAGGAAAAACTCACAAGCCTGTGGTTTATTGCATGCTGCCACTGTGGACCTTGCCAGAATAAGACCAGTGATTTTGTACACCCCATACCTCAGTTCATTCACTGGCTGCATGTGTTTGGCAAAGAGTTCTACAGGAAATAGATGGAATTGCTTTTGCTAAATGACTGGAGAAGTTCCACAACAACTGTAAGAAAACAAACTGGCTTCCTCTTGTCAATTGAGGTGTTTATATAATGAAACCAAATCCTACAGGCACTGTACACATCTTGACAGGTTTTCCCTATAAATGACTGGCTCATTTGCTCTTCATAACAGTGTTTTATAAGAGCAAAACCAGGAAATGTACTACCAAATAATGGAACTCTGTTGGCAGGCAGTTCACCTCTAGATTCTGCATCTTCCTGAAGACCTGGGACAACATTTTTGTTGTTCTGTATTTCACCAAAAGGCTATTGAATAGATCCATCCATCTGCAACTGCGTATCCCGTTAGGGGTTGTGAGGGGGCTGGAGTCGATCCCAGCTGGCATTTGGTAAAGGCGGGGTACACCCTGGACAGGTCACCAGTCCATCGCAGGGCACATAGAGTCAGACAACCATTCACGCTCACATCCACACCTATGGGCAATTTAGAGTCATCAATTAACCTGCATGACTTTGGACTGTGGGAGGAAGCCAGAGAACCTGGAGAAAACCCACACTAACACAGGGACAACACGCAAACTCCCACACAGAAGGGCCTCAAGCTGGATTCAGTCTCTTGCTGTGAGGTGACAGTGCTAACCAATGCATCACCGTGCAACCCGTTACTGAATAGATAATTTTTATAAATAAGAAATATTGCTATCTAATGTAGAATGGGTTATAACGCAACTTGATAAAGTCATTGAGGTGTCAGTTTCTAACTATAAAGCAAGGAATCTCTGTCTGTCTGGCTCTATGTTGGTATGTCCACCGACTGACTTCATGAGCGATGAGCAGTTCTTTAGAACACTGCAGTACTTCTGGAGGCCAAGCAATCCACCCACTCCGAATGGGCAAGCCCGCTGACAACGCTGCAAGCAGCAATACTGGCAATGCTAACACTGCACTATACAGTACTTCTGTTACATTTCATGTGAACAACTGAGTGCAACAGCATTAAGTGTGGGTCAGTAGCACCATTTGTACAATTAATTGTACAAAGATACTAAAGGCTTCTCTTCCTGAAGAGGTCATTCAGAACAGATGAAAACACTTTTGCCTTTAGATGTTGGACACAGTTTGTATGAACAGGTTTGTTTCAAGTATACCCCAGCCTTTAATTAAACCATCCCTGCATGGTAAGCACCTGCATCCTCCAAACACATCTTTGCTCTCTCTAGCCCTAAGCCAAGATGCAATGACGTTACTCTGACGTCAATCTGACATCATCTGCCTTACTCCCCTCAGACCTGACAGAAGAGGACAAACAGCACAACTGTCTCTAATAACTCTCTAGGAAAAGTTAAATGACCTGGTGGAATGTCCCTTTAATTTTTTTTTTTTTTTTTTTTGGACAAATAAAACTAAAACTATATACATGGATAGAGACGACTAGAGATGCATGAGAAAACGTGTTTTTTTTTATGTGGGTGAACCAACATGCCTGGATCTCTTTCAGAACAATAGTTACTGTAAATATACAACATATAGCAGTGTTTCGGCACCAAAACTACTTAGTTAGGTTTAGGAAAAGATTGTTGTTTGGGTTAAAATAACTACAGAAGTGGTGTTACTTAACGCTACAGTGGGTAAAATTGGAAAAATTCTGATTTTAAAAAGTTATTTTTAGAAAATGGTCACTATATCCTGAAAATAGTGCATGAGACATGTAACCTGAAAGAAATCATGTGCCTCTGTGTCCTCTGGTGACCTCTGCTGTCCTCTGATGTCCTCCTGTGCTCCGAAAGGCATCTGCGAGATTTCACAGATTGGAGGAAAACAACCACTCAAAGCTGATCTAGAGTCTGCCTTCTCTGTCAATCACTTACAAAGTCAAACTAGAAGAAGAAGAAGAAGAAGAAGAAGATAGTCCTTTATTAGTCCCACGAGGGGAAATTCAATTTTTTCACTCTGTTGTTAACTTATACACAGTACATGCAGACCCGAACACACACATGCACAAACATGCAACAATGGAGAGATGTCAGAGTGATGGGGGCTGCTCCTGACAAGCGCCCCGAGCAGTTGGGGGTTTGGTGCCTTGCTCAGGGGCACCTCGGCAGTGCCCAAGAGGTAAACTGGCACCTCTCCAGCTACCAGTTCACACTCAGTTCTTGGTCCATGGCGGGACTTGAACCGGTGACCCTCCGGTTCCCAAGCCAACTCCCTACAGACTGAGCTACTGCCGCCCCTAGGCAGCGCGGATCAAATATGAATAAATATTCTGTCAATGTAATGTCTATTTCTGTCCTCAAATGTTTTCAGAAACATCTTGTCGTTACTGTGAGAAAGTTTGAGATGCGGCAGCCATGTTGAGATCTGCTGAGGAAATACCAAGCACCATCCACCAGCTGGAGCAAACTTTCTACCTACTTTCACCCTTGAGGTCACTTTCCTTAAATAATAAATGGCAATTTGTGCTACGAATGATGAATGTAAGATGGGGACAATTATGAAACTCTGTTTTTATCATATCACTGTTTTAATCAAACAGGTTATAAATTAATCAAATCATTTGATAATTTATCACTCCATTTTTCATTTAACATCCATTACATCCACCCCTCATAGTTTCAGAGTAATTTACAAAGTGTTTTAGCACAAAGTCTGCTGCTCACAATCATGTAAAAGCTGCTGGTAATCAGCCTCATCATGAAAATGTTCTGGAAAAGCAGTAATGAACCTTTAAATGTATATTTTGGTGGAATTAAAAAGAATCACATCAACTGACCAAGAAATCAAAATATTCCAATAACACCAGAGATGACGGTTTTGTGCACTGGAAGACTATTGTGTGGCCAGGTACAGTGACATCCTGGAGTGTTGTTTTCTTCACAAGGTTGCCAGGAAACCAGTGGGGACTACATGTGGTAAAGGGCTGGGTTATACCCTGAAAAGAAATGAAAAGTTTGCAGGGACATGTTAGATTTGAAGATCGTTGTTCCAAATGGTCACACTGGAGGGTGGAGTGAAAAGCCAGCCTTCATAGAGGAGATGCAATATCATTTCTATATGGGAATAATGGTGCATATTTTCAGTCTGTCATGGATGACGTCACAGAAATAGTTGTGTCAAGAATGAAAAAGAAAGCTTGAGAGGGAAGTTCAAACCATTCTCCTTTCTCTCCTCTACACAGCTGACCAATCACAGCACAAAGTGGGAGTAAATCTCATGGATACGAAGTGACAATTAGCATTGTATGGTTTGACCATGTCTCCAGTGATGTCCTAACATTTCTTGTTTTGTTTTATTGCCACTGACTGCAGTGAAATGGTAACAAAAGTATTGAATCTCAGATCATATTGAACTAGACCACCTTGCTGCCTGCCTATAGCTGCTAATCTTCTGCATTATTGCAATGAAGGTGTTACATTCACAGTCCCATTAACAATAGGAATGCATAGATTACAGTTAGTAACAAGCTTCATAATATGAAGCAGGGTATTTGAGCCCACAGCTTGTTTTACCAGCCATTGAGCAGATAACATGATGTGTGTATCTAGAGCAGCTCCGACACTGAGAATGTTTGTAGGAATAAATGTTGAGCCTGTTACTTGGTGAAAGGTTGTGCAGTGGGTAGACTGGTTCCTAAGGCTCTGGATGTGGAGTTGGGGGGGTTGAGGATGGCTGTGGAGAATGTGAGGAATGTGAGAGCAGACTTCTCACAGTCAACAAGGTCACTAACCAAACAGCAACACTCACCAGTCCAGACTGATGTTATCAATATGCTGCTCAGAGTTACTACACAAAGTAGTAATAAAAATAGCAGAAACAGCAGTGGTGTTGCAGTAGAGATACTGTATAACTGTGGTGTTTGGCAGAACAGATGTGTTCTCGGCACAGAGGTGCATTTTGACTAATAGATAAATAATAAAATAATCTTATCAAAGTAAAATACTCACAATGTCAGACACCTGTTGTGTCATATTCTGAAGTACCAAACCAAAGGACAGAGGCATAGACAGGCTGTAAAACCAAACACTATAAATGCCATCTCCCACTCATAAACTGGTATTTACAAAAGAATGCACCTCCAACCAACATACACACAACCTGATATGTAGTTTTCATCTTTAAAGTCCCTCTGCTCTCAAAAATGTCTTTGGCTTATTGTTCCTTAACCTGAATGTTAGACCATCACTGTGCAGGAGGATGTATGTGCAGAGTATAAGTCTGTTTTCACATTCATCTCCTGAGGAGGAACATTTCATTACTCTTCTTAAATCTGTATGCTTGAAGCCAGTCGTGGTCCAGTGTCCAGGCTTTCTATGATGGAGAAGGAGCAGATGTAATTTTGAGAATTTTTAATGAGGTAATTAATTCACACATAAATTATAATTCGAAGTACTTTTAGATGTCTTAAAGGTGCAGTGTGTAGGATCTGGTGACATCTAGTAGTGATGATGCAGATTGCAACCAACTGAAACATCTACCGTCTTCCAAGTAAATCAGAGAACTATGGAGGCCAACGTGAAAGTGTGAAAACACAAATGGCCCTCTCTGGAGCCAGTGTTTGATTTATCCATTCTGGGCTACTATTGAGACATGGTGAAGAGGACCCACTCTCTATGTCGATAAAAACGGTTCATTCTAAGGTAACAAAAACACAGTGATTCTTATTTTCAGGTGATTATACACTAAAGAAAACCTATTCCATTTCTGTACCTTTAAATCATGTCTGGAGGGGATTGTCCAGCTTTATTTTTATGTGTACTTAGATTTACTGTGTTTTTGGTGCTTTATTTTAGTCATTATGATCTGATGTCCTTTATTGTGAGACACACTGAGACTTTGTGAAGGATTGGCCACAAGAACAAAACATGCTTGAGCAGAAGGAACATGCAAATGTATAGTAATTATTTATGTGCGGTGTCACTGCAGCACATGCTAATTCTATGAGGCATGTTGTGTGTGAAGTGTACTATACTGTAAAGATCTCCTACACAGTCTGCATATACAATTTGCTTTATGATGTGACAACACTATGGGGACAGTTTGGTTAGGTTTACTTCTTTTCAAGGTTTGGGCTGAAATGACTACTTTGTTAAGGCAAGCGGAGCTGTGTTGTGATGGTGACAATAATTAACATTTGGTTAAAGTTAAGGAACAATTGTGGTTACACTTAAAAAAAAAATGCTGAATGTCAGCTGGAAACAGCAACCTGATGTTAAAGCCTGATGTTTTGCTGATACATTCATCCACACTCACTTCTTCCAACTCCAGTGATGCTGTTGTTGTTCTTGGGAGAACACTCTCAAAATTAGTCTTTTTAGAGTGAAAATCCTTCTTTGTGTTTCAACAGACAATGTTTCTTTGATGCAATAGAAGGAATTTAGAGGTAACCATTACTTTGGAGAATGCAAAGATTATACTACTAAAATAGTCATGTTTGCATGGCAATATGCGTAGATATACGATATCTAAAGCATTAATACTGTATATCATCAACAACTACTGTCTTTGTAAAGGTATAGAGGAGTAATGTCGACCTGACTCTGATATCTGCATTAATAGAGCATCATAAACTATTGTCTATGTAAAGATATAAAGGAGTAATATCTACCTGAGCAGAGAATGAAGTCTCTCTCCCTTTGTGTGTAAAGCTTCTCTGTGCATGTTTGTGCAAACGGTGAGTTCACAGCCGCCACTCTGTACTGCTCTGATACGTTACAGCTGATGATGCAGTCCCGACCAATGTCTGAAGTGTAGCACTGTTAGCACCGTTAGCTGCAAGCCGCGGACTCAGCGGTCACCATGTTGAGAGCCAGGAGAGCCAATAGATATGCTATGAATTTTGTGTTTAGCACCTTTAATTAGTTAATGTGTTTCAGTTATTGTGGTAGTTATCTTATGATTATTAAATGTTACACTTAATGAGTTTATACCTCTGCAAAACTATGCAAATGTAGGTCTATTATTATACTACAGCTTTCCTCAGTCCTCCTGACTGCCATTTCTATAAATAACTCTTGGGTGGCCTCATATCTGCTGTCTTCCTGATGGCTGGCTCATAGCCTTGATCTAGTCTTTTCCTCCAGATGTGAGTTTGGGGGAAAAGGATTTGAGGACAGATGCCCCAGTAGCCCTGGTCAGTGTTACTGCATTGCCATGTCTTTATAAAGACAAACTGTCATTCAGTCCCAGATTCTCAGAAGTCAACACAAAGAGGGGGCTCTGGAGCCCCCAGGTTCATAATTGATCCCAGAGCTGCTTCTTCCACTAAGTGCCCCACAACCCCCATTTCCGCCCCTCCAAGCCTCTTAATTAATCAAGAGTAACTTGAGTAGGTAACATATTCCAAACATCCTTGGCTTTAGGAATAACTTGCCTCTCACTTCTCCTTTCCTAAATCTGTTTCCACTCTGTCCCCCATCCCCAATTGTCATCAGAACTACCATTTCCTCTGACAGACAAACCCCTTCTTTGTGTCTCCTGTTTCTGCTTCCTAGAGCTGTGAGTGTTGACCAGCCCCTGCACTGTGTATGAGTCACAAGTTACAGTCTTGGCAATAGTTGGTAGCATTCAACTATGCTGATCCATCAAGTTGACACCGGAGCCAATAGAGCTGCTGTGCCCTGTGATGGCACTACAGGTTTATTGTAATACATGTAAGCCTCCTGACCCTCGGTGTCTGATACAGACACACCGAGGCACCGTCTAGCATCTGTATGAGATGCACCAGGCTTTCAACTAAATATATGTAAATCCATTTGAGTCATTATTAGACACCCAGAGCATCTGACGTTGTATAATGGGCAAGAGAGTGTATGTAGAGTTTGGATGGGTCAACCAAGTGCATGGCTTTCACCCAGGAGGCTGCTGTTCAAGTCAACGTTGATTTACTTTACCGTCCAATGTAAGTACGTAACACTAGTTATGTAACAATCATAATTATTTTACACAACAAGCAGTCTTATATTAACTCAAACCACAATGTTTTCCTAAACCTAACCAAGAAAACTAAAAATTGTGAACATAGAAGTTTATTTTGAAAAGACACTATGTATTAGGGGTGGGACAGCTCATAAAATTCACAGTTCAGTTCAGTTCATGGTTTGAGGTCATGGTTTTTGGTTCTGTTCGGTACATTTATGGTACAGCAAGGAGGCCAATTTACAACTTCAGTTGAAACATGCTTTTCATTTATTTGGCAAAATAAGTCAACAGCAGTTTGTCTTCAACAGTAGAATAACATCAGGAACAAAACACTTCTTCATTGTCACATCTTATGGCTGGACTTCTGATAAAAAAAAGTGACACTGTGTTATTTAAAAAGAATTAATGAATAAAAACAAATCAACAAAAAGGTCAGCGTCAGGTCAGCCAGCACTAGAGCTTTATAAACAACAGTAACATATACTAGGCCTGCATCATATGAGGAAAATCTGCCATGTGCAATAACACTGCTCAATATTGCAAAGATGATATGAGTTGTGATAAATATTAAAGTGTGCATACTAGCTATACTTATGTCGGCCTGGTTGTTTTTAAATTCAGAACAAGATTAGAATTGAATATTTAAAATACAACTAGGACACATGTTGTTTCTTGAGCAGCAACAGTAATATTTACAACAGCAAAGACACCATAGAAACTCATTAATATCTCACTGGAAACAAACTAACATATCAATAAAATAAATCATATTCCTGAGTGAATTTTATCAACACTGAAGAACACAAACATCAGACATTATCAGTTCTTCCTCCAGTCCTCCTGTCCGCTGTCCTCTCTCTGCTGATGTGAACTAGTACAGGTACCGCTGGTAGAGAGGAGGAGCTGCTTTGTCTCAGCCAGTTTTAGTTTACAACTAAGATATATGACAAACTAACCTCAACAGTCAGACTACAGCGCCTACTACCAGCTTTAGTTTCAGCTTGTGTAGCCGAGGGTTACATCCCTCTAAACGTTATGAGGATAATATATTAATAACACAAAGGCTCTGTAGTTTGGACCCTTGTCAATAACAGCACATCATTGCTTCATTGCTACTTTTCCACCTTTCACAATAAACTCCCTGAACACAACCACTGATCACTGCTGACTAGAAGGAACTAAAGTCATTTATTTACACATGTTTACCATTAGCAGTTAGCTGGTGAGCTAATGTGAGGTGGTGAGTTAATGGTATAATTGTGGTATTGTAAACATAGTGGAGGTGTTGTAAACATAGTGGAGGTGTTGTAAACATAGTGGAGGTGTTGAGAGACAGGTGTTGCGCAGTAAAATCTGGTCCGCCCACGCCGAAATTGAGCCAATCACAATGCATAACCTCAGCTTCAGTTACACTGCGCATGTGTTATAGCACATACCCCTGTCCACCATGTCCCAGCCTCTTTCCATAGGCCTTGATTTCTAGTGTGACAATAAACGCGATGAAAAAAATAGACAATTGGTCTCATAAGCTATTTCAAATGAACCAAACGGTACATACACAAACCGAACCGTGACTAGCGAACCGAATAGTTTTTTTTTTTATCCGAACCGTGCCCACCTCTACTATGTATGTAATGAGCAGAAACTGACATGTTGTCCCTGATACCTCCAAAACTGATTCTAGAGGGGTACCGAGGGAGTCATAGTTTGAAGGGTATGGCAATTGACCAAGTGTTGGTATTTGACAAGTTAAGAGTGGGAATATGTTGCTTTAACTTAGCACATACTCTAACTGTGTATAGCTCTGCTATGCTTATGGGTCACACAAGTTTCCTGTGCCTTCAATAGTATCTGCTACTTTATTAATATCCACATTGGCTTGTCTGACCCTTTTCTCTGAGGATAGTTTTCTGCCCCTCATGCTGCATTAGCAACAAGGTGTGTATTTTAAATGGCTGATGGAGATCTTTGTAAATGGCAAGGAGATTGTGGTGGAATCAATTATTTGATACCTTTGCTGGTGTATTAAATCAAAGTGCATATGCACAGGAGATATCAGTGTCTACAGCTCTGTATCTGATTATCATCCAGAATCCAAAGAATGGCACTTATATTCTAAGTTTTCAACATATTATCATATGAGTACTGAGTATTAGAAACCTAGGGCACTGAATAAATTGCCAGTGTTTGTTTTAGTTAAGTAACTTGTCCAACTGGGCGTTACTTTTATTCTTCTGATGTTTTGTGAATGCTTGAATAGAGGGCTTGTGTCTGTTTCAGTGAAATTAAAGGGGACTTATTATGCCATTGTGCTTTTTCCCTTTCCTTTAGTGTGTTTTTGCATTTAAAAGGTCTGCACCATTACAGAGCTCAAAGTCCAGGCCAAAGGGAGCTCCTCCCCCAACAAAAGCACTGCCTAACACACCTCACTTAAAGTCCTGCCTTGTCTGCTGCAACATGGTGATGTCACTAAGTAATACAGTTGCACATGGGCTAGTTTGGCACACCCTCAAACAAAGCCAGTTAGAGCGTAGCTGGTGCGGCCCCCTGCCCCCTGGGATTTTCAGGGGCGGGGGGACCCACTGGTCGTTGCTCTTTCAAAATGAACACTATAGGTGCGACTGTGCTCCTGCTGGTAACATTTTTATTTGGTAAAATATAAATAGAAATTGCATTTATATAATGCTTTTCTAGTCTTCCAACCACTCAAAGCGCTTTACACTACATGTCATATTCACCCATTCACACATACATTCATACACTGATATCAGAGCCCATCAGGATCTAATCTAAATATTTATTCACACACTGATGGCTATGCCTTTGGAAGCAGTTTGAGGTTAAGTGTCTTCTCAAGGACACATTGACATGTGACTGGAGTATCCGGGTATCAAACAATCAACCTTCTAATTGGTGGATGACCTGCTCTACCCTCTGAGCCACAACCACCCCACAATCTGGCAAAAACAATATCTTCTTCAGTGACAGAGGGTCTTTTATTCTGAGCAGGCTTATATTAAAGACATTCCTTGATTTCTAATCACTCTGATAAGTATGTTAGCATGAAGTTCCCTTCATTTCTGATTTACTCTGTTTGCCTGTATAGTTCTATTATACATCTGTTTCAATGGACAGAATCCTTTCATTTTCTAACAAGACTTTTATTGTGAAACATTATCAGGAACATGTGGAAAATTCACTGAGGTGTACAGTTCCTGTGTGGTACTTCAGTGTAGCTACTACCATCTTGTGGTACTTGTTTGTCACTACAAAATATAATTAGGCTAGATGCTAACAGACATGTACCCACAGTCACTGAAATTACGTTTCACCAACCTTCACATTCACATTTCACCAACCTTTAACTGAGGTCGGCTATTTTTGTTAGTGGCTGAGCCACAGGCTTTCAATCATATAATCATTGTTTGTTTACCTTGATAGAAAGAGGGGGGTCATAGATCGAGGACAGAAAACTTGGAGATAGATGTGACAGATCTCACAGACAGTGAGAAAGCTCTCAAAAAACTTCCAATCAGGAAGTCTGGATGAGACCCAAACTGGCCTGAAATACCAAAGTTCAAGCCTTGGGTATTACTTATAAATCTACTTCTTTTAAAACAGCATCTGCATTTTTCAGAACTACATTCCTTTCCAAGGTCATGGAAAAATATCTCAAAACTGCTATGAATTTTCTTATACCCCTGTAACATAGCCCCCCCAACAATAGTCACTTTAAGAGCAAATATTACTGGCATCACAAAAAATTATAGATCACATTTAATATCCAGGAATTCACATTGTTGACACTACCACTAACTATGCATGAAACTATTTTACCACAATTTAGCACACTGACCATACACGGTCCAGCCATACTAGGTTTCTACTTAATCTTGTTCCTGAAGGTTTTCTGCTGCAGATTTACAATACACAGTGCTGTACACCCTCTTCACATGGTTCCTGTCAGATTGCATCATTTGGACCGAGGCCAGGAAAGCCTCTGTCTGACCCACTGACTCTCTTATCGCAGCCCCCCGTCTGCTCTCTCCTGCTGCTCAAAGAAAAGTGAAAGTGAAAAAAATGAGATTACTGCCTTTTCTACCAGAACTGGAATCAAGGCCAAGATGTAGAGCGGGTCATCCATTAGTCGGAAGGGCGACGGTTTAATTCTTGGCTCTTCTGGTCACATGTTGAAGTGTCCTTGAGCAAAATACTGTAGCCCTAACTGCTCCCGAAGGTTAATCAATCAATATGTGAATGAGTATTAAATTAGATCCTATGGGCAGGTTGACATCTTGTATGGCAGTGTATGAATGTGTGCATGAATGGGTTAATGTTGACATAGTGTAGTGTAGTGTAAAGCACTTTGAGTGGTCAGAAGACTAGAAAGGCACCATTTACCTTTCTTACGACAGGAACATGAATGTTGTAGTCAGTAGTTTTCGAAGATGATGGGTCCCATGGAGATAATAAAACATATGGGAGCATGGGGTTGATCGCATTAGCTGATGAGCAAGTCAATTCTGACCATTGGAAGAGGAACATTAATGTGTGCAAGCTAAAGCATGCCCTGGGTGTGGAATTTGAGGGGGTCATGTATGAGGACTGACATGGTGGATTTAGCCTCATTCTGGCAAAAATGTGAACATTTGGAACATAGTGAGTATTTTGATGGACAGAGCGAGGTGGACTGTGCTGTATTTGTATTGCTTTGTATTTGTGCGAGGAGTGGTTTGAAATGTTGATTCTTAAGACTATATTTCCAAGACTGATGTAATATTTTCAAGTTAACTACTAATATCATGTTGGGAAATAAAAGGGGACAAAGACCACAGAAGAGTGATTTGAGAATTGTGTATAAAACTGGAAAAAGGTAGGAATTCACCGCAAAAGCAGCCTTCAAGGTTTGACATCACACATTGCACTCATTCTGCCAAGGAAATTGTAACTTTTTATTCGCACACAAATAAACTTCTATAGAGTAAAAGGCAAATGTATACAGCATAACATGTTGTAATATAAACACATAAACAGCCTACAGTGCTGTAATAAAGCAGGAGTTTCACAACTAACACTTCTTTACTGGTCGCTGTCCTCCTCCCACACTCTGCTGTCTGTCTGGAAACAGATTTTCATCCACATCACAGCGTATATTCTCCCTTGCAATGCAGTGAGGGAGGAAATGGCGTGAAGGTCACAGCCATCCCCTACTTTGAGCACTTGTAATGTCTTCACACACAGCGTCCATTGCATCGAGCAGGGACCTCTGAATGCGAGCCTGATGCTCAGACACCCTCCATCTCCAAGCGGAGAAAAACTCCTCAAGAAGATGTAGGAAAGGAGAGTAAGGTGGTAGGAACACCATGACCATAATTGGATGAGTAGTAAACCAGACCCTGATGAGCAGGAAATTCATTGTCCCACACAATTACATAGTTTGGTACGTGAGGCCCTACAAGACTTCTCTCATTTTCAAGGATCAAATCAGAATAAAGGCGGTCCAAGAAGATGAGGAGCTTCTGTGATTTGTATGGGCCAAGACTGGGGATGTGAGTGGCCACACCATTCTCAGAAACAGCAGCACACATAGTTATATTGCCCTCATGCTGGCCTGGGACATCCACTGTGGCCCAGTGGCCAATAATGTTATGGCCACGTCTTCAGCCCTTGGCCAGGTTGAAGCCAGCTTCATCCACAAACATGATGTGAAGGGTCTCGTTTCCTTCCAATGCCATTATTCACTACAATAGAGTAAAAAAAAAAAAAAAAATCAGCAAATCAGTCATACAGGAGTGTCATACACTAGAATAACAGAAAATTACATTGTAATGTTCCATGTTCTCCTCCATAAGTTCAATATATTACTGCCCATTACTCCAGTGGTTCCAAACCTACCCCTAGGCCAGCGCAGAGGTACTGCAGGGGGTATTTGATAAAAAGGGGAGGGGGAAATCATCAATGACTAGACTCACTGAAATGTTACAGTAAAACCACAGTATTAGATAGATCTGCTTGAGAGGCACTAATTGCAGCTCCTTGTCCCCTTTCCTTATCGTATATTATATCCTTCAAAATAAGGATTATAATGATAATTGTATCATACAGTAAGCTGCAGTTTTCTGTTGCACTTTTTAGGCAAAATGTTGAAGTCAGATAAAGCAAATACTTGGATTCAGATATCAGGTAAAGGGGGTACTTTGTGAGGTAGTTATACCGCTGCACAGGACAAACCATGAAGTCATCATTTACTTCTCTAGTTTGGTGACAGAAAATGACCTCATGCAACCATTGGGGGCGTGGCATAGGAACAACCATAGATATAGATATATGTACATAGGAAGCTTGGATATATTGGACGCTTCAGTCCATTGCAGCAATATGACAACGTTGACACCATATTGGACCTGGCAAGACTGGCCTGTAACCCCATCTGCTCCCATGATGCCATGTGCGAATTATATGTGTAACTTCCAACGTCGTGTCACTGAAACATTTTCCACGGTAATGCTATCCTAATCGTCTCTCCTAGAGTGATTGTATTTTTAAAAATCTAGTAAAACTAGACAATGCAAATGCAAATTTAATGTTAGTGAATTATCTGTAACAAATAAAACAGGATTTGCTAAATTGAGGGCAAATTATTTTTCAAAATAAGCACCATTAGTGGTTAGCCATTATGGTTAGCCTATTGGGACTAACTAGCTTCTACTTCCTCACCAGAAGTTACACACATAATTTCTACAGTAACATCCCTGAGAATAATGTGGATACAAGTGAAACAGGGGAGCTCCCATTTTTCTAGATACAAAGCACTATAACATCTACATTTCTCAACCGATTTCAACCAGTCGCAGCACTTCCACTAGGATAAACTCCCTGAATTATCCTGTTGCTGAAATAGGAATCAGAGTCTATGTTTTTGTATACTCCTATTACTTTGGACCACCACTGGGTTTGTAATGAACCTCTATGCTTTGATTACCTGCTATGAAACTACATTACCTCTTCCTTCCATTATTTTGGTGAAAGTAATGCAAAGGTATCATAATCAGTAATGCATTACTCTACACAGAGGAATATCAAGTAACATTACTTTGAAATGAAAGTAACTATTAATAGGTTGTTACATTTTTAAAGGAACTTGTCCAACATTTGTTCTCCTACACTGTTTGCAACGCCAGGGAACTGAAGTGAACTGGACTCAGATGCAAGACTCAAACAATTAGGCAATGTAAAAGAAGATTTGTCTTTACTGAAACACAGGTCGGTACACAGGAGAGCAGTCAAAAGGCAACCGGCTCCAAAAAACAGCAGGCAAAGGCAGGGTCGAAAAAAAGGCAGAGATTCATTCACAAAAAGCAGACACTAGGAAAAAACACTGGAATGAGGGTCACCGGGAAGGACCATTAACAAACTGGCAACATGGCAACATGTGGTTGTAACACTGTTGTATTTACCATTATCTAGTAATTGCCCCATTTAGCCATTGTCCAGGAATCCTTCCCAGTCTGGCTTTAAAGCTGATTCTGAAGCTCACTATGAGACAAAAAGCAAACTCATTCACGTCACTGTTGCCTTAACAACTTCTTCTGCTTTTAGTATTTAGCATGTATCAAGTACACTGCGCAAAATGTGCTCAGTATTAATAATAGTGTACTTTCAATAAATTTCAAGGAACACACAACCAATCCGGCTTGAGGCCCTTCTGTTTGGATGCTGTCCCCATATACCCATATGAGTGTAGGTTTTCTCCGGGTTCTTCAGCTTCTTCCCACATGAGCGTGAATGGTTGTCTGTCTCTGTGTCAGCCCTGGGATGGGCTGGTGGCCTGTCCAGGTGGACCCTGTCATCGCTTTTTTAGGAACAAGAGGAATAATTACAGCTTAAAAATACCCTTTGGACTGCTACAAAAGTGCAGCATACTGTATATCACACCACTGGAACATGCTGAATTTTTGAAACTGCTGAGATGGATTATGTGTATAGAGTATGAAGTCAATGAGCTGAACAGTCAAGTGTCAGAACACTTTTATTACCAACCATATTGTATAAAATACATTTAGTCAATCTGAGCCCAATATGTCAAACTGAGGTCTACTAGCGTAGTATACTTCACCATGAACATAAACAAGCACTCAGGTTTTGAAGTCATAAGACAAAATGTGCACAAGAACAAATTAATTTACATTCAGATTAATGAGAACAGCTAAAGCGAAAGGACCGGTGTGTAACATTTAAGGGGATCTGTTGGCAGAAATTGAATATAATATTAACTATGTTTTCTTCAGTGTATAATCACCTGATAATAAGAATCATTTTCTTTTCATTAGCTGAGAATGAGCCGTTAATATCTACATAGAGAGCAGGTCCTCTTTGTGGAGCCAGCCTCCATGTTTCTACAGTGGCCCAGAGCGAACAAACCTCTGTCTTAACTTTACCCTCTTGGACAGGAGTCAAACTGAGCACAAACTGAAACTTCCACTGAACATTCACTGATATTGTCAGAGCTGAACAACCTCTGTCCTCTGCTCCATTAGCTGACTCTTCTCACACATTCACCGCCACTCTTTCTCTTGCTTCACCACTCACTCTCTCAGTCTAAGCACTGGCTTTGACCTATGCTTCTCTGACAACAGCTGGCTCTAGACATTGACTCACCGGACAAGTTTCACTCTGCAACCTCATTGCTAGACACTAAATCCTACAAACTGTTCCTTTAAAGCTCTATGAAGCAATGTTTTTCAAATTAATTTTGAATCAAATGAATGATAAGGTGCTTTGTTGCTTTATTTTATGAGCTCACAGCTGACAGCCTTGTGTCTGACAGCAGATACCAAAATCCTTATAAGATAAGATAAGATTAACCTTTATTAATCCCCGGAGGGAAATTCGGGAACATAACATATTTTGTACATGCTCATTATTTTGGAAAATTGATTAGTATTGATTAGTTTTTCTTTTTTTTTTTTACTTTGTGATCTTACCCTATGGATTGTGCTGACATCATGATTATTTGTTATGTGTTAGCTGGAGGCTAAACAAAGGAAAGACTCAAGGCTAACACTAGCAGTGGGCTAAAAATACATCTAAATGTCATCTTACTGTGTTGTTGGCTGCCAGAATCCAGATATCACAAAATTTGAGATGACAAACTGTGATTTGAGGCTCTAGCAAACTACAATATCGGCTAAGTTTTTCAGAGACAGGGAGCTAAACTTTTAGCAACATTTTCTCTCCATCTCTGAAAGGCTCCACCAATATTGCATGCCTCTCCTTTTGATGTTATTGATATTCAAAAAACTCCAGCGAGGACTTCTTCTTCCTCCAGCTTAACTCTGCCCAAAGAAATATGTCATCATATTTCCAAAACAGAAAAGAGGTCTATAACTTACTGTATATACTGATAGGATGCATTCCTGGCTGGCTGCTCACTAACACACATCTATGAGTCAGCACCTCCTAAATGATTTAGTATTTCTGATACAGCTGATTTTATGTGCATTGTTTTCTCTAATTTGTTGATGCGCCATGGAACCCAAGATTATAGACAAATCAATCCAATCTTCTTCCTCTCCCTGAGACGGAGTAGTCCTGTGGTTATGAAACAAAGGGGGCAAAACAGTGTCACTCAGCAAATAACTGCACAAAGGATTTTTTTTACTGAATTGAAAAATGACACTAAGAATGAATATGGTACACACCTGGATCAAGGTGGAGCATAGCGCTTACATATCTGGCTCTGTAGACAGAAATAACACAACATGTTGAGAACCTTCTCTTTCCTGCAACTCACACCTGGACAGTTTAGACGCTGCAAGCATCTACTGTATATGAATATATAACATATGTAGCTTTATATCACAGACACAGTATGTCATACTGTATCTCAATAATTGTATATATTGTGTATACTGTATGATCTTAAATATTTGTTTCATCTTTAAAGATTTGTGTCACATTTGTTTTTCTTTCATTATAGTAAAAATATTAAAATATTAGTAATACTAAGTATATAGTATAGTACTATATATTAGGTATTGTATATAGTATAGTTATGTAGTTGTCTAGTGAAATATGTATGTATGTTGTATAGTGGAGTAATGTGTAAATCATTTGCTGCCTTTATTCTTCTAATTCTAGTAGATAGTAGACAGACAGACAGACAGACAAACACATACCCCAGATGTATATCCTGGGCCTTCCCATGTGAGTCACGTTGCAAGCAAATTCCTCTGCTTTGTATGGGGTGAAGGGCACGTGTTTGGTCAGGTGGTAATACCAGTTCTCCTCGAAGGCCAGGTCAGTCTGCGTGGCTCCGGGTATCTCCTTCCTGTTCTTGAGCAGCGTGATGGTGATCTCTGGTGGGTGGAAGCCGCTCACGTGACAGATGAAGGTGTTTTCTTTCCCAAACTCTCCCGGTACTCGACTGTACACCTGAACCTTAGGTGCAGCTACCAAGAAACAGAAAAACTATCACACATGTACAGACAGGATTTGATGAAAATATGATGGAGCTGGCAAAGACTAATGTAGATTTCACTCCCTTGTGCTCTATTCAATACATTCTAGTTCGTTTTACCCTACTATTTAACTTCAATGCTGTGCTGTGAATTATCAGCCAGACTGATCATAATGTGTTAATAACATGTATGAAACAGCCCTTCGTGGTCTGCTTTTAGTTTGGGCGGTGCAGTCTCATCAAATGATCCAGTAGGATCAGGTGCATACAGAAAAAGACAGAAAAAATAAATAAATAACTAAGATTTAAGGGTTAGGAGATTTTTTGTAACTCATATTCATCTTTTATGCTAAAGAGGTCCATTGGATTCTTATTTTCCCTATTTTGAAGGGCTCTGAAATAACAAGAATTATTATAAAGAAATACTCTAAACTTATGTTTCACTTTCATATACTTGGGTTTGTGTATATACAATTTCCTAAGAATAAGAATGGTATTAACCAGAGAGTCATCTTTGCTGTTGTCCATGAACAAAGTCCAGATAAAAGTTGTCAAGTTGAAGAACCTTTGGACGAACCTGTCGTGTAACGTTAAAGTAACGTTACATTCAAAGGATCAGCAGTTCCACTATCATCACAACATACACTATTAATGGTTTGGTCTCGTCACTGTGTCATTGTTTTTAACAAAAGATTTAATATATATATATATATATATATATATATATATATATATATATATATATATGTGTGTGTGTGTGTGTGTGTGTGTGTGTGTGTGTGTGTGTGTGTGTGTGTGTCTGTGTGTGTCTGTGTGTTTAAATGTACTGCGTCAGAGCGCGTTCGAGGACATAACGTGATACTTATAATCATTACTCTGACACAACGCAGTTCTCAAAGCTTTTACTTTACTTTAGAGCAACTATTCCTTGAGCTAATTCTTCGCAGTTATCTGGTAAATCTATTGTGCGACCGGAGACTTGGTCTTCTGCCATGTCAGGGCCTTCCGTGTAATAACGCAGCGCCATTTTCTAAATATGTTGGTAATGTTACAAAGGGGAAAGAATTAGCTACAGTAGCGAACTTACATTCTTTGGCTGTTGAAGGACAGACGCAGAGCACACCGACGACCACTGCGCAGATAAATATCTGCATGGTTTCACCTTCACTTGGTCTCTGAACAGAAAAGTTGCTGTATATTTGTCCGCATAAACAGCTCCGCGAGCCAAAACGAAAGTAAAAAATGTATTTTTAAGCGACGGGACCACGTAAGTGGCCGTTCGGGTGACGTTAATGTTAATGCTAGGCAGCCAACCCCTAAAACTAACCCCGCCCACCAAAGCGACTATCGGCGTATCCTGGTGTATATACAGAATAGCATCCGGGAGGTGGCCACTAAATCCACCAATAGGAAATTAAGAGGCACTGTTACTAGGTGGAACTCACTCTGAGAAGTTGCTCTGAAGCGTAGTTTCATCAGATGCACGAGTCGTGTTAGTTTAAGCTGATAGATCCTGGATCTTTTTTTTTAATTAGAGATACACAAATATAAGGAACAATTTCTCATATAACATAAAGAATCACAATATACACAAAATGGAATAATAACAATAAAGGTAAGAAGAAAGGGAAAAAAGAAAATAAGTAAAATAAGATATTTCAGGGGTTCGTGTTAAGACAGAAATAAATTAGATAGAGTCATTAAAATTAAAATAAAACCAGATTAATGAAAAAATATTCTTTCTGATATTTACTGTCAAAAGATTAAAAGAAAACATTTTCTAATCGGAGGTCAAAAACAGAAAGAATATCTTCTAAAAGAAAACAACAAGTGTCTTGCTACAGTTTGCGGGAAAAATCACATTTCCAAAAAAAATGAACAACGGTTTCGCTGTGGGTATCACAGAAAGCACAGCTTAGATCAATATCATTTTTGAACTTGATTTTTTTTTTTTTTTTTTTTTTTTAAAGACCTTACTGGATAACAACAATGAATAATTCTAAATGACACTTCTTTGACCTTGTTTACCAAAAAATATTTTTTGTGGGAGTGACCAAACATTTTTCCAGCATAAATTGTTTGTTCCAAAAAGAAATGACAGGTGAGACAGAAACAATATTGCATTGAAATAAAGCGCGGATCTTGCGGTTGTTTTATAACAAGATGGGTTAAAACATACGAATTTCCCTCCGGAGTTTAATAAAGGTTCATCTTATCTTATCTTTTCCAGCGGGTGATTCAGTTACATCAATACATAGAACATCAGGAACAGAATCAGGATCAAAGCTCCTAAACAGCCTAGACACACCAGAGGGAATAGCATCAACAACTATAGCAAACTGTTTAGGTGTTACAGGTATCTGAAATTTCTGAAGAAATTCTTGATAACTGAGTAAGACACCATTACGATTAAATAACTGATACACCCAAACAGTGTTGTTATTAAACCATTCCTTGAAGAATAGAGATCTATTTTTGTAAAGTATATCTCTATTGTTCCAAATAAAGTAGGAGTGTGGTAAAAAATTATGTTTGAACAGTAAAGACCATGCAAATAGTGCTTGTGTGTCAAAGTTTGAAAGATTAATACGATTTTTTTTATATTGTAATTGCACCTTAATAGGTATTTTAAGACACTGACTTCAGAAAGTACGTAATTAGGAATAAAATTCCAAATTGAATTTGGTTTTGTTAAGAACTGCTTAATCCAATTAATCTTAAAGGTGTTATTCAAAGTATTAAAAAGCCCCCCATTCTCGTAGGTGTTAGTAACTACTGATTATCTTATATAATGAGTTTTGTTTTTCCATAAGAAATTGAAAAGTATCTGGTCAGTGTTCTTAATTGTTTTATTATCAACGTGTAAAGAGAGAGCAGCATATGTGAGCCTTGAGATGCCCTCTGCCTTTTCCTACCCTTCAGAGACAGCTTCCTTAGTACCCACTGGTTGATTTTTTTCTAACAATTTGATCCTTAATGATAGAGATCCTCAGGTATGTTACTGTATCTTTGACAGGAATGTTTGAGACTGAATGACTAACAGAGTCTTTCACTGCCTAGATCCTGGATCTGTGTGGTGTCTTAGTATTGTTTGTTACTGTTCCTCACACAAAAATAACAATGACATAGTATACTTGGCCATAAAGTGAATCACAGTAGGTCCACAATTCTGTGACCATTCTCTGGCTAAGATGTTATGATGACTGATTTGGCTTTTGTGGACCTTTTATAAATAATATAGCCCAAGGTCCCTCCCTGCCAGAGAGCCAAGATTATCGCTAGTGCCATCCATGGAGCCGTCTTGAAACACTAACTTTTGAAAGATATCACTTACTGTAGAATCATGAATCAGAACACTTTTCGTGTGTAGGCTAAGTAGACCACTAAGATTCTGATTCTGACATCAGTCTGACTTTACGACAGCATTGTAGCCCACAAATTCAATATGGCCAACCAGTGAAAACAACTTTTGAACAGAAAGATGTTTTTCAGTGAAAATTGTCTATAAAAGACACCTTCTGAAGTACATTTTACTTGTTAAACTACATTTGGTCATTTATTTTGTCAGCTCATGGCATTATTAGTAGATGACCAGATCTGGGTAGAATAAGACTGTGTATAAGACTGTGTATTGATGAATCCATGTAACATGTAACGCTCAGTGCCGAAATGAAAAGCAAGAGGTTTTGCAACACAAGCTGACCAGGTAGGCAAGGTGGCATGGGCCACACTCAAAATCGCATACTGGTTACAGCAGTGTTGCTGATGTGACCTGCCATCATTTTAAGAAAGCGAACGTGGTGGTTGGTGTCTGCTAATAGCTACCTGAATCTTTTCTACACTTTAATGAGGAAGAGAGAGTTGAGATACATGATGTATTAATGTATTCAGTGTCTGAGCTGAGAGACACATTTTATAGCCCTGAATAGGCAGAAATGTCACATTTCTGGACTATTCTGACAGAACTAGATGAGTTCAATAAGTGTTTGTGTTTTTCATTTGTGTCAGGACAACATTTAATGCAGGTCTCAATTTAGACAGATGACACACCTCATTCCACTCCTCAGGTACAAGGAAATCTATAATGTGCCAGTTTGGACGATCTAATGTTAATTATCTCACATGAAAAAAAACAAAACAAAAATAGCACTCTTCTAGTTTGGATATAATCCAGAGTTCAAGCTGTTCTTGCTTTAGGCGTGTCATTTGTACACCATGTAGTCTGTATGGACTGCAGTGTAAATGCATCCATGTAAATATGTGGGAGGGGAGGTGGATGGGTCCATTAAACACTTTGAACCAGGAGACCACTGTTTGTATTCTAATATACAGTACATTTATGATGTTTTTTAGTGAAGTTTGTGACATGTTTCCTGTGCTTGTTGTTAATTGTACTTAGTTTACATATTTATTTTAATGGCAACATGAAATTTTTTCCTAAGTGATTTTGCTGCTTAAACCTAAAAGTGGTTTTGTTGCCCCTGCTGAACTGCACCTTAAGACACGTAATATTCACGTGAAACTGCCACATTATCCTCTGACGGACAGGCAGGTCTATTACACGCTTTGGTGTGATACAGAATTGAATATACTTATAAACACTCATCCAGGTACACACTCTCATTCTACCCAGATCTGGTCATCTTCTGCTAATGTAATGTCATGATCTATCAGAATCGATGATCAAATATAGTTTAAAAACTATAATGCTAACTTCAGAAGATATCTTTTATCAAAAATTTTCACTGAAAACATGTTTACGTTCAAAAGTTGCATTTTCACTCCACTGGTTGGTGGCCATATTGGATTTCGAGTCGAAATGGTGTCGTAACGTCAAACTAATGTCAGAATCATTGTGGTCAACTCACACAAAAAGTGTCTTCATACATGATTCCAGGTGCTCTGATTCAAAAGTTAGTTTTTCAAGATAGCCAGCAGCCATCTTGGATTTGGCCTTCTGACAAAAAACGGGGGTGGGGGGGGCGGGGGGACCTGGTGGCTAAATTTGTTTATAAAAGGTCCATACATGTCAAATCAATCATATGTTTGTTTTTCATATCTCTAATTAATGAATGGTTGCTTGCTCTTTAGCTGCCACATGTTCCATTTTTTTTCACCGGCTCCTCAAAGTAACACTAAAGAAGCATGATAGGCAAATACAGCCTCAGAAACTGATCGCCACTGTGATAATAACACAGTGTGTGGAATCCAATCCACTTTCAGTGAAGTCACTGATCCGTGGTGAGGTTACACTGTTCCACCATATAAGAGATGCAGGTCAAATGTGTCTCAGGTGGAGCCCTAAAATAAAAGAGACAATTCTGGGTGACTCATTTAAATGTATACACTTACATTTAGTGGAGTGAAGTGTTTCATTTTCGAAAAGTCATGAAGATAACATATTGATCAATATCCCTATGAAAAAAAGTACATATTGTAGAGTTATTGTTGAAAAAAAAAAAGACATCAAGGGATTTTCAAAAGGCATTTATTTTGTAGAGGGCATAACAAATACCTTAAATAAATCAAAATTGTAGAACACACATCTGATTCAGAAAGAACACCCTCTTCATGTATTATTAATCTGACCAATCAGTATTTGATCACCTCATTTAGATAGAAGAAAAAGTTTTCTAATCATTAAAACTAAACAATTTGTGTGCAGAAACAAATATTACAGGCTTAACAAACAGAAGCATTTCATCCCCTGTTACACACATTTCAGTATGAAAGGTGGAAAAGCTAAGCAACACTGCGAAATTCTAAAGACTAAATGCATTCTGATTTAAATTTACACCAGATGCCCTTTCTTTTTAAACAGTAAGTGAACATTCCCCTGAATATGATATTGCTGTAATGTGAAAAAAAAAGTGACAAAGTTGAGAGAATCTGTGATCCTGTTGATTGGTGATGTGAAGAAAAAAACGCTGCCGGAAATGGGGCCAAACCATCTGGCATCACTCTGGACAAAAATGACATCACAGCGTCAAATCAATGTCTGTTAAATGATATGGAGTGGGTGGAGTAGCTTCACTGAAAGCTATGAAATAAATACATAAACTCACCAGTCAGGACCTCCGCTGGCAGTTACATGTTTGGCTCTATCAAAAAGAAAAAGCATACAGAAGTTTTTTCCATTAGTCTCATAAAAGCTGGTGAAGCAACACTTGCACTTTCCACTGAATCTTCTCTCCATGTGCATTAACATGCTTTACGTTACATTTGATTACATTTTGTAGTATTTTTGGATATTTAGTTTATCACAGGCAAAATAATTAATTCTCTATTAATAAAATAACATTGAAATTCTCTTTCATTTTAGAGAACTTTTCAGTCTTGGCAAAGGTATGTACTAAGTTTAGTTTAATAACAAGGCAGAAGTGAGCATGGCTCACATAAGCTCCTGCAACACTGTCAACCATCATACCAACTTTGAAGTTCCTAAGTCAAAAAGTTTTCAAGTTCTGCTCCAGAAATGGAAAAGAAATGGGATAGAAGTTGAATATAATCACTTTTTTAAGATAAAATCAAAAACTATTATAGTAGAATTCGAAATTCTACCCTCAGAAAGGCACAACTAAACTATGGCAAAGCCGCAACAGTTTGCCCCGGAAACTAAACTTAAGTTGAAAAAAATCACAGTTTTTGGTCGAAATTTCAAAAATTTTTGGCACCCTGAACTTCTAACAACTAAAAGGCACAACTAGAACACACTGTCAACCATCATACCAAATTTGAAATTCCTAAGTCAAGCTGTTTCCAAGTTCTGCTCCAACAACAGCAGACGGAAGTTTGGACGGACGGACGGACGGACGGACATGTGGAGTGCTATATACCCCTGACTACATTGTCATGGGGTTATAATAATTTCTTTCTTCCTCATGCTTCTTTTTATTGCATTTACTTTGCAGGCTGCATTTCATACTGACCCAGTCTGACTTTTCTGTCCACTCCTCAGTTAACATGACACACACATTTTGGTTGATCCTAACTCACCCCAGGCGTAGTTATGAACATTTGTCCCATGAGTGACCTTGCAGTGGTACTTTTCTCCACTCTTGGGTGTGAAGGCCACGTTCTTGGTCAGATGGAAGTGCCAGCCCTGTTTGAAGGCCAGATCAGTCTGCTGAGCATTGGGAAGTTCCACTTCATCCTTCATCAGTTGGATGGTGATGTCAGGTGGGTGGAAGCCACTCACGTGGCAGATCAGGGTGTTTTCTTGCCCATATTCTCCAGGTTTATAGGTGAACACCTGCACCTTGGGCGAAACTAGAGGCAACATGGAGAAGGAAATTATGCCAAAATTCAGTGGAATAAGACCCGAAGTGGTGTGTGGTGTGTCTGGATGAGGATGAGGATATATATATATATATATATATATATATATATATATATATATATATATATATATATATATATATGCTAAATGGGCTAAATGGCTATCAAAAACAACAGCCTGATTAATGATGTGACTTGCTGTGATGTAGCTTGTTCAGATTTCATATTTTACTCGAGAGACAGTTTCTGATATTCTTCAGTAAAATGGCATGGTTGAAGTTACAGCATCAAAAAAATAGTACTCACCGTGTTTGGAAGGGTCCTTTAATGTTAACTAACTGAACAATAGAGTAATGGAAGAAATGCTCAAACGTCTTACCCGCTCTCACGAAACACACTTTATGTTTTTATCAGCACTCTTTCCATGGGAAGTCAGTGGAGGATGAAGAGAGAATTTTAAATTCACCCTCCACAGTTTGGTTAAGAATCCTCATGACACGCATCAGTATCTGTGTGTACGCTTCTGAAGCCAGTGGGGGGGGCTGTCACAGCACAGTTGGTATTACAGGAAATCGAAAGTGAATTAAATAGATTGTTGAGGGGAATTCCACTGAATAAAGAACAAGTTGTGTTACGTTTTTCTTCTACATTTGACTCTTACATCAGCCTCTGTGGATTATATATATATATATATATATATATATATATATATACACATATATATATATATATATATATATATATATATATATATATATATATATATATATATATATATATATATATATATATATATATATATATATATATATATATATATATATATATATATATATGCTAAATGGGCTAAATGGCTATCAAAAACAACAGCCTGATTAATGATGTGACTTGCTGTGATGTAGCTTGTTCAGATTTCATATTTTACTCCAGAGACAGTTTCTGATATTCTTCAGTAAAATGGCATGGTTGAAGTTACAGCATCAAAAAAATAGTACTCACCGTGTTTGGAATCCTGTGCACAGGAGATGGCTATTAGAGCTGCTAGACACCAAACAAACATGTTTGATCAGTTCTTTTTTGTTCTTTTTTTCAGTTTTACAGTAGCGTGCCTCTGCCCTCTTCAGACAACTACAATAAAGTGAAAGTATGGAGCAGGGGAGCATAATCAAGTAACCCAAGGACTGCCCACTACATGACACCAGCCAATCCTTAATTCCCATCACACTGTTACTAGGTAAAATATGGCTAGACAGGTTTGGTTCATTATGGACTGCGACGGTTTGGAGGTTTAGGGAAACTCCCTGAAGAGCTAGATTCAGTACTGTCATATGCAGAAAAACTGCTGCTAAGAACAAATCAACATGCCATCCAGACCCCCATAACAGGGTGGAACATGTATTTCTGCTCTTTCTTCCCTTATTTCTTCTCTTGCCATCTTTACTTTTGTCCTTTTTTCACATCTTCCAATCTTTCCCCGCCCCCCTTCTTGCAATCTAATTGTGTTGTTGTTGAGGGTGCACTGTAAAGGGCAGACGGTGTCCTATCCTGTACAGATTGTAAAACCTCCGGCACAAAACAGTGATTTGTGACTTTAAGCAATACAAATAAAATTGACTTGACTTGACTTGTGGTATATTGTGTATTAACTATGCTTTTTTTGTGGTCATAAGCATCTACTTGCCCCCAGTGTTCTTTATGTTTATGTTGTAATGTTCTTGACACCAGCAGTGGGGCAAATATTGAGACATTTTTCACATCATTTCTCAGTCTTTTTCTATATGTATGTTGCACATTTATTAGTGTCTGTTTTGTTTGTATTTGAGAATGTCTAACACCTCTCTCTTATTTGTTTGAAAATGAATCATAGGTATAATCATCATTTTGTCACAAAACAGCAGAACGGCTTTTGATAAAAGCAATTTAACAGAAATTCCAGACCAAATGCTGTGGTCGGCATCCTAAATGCAGCACCTTTTCTTGGCTCAGAGCAGCAGGCTACTCTATAAGCCCTACTCACTGAAATGACTTGCATGCGTATGGATGAGTGAAAGAAGAGTCAGGACTCATGTTCGGAGCACATTATACTTGTTCATGTCAGCTTTCTCTATGTGTCCTATGTTTTATGGTTTTGGATTTCCCCTGCCTTTCCCTTGCCAGTCAATGACCAAAGAGAAACTAAAATGTTGTTTGCTCTGTATTTTTCTGTAGTTATTTACTAACTTGAAAAAGACAATAGGTAAAATCCACAGCAACAGTTTTTTTCATGTACATTTGAATTCTGGATCAGTGATGCCTCACTTTACCAGAATTCTGGTTATGAAGTTGACTCTCTACATAGGTTAGCACCCTTTTGTTCCCTCTGGTGGCCTTTCTGAATGACTGGTTTATGTCAACCCCAGAGGGCTAAAATCCAATAGTCATAATGCACCTCATCCTCGCCTGCTGTCTATCTAGGTATCTTTACAAAAAGTGAGCAGAATAAGGCCACCAGAGTGGGATCATTTCATAAGGGCATAACCCGTAACCATGTCCATGGCAGCAGGACTATTCGCTTTTTTGACAATAATAAATCAGAATTCCTTAAATATGCTCTAGATACCATTTTCTTACTGTAGAGGTTATTGTAGGCCTAATTGGAACAATGGTGATATTTCCATTGATTCCTTATGGTGTCCATTATCTTAGTCATGTGTCACTGAGTCACCCTGCTGAGTGGTAGAACCTGTTGTTTTGCAAACCTTAAAAATGAGTGTTTCAAAAGAAGCTTGCTTTTTTTTCTGTTACACACACACACACAGACACTTTATCATGTAAAACACTCAGGGATCGTGTAAATGTAGCATTTTATGTTGTCTGTATGACCTCAAACTGTTGTTATTATTTATTCTGTACTGGAGCATGGTAAGATAAGATAAGATAAGATAAGATGAACCTTTATTAATCCCCACATTAAACCCCAGTTTTTACACTCTGTTAATTTCACACAGTACACATACATGCATACATACAATGGAGAGATGTCAGAGTGAGGGGGCTGTGAGGGGGCTGCTCCTGACAAGCACCCCGAGCGGGGTTTGGTACCTTGCTCAGGGGCACCTCGGCAGTTCCCAAGAGTCTTGGTCTTGGTCCATGTTGGGACTTGAACCAGTGACCTCCGATTCCTAAACTAAGTCCCTACGGACTGAGCTACTGCCGCCCCCAAGTGATAAATGTGTAAGTGGTAAATGGTAGATGGTACTGGTACTGGTACAAGGAACATGGTAGATGGTACTGGTAGATGGTGGGTGGTACTGGTACTGGTACTGGTACAAGCAACATGGTAGATGGTACTGGTACTGGTACTAGTGCAAGGAACATGGTAGATGGTACTGGTACAAGCAACATGGTAGATGGTACTGGTACTGGTACTGGTACTAGTGCAAGGAACATGGTAGATGGTAGATGGTACTGGTACAAGCAACATGGTAGATGGTACTGGTACTAGTACAAGGAACATGGTAGATGGTACTGGTACAAGGAACATGGCAGATGATAGATGGTACTGATACATGGAACATTGTATATGGTACTGTTACTGGTACTGAAACATAGTAGATGGTAGATGGTACTGGTACATGGAACATGGTATATGGTAGATGGTACTGGTACTGGAACATGGCAGATGATAGATGGTACTGGTACAAGGAACATGGTAGATAGTACTGGTACATGGAACATGGTAGATGGTACTGGTGCATGGAACATGGTAGATGGTACTGGTGCATGGAACATGGTAGATGGTACTGGTACTGGTACTGGAACATGGCAGATTGTAGATGGTACTGGTACATGGAATATGGTACATGGTACTGGTGCTGGAACATGGTAGATGGTAGATAGTACTGGTACATGGTACATGGAACATGGTAGATGGAAGATGGTGCTGGGATGTGGAACATGGTAGATGGTACTGGTACATGGAACATGGTAGATGTACTGGTACTGGTACAAGGAACATTGTAGATGGTGCTGTTACTGGTACTGGAACATGGCAGATGATAGATGGTACTGGTACAAGGAACATGGTAGATGGTACTGGTACAAGGAACATTGTAGATGGTACTCTTACTGATACTGAAACACGGTAGATGGTACTGGTACATGGAACATGGTAGATGGTACTGGTGCATGGAACATGGTAGATGGTACTGGTACTGGTACTGGAACATGGCAGATTGTAGATGGTACTGGTACATGGAACATGGTACATGGTACTGGTACTGGAACATGGTAGATGGTAGATAGTACTGGTACATGGTAGATGTAAGATGGTGCTGGTATGTGGAACATGGTAGATGGTAGTGGTACATGGTAGATGTACTGGTACTGGTACAAGGAACATTGTAGATGGTACTATTACTGGTACTGAAACATGGTAGATGGTAGATGGTACTGGTGCATGGAACATGGTATATGGTAGATGGTACTGGTACTGGAACATGGCAGATGATAGATGGTACTGGTACAAGGAACATGGTAGATGGTACTGGTACATGGAACATGGTAGATGGTACTGGTACAAGGAACATTGTAGATGGTACTGTTACTGATACTGAAACATGGTAGATGGTAGATGGTACTGGTACATGGAACATGGTAGATGGTACTGGTGCATGGAACATGGTAGATGGTGCTGGTACTGGTACTGGAACATGGCAGATGGTAGATGGTAGATGGTGCTGGTACATGGAACATGGTACATGGTACTGGTACTGGAACATGGTAGATGGTAGATAGTACTGGTACATGGAACATGGTAGATGGAAGATGGTGCTGGTATGTGGAACATGGTAGATGGTACTGGTACTGGTACAAGGAACATGGTAGATGGTAGATGGTACTGGTGCTGATACATAGAACATGGAACGTGGTAGATGGTACTGGTACTGGAACATGGTAGATGTACTGGTACTGGTACAAGGAACGTGGTAGATGGTACTGGTACATGGAACATGGTAGATGGTAAATGGTACTGGTACATGGAACATAGTAGATGGAGGACGGTACTGGCGCTGGTACATGGAACATGGTAGATGGTACTGGTACTGGAACATGGTAGATGGTAGATGGTACTGGTACAAGGAACGTGGTAGATGGTGGGAAAACAGCTTTTTTAAACTGAGCTTGCTGACGTCATGCCTGTGAGTGTTATAGAATATTATTTCACTATCTTAGAAAAATGACTATGATCAGGATATATATACTGTATGTATATATATCCTGATCATAGTCATTATATGGTATATACGTATATATGTGTGATATATATATATATATATATATATATATATATATATATATATATATATATATATATATATATATATATATATATATATATATATATATATATATATATATACACACACACATATATATGTGTGTGTGTGTGTGTGTGTGTGTGTGTGTGTGTGTGTGTGTGTGTGTGCGTGTGTACTGTATATAGTATATATTATCCAAGCTGATCCACGCTCAATACCAGGTAGTGGCAGTAATGCACCAAATTGTCATTTACCAACCGCCAATAAAAAAAAAAAAAGAAGAAGAAGATGTGACGCCTGTACGTCACATCATTGATCGCGAGCGCAGACCAGCCCCACACACGCCAGCGTTTCCGTATTCTCTCGAGCTCTGTAGGGAAGGTTACCTTTCTTTATCTAGCCGAAAAAATCACAGTAACACGATGAGCAGTGAAAAGTACCCCAGGTCTTCTATTGAAGACGACTTCAACTATGGCACCAATGTCGCTACAGCCAGTGTCCAAATCCGTATGGGTAAGTAAAGGCATGTTTGAGTCGTAGTGTTGACAGCACCACTAGCCATGTCAGCTAACGCTACTTGACGTTATTACTGTAGAAACATACCTTATTGCCACTGTGAATGTTGTTATTTTAGCTGTCATTAACAGCCTTTTTTTTTTTTTACCTCTGTTTCCCAAACCGTGTCAGCACAGTGGTTTGATACCACTGGTTTAAACACAAGCGTTAGCTTAATAGTTAGCTAACGTAAACCCGGTTAACCATGACAGTTACAACGCTGTTAATATAGCATTGCTTACCTAGGTGATGATTTGCTTTGAGAAGCTTTACCTGACGTTGTTGGCTTGAAGTACCACTTACTGTTAACTTAAGCTAGCTACATCTAACGTTACCGGTCCTGACCCTGCTTTACCATTACTGGAACATGTCCAGCAGTCAATACTAGGGGAGGACGGTTCATAAGATTCACGATTTGGGTCACGGTTTTCGGTTCGGTTCGGTTTGGTACCAAAATAAGTCAACTGTTTGCCTGAACAACAGTAGACTAGGCTAACATAAGGAACAGGTGCCACTGTGTTGTTTAAATAATTAATAAATAAAAAACAAATTACAGGCTCAGGCCATTAAAAAAAAGTGCATAAGGGCAGCCAACACTAGACCTTTTTTAAACAACAGTAATGTATGTCTCTCTATTCCCTGATATTAAAATAAAAAAAAAAAAAAACAGAGGTTAAGGGCCATCAACATAAAGCGCAGTATAAACCAAATACACACAGTTTCAAAACAACACTGCAACACACAGCAAGGTAACGTTGTGCCAGCGTGGCAACATGAGGATACTTATGTTCCTTGTTTTTCCAATGTCTCCGTAAATAATTCATCATATTGGAAGTACTGGTGCTAGCATGAGCCACATGTATTGCACACACAGCTGACATTTTATCCACCACTTTTTTCTCGTCACTGTCATATGTAACACCAAATCCATAATGCTGCCACACAGCAGAGTGAAACGACACTGTTTGATCATGTCCAATCACATTTTTTTAACAGAATTACAGCCATACTTTGCACTTCATCAATGTCTTAGCCAACTGAGAAGTTTGAAAAGGAAGGAGGCTGTGTCATCAACGTCATCAACGTGGAGGTACAACACATGGGCAGTAAAATCTGGTCCGCCCTCGCTGAAATTGAGCCAATCAAAATGCACAACCGCAGCTTCAGTTACACTGCGCATGTGTGATACCTCATATTCCTGTCTGCCTGTGTCCCAGCCTCTTTCCAAAGGCCTTGATTTCTTGTGTGACAATAAACGGGATGAAAAAAATAAACAGTCGGCCTCGTAATCGTTTTGAAGTGAACCGAACAATACATACACGAACTGAACTGTGACCAGCGAATTGAACAGTTAGTTGTTGTTGTTATTTTTCCCGAACTGTTCCCATCCCTAGTTCACACACATGAGTGAGTTAGCTGCTACGTTAAAGCAAGCTGATGGTATCTTCTCACACACAAATACAAAAGCCCTTGCCTCTGGTTCAGAAACAAGCAATGAAGCCAACTCAGGTTTTCGGTAGTGTATGACTGTAACTCCACTGCTGTCTCTGTTGATCAGACTTCCTCAGGAAGGTGTACACGCTGCTGAGCCTCCAGATTATCCTGACCACAGCCACCTCTGCGCTCTTCATGTTCTCTCAAACCATCAAGGAGTTTGTCCATGACAGGTGAGATGTCAAGAGGAGATATGACAGCAAATCATGACGCACCTAACACTTACCATGGACTTTTCCTATTTGAACTTTTCCTTCTGTAGCACACAAAAATCAAGTGCTAAAAAAAGAAAAAAAAAATCTGGTTGTCGCATGACTGTAATAAGCCTGTTCAATCATTTCATTTGGCTTGAATGAAATGACTGGACGGCCTAACTGCCTGTCTGCCTACCTGTCTACCCGCACACATTGTGTGTCATCTTTTCATTCACATTCAGTGATCATTTTGGGTTATTGTTTTTGGAGGGAGGCCTGAAAGGATGGACTGTCTGTCTTGATGACTTTGTGACTTTCTCTCTAGATTTAGGGACTTTTCATTTAGATCATTTAAAAAAAATCTAGCATATTCTTGCTAGTTTCTCAAGATTACCAACCCTAGCTTTAAAGTTGCATTACCACCCCATAACACTGGGGTTGAATGTACAGTATAATGTATGTCTCCAAAGTTAGAAACTTTCAGTATATGGGGGCGGCAGTAGCTCTGTCCGTAAGGACTTGGGTTAGGAGGCGGAGGTCACCGGTTCAAGTCCCCCATGGACCAAGATCAACTGGTTGCTGGAGAGGTGCCAGTTTACCTCTTGGGCACTGCCAAGGTGCCCCTGAGCAAGGCACCAAACCCCCAATTGCTCCGGGCGCTTGTCAGGAGCAGCCCCCTCACTCTGACATCTCTCCATTGACGCATGTATATGTACTGTGTGAAATTAACAACAGAGTGTAACACTGAATTTCCCTACGGGGATTAATAAAGGTTCATCTTATCTTATCTTATATATGCATATTGGTTTTTATAGTCCTATTTTGACTAGGCCAACTATTTAAATCCAACAATTACCCTGTATACAATCATCTTAAAAACTGATGTCTGACTGCGATCTGGTTTCTTCCCCAGTCCTGCTGTGGTTTTGGTTTCGGCTCTGGGTTCTCTGGTTCTTCTGCTGGCCTTGGCCATGTACAGACACCAGCACCCAGTCAACCTCTATCTACTGCTCATATTTGTAAGTCTTTTTTGTTTCCCGTCTATTAAGTAATGAATTGTTTTATCTCACTGTCTCAATGTTAAGGAATAATACATTTAAATTAGCTGGTTTATGAATGTGACATCTGTTAGCTGTAGCTCTATTAACCTAGACTGTCCAGCAAATAGGGTACAGTGTGTATACCCCTTCTCTTCATTTCTTTTTTTTTTTTTTTTTTTTGTCTGCATTTATTCTCATGGATTAACACCACAGTGGGCGGTGTCAGCCTTTTATGAGATTGATGCATATTTTAGTCTTGCAGTAAGATATCTTAATATTTTATGCATGTGTGACCATCACCGGCCCTCTCTGGAAACTACTCTTCATTTCCATATTTAACTGTTTCATTTTGTGATGATTTATTAGCTGCTCAGTGATTGTAATTTTTACAGTAGCTGGTTACATGTGTCTGATTGTGTCTTGTTTTCAGACGCTGCTGGAGGCAATTTCTGTGGCCACAGCTTGTAAGTATTTTTTAAAAGTCAGTTTACATCCTTTGAGTCTATTCGCAGACTGTCCTGACTGTGGAGTTTTTTCTCCACAGTGACCTTTTATGAATACTCCACGGTATTGCAAGCCTTGTTCCTGACCTGTGCTGTGTTTGCGGGACTGACAGTCTACACTTTCCAGTCCAAGAGAGACTTCAGCAAAATGGGAGCAGGGTGAGTGTGTCATGGCTGGTTTTTACCAAAGCTGCTGTATCCTTCCTCTAGAGGGAGTCACCGTCACACTTCTTGATCTGTTCTCTCCTTACAGACTGTTCGCCTGCCTGTGGATCCTCCTCATCGCAAGCTTCATGAGGGTAAGTGACATTAATGGGTTTATTTCATATGAAAGAAATAAAAAGTGAGAAAAAAGACAAGTGTATTCAGGAAGAATACGGCGTGCGTTTTGCTACAGTTGAAATATGATCCAGGAAGCCTGGTGTGTGAATGACAGATCCATGAGTCTGAAGACTTGTGAGACACTGCACAGTGGTTTACAGCACTGTGAGAAAGGATTTTACATTTCTGGAAAGTTATTGCAGGGACCTTATGTCCTCCATCTCATTTATCCAGCAGAATTCATGGTAATGTATAGCAGGGGTGGTCACTTGCATGTATTTGTTTAGCCAACGCAGCATCTTGTGTCATGGTTCCCATGGAGTTAATGGAATGGTCTCATTGAAATGAATGAGGAAGGTGTGTGTGTGTGTGTGTGTGTGTGGCGCGTGTGTGCGTGTGTGCGCGTGTGCATGTTTTTAAGTCAGTCTGCCAGGCCAGCAACCATCTCTGGAGTGTGTTTTTTTTTTTTTTATATCCAGCTGTCAGAGTGGATAAGTGGCTCATATCATTGGCAGAAATATGATGAATACTGTCTGTCAGTAGCATTACACAATAAAGCACAAATAACACAAACAAAGCATGTATGAATATAAGGACAGCATGGGTGCGTGCAGAGTCAGTGGAAAGTTGTGAAAGGAGGCACACCGATTGGCTGTAGGCAATGCAAAGCTAAGCAAAGACACATCTGTGTCTCTGTGTTAGCTCAAGCTGAAATATGTTTCACTTTTTGTGGTGATCCAAATCATGTCATCTTTTCATGAATGTGTAAAGATGGAAAGGAGCTTCACACTCAAAAACAGACACACACCACTCACACTGTCAGTATGGGTTATAGAAATTGTTCATATTATATTTATTATTATTATTATTATTATTATACAGTATACTGTATGTTGGAATGAGATACGCTAGTTACCAAAATATGTGGACACCTGAACATCCCATATGAGATAGATGATTTGAACATGTAGTTCAAATATCCTGGGCATTCAGCTGCTGCTATAACAGCCAAAAAATGCCTAAATGACTATTAAGAATGACTGAGATTCTCTGTCCTCACAGTGGACCTCTTAATTATATTTGTACTGAACAATAAACGGACAATTATTGATAATGGCTGAGTATACTTATGTAACAAGCTGTAGTGTGTGCTGTTGGATGGGGTGTGTTTGCTTTTTAGTGTTTGAGTAAATGGAACCTCCTTCTGTAGCTGGAGTCAGCACTCAGTGCACCAAGCTAGAATAGTGTGAAGCTTTGTTTATACACGCACAAGAGCCCTTGGGACGGGCTTCCAGAGATGACACTCACGCTACATGCAGGCCGGTGACCGGTATAGCAATTGTTTTGGTTTCCTTGCAAGTTGAAAATTGCAGTAGGCCAGGTTGTGATTTGGATAAAATTTCAGGGAATTAGGCTAATAGACATTTAGCTTTGCTTTGTCCTGTATTATGTTGATGGAAGCCAAAGCGGTCCCACACGGTTCACACTGCCCCCAGCTACATTTCTACAACATCTCAGTTGTTTTGTCCCTTCGACTGGACACACATGGTTAATTATGTCTCTTAAAATTGCTGGTGAAACAGTGTTTGATTCCTTGTTGTACTCTCAGGCACATTACAGAGGTAGATGGCAGCCTGTATGAAGGAATGGATTAATTGAATGTATGGACATGACTCTGATGTCAGTTGAGACTCATAATGTCAATTTAGATATTTCTGATTATTTGTCCAGCCCAAGAGTGGAAGCTTTGGAAAAGGGTTGTCCACATACAGTATTTGTGTCCATTTAGTGAAGAACTCTGATTCCAACTTTGAAAATAGCCACTCCTTGGTTCAGGCAAAGTCCCTCCGCTCTGCTCCTGCCTCACATCATACACTGTAAAGAAAAGAGTGTTTGTGAAGATTTTCAGTCATCCAGGTCATGGTATCCAAATAAGGGTTGAATCAGCAGCAACTGTCTGTGTCAGTTCAGTCACTGAAGAAAGACCCCACCTGCAGTTAAAAGAAGAAAACCATGGTGTGTCTACAACAGCTTCAAAAGGATGAAACCATCACCTGGGAAAAATATCACTGTCTATACCCTGGAAAAGCCATCCTATGCATGTATGGGCTCCCAAAGATTCTTAAGGAAGGAGCTCCCCTTAGACCGATCATAAGCAGTATCAACTCAGTGACATATTATATTGCCAACCATGTAGCTACCATCCTAGCCCCCTTGGTTGCAACACTCCTCACCACATCTGAAATTCTTTGGACTTAACTAACAAGTTTCAAGGTCTAAAATTAGTCACAGAGCAGACCATGGTATCCTATGACATCACATTGCTTTACACTTGGATCCCCAACAGGGAAGTAGTAGAGACGGTGAGGAAACGCATGCTGCAAGACAACATACATTTTAAACAACTGAACCAACCTCAACCCCAAATCTGGACTCTGGACCTCTGCTTGAACACTACATATTTCTAGTGCAGTTTTATATGCAGAAACATAGCTGTGCTATGGGCTCACCAGTTTCACCCATAGTGGCAAACCTTTACATGGAAGAGAAAAAACAGAGACTTGATCTCCTTCAGGGGAACAATACTGAGGCAACGGTTCAGATGTGTGAACAACACAGGGGTCACCATCAAAGCCTCCACATAGGAGTTTACACAAAACCCACACACAGCTTGGAGTTATCAGAACCGTGCACCACCAGGCAGATAACTTACCAACAAGCGCACAGGCTCAAGGAAAGGAGCGAAAACACCCGAAAAGTGCACTTAAAGCTTGTGGGTACCCAAACTGGACCTTTTTAAAAACGGACACAAAATCCAGAAAGAAGACTGATGGTTCAACAAAGACAAACCAACTTCTCAGGTTTGGACTCAGCAGTCTATCTACAACTCAAGGATAAGGGACACTGTTTTAAGGACACTAATATGCATGTTTTGGACAGGGAGGACAGGTGGTTTGAAAGAGGAGTGAAACAGGCCATCTATGTCAAAGTAGAGAAGCCATCACTCAACAGAGGAGGAGGCCAAAGGCACCACCTGTCTTCTACCTACAATGGTGTCCTGGTATCCCTTCCCAGCAGATTAAACCACCATTCACACCTGACCTCACTGGACAATCATTCACACCTGGCATCAACTCATTCTTAACGACTCCAACAACCCATGTGGCAGTCGTTCACACCAGGTATCAGCTGACTCTAACACCCATACCTGAGTCATAGCCCTTACCATTGTACTGAGTGTTTTTTATTATCCTGCTAATGACCCCACAGTTTAAATTCCTGGGTTCCCCTGCCATTTAGTCAGAACTGAAGAAGCTTCTTGGATGAGAAGTGAAATGTCTTCAAAAATCTAAACCAAGTCTAGTTGCTGCTGATTTAACCCTTACTCAGATGTAAAGAAAACCCTTCAATCTCAGCCCCTCTTCATGCTGACTCTGTTCTCTGCAGTTCTTCTTCAACAGTGACAGCACAGAGCTGGTCCTAGCTGGAGCCGGAGCCCTGGTCTTCTGTGGCTTCATCATCTATGACACTCATCTGCTGATGAAGCAGCTCTCTCCTGAGGAGCACATCCTGGCCTCCATCAACCTCTACCTGGACATCGTCAACCTCTTCCTGCACATCCTTCGTCTCCTGGATTCTATGAAGAAGCACTGAAAGCTGCAGGACCACTTCAGACTGCTTTACTCGGCTCACTTAAAACCCACAGATATGACTGTGCTGTGCCCCATATTCATGTGAGTGTCCAGAAGTTCACCAAAAATTAGATTTTAAAGAGGAAACCTGTCCTTGCATGGTGGACTGTCAGCACGATGTACTTCTGTTTATCTCAACCAACTACTTCTTGTAGATAATTATGCTGTTGTATTAAGTGAAGGTGATCTATATTAGTGACCTTTCGTTTGGTCTGAAACTAAAATGCACTTACCATATTATGAGACAGCTCAGTGACTTAAGGGTACACTACCTGATTTGATATACAGCCCACTAGCACCCCCAGCTGGCCTATTTGCGGCTCACCTTCACCAGTTCACTCAGTAAGTCAAATTGCATATGCATACATATTTTATATACTACTACTATTATAGTATATACATGGTGGTATACATTCAGTTGCCACTTTATTAGGAACAATGTGCTAAAACTAATGCAGTCTAATACAGCAGTTCTGCAGTAAACCATAGCTTCATGAAAGTTCTTATTTTCAGGGTTTTGATTGACACCCCATTTCAGTCAGTCTAGGCTAAATAACAAATACCTCTGTGTTTAATTCAGTACAATTTAACAGCAGCACAAGTCCATCCTCCAAAATGATCAGACAGTTGAATCACCACCTCTCTACAACTGCTTCAACATGAACATTGTAACAATAGAGGGGGACTTATTACAGGACTGTTGTGTAGATTTTGCTAGGTGTACCTAATAAAGTGTTGACTGAGTGTGTCCATATGCATGTGGTGCAGGTAGCCTCAGCTGCTAACATAAAATGCAGCTTGAGAACAACCACATTCACATAGGACAGGGGTCAGATTGTTAAATACATTTTAATACAATTTTTCAAGAGGTTTGTTTCTCAAACTAGGCACATACCGTCATTCACTATGGCCGTCATCACTGCAGGTTTCAGCAGGCATAGTGTTGCTCAATGTGACTGCTTCCTCTGCAATGTTGTCCATCGTAGAGTTGAAAAGAGGCTCTTCTGGGCTTTAATCATGCTCTAAGTCTCAACACATCACCTTCGCAGGGACAGTCTCATAGCACCCTGTCTAACTCCTCATAATAGGGACAGTTTGAATTTTTGGCTTTTCTGAAAGCATTCTTGTCGTGCAAGATTTTACATTGGCCTTGCTGCCATGATCGACTAACATTCTCAGTTGTGATATGAAACTTCAGTTTGCATTGTACTGAACTTTCGGCCAAATGTTAATCAGACGGCATATTTTGTGTTTACTTCCTCGACAACAATCCCTTTTGCATCTTGTTATTTTTGCTATTGTGCTTTAATACAAATGAGTAAGGCCCAGGACACATTGGCATACACACTGCTAAAAGAATTTAGTCTCTGAATGTGGTTTGAGCGATCGGATGTCAATACATCTTGGGTGCCCTTAACACCTGTAGTTAAAGCTGTCCAGTTGGGATCGGATCACAGATAGTCTGTTATCAGTGCCACATTTTATTTACTTTGCATGGCAGCTGGATTCTCACGATGTCACTAGATCATCATCAAGAATTGTGGGATCACACACCCACACATGCATCTTGTCAGACTTCAAGACATGATATAGCACGGACCAATCAGCCTTGTGAGGAGGTACTGGCAGCTGTGGCTGTTGCTTAGGTGTGTGAGGTGCCATGGAGAGGCGACTATTGTTTCTGAACAACAGTGGCTCCTGAAGAGGTTAGCATAGCTGCAGTGGCAAACAATTGAATTGAAGGCAACTGGTCTGACTAGTCCCCACTAGTCTGACTAGTGGGGACTAGTCAGACTGTTGCGTTACAAACTGATGAAGCCACTTGGATAAGGGGCAAAACGTCTTCAGAGACCAATCCAAGTCCAGTTGCCTTCGATTTAATTGTTTGCCAGAATGTCTATGACCTGGATGAATGAGAACATTCACAGACAAATAGCATCAGTTCTATAAGAGCAGGAGAGTATTTCTTCATTGTAAGAAGAGCAAAGAACAGCAGAGCATTGAAGGCTTTTCTAGAAGGAAAAGATATTTTCAGTCTTCTCCCAACTGGCTTCGGCACAGAGAAATCAGATATATCAGGCATGGTTTAGATATGTTTTTTGACTATAAGATGAATATAGAATCTCACCTGTCTTATCCTATAATTGACTTGTGATGCACACACCCTGGCCTGGACATGTTTTGTGGCTGTAAAAACACAACACAGGTGAGATTCAAAATTCATACATGTTATTACTATGGTCTGAGACAGTCCAAAAATATTAGTAAATTCAAACTTGTGATGTCATAGGGTATAAAGTGTGGAACTGCTCCATGTAAAATTAATAGGAAGAAATGTTCTCGATGATGTGTATATGGGAACATTTTCTGTTTCACAACTGACAAAAAATTCTGTGTATAAAAAAAGAAAACAAAATCAGTCTCCTTTTCATTGTCTATGGGGCAGCGCCACGCTTTATACCTATGACATCACAAGTTTGAGACTTACTTCTCTGGTTTCTGGCTTTGAGAGCACTCGTTCACTAATATTGATTGAACATTTCTAGGCCATGGAAATAACATAGAACTTGTCAATTGGGTGGTGTTCCCCTTTAACAGTGAGCTTTAGGACATTTTGTCATATGAGGCACTAGTGGACACTAAGAAATTTAGAGAAGGCATTTTCCATAGTATATTCTTCCAACGGTATCTCTCATTGGGTTTTCATATCTATCTATCATTCCAGTAATATATTCTCAAATTGAATTTATTGTTAAATGTTTTCAATGTGGACAAAATTTGTGGTTTATATTCCATCAGTATCACTGCACCCTTCTCATGGTGTATAAGAAGATGCCACGTGTTTGCAATTTAAGAAAGTGCATGTCTGGGTTTATTAATTTCTGTGATTGTACATATTTTAACAGCGTAAATGCAACAGTGTACAGTTTGGCAATGAAGTAGTTTCACTGCAGTTAGTGAAAACATGCAGTTAGTGAAAACACTGAATCTGAAGACTGTTTAGAAACACTGTCATTCTCTTCCTCTGAGTAATCTCAAGCATTGGGATATGGCTATAAATGATTTAATGAACAGACCACATGGAATGTTTTTTGTTTTCAGACTGCAGTTGTGCATGTCTTAAATGAGATGTAATTGAGTCTTTGTACTGGACTAACAGCAGATTTACGTCTTTCTGTCATTGTGTTTGTTTTGTTGATTATGGTTTATGCTGGTCTCCTCTTGCTGTAAACTATTGTTAAACATTCTTTATGGAGCTGTCAGTCGTGAAAATAAAGATTGCCATATTTTCCGATTGGAAAAAGTTTGGTATCCTCTTTTTTGACCTGTTTTTGTGTTTGTTGGACTTCTGTTGGAGCATGTTTTTGCTATAAATACAGATTTTTGTTCTACTGCCACAGAAACAAATGCCAGCATTATCACACAATTAAAACTTTTGTCTCACTTTTTGTCCATTGCAGGGCTGACACAAAGACAGACAACCATTCACACTCACAATCACACTTAAGGGTAATTCAGAATCATCAGTTAACCTAACCACCATGTCATTGAACTGTGGGAGGAAACTGGAGAAAACCCACTCTAACATGGAGAGAACATGGAAACTCTGCACATGGTCTCAAGCCAGATTCGAACCTGCAACCCTTTTGCTGTGAGGCCACTGTACCACTATGAAAATAATACTTGTCTGAGGAGCAAAAGTCCATAACGCTGTTGTATATGAACATTCATTTAATAAATATTTTACTGTGTCTTTGTCATTTTTACAAAAATCACATTTGTTGATGACATCTTCAAATGAAATGTAAGATTTAGTGGGATATAGTACTATTCTTTCAAGTGAAGGAATAATTCCATGTATGTTTATTGATACATTTGTGGCATTTAATATCTATTCCATTTACAAATAAGGTAGAAGTCAGATTTTTGCAACTCTCGCTGCTCAGAGTAATCAGCTGTAGAAATACACTAGGTATAGCATTTATTACCTTTTGATATTGTTTATATGCCATGGTAAAGGTTTTATATGTAAGAAATTCATCACATCCACGAATTGAGGCATTATCATTTCTAAACAGCTTGCGGTTGATTTTGAACCTTGAACGCAGCCCTGTCTAACACCACTTCACCCTAACGTCATTTCCGTTACACAACCATCTCCGAGAGTTTTGTCCAAGATGGCGTCAACGCAGTTTACGGATGAGGAGCTTTTCTCCGAATTAAAGCGCTTTGGGTTCACTCCAGGCCCAGTTACCGAACACACTCGCCCGGTATATTTGAAGAAATTGAAGAAGCTTCGTGAAGAACAACAGCAGCGGGGCTCTAGAGCAGGTAAAACTCGTAGCAGTGGGGCCATCAACAGCACCACTGGCGGAGGCAACACGGCGGGCTCCAGGCCAGCCAGCCATGACGTCACGCACCTGAGCTCTAGCAGGAGACCGGGCAGGAAGTCCTCCGTCCTCGGCTTCAGCTCCGACGAGTCTGACGCTGAAACTCCACTGAAAAGAAAAGGCCTCAATCACAGCAGTAGGGCAGACCGAAACTCAGATTTTCCTCAGCAACCGAAGATAAGGCCCGTTACAAAACCGAATGTGGCTATCAAGAGTCAGTATGGCGCTACGAGTACGCTGAATAGCAACAATTCTTCCCCGGGTACGGGCGGACAGAGAAGTGTCTCGCTGGGCTGGGGAATTCGTGCCAGATCCAGCCCTGAGGCGGAAGGGAGGGATTACGACGAATCGGGGGACGAGGACGATTATGAGGGGGAAATGGAGAAGAACTCACGCTCTTTAAATGGTTGTGGGGCATCTCACTTGAACACTAGCAAGCTAGCTGGGGATTACTCAGACTCGGACGAGGAGGAGGTAGGGGGCCTTGGTGTCGGCGACCAGCAGCGGGATCGGTTGGATTCTAGACGGAGCCATCCGAAAGCGGAGTTTCCGTCTCACGGAGCGGGCCGAGGGTCTCAGACGGGAGGGGCAGCCAGACAGGTTAACCCGCCCGACAGTCTAAATATGGTGGGAAGCCGGGGGGAGGAAGACGAGGTAAAGAGAAGGGACTCGGACCCATCGGGAGGCTTGCGGAGCCACAACTTTCCAAGGAAGTCCATCTACGTGTCCCTCGCCGAGAACCATGGAGGAGAGGCCGGCAAAAATAACCACGTCGACGAGGAGGACGGAGCGTCCAGGAACAGCAGCAGCACTAGTAGATTCGACATTGGGTTGAGACCGCGTTTCTCCAGCTACAGCAGCCTGTCCCACACCTACAGGGGCAACCACTCCAACCACACCGCCCCCAACCACTCATACAGCCAAGCAGTGCTGAAGCAGAAGCGGTCTGTTCCAGAGGATGAGCTGCTCCAGCAGTTTAAAAGGGAGGAGGTGGCCTCCTCTGGTAGCTTTAGCGCTCACTACCTGTCCATGTTTCTGCTAACGGCAGCCTGCCTCTTCTTCCTGCTGCTGGGCCTAATGTACCTCAGGATGAGGGGCTCCGGATCCTCGGAGGTGGACGGAGTCAGTAAGTATCTGATAACGTACAATTTCAGTGTTTTGGTTGTTTATCGCTATAGTGCATAGTATATCTGCTGGGCCTACAGCAATTTTGCATCCTCTCTACAGTGATTGTTTGATAAGAATTGAAGTGATGTGCTCCATGTAAACAGAGCTTTTGAACACACCTGCTGTGGAGCCTAAACTGCACTGTGATTAAGCATATAAGTTTTTTAGCAGTCTCCAGGCAGTGTCTTGGTGCTGGCCCAAACACACACATCCAACCTCTTTGATGTAAGGATGAATACTAATGTCCAGACTTCCCCACACTTGCAGTCAGTAACTTTGAGCAAATATGCTAAAACATTATTTCGGTAAAACTGTCACTACACTGTATCTTGTAGTAGTGCATGTGACAGATAAACTGTGAAAAAATCATATTTCTCTGTGTCCTCCGGTGCTCCTAATGGCATTTCACAGCGCCCAAAGAAGACAGCCAATCAGAGCCAAAAATTTGTTGTTTCTAAAGTAGCTGTCAATGCTTGTGAAAGTTGGGAACTTCAAACCGTCAAACTATTCAGTGCTGATCAAATATGAATCAATATTCAGTTTCTGTAATGTCTAGGTCTCTCCTCAAATGTTTCCAGAAACATCTTGTAGTTACTGTTCAGCTGTAAAATAAGAGCGTTTGTGACCCGGCAGCCATGTTGAAAACAGTTGAGCCATAATGAAGCACCTTCTACCAGCCAGAGCAAACATTCTCATTTTACAGCTAAATAGTATCTACAGGATGTTTCTGGAAACATTTGAGGAGAGAAGTAGGCATTATAGTCACAGAATATTGCTTCATATTTGATCAGCGCTGCCAGTTTGACTGTTTGATTGGAGTTCGCAAGTTTCAGGAGCAGTCATCGATAGCTGCGTTGGATGAATTCTCAGCTCTGATTGTTTTTTTTTCTTCTTTCGGTGGTGAAATCTTGCAAATATGCCATCAGGAGAACTGGAGGACACAGAGGCACATGATTTTCTTCACAGATGTCTCATGTAATACTGCCAGGATATAATGACAGTTTATAAAAACAACTTTTATCATATATGCTCAAAGTTACTGACTGCAGCTTTAAATGATGTGTTCCCAAGAAGTCTGCACATGCAAAGGGTGGCCCAAGTCCACAGACCATTAAACACACTAGGACTCTTGAATGTATTGTTTGCAGATTTCCAGAGAGTCTGCTTGGTGTGCAAACTTAGTCAGACTTTGCTCAGAAGATTACCCATATGTTCCAGGTGACAGTGAAAAAGAAAGGACTAATTAAGGTAACAATGACAGCATAATTCAAATTGAGTTGAAGTGGAAAAATTGAGTGACTTAATTCAGAATAATCTCACAGATACCAAAAAAAAACTTTGTGCACACACTCAAGAATGCACCCGATTTCACACCATTCCACTGATCCACAGGTGGCGGTAACCTACCAAGAACAGAGCATTGCACCATCTAAAGGAGGAAAGAACTTTGTTAGAAAGTAAACATGGATGTAAAGAATGAATGCAGGTTTAGATTGATTGAAGGAAATGCTTTCAACTTGTTCGTTAGACCTCAATGAGACACACTGGGTTTGAGTGAGAAACACTGACTGTAAGCAAACACCCACAAGGCACCTTTAGTTGATTTAATCCTTCACATGATGTCTTCATCTTCAACAGGCATATGTCAAATTTTCTTGAATATTATGTGTGAATATTGGGTATGAAGATGGGTGGATTTTAGAGGGAAAATGGGAAGTAAATTTCCCATTAACAGTCCAAAATAAAATATGTTTAAGTCATCTCCTTACTCCATGCTGTATAATTCAGTCATGAATTAATTTAGTGACTGTGATTCTGGTCAATGTAGTGAGATGGCAGTGTTCCAACTGCATAGCTGATGTGGTGAGGTTTCATGTACAGACACTGACTCACATATTAAGTGATGTCAGAACTACGCTCACATTCCACCGTCTCCAAACATGCTGCCCTATTGTAAAAGACCAAGGTTTTTCTCCTACTAATCCAGAGTGTGCCTTTACATGTGTGCTGTGATAGCCTTACATTGGGGTTCTAGTGAGCATGCTGATGTGTCTGTCTGCTTCAATATGTCTCTCTCTCCTTTGTTGCAGTTAAGAGCCACCCTTTTGGTAGCGAGTTTGACTCTTCTTATGTAAGTAGATATTTTCCTCTTTTAGCTCTATGTACAGTAGCATTGTGTTGTAAAGTTTTTGTTCCATATGGAGAGCACAGGAAGCGTAATGTGTAAATTTGTGCTAGAATTAGATTGGAAGTGTAATAGATGTGAGCAGTGAACAAAGCTGAAGTGTTGCTTTTTAATGAATTGGCTGTACTTTTTTTAGATTTTAACAATTGATGAAAAATCAAGTGTTTTTGAAAATCAATACAGTATCATAAAACATAATATCGCAATATTCAAGTGTATCAGTATTTTCTTTCGCCGCTAATACTGAATACTATTATTAAGACACACTGGATTCTACATTTATTTCAAATGTTCTCTGAATCCTCATGGCCCAGAGTGTGTGAGAGTGTCCAGAGCAGATCCAGCATGGTTTAATGGCTAAAAGAAAGCAGATTAGAATATGATCCTTTCTTTTCTGTCCTGTATTTTGTCAACCTCATTCTGCTGCTGTTGTCACCGTCGGCCTCTACAGTGCTGCATTCCGCAACATATGCGAGTGAAATTTAGAGTATTCAAATGTGAAAAATTATTTGTGCGCGCCTTTGGATGACTCTTGAATTGAGGAGGTTGGCAAAATGCATGTGTTCGCTGAGCTCTGACGCTAATTATCATTTGCAAAGAGCCGTGTGGAAAGCTTTCAGGTAGCACCAGTTAAAGTGACAAACATAGCTGGCAGGTTATACCAGCTGTCACCAATTAATGCTTTGGAGTAAGTTATGGTGCCTTCAGATGGGGTGGTGTTTACCATGTTTACGGGTTGGGTTCATATGAATGCACCCCTCATGTCGTATTCACAACCTTGAAAGTGGAAAGTTTATGAAAGTTCAACGACTTGTGACATGTTTGTTGGCATTATGAGAACTGGAGGAGCCCATAGAACTTAATTTATTGGTGCATAATAATTAACATTGTAATTTTGGTTATATATTGTTTTTCATGGGAATTTTATAATATTTCTGAGGAAAATGTTGATTTTCCCAACGACCTCATCTTTCTCCTCTGTCATTATGCCCTTTCATTTCCTGCATTGTGTTACCCACTTGGTAGCTTGCTTAATTGTTAAACTCTTTGGCTTCTAGACTTGGACAGTAACGTTAATTTTGCTGTTGCTTAGCAGCGGTGTTCTTCACGACTTAACCACTTGAACGCCATGCATACCGTCTACACAACTTCCCATCTTGTAAACGCAACCCTATTTGAAGGCACCATTGGGTATAGGCCATAAACAAGTCTGTTGTCTGGTTGAAGTGCTCTCTGCAGCCTGTGTCTGTACGCAGCCAAAGATCATTTGCGATGGACGATTCAACCTATAACACAGCTTTACAACCACAAGTTGACTGTGTTTCCAGCTGATCAGATCGCCTCAATTTTAAGAGTCACATTGTCCCAGTTTAACTGTCACAAATATTGAATTAAATCTATAATGTAATATTAGAAAACATTATATTTTTTTAAACCAGGATCTTCAGTATTTGGAACAGCTAGCTCGTGAAAAATAAGATGTCAGGTTAAGTATCAAGAGCTATTATTTTATTGTTTCTGATACACATTTAATTAACAGTCAGACAAATATATGTATGGAATTGAACTCTGTATCAGTAGATACCCAATTTTAAAGGACTCAGAGTGGGTTCGGGGCCAACAAATCTGATTAGGACATCCCTAAGAAAATGTAATATTTTGCTTCCCCCCAGGTTTTCAGTTTGAACAGTTTTTAAACCATCAAAGTGCCATCAGAAAGGTGTACACATGAACTAATAAATACGTCTATGCAGTTCTTTTGGTAGTGTGTCCACTAAGTATTTATTGTCTGCAGAGCAAGACGGAGAAGGACCTGATCCTAAAGCTGCTGCTCAGTCTACATGACCACTTGGCCCACGTCGCAGGTAGCTATAAACTCTTTGCACTACACCCTGTGGCTACTGACTGGCTGGTTAGCTGGCTGGCTGCAGAGCTGTGTAAAAGAGCAAGACATTATTATTAGGCTATGGAGCGAGTATGAGCACCACAGTTTTACATTTTTGGTTTTGAGTGAGTTGCTGAAATGTAGCAAATATGGGTTGAAAATGTATGAATATGACAAGGTAAGACACACATCCATTGTCCAATAAGACATGTGCTGTATCAATGTGATATTGATGATTTTTATCATGCTGTAACATTTTGAGGTGAAAATATATGAAACCAGATTTTACAGTGCCAGACAGTGACCATGGCATTAAAAGACACATTTACCCTTTACGTATATGCTGTACACATGAATTAAGGAAAGATTGTTCAATACTTGTTAAATGGGGAAGATATCCTCAGACAGACAGAGCTGCTGAAAGGAACATTAATAATTCAGATTTGGAATAATTCAGGTGTTTTTGTCAGTGTGCTTGTATGAGCCACCTTTCCATAGTCAGTGTATTATCTACAGTAGATGAAGTTGGGAGAAACAGATAGGAGAACCAGCACAGGAGCAAAGTGATGTATTGCTGTGGACAGAGGCAGCAGCAAGACACATTTTAGACCTGAAAACAGTATCAGTTGAAGTGTACTCTATATTTAGAATATTTTACTGCTTTACCTCACTCTCAGACAGCCCTGTCTGATGGGAAACTGAAGCCATTATCTATGCTCTTTTCAATTTCACCGGTCTCTGTTGACAAAAACAGTAATTTTACCTCTACAGCTGTCTGGATCAGTTAGTTACCTCCGTCAAGGAGGTTATGTTTTTGCCGGCGTTTATCTGTCTGTTTGGCTGTGTTCAAGATAACTCAAAAACTTATGGACAGATTTTGATGAAATTTTCAGGGTGTGTCGAAAATGTGAAAAGGAAGAACTGATTTAATTTTGGGAAATCCTGCATTCTGGATCACTTTGAAATTTTCGTTAACATTGGGGTAAATGGGACCCAAAAATTGTTTCTCAATATCTCTGGTAATTGTTGCCCAAAGCTCATGAAATTTGACTCAGGGATTTACAATGTGTACTTCTATCAAATCCCAAAGGCTGATCCAGATCTGATCCAGATGGTGGATTTTATAGCAATTTATATAAAAAATGGGGGTACTCTTACATTTTGGCCTACTGTGCATTTAATATTAGAGGTAGAGATTTCTAACAAGTGGCATTGTGTAGCTGAGACAATTCCGCATCTGAAGTATGTCAATGAATTTGATCTAGCTTTAATACTTGAGAAGATAGATCCAGAAGACACCGCCAGGGGGGAAACTATGGTGCTTGGCGGAGGTCTGCGCTCGCAGAGTGCTTTTCTAGTTTGTTAATGTTATTGTGTGTCTTTGGTGAATGTAAACTACCCCTTTTAGTAGACCAAAGTCACACAATAACACAGATAACTCTGCAAGTTAAAATTACTGTTATTTTTTCAATGGATTTCAAGGTTGCTTTGGCAAGAGCATAGATACTGGCATCATAAACTGTATAGCTGTCTCATGGTAAAGTAAGGCAGTTTCAGTAGTAGGACTGGGTGTTACAATCTCTGAAGTTCAGTACTACACTTACCTGAATTGGGTTGTTCTTGAAGGAGACCACCAGGTGATATTGCCACTGAGACTTGTATACCTCGATGTTATTGGGTGTTTCAGCCTTTAATCGCAAGAAGTTCAGCACTAAATTTAGATGACTGGGGTTGTTTTGGAGGAGACCATTGGATGATATTGCCACATAAACAAGTCTTCAGTTGTGTACCTCAACGCCATTGAGTGTTTCTGCCTTTTATCACAAGACACCCTCAGCTGCAGAAGGCCCACCGCAGGCTGATCAGACCTGGGTGTGTGTCTCACGGCTGTCCTCTCGGTTTTCACTTGGGAGCCCAGACAGGGTCTCTTCTTTTCAGCCACAGCCAGTGACTGCTCCTTTCCATGGTGTTGGCAAAGGGTTTGATTGCCTTCCTGTGGGGCTCCTAATTCCCTCAAGAGCCTTGTGGTGGAACTGGCAACAAAGCCTCTGCAACCTACCTCTACTGGACGCATTTTAAATGTTCTAGCCTTGCTCCTTAGCTTCAGCTGAAGGTCAGCATATCGCACTTGTTTTATGTTCATATGTCTCTTCCACAGTATCCGCCTAGGGGACGGTCAGCTAAATGAGGACCAAATGGACCAAATATGGTCACAGGTTGGTTGATGTGATTTTGCATGGGAAGCAGAGTCTCTGGCCTAGGTCTACGTATATTTCCAAGTTTCTGGCTGTGTTCAGTGGGCATGAGTTGGGGGTCGTGAGGGCGGCCCCCTGTTTGTCTCCTCCCCAGATGAAGGCTGGTATGTGGGGCTTTTGCTAGGTCTTGAGAGGCATGGCGTTGGTGGTTACCCTCTTACTCTTGAGTTCAGCTGCCAACCATCTCAGCACGTGGTTGTGCTGCCAGGTGTATCAGTCTTGAGTTAGGCTGCTCTTTCATCCCACCAAGATGTGCTTGAGGGTTGCCAGGACTGTACACAGAGGGCAAGCTAGATCCTCTCACAGCCAAAGGTTTAAGTTTGCACAGGAGGGCAGGATGTCATATGTGGCTCTGATAATAAAGCTCAGCCTGTTTGTTCCATCTCCAAAGCTCAGTCCATGAGATTTTCCTCCTCTCAACAGTATCCCATCTCATCCAGCAGCCATGCTTACCTTGCAATAGGGCCCTGGCACATCTGGCAGCTTCTTCTTGGCAGTGCACCTCCTCTGCCACCTGGCATTCAATTGGAGTAGCCTTTTGCCAGATAGGCTTCCTTTTGTCCAGGCCAAAGCCCTCTCTTGTTGGACATGGCCCACAATGTCCTGGTGTTGGAGGGCTGATTCAGGATCCAGAACTGCTGCTGCCGGGGTTCATTTTCTTCCTGTGGCTAGAGTTGAAGAGACACCTCTTATCACGCAGTCCCGAGATCCTGAGTGTCTCCAGTCTTGCTTTGGCACATTTGTATTCCTCCAGGCTGGATATGGGCAGTGACAGGCCTTTGTTCCTGTAAAGCCCTATGCTGCTGAGACATCTTGGTAACCCAAGCTGTTTTGTCACATGTGAGCTCACCAGACTCTCCAGTTGGTTGGCATGCGATAGACTGGCCTCCATAGATGGTAACTGGCCACATGAGCAGGGGGCAGCAGGCCAAACTGAAAGCACCAGAGCTTCAGCTTCCCTGTGAGGGCAGTGTTGCCAATTTTACTTGAAGGCGCTGATTGTATCCTGCCTGAGTTGTTCCACCTGCTCGGTGTCTTTGAGCTCTGTGCATTACTATCGTGCAAGGCCTTTGATGGGCTTCTGCAGGCCTGATATCAGTTTTTCCTCAGTGAGCCGGCCTTTCACTAAATGCTACAAGACTTGCTGGATTTGATCTCCATTTGTGCCCATCAGATATTGTCCTGACGTTTGGTGCATGCTTTTTTTTTTTGTTACTGTGGTCATGTCATTTATATACGCTCTGATTGGAGGAAGACGCTGCCCACTCTTCATGCGTTTCCCTCCAACCACCTATTTTGATGCACGGATGATGAGCTCTTTTACCATGGTGAATGTAAGGGGAGAAATGGTACGGGCTGCCAGTATGCCTTTCTCCAGAAGCTGCCGGGCAGTGGTGTTATCCTGTGATATGATACAGAGTTGTAGATCCTGGAAATAAGTTTTAACCAGCTTTGTGGTGTCCTCTGGATGTGGAAGAAGTTGAAATCTGCCCACAGGATCTCATGCGGAACTGACCCAAAGGCATTTGTAAGATCTAGGAATACTACATGGTGGACGGTTCATAAAATTCACGGATTGGTTCACGGTTTGGGGTCATGGGTTTCGGTTCAGTTTGGTACAGCAGTAAGCGATATTTATGGTATAGCAAGGAGGCCAATTTCAATTTCAGTTTGAAAAGCTTTTCATTTATTTGCCAAAATAAGTCAACTGTTTGCCTGAATTCTTTGTCTTGAGTAGAAACTAGGAGTAGAAACTGAGTAATTGACTCATACCCCAGTGATGATAATTAAAGGACCAATGTCCCCTCCAAAACTATTGGAACAGCAAGGCCAATTCCTTTATTTTTGCTATACACTGAAAACATTTGGGTTTGACTTCAAAAGATGAATATGACACGAGATCAGTATTCAGCTTCTATTTCCAGGTATTTACATTTAGATCTTTTAAAAAATTAGAAGACATGTTTTATTTGAACCCACACATTTTTCAAGTGAGCAGAATTATTAGAACATGTGAGTGACATGTTTTTGTTGCCCCAGTGTGTCCTATTACATTGATTGTTCAAACAGTAAATTGAACTGAATGGCTACTCTCAGCTTTGGGTTTTGCCTGTGCAGACTACATTTATAGTTAAAAATGTGAAACCAACATGAAGACTGTCTATGGGAGAAAAGCTGAGAGAAGATGGAAAATCAGTCAGAGCCATTGCACAAACATTGGCCATAGCCAGTGCAACCATTTGGAACATCTTGAACAAAAAAGAAACTGGTGTACTGAGCAACAGACATTGAACTGGTAGACCAAGGAAAATGTCAGCAGTTAATGACAGAAACATTGTGAAAGCTGTAAAGAAAAACCCTGAAACAACTATCAGTGACATCACCAACAATCTCCAGAGGGCAAGAGTGAAAGTATCACAATCCACCGTTCAAAGAACAGTACACCGGAAGATGCTAACCACTCATTAGCAATAAAAATAGGAAGGACAGATTTGAATTAGCCAAACACTGTCAGAACAACCAAGGAGTTCATCAGGGGAAAAAAGTGGAGGGTTTTAGACCGACCAAATCAATCTCGAGACTTAAACCCTATTGAGCAGCATTTTACCTGCTAAAGAGGTGACTGAAGGGAGAAACCCCCCGAAACAAACAACTAATGAAAGACTGGAAAAGCATCACAAAAGAAGAATGTTAGTTTGGTGATGTCAGTGGGTCGCAGGCTTGATGTAGCTATTGCAAGCAAAGGATTTACAAATAATATGAAGTATTATTCACTAAAGTGAATAAACTAATTAAAGTGCATCTGTTCTTGTACTTTTGCTCGCCTAAAAATTTGATGTTCTGTTACAAAAGGTGTTGTCTTCTAAGTTGTGTAACAGAGCTAGATATAAATACCTGGAAACAGAAGCTGAAATACTGATCTCTTGTCTCATATTCATCTTTTGATGTCAAACCCAAATGTTTTCAATGCACAACAAAAATAAAGGAATTGGCCTCGCTGCTCCAATAGTTTTGTAATAAATCATAAAATGATTATGATGTGTCATCAGAGATCAAGGAAACATGATAAATTGAAATACAAGCTTCTCTGATAACAATACTACAGCCAGTATGTTCTCCTTTGACATTTCCAATCTTCTATGTACTGTCTATTTTTACTTTTGCCCATGTGATCCTGTCCAATGTCTATTTCATTTTATTAGCCAGAGGCTAATGCAGTTGTGTCTAGAAGGTAACCCTCAAATTTTTTGCACTAACTATCAGTCACTCCGGAGGAGCAGTTGGGCCATACCCATTTTTAACAGTAACTGTCAGTGCTACATGTTGTTCCTTTAAAATCTCGTGATATAAACTTAAGTTCCTGCTGTCCAGTCCCTTTGTGCCTGTCATGTAAATATGAATACTAATCTGTAGATAAACAGGCTGTGAAGACATATTGTGTTGATAGAAGGGGTTAGCAGCATTTGTCTCCATTTACGGGTTGATGTTGTGATTGCAGGCCAGCATGACTGTGGAGACCAGCAGCATCCAAACAGGAGTATGTCCATGGACGAGGCCTCTGCGTATTTACTGGTACGTTAACACATTAACATCCCTGCCTGGTCAGCAAACAGGGGCTGTAGGGGCTGAAAGTCTTGGAATTTTAGCAGTCTGTGAATTTTGCTTTCACTTTACACTTTGAAGGAATACAGCAGAGTGTATTTTCCAACCTGTTTCCTTTGGTTTAGATGTTTTGAATGCAGAATATGAGAGTGATGCAAAATTGCTCCCCCTTAGTTACTGTTGCTAGGTCAAACAAGACTGGCCAATGCTGTATTCACAGTACAAGCGACATAACAGGCTCCTTTTCAATGGAAGCTGGTGACATTAAGCTACAAACAGACGTCCAACACTTGGCGCTGAGTGACAGGGGTGATGTCGGTCTCAACTTTTTTTCAGAGCTCCAATCGTATGTTTTTGTTTCACTTTGTTCCATTGGCTAGCTCCCAGTGCTATTCAACAGCATAAGTATGTCAACAAATGATTGAGCAACACTTCAATGGCGACTAGCTGACAATGTAGGTGACCACACTGACCATTTTGTTGCATTTGTCGCTCATAGTGTGAACATAGCATGAGAAAACAAGGTTGTGCGGGTCATGGATGTTCCGTTTAGCCGGGTGCTGCAGTGTGTATTACATATTGCATTACATGGTTTCTGAGCGTCAGGCAATATAGCTTTAAGAAGCTGACAAGGAAGGTTATGGGTTTTCCCACTGGGATTTTATGTGGTATGTATATCCAAATAAATAACACTAAAAGTTTCTTTAGTGCCTTGCCAAACAGAGAGGATATTAGCAAAGGAACATTAGCCATGATCTTTTCTGACTAACGATATGTCACCAACTGCTCTTACCACAGAAATATAAAGGAAGTTAGCTTTACGTTAGCAAGCTAATTAGCTAGAGATTTACTAGAACATAGTGACACCAATGTAATGTGACTTTGTAGTACAGTAAGCTTTCAACAGATGTCAGTGTCATAATATGGTGGTGAGGCTAGCACATACAGTAGCATAGCATGTCTAAATATAACAGGAAAGGGAAAAGTTGACAGGCTCTGCTGGGTACTAAACTTTGCTCAACTGTTATTGGAGCACAGAGTGAAAAGGGGTGAGGCTTGGAAAGAGTTAGAGTGGAGAACATAAGAGGAGTAGCTTTTTTAAGTTGTAGCATACATTCTGCCTCTTGCTACCAGATCATAGGTAAATAGTTTTGATTCATCCCCAGGGGAGACTTGCTTTTACAACTAGTACATATTCCACACAAACATCACAAGCATCACACTGATAAACACAATTTCTTTGCCTGTTTATTTTCTTTCTTTTTTATTAGTCTATAACTGTGTCTTACCTTCATCCAGAATGAATCAGCATCAGTTTGCCTCTGCTTGTGTGTTTCTGTAACTTGCACAGCAGTGTTCACCACAGTTACTATAGACCAAACTGGATACAGTGAAAGCAGAGCTTAAAAGAAAACCCAGAGAGGGTGGAGCATTACTGAAACATAGTATTAATAAAGCAGGACAGTAGGAGTGGGCACTCATGGAAGCTGACATAAGGCCACAGTAGAAACTGATGTGTATGGTTCCTCTCATCAGTACCATGTGTCTTCTGTTCAGGCTCAGAATCAGGAGTTTAAAGACTTCATTGTTATTTCTCTGGAGTGGATCATCCGGACAGGCCAAGATGTTGGAATAAGGTAATACCACATATACATATTCATGCTGATCACAAGCCTGGCATGGGACGTTTCTACTCACTCAGCGTGTGTTGTGTGTTGTGTGTGCGCGCATGCCTAGGCTGACTGGGCAGGCAGCCGATGATCAACTGACTGATGTGTCTGAGATCTCTCGGCTGGAGTCCACGCATCCCAAGATGCCCTTCACATGCCGCTTCCGCCGAGCCTTCCTCACCGTCATCAGCAGAGTCTTCCTCATTGCAGTTGGTGAGATGAGCCACAGCTTATAAACAACAGCAGGCCTGAAACCTGTGGAGTGATAGATCACAGTCAGTTGGTGTGTTCCCAAAGTGCAGTTATTGATTAGTGTACCCCCACCTGTTACAGCACTGTAGTGTCACTAATGATGACTGAATGCAACTGACACCGACACACAGTTAAAAGAATATGAGATGAGAACTGCAATAATGTTGACTGTTAGAGCATGTTTTCCTTGGTAAATTATTTTAAAAAGTTAATTTACTACTACTACTGTAAGAGAAAATACCACTAAAGAAAGGATAAGGGAATTTTCTAGATGAAAACTACTGCATCAATACTAGATTAAAAAGTCAGGGACACAGTAAAGGCGGCAACATTCGTCCTCCGTGATCCTCAAATTACAAAAGTTCAAAAGTACAAAAGTTCAGAAATATCAGAAATTAAATAAGGAGTGGACCGATAAAGTTACTGAGCTGTCTATTATCTAGAGCATGATAAATCCATCAGTATTTGCTAACTAGGTGTCCTGATCGGGGCAGTGTCTTTTTTTGTAATACCACTAGGAGTCACCAAAGCCACAGATGTTGAAATCCTTCACACAGTTGTTTTAAGGAAAAACGTACATGTTGTATCATAACAGCAGTAACAGTAGAAGCATCAGTTGTTTAACTCCACGCAGCAGTGGAAGCAGTTTTTCAGCAGCCCTGTTTGAACCTGTGAACCCTGTCTGTGTATGCAGTGGTAGGCTGTGTGTGGAGTGTGGTCTGCTACATGAAATATCGCTGGAGAAGGGAGGAGGAGGAGACCAGGCAGATGTATGACATGGTGGAAAGGATCATTGGTAAGGAACAACACACCTTCACCTGACTGGAGCAAGTGAAGCAGTCTTACACCGAGATTAGGAGATAGTTCTCACTAAAACATGTCTGACTGGAAAGAAAGAGGGAGTCCTCATGAATTCATAACATGAAGTACTAATAGAAAGAGAGTATACAGTTCTGTATATGTAAATCCTATATACTGTGTATTATATGTCCTGGGGATTTGTCAGTTGAAGTTAATCTCTATTATGTGTGCTTTCATCCTTCATTCAATGGTGTTGTGTAGATGTGTTGAGGAGCCACAGTGAGGCTTGCCAAGAGAACCATGACCTGCAGCCCTACCTGCCCATCCCCCACGTGAGAGACTCCCTGGTTCAGCCTCAGGACCGGTCAGTACAGCTTCATCTTTGGGATCTGTACAGATACAACACTTGACATGGGTTAAGTAAGAGTAGAGCAAGACCTTAAATAAAGGGAGCAGTGTGTAAGATATAGTGGCCAAGTGGTGGGGTGGCAGAGTTCAACCAACTCAACTGAACCACCACCGCTCAGCCCTCCCTTTCCTGGCATGTACAAGAGGCCTTTAGGTACGCTCACACCACCAACTGACCACTGATAAATTCTTCTCATCCCAGTGTTGATCTAACTAAAACTATGTTGATGAAACACCTTATATGTGTACATAACTCTACACTGTATAAAATGTTTATTAATAATTTTGTAGTTTTAGCTCATGATAAAAAGATAATGGCTGAGTAGGGCAGTCAAAGTTAACCTGATAATAGCATGTTAACACAATGCTTTTTAATGCAATTAATTTCTTTAACACATTAACACAACTTGTGAGGCTTATCATACTAGCTTGTCATACCCCTATTCTTAATAGCTATAGGATGGTTACCTTTAGCTGCCATTCAAACCTTTTTGTGTCAGCTTGTGTGCATGTTATCAGGCCAAAATCTCCAGGGTATGTAAACTTTTGATCAGGGTCATTTGGGAAGTTTCTGTTGTCATTATAATTTAAAAAGAGTAAACACAGTTGTTTGACAATAAATGGCTTCACCCAACCACTAACCATGAGTGGGAAAAAAAGTTTTTGTGTTATCTTTCATATTCTCTTAAAAATGGCCAAGAAATCATAAATTCTGCCAGGGTATGTAAACTTTTGAGCACAACTGTATGCTGTATTTTGGTGAGGAAAAATTGACATGGCCATTTTCAAAGGTGTCCCTTGAACTCTGACCTTCAGATATGTGAATGTAAATGGGTTCTATGAGTACCCACCAGTCCCCCCTTTACAGACATGCCCACTTTATGATAATCACATGACGTTTGGGGCAAGTCATAGTCAAGTCAACACACTGACAGCTGTTGTTGCCTGTTGAGCTCCAGTTTGCCATGTTATAATTTGAGCATATTTTTTATGCTAAATGCAGTACTTCTGAGGGTTTCTGGTCGATATCTGTCATTGCTTTGTGTTGGTAATTGATTTACAATTATATATATATATATATATATATATATATATATATATATATATATATATATATATATATATATACACACACACACACACACACACACACACACACACACACACACACACATTTACAATAAAGCAGCATTTTTCTTCCCATGTTGATAAGAGTATTAGATACTTGACAGATCTCCCTTTAAGGTGCATTGTGAACAGATAAAAAATGCAAGATTAATTTGTGATTAATCATGATTAACTATTTCAATTAATTGACAGCCCTACTTGTTAGCTTTTAACCTCGCTGGACAGTTAGAGAAATTCTTGTGATGCTCATCATTTGGTACACAAAACCCATTTCCTTCTGCAGTGAGCTGGAAAGTCATGACTGTTGGACTAGCAGCTTCTCAATATCAGTTCAACCCATTTAAAGTCATTCAACTAAATATGACATGTAGAATTGTGCTGCCCCTTTTACAAGACCAGACATGAAGTTGTGACTGCATTTAATCTGTGTGTATGTGTGCCATAGCTTTCGTATTTGTGTCTGCATTCATGTTGCAGAAATGCTACCTATTAGGATTGTTCTGAGCTTTATGGAGAAGTGACTCGGGAGCTTATTCAAAGTTGTCAGCATCTATCGTTCAGTCAGGTGAGAAAGATGTCATTACAAGTTGTAATATTTTACAGAAAGAAAATGAAGAGGATTTGGGAGCGGGCCGTGAAATTCCTCTCAGCCAATGAGTCTAGGATTAGAAAAGAGACTCAAAGGATTGGTGGAGCTGACTTCCTGGTCTGGAGGTGGATCCAGCCTTCTCTCAGTTGTGACAAGACCTCGTTGATGCCCTCTAAAGTCTGGCAGGGAAAAGGTAAAGCACACTAAAACTATTCAAGTTGCTTCACAGAGCATTTCACTAGACAAATTGCATTTACATCTGATAGGGAAGAGCATGCCATCACTGCTCCTCCAAATCTCCTGGTAGAAAACGTCTAGTAAACAAGCTACTTCTCAGGGCTCCAGCATGCTCTGTACAGAAACCCACACACTGTATGTTTGCACGTGCACTGTCCACGACAGTTTATGTAGACATACTTGCGTGAGCCAAGCTCTTGGCACTGTAGTGGGTGTGCGCTGTGGACCAATCTACAACAAGCACACGGGAAGGTTGCTGTTGAAGAAGACAGTAGGAAAAGCTGGACGTGCTGGTTCTCAGTTAACACTTTCATAGTGTGTATATGTCACCACTGCACAGCACTGTGCTGTTGTCTGCTGGCTGATATGTTCAGCTGTGGCCGTATCACAGAAACTTCCTATCTGGAGTCTTAAGCTAAGATTACAGACTAATTAAGTACTAATTGTAGGAATCCTGTCTTATTTTATTTTAGTGTTGTTTTGTTCTTTTTGAGAAATTTACAACAGCACTAACTGGGGAGATAAAAGAAAGCATGTGGGCTAAGATCGCACATGGCCTCCAAAGAGCCAGAAAAGTGAAAGTTAGAGCAGATTAATGGTTATCCTAAGATAAGATAAGACAGGTCATTTAAAATTTTGGAAGTTAGGATGCTTGTGTAATACACTGCTCCTATCTTGAGTTAGAACTGGAACATTGACTTAGGAGCTGTTCATCTGTAATGGCTTTTTTTTTTTTTTTTTTTTTTTTACCTGAATCAGGTCCTAACCCTAATTGCCATGGTTACCAAACTGTTAAGATAGGATCTGCAAGTTATCAAGATTCTGTAATGCAGCATCTGGTCTGAATAAATACATTATGTCTGATTATTGTTGTATTTTTGGAAGGGGGCATAACAGGAAGACAGTGAGTCGATCATCAACAAGGACAGTTACCAGAACTTGAGGTTTCACATTTAGCGAGGTACAAGCTGTGTCTGCATGCAGGCAGCTATTCTGTAGTAACAGAGGTCTGGGGAGCCCATCAGTAGAAGCATGCAGCCAGGTGAGGTCCAGAGACCTGGAAGTCTACAGGCCCTGGTTAGCATGTCATTGTACATTGTGAACATTAACAAAGCAAAGTGTTCAGATCCAAGAAAACATCCTCACACTGTGATTTCACCAGTAACACACATCGACTAGAACCAGCTGTGTGCTGTGACATGATCATCGGCTCATTGAGATGTTGTCTATCCTCTTCAGCTTTCCCTCTGGACCGGAGGAACTCCCCTCCCAACAGCCTGACTCCATGTCTGAAGATCAGAAACATGTTTGACCCAGTCATGTGAGTAATGTCTCTGCTGCTTGTTTGATGCGCTGTCCGACTCTGTCTGTTCCCTGAGTTGACACTCTGCTCGTTCGTTCTGCACTTCTTTGTGTTGTCAGGGAGGTTGGGGAGAACTGGGATCTAGCTATCCACGAAGCCATCCTGGAGAAGTGCAATGACAACGACGGTATCGTCCACATCGCTGTTGACAAGAACTCACGAGAGGTATGCTCTGTGCCATGAGTGATGTCATCCTTACATGCTGCTGGCTGGAATGATGTCACATTGTACGTTGTGCTGTCTCCATAGGGCTGTGTCTACGTCAAGTGTCTCTCTGCAGAGCACTCAGGGAGAGCCTTCAAGGCACTTCATGGCTCCTGGTTTGATGGTAAGTCACACTCTTAATAACACTTGGATTCACAGCACATCAGCAGTAATAGAAGAAAAGAAGGGCTGTTGATGTGGGTGTGTTGCTATGGGGACAGGTGAGAAGATGATATACGATCCAGGTCCAGCTGGAATAATTAATTGTTGACTCTTGAAGGCTGACCGGTCACAAAACACTGACCAGCAGTTTACCACATTGAGATGGGACTGAAAAGTTATTAATAAAACAGCAATCTTTTTTATTTCAAGGACATTGTAATGTAGAAATCACGCATAATTTGATGATTGGCTGATTGATTGATTGTGAGGGGCTGCTGCAGCATTGTGATCATCATGCAAGATTCACAAAATGTATTGGTAGTGATTTTCTACTGTCCATATTCACATAGCAACCACGAATATAGGACTAACTTTTCATACCTTGAAGCAAAAAAACCACACTCAACCCTGACCCCTCAGTACCTGCTGCTTCATTATATTTTGGCTGTTTGGCAGCAAAATACCCATGCAAATATTTGGATGCAGTGTACAAAGTTTAATAAGTAAGTACCAGTGCAGGACTGACATAAAAAGAGTCATTAGTTGATTCTGATGAAACGTCAGTGTTTTTGCACAATTATAGGCTGCAAATCAATCCGTGTGCTCCCACATCTCGGCAATTGCAAGATGCAAAGGTCCAACTGCATGTGGCTGAAGTGTGTTGCCAAACGATGATGTATGGGGTGGCTGAGAAATTGAGCCAGATGCAACTGTTGCCAACCCTGTGTTTGAGCCCTTCGTTGATCTCAATTCTGCGGTCTGCATAAAGGCCGGGCTATTTATCCCTACACCTTTTAAGGAAAATGTGTTTCTGTCTATTCTGAATGAGCACACTGGTTGGTGGGGAGATGAGCCTCGAGATGAGATGATCAGTGAATCATGCAAATGGGGACAACAGCAAACACTTTCAGACCATTGATCATGAGGTTGCACTTGGTTGTTCATACAAAATGTGACAGAAATAGTTGTGTGAAGAATGAAGAAAAGCATGAGAGAGAAGTTCAAACCCTATCTATTTCTACAGCTCCACTCACCTGACCAATCACTGTATAAAGTGGTATGCTAAGGCCATGTTCATCCTGAGGTGAAGTCTTCAGACTCATGGACATAGAGGTCAAACTGGACTGTCTGGATTGTATTTCAATTTATCACCTATAGTGGTCCACCCACAGCTACACTGCTCCTTGTGTTACTGTAAGTGCTGAACTCAGTCCTGCTAAGGCTTACACACAGGTGCAGTTAGCATAACAAACTGAAGAAGTAGCCACTTAAAGGTGGATGAGTAGTTACTATCTCCTGACGTGTGATCCGGTGATCTCCCTGCAGCCAGCTGTCACCTTATTTAGGCTTTTGTAATAAAACAAGGAGCTATCATAGATAACTCCCAATTTCAACTTGATGAATCTGCCGTTCCTCATTCGTTGCAGCAGGAATAAATAGCAAACAATGTGTCTGACAAATTTCAGCTCAAAACGTCATGCTGCACTTCGTTGTTCACCGGCGATGGAAACCAATGCAATCACACTGATTTTGTCATTGGACAGGGGTGTAATATGTAGGCTACACGCATTCCAGTACACGAGACCTTGTACATATTACATTTTTTTGTGAACCCCCAACCTTAAAGTTCAAACTGTGCCTATGGGTTTACAACAACAATCAGCAGCTCTCTGGTACAGCTTATGATGAAATACAAATATTTGCACAGTATTATTAAAGGGATAGTTCAGATGTTTCTCAGTGTGGTTGTATGAGCTACTTCTCCATAGTCAGTATATTACCTACAGTAGATGGAGTTCAGAGAAACAGACAGAAGCAGACAGAGTACCAGCATGGGAGCAAAGCAATGTACTGCTGTGGACAGAGGCAGCAGCAAGATGCATTTTAGACACCTAAAACAATCAATATCAGTTGAAGTGTATGATATATTTAGAATATTTTCACAGCTTTACCTCGCTGTGAGACAGACCTTTCTGACGGGGAACTGAAGCTGTTATCTGTGCTTTCTTCAATAGCACCAGACTGCATTGACAAAAAATAATTTTGCCTCTCAGAACTCGGGAGTAGCTGGTCTACAGCTGCCTGGATCAGTTAGTTTGTTTGTGTTATTATGTGACTTAAGTGATTCTAAACCAACCCTTTAATAGACCAAATAAGACACTAACACACAAGACAATAACAGCATTCAGGTGGTTCCTCAGTCACCGTGTTATATGTGGAGGATTTGGGGATTGTTGCAACAGCAGCAGAAGGTAATTCCTGCCTTCCTTGACACAGTGGTTGAGCTGTTGGGATGCATGTTCCTGTAGCGTCCCCTCTGGTAAACTGTGACGTTAGGTCCATGTAATGAAGAGCACTGTAATGAGTGGTCAGTGACAGGCTGCTGCTTCTGGTTTGATAGGTAAGCTGGTAACTGTGAAGTATCTGCGTTTGGACCGCTACCACCAGCGCTTCCCACAGGCCCAGGGCTGCAGCACGCCTCTGAAGGCCTCCAGCCTCCACCTGAACACCACAAGCACCACAAACACTACAGCCCGCCTGCAGCACCGTGGATCAGCCAACTCTTCAGGCTTCTCATGAGATCAGCATACGCATTAGATTTAGCATTGTCCTCTGTGCCCTCCCAGCATGACAGCACCAGTCTGCTGCTGCTCCTTCACTGCTTTATAATGGGGAAGACTTCAGTGTGTGTCTTGGGAGAGCTTTCATTTTTTTTTTCCTTCTTTCTTTCTTTGTTGTTTGTTTTTCAACACAGGATCGCAACAGAAGTAATCTTTGTATTAAAATGTTATGGATTTAACAAGGAAGCAAAGTTCTTGTGGTATATTTAAGACGTGTGCAGAGACTCCAACCCTCCCTTCCTTCTCTCCTACAGTCTAACTGATGCCATGATGGAGTTCATTTGGGCACTGTATGGAAATGGCTGCATGTATCAGAGTATGGCTCTATGTAAGCTTTCAATACAATACAGTGTGGGTGTTGATTTCCCCAAGATGTTCAATGTACTTGCTGTTGTTATTATTGAGATTCTTATTATTTAGTCAAGTAAGGGAGCCATGAACAGATTAGGAGAGGGTGTGCTGTAAATACATGTGAATGGTGGCACAAGCTTTATTACATCCTCTGTATTAAAGGCAAACCATAAGCTCACGTTTTTTCTTGCTGCTCAATTACCACAGCAGAGTACAGATGTGTATCCAGAGGCTCCCAGAGAGGCTGCAACAGCACTGACACACAGACCAGTCCAACTGGTAGAGCAGGGTAACCGTGACGATGTTGACTCAGCCTCTATGTTGTTTGCTCCATGTATTCCATGTATGGCCTTTTCTTTCCCTTTGTCTTTGATTATGTTATAGCATCCAGCAGTGCTCCAAGCTCTCAACTTTTGAGTGATATAACAGAATCAGGGAGTGTACCTTTAACAGTCACCTGAAGCTTTCTTCTCCAGATATAATCCAATATATTCCCAAATTATTATTTTTTATTATGTTTATTTACCTCCTTGAAGTCAGGTCATTTTCACTGTTGGTGTGTCCCCTCATTTTATTTCCAAACCTGTTTTCAATAAGTGCTGTGTATTGTTATCTGTGCACATGAGCAACAGACCAGAGGAGCACACAGACGTAAAGATGTTTCATGTCCATGATACAACCGAACGCTGTCACTGCTGGTCTTTGATCATATCAGCCTCTTGTAATGATGCTACCACTTTTTTGTCATGAGGAGTACTGTGAGGATGTTGATAGTTTTTAATACACAATCCCAAATATTCCAACCCCTGTAAGGAGACTGTACTGAATTTAGGGATTCCTGGTTGCTTGTGTGTCCTGTACCTTTGTGTTCAGAAAACACTAAAAGTCCAGGCGTTGCCAGATGTAATTTCATTTTTTTAATGCAGTGAACTGAGAGTTGGATTCAGTATTTGCAGTGTGAAATTGTACAAATGATGCACATTTCAAATGTTCAAAATCTGCTGCAGCAGTTTGCAGCAGGCAACCCAACTGTGCCTTAAATTTGTGCTTTTTTAAGACTGGCACTGCATCACTGGAGAATGTGCTGGATTTCAGAAATGTTTAAACTGTTATAAGGGTGAGTAAGGCCTGCCATAGATGTAGTTTTGGTAGTGTTTGACATCTTCAGATTTGGTATTTTGTAGCAATTTCCTTTGATATTAAACCAAATGCTTCTCTCTATTTATTATTTTTTTAAATCAGCTGTGGTGATGTAATATTTTAATGTCACTAGACCTGTTACACGTGTCATAACGTTTTCTTTCATTGAGGATCGACCTTACATCCGCCTCCAAACAATTGTCAGGATGTGTAAAATGACAAAATAAAGTGAACACTTTCCGAAATCAGCCAGTCGATAGTGCATCACTGTAATCTATTTTTGTACGTCTCCAGCAGAATGGTGCACCTGCAGCATCTCAGCCCACACTGACTGTTAAGAGGCTGAATGTACCGGTAAATGTTGGTTTGATGTGATGGCACTTCTCCAGCCTTGTGCTTCACCTTTAAATGCATCCTCATGGATACATTCTTTTCCTCTGATGTATTTTATGTAAACACTGTACATTGATATAACTGTAATATGTATTATTATATGCAGCTTTATTTCCATTGCTTTGTATGTTTGGAGTAACCAGTATCCCTAACCTGCTAGCCAGAGGGGGGAGGTGTACAATACTACAGACATTTAAGAAGATACAGACATTTTAATGTAATTTGTCAATTGTACAAACAGCTCAAATTAAAGGTTTATTAGGAGTTTTTAAATTGTGCGTGTTGTGCTGTGTATGGGAGCCTATTTCCACCAGTAGAAGAAAAAATAAGGTGCTAATGTGATGAAAATAAAAGATCATGTTGGTCATAATTGATGCCCATTTCTGCCAATACAGATCATATTATATAATATGAGAAACTTTCACAAAATAATGACTTGGTATCTCATTCTCAGTATTTTGAGAAGGTTTATCATTATTTTGAGATAGATTTTAAGATACTAGCTGATTATTTTGATATACTAACTCCTTACTTTGAGATTGTTACTCATTATTTTCATATACTACTTATTTTGAGATAATACTAACTCATTTTCAGATACTAACTTTATTTTGAGATAGTAACTCATTAGCAATTATCATTACTCATTATTTCGTGAAAGTTTCTCATCATAATGACATACAGAATCTTTTTTTCATCACATTGGCAGAAATGGGCTTCAATACATAGCTGTGTCATGTGCACACATGAGGCAAAACCATTTTAGAATCAGCCTTCAGTGTTTTTCAGCTTTTGTTCATCTATATCAAATGTGTTTTAGCTTGCTAATTGAAGTCCATAATTTATTTCTCAAGTTATTTTAAGTAATAACCTCTGTCCCAAATATCCACCTCTGTTAAACTGTCCATCAAGGTTTCTGTCTAGTCTCTGTCTGCCTAGTTTTTGTTTAGTCAGACAAACTCACCACCTATCTGTACATACTCTCCCACAAACATATTCTTCCAACAATTCATATTAAGTCAAAATCTGCAATGGACAAATTGCAAAAACACTGTCATGATTGCCATTCATCATTTTATTTATGCAATATGTGTGTTCCTCAGACCGTTTTTGAACCATTTTTGTAATGTGGCAGGGCACATTATTCTGCTGCAAGATGCCTCGGCCATTAGGGAATAACGTTTCCATGAGGGGGTGAACTTGGTCAGCAACAGTGTTTAGGTAGGCGGAACTTGTCAAAGTAACATCCAGATGAATGGCAGAACCCAAAGTTTCCTGGCAGGACATTGCCCAAAGCATCACACTGCTTCTGCCAGCTTGCCTTCTTTCTATAGTGCATCCTGGTACCATGTCTTCTCCAGCTAAGCAACATGCCCAGCCATTCACACAATGTAAAAGAAAACTGGATTCATCAGACCAGGCTACCTTTTCTCTGTGTTCCAGTTCTGATGCTCACATGCCCATTGTAGGCACTTTTGACAGTGGACATAGGTCACATAGGAACCCTGACTGCTCTGTGGCTATGCAGCCCCATATGTAACAAACTGTAATGTACTGTGTGTTCTGACACATTCAACATTCAGCTGAAGTTTATTTTGTAGATAGTTGGCTCCATCAGTCCAGACTATTACATACAGTTTAACCTCCTGAGACCTGGAAGAAAAAAGGTTTTAAGATTAATATTGAATAGTGAATTTCTCCACTGTGGGACCAATAAAGGAATATCTTATCTTATCTTATATTTCATGTTTATCTTATATTTCATATTTTTTTTACATAATTTAATTGGTATGTAACAAATATATCAAAAAGGATTTTTTCTTAATAATGTTCATTTATTTTTTATAAAGCCCCTTGTAGTGGACACTGGGTCACTTATTTTTGGAAGAAAAAGTACAATACAAAGAACGATTTGCTAATATAAAATAATGCTATTTCTTTTAATTCTTACCTTCCTCGTCATCTCCAGACAGTTCAATATCTGACCCTAAAAAAATCTTTATTTTGCCTCATTTCTGTTTCCCTAAGTATGGAAATGTTTGATAATGAATAGAAATAAGTCCCACAAAGTGGGATGAATTAGCAGGTCTTAGGAGGTTAAACACTGAAAGAATAGATGGGAAACACTCGTGCACAGAAATCACACTTGTAATCAATATCCAGCTGGACTCTTTCTAACAGGTTTTACTGGATAATGTCGATGTAATGTCTTGAGAGATATTTCCCAGTTTGTTATTGATACAGTCTTTATCACCAAGCTTTCTCCCACTTTGCATCCTCGAATAAGGAAGCCCAAACACATCTAGATATCTAAATAAGTTTGTTAGAGCTCTTTCGTTATATTAGTTCCTCCAATAGAAATATTTTCCACATAGTCTTGTGAATGAAAGGTTGATGAACTGCACCAGGGTTTCATAGAAGTAGAAAGACACTATCCTGGCTGGCTGGGTTGTAGTCCGGTTACATCATACTATGACGAGGCTGGGGTCCTGACCATAATTGGAGATGTGCAGACACGCTGCTATTCTACTCGTACAGACACACACACACACACACACAGCCTGTTGGTGGACGGGACGGAGCGGTATACTGGTTCTGACCTGACAGCGTCGGACTAAAACTGGCGACACGACACTTCGCCGTCACCGTTCTGCTGCTTCTTTCCAGTAAGTTGTGGCGCTGCATTTTGTGTTTTGTGGACTAACTTGTGGTTAGGACGGAAACGCTAGTCACGGTTAGCTAGCATAACCCGTGACAGGGGCTGAAACGGAGACAGAGCACTAATGGATTCACTATTTTCAAGCTCTTACAAGGTGGCAGAGTGCTACAATAACGCAATGTAGGACAATGTTCTAGAACTTTGACATTTCACAAGTTACGTTAACATCAGCAGCTGAAGCAGACCAGAGCTGTCTGTCTGTCCGTCCGTCTGTCTGTCTGTCTGGGACAGATACCCACAGCCCTACACGAGTGTCAATATGGTGCACTGGTACTTCAGGTCCAGTAACGTTACATGGTTCAGCTTCAGTACGTGTTTCTGTAGGCTAAGGGCTAATGAGGCATCTGCCTCTGAGTTCAGACAATATGTGCCGTTAACGTTTTACCATGTCGTTCAGAAAGCAAATATTTACAGTTCTACTCGCGATAGCCACATGAAAGAAATATAGGCTATATACATGTGTCTAGTTTCTGTGACAAAGAACCGTTTACCATATTAACCTGGTGTCTTCATGAAACTATTACAAACTTACATAACATAAACACTTGGTGGCTGATTGTGACGCTCTGAACTAGTAGCTCAGTGCTAACGTTACACCAAATGACCTCTAGTGGCAGTGTCTGTCACAGCAGCTCTGCTGAATCTCCTCCACAACACGACAGAGCCGAAGCCCCGCCCCTTCCGGTGAGCACCATGGGACTGTTATTTAAAGAAAAAAGTAAGCTAAAGGCTAAGCTAAAATTACTCCATTAATCACACCTATGATATTTGTTCATTTAAAAGATAATTTTTAAGCCCAGAAAGTCTCAGTATGTTGTAAAGCTGTTGAAGTATCAGACTGAAAATGCATCATTATAAAGACGAAACCAGCCGGTCAGCAGCGTGGTAGTGATCTCTCTCTCTCTGAAGCTACGATGTCTGTGTGTTTCCTACTGGGATGAACTCCCACCAGCTACAGGTTTGATTTTCTTTCTCTTCCTGGCTCATAAAAAGACCAGGAGTCACTGAGAAAACACATCGGGTCAGATAATAAGATAAGATAAGATAAGATGAACCTTTATTAATCCCCGGAGGGAAATTCGGGTGTCATAGTAGCAGCAACAACAGTACAGATGAATACAATATAAGTAAAAGAGAAGGTTCAATGAAGGAAATGGCAATAAAATAAATAAGATAAGTAAAATAGTAATAAGTAAAGTGCAGCAGGTGGGTGGGTATTGTACATGCATAGCATATGGAATTATATAATTATATGTAATTATATACATTTGATCCAGGAATGTCACATGGGGGGCAAATAACAGAAAGCTGGCTACTACAGACTGGTAAAACATCTGAAGTAGCCTGTTGCACACATTGAAGGTCCTCAGCCTTCTCAGGAAGAATAGTTTGCTCTGTCCCTTCCCGTAGAGGGCCTCGCAATTGTTGGACCGGTCCAGTTTATTATTTAAGTGAACTCCCAGAAACTTGTAGTTGTCCACCACCTCCACCTCTTCCCCACGGATGGTGATGGGAGTAGGGTAGGTCTTCCTCCTTGCCCAGAAATCTACCACCAGCTCTTTGGTCTTACCAATACTGAGCTGGAGGTGTTTGCTGTCGCACCACCTCACGAAATTCTCCACAGGGGTCCTGTACTCCTCCTCATTGTCCCCCTTGTCATGCAGCCGACGATGGAGGAGTCATCGGGGAACTTCTGCAGGTGGCATGTTCCAGAGTTGAAGCAGAAGTCGGAGGTGTAGGTGGTGAACAGGAACGGTGACAGCACAGCTCCCTGGGGAGTACCGGTGTTGCTCACCAGCACGTTAGACAGGCTGCCCTGCAGGGAGATGAGGGGTGGGAGAGGTGAGAGCAGGAGGGTGGGGGAGGTGGGGAGGTGAGGGTGGGAGGAAGGAGGGGTGCTGGGGTTGAAGGGAGAGGAAAGGGCAGGGAGGGTGGTAGGGGAGGGGGAGGAGGGGAGGGAGAGGTTAGGATGGGATGTCTGAGGTCAGTGACATCTGTCACTGGAACAGAGCAATGCTAGCTAACTAGTGTTGGTCACATATTCTGTCCGAGATGAGAGATGTAATTTATACAGTTTCACACAAAACTAAATGGAACTACAACAAACCCATGACAAACTGAGACTTTCTGGACTAAATATAAATATCTTTAAATTAACAAACATCACGTGATTAATGGCACAATTCAAACTGTATTAAAAAATATTTCTCTCTCTGCTGGCTACCGTTCATATTTTTTCTGAAACAAGGTCCCATGGGGTCCAACGGAAGGGTTTGGCCTTAGGCTTATAGAACATTCTCATGGCAGACATTCTGACATGTCCTAGTAGGGAAAACACAGGTGTATTTAATAGCATGAATGATGGATGTATTCCATTGTGCATGCTGGCTCACTGGACCAGCGTATTGGATACTTAATGGAACTGAGCCACCGTTAATGTGATCTATTCCACCTGTGCTTTTCTGAAAACATCAGCTGTTGATGACCGAAACATTGTGAGAGCTGTAAAGAAAAACCCTAAAACAACTGTCAGTGACATCGCCAACAGCCTCCAGAGGGCAGGAGTGAAGATAAGATAAGATAAGATAAGATGAACCTTTATTAATCCCCGGAGGGAAATTCGGGTAAGAAGGTATCACAATCCACATTCAGAGAAGACTTCAAGAGAACAAGAGAACAGAGGCTACACCAGAAGATGATAACTACTCATTAGCAATAAGAAGAGGAAGGCAATTAGCCAAAAAGTACAGAGACAAGGCTCAAAAGTTGAATATCAGATTAGAGATCAGCATTTCAGCTTTTATTTTCAGGTATTTACATCTAGATCAGTTACGCAACTTAGAAGATAACGTCATTTGTAACGGAGCACCACATTTTTAGGTGAACAAAAGTTTAGTAACAAATAGATTTAAAATAAATTAAGGCGAATAATTAACTGCATCAAGCCTGCGACCTACTGACATCACCAAACTTTTTTTTTTTTTTTGTGATGCTTTTCCAGGCTTTCACTGCAGCCTCTTTCAGTAGTTGTTTCAGGGGGTTTCGTCCTTCAGTCTCCTCTTTAGCAGGTAAAATGCAGCTCAATAAAAAACCTAAAACCTTCCACTTCTTTCCGCTGATGAGCTCCCTGGTTGTTCTGACAGTGTGTATTAGGTCGTTGTCTTGCCGCATGATGAAGGATCTCCTGATCAGTTTGGTTCATCTCTCAGCTGAAAGCTGAAACTGAGAGTAGACATTCAGCTCAATTTATTGTTTGAATCATCAATGTAATAGGACACACTGGGGTAACAAAAACACCTGTCACATTCCAATAATTTTGCTCATATGAAAAATGGGTAGGTTCAAACAAAAGGTGCTATCTTCTAAGATTTTTTTAACCAATGTAACCAGGTGCAAATACGTGGAAATAATGTCAAACTAATTAATGTCAAACCCAAATGTTTTCAGTTTACATCAAAAAATAAAGGAATTGGCCTCACTGTTCCAGTACTTTTGGAGGGGACTTTATATCCTGCTATGACAACTCAAAATGTCTGCTGTGAAAAAGGTCCATTGTGAGTGTATGTGTCTTACCAGTATTGTGGTGTAATAGTCTCTGTCCCTGCAGAAGGACAAACCCCTCACGTCTTTCCTCTACCTATGAGGTTTAGTTCATGCCCAAATGTCAGGTATTGTCCCATGAATAACAGTGTCAGTTGTAACTGCAGCACTGTGGCCTCTCCTGGCTGTAGTTTCTGTGCTGCTGCCAGCACCACAGTGTTTTCATTGTTTGGCATGTAGTTGTTTGGCTGACCTCATTTTGCAGCAGGGAGGTCAATAGGCAGCAGAGATGCACCATGCACACAGCTGAATACAGGCGGAGAGCTGAGTGGAGATAAAGATGAGTGAGCTTCTTCCCTTGGACAAAGCTGATGGGGGGATTTGTTGCACCGTGGAGGTGGCACTGTTACAGCTCACTATGATATAGCTTAACATGCTTATTAATGCTAAATCATATTATTAATATTGTTGTTACTATTATTGTTGTTGTTGGTCTAATGGGTAGGCAGAGCTAGCAATGTGGTACTTCTCAGGTAAGAGAGCGATGCTGTTGTATGGTCTGTGCTTGCCTTTTGCAGATGAGGACTGGTCTGAAGCAGTGTGAGGGTTTTGGCAGCACTCAGGCAATTGGATTTATTAAAATAGAAGTGTGTCTGTTCTCTTAGATGAACGTGAAAAGGATGATTGTTCTCCAACCCCCATACTAAGATCCATCAGGGCTGCTGATTTTTTTCAGCTAAAAATGTGATCATGGTGTCAAGATTATACTTCTTGTTACTTGTTATAGTAAGGTTTATTATTGCTTGCATATATTACAGGTATGATTAAGTGTTAATGCATTGTATAAGGTAAACCTGGTCTTATTTAGGTTTATATGGATAAATCCTAGTGAAGAGTTACAGTGACCTAACATCTCATTTCCACTGCATGGTTCAGCTCCACTCCACTCAACTTACTTTTGGTACCAGGTCCTGTTCTCTATTTCGTTGCTGCAGATAGTACCCCTTCAGAGTAAGTGGGATTGTCAGCTGATCACCATAGGGATGCCACGTGAAACTGCTTTCAGCATTTTCCGGTTTCCGGTTTTGCTCCTCAATGTGGCCTTGATGATTGGCATTTGATGAAGTGATGTCAGTCTGGTCTATTGGCCCACATCAGAAACTGACTGGCCATTTAAACAGTTAATTTAGTCTTTTTGTGATGTTGTAGACCACAGCCCAGTCACAGAGCACACCTCAAGAGCTCTTCCTCAAAATCTGCAATCTTCCTCTTACATTTCAGTGAATATTTTCTCATGCAGCAAAAAAGGATTGATCCAGAGAGATTAATATAGCACAACCTTCATTTAGTGATGATCAGGCCAGCACAAGGACTGAAATCATTCATATTCATAAATAGAACAAATGATTGTTGGTCATCATTTAATGAATCACTCTGTGCTATATAGAAATAGACATAAATATGTTCAGAATTGTACAGATGTACCTCAATATATTCTAACTCAGTCAATAAATAGCTACAGGGTTACACAATAATTCAATCGCTGTGCTTCCCTCTGTCTCTGTCTCTCTCTCTCTTCAGTGTGACTGTGTGTCTCATGGCTGTCCTCCTCAGACGGGGTCTTTTCGTGGCCCTGCATCATGCCCTTGGGCAAGGCAGCAGCTCAGTCTGCCACTCTGCACTGCCTGCTGCTCTTCTAGGTAGAGTAACCTGTTAGCGTTGGTGTTAATGTGTCTTGGTATGACTGTTGTGTCTCTCTGTGTCTTTTTCTCTCTCTGTCCATCTCCCTGTGTGTGTCCACTAGAACAGCTGCAGCTTGTCTCAGATGTTTCATTTTCAGTTGTAGTTTTGGTCAGCCTGGGTGGATAAATCAGAATCTCAAGAAGGCCTTAAAATACTTGTCACATGTGACCAAACATGCAGTTTGCATACATTGCATTTCTTTATTTTACCTGCACAAAACCTTGTACAGTCTTTTACTTAATAAGTACAAAAGAACAGAAAAGCTAAATGAGATGTCTTTGTGAAGGTTCTCAGTCATCCAGGTCATAGTAACCAAGTAAGGATTAATTCACCAGCAGCTGGACTTGGTTTGGATTTTTGAAGACGTTTCAGTTCTCTTCCAAGAAGCTTCATCAATTTTGACTAACAGCAGCAACAGGGAAACCCAGGAATTTTAAGTGCCAAGACTGTAGTTATGGTATTAGAGTCAGTTGATGCCAGGCGTGAATGACTGCCACATGGGTTGTTGGAGTTGTTCGTTGATGCAAGGTTTTAATGACTGTCCAGTGAGGTCAGGTGCGAATGGTTGTCTAAACCAAGTCCAGCTGCTGATTTAACCCTTACTCTGAGCCTAAAGTAAATGGTTTCATAGTTTGGTGTGAAGAAACTTGACTGGCCTGCACAGAGTCTGCTTCCCAACTAAACCCTGCTCCTACTTACCTCCACGATGAAGATGAGCACAATGAAGGTCCAAAAATGGTTCCTTTACTTCGATGAAGTGAAGAAACAATAAAGAGAAGGCACGGGTGAAGGGGGACTTTAACTAACGCACATGCAATGTTGACATGTCAATGTGCTTTTGCATGGTGTATATTGTATCATATATCTAAAGTTATTATGAGGAACATTTAACTGGTTCTGAAACAGTCTCAGTTTAATCCTGATGCCTCCATATGACCTACAATAGTAAACAATACCATCAGTGAGAAGATCAGCTATTACTTTATACTGCAGTTATTCTTAATGCTTGTCATCGGTGCCATTGGGTTTGATTCCACTGAAATCAGACAAAATCATACAGGATCACCTGAACCTCCTTCAGCTCAGACTCCAGTGGGCCTCCAGCAGCAACCAGCCCACTGCAGACAAACCCAGATCCAGCTTCACTGCAGCCTTCGACCTGGAGTCAGAGCTCTGGTGGGAGGTGGAGAGTTCCACACCAGCTGCAGCAGCTCCTCCTTTGGCCAGGAGCAGAACTTCACCTCACTGCTCCGCCAGTCCCTGCTGGGAGCCAACACTGACACCCACCATGCTGCTGAAGACCCAGGGCGTCCCGCTGGACCCACTGGAGGGAAGGGAGGCACGGGAGAACCAGGACCAGGACTGAGCGGGGCACTGTCAGATCCTGCTGCTGTAAAATGAGGTTTTCTCATGTTTGGTTCACACTACCTCACCTGATCTCAGTACTGTTCTCACTACACAACTTGCTGTCTTGTAATCAGGAGTCTTGAAGTCATTGTGGCTACATGACTGACAGGAGACAGGAGGTCAGACACACTACCAGTTCTTTCACCAGGAAGGAATACCAGATGAGGTCTAAACTACGTTTTGTAAAAAATGTAAATGGCATGGTACCATATGCAAAAATACAATTGATGTTATCATTGGCTTGTGTTCACAAAATACCATGTTTTCTCCGGTTTCCACACTCTTTGTACAATTTATTCCTCTAAGTGTAGCAACAACTTTGCTCCATGTTGCAAATGCAGCACATACAGTAAGTTCCGATTACAGGTGACCCCTCCTACCCCAGGTTTACCATTAATACATGTCTTGCACTTTCATTGGCCGTAGCTCGTGGCCAGAGTCCCCGACAGGTCCACATATATCTGGAATGTGTCTACTAGGCATTGGCAAGCTCAGTTCACACATGCCACACGGAACGCCAATGCCGATTTGCTTCTGATCTGGGGCTTTTTAGGGGAGATCCAAGAACTGTTGGGGAGTACATAATCAGGGCTAAATTGGCGTAGTGTTAACTGGCTAAGAGAGCCTCTAGTCCTCGGAAACACTCCCACTGTTGTCCACAGGAGCCGCCAAAATCAATACAAAATTAAAGTTCCTCACAGTAGCTTTAAAGCCAGGTCATGTATGAATTTAATTTGATTAATTTAAGGTGTAAACTGTCTACAATGTGGAAAACATGTGTTATTTTCAGACATGGTAACTGTGTTGAGCTGTTTCTCCATTACTAACTGTAACCATCAGTTTCAGCACAGACAGGGCAGAAAAAGCTGCTCTTACTGTTCTCGTTTGGAGGCCAGCCACCTGCATCCTCTGCTGTGGGCATTCCATATTCTAAGTCTTAATCTAAATAGTTTTCTCTCCTGTCTTAATGACTTAAGAACAGGTGAAAAAAGGTTTTGCCCTGATCACCTTTCTAAGTTTTCATCTGTGAGCAGGTAGAGAAAAAAAAGTTGGTTTCACCTGTTCTTAAGTCAGAAATACAGAAGAGAAAACTATTTAGATCACACTTACAAAATGGATCACTGAATTAATTTTTTTCTCCCTTGCCTGTCAGGGCTTCTGTAGACCTCAGATGTTGAGAGCTGTAATAACTCTGAATTTTCAGGTCTTATTTGTGTGATTTGGTATATTTTGGTTGAAACTGAACTTCAGGACAAAGCACAACATGGACAGATGATCCAAATGTATAAACTAGTGGGAAATCCATGAGGCAGAATTAGCAATCAGAAGTATATTTTTTTTAAATTTCATGCTAACTTAGCTGAAAGCCATGAACTACACTGGATATGTGGATTGTAATGGGTTAGTCATCCATGCAGGATAAGGTTTCACTGTGTTGTGTTTTTCTATGTCCATGTCCCTCTTGCCTGTTAACCGATGTCCTTCAGACTGTACATTAACAGAGGGGATTCCAAACAATCCCAGTCAGTGCTGCCATTCCACATCTGGTCTTTATGCTCTTCAGTGTGTTGACCTATGTTGTTTCTCCCTCTGTCTGCTCCCCTTCATCCAGCCTAGTCGTTGGTTGTAGCCCTGCTGTGAGCTGTTGGGTTCTACTGGTGGGTGGAGTACCTCTCTCCAGCAGCCATGTCGGGTTTCAACCTGCTGCATCTAATAACCAAGAGCCAGCCTGTAGCTCTGAGGTCCTGCAGTCTTCCCTCAGGTCCACTGACTGGGTGCTGTGTGCCTGCTGTGCTCTGCCTCTCTAAAGCCTTAACACCTGGCTGGTGTGTCAGCATGTCTTTACTGTCCCAGTTTACATGTGTTCACAATGATTGCTTTTAGTTCTGTTCTTACTAGTGATGGGAACGGTTCTGGTAAAAATCGGAACCATTCGGTTCGCTAGTCACAGTTCGGGTCGTGTATGTATTGTTCGGTTCATTTGAAATAGGTTATGAGGCCATTTGTGTATTTTTTTTTTCATTGTGTGTATGATCACACTAGAAATCAAGGCCTATGGAAAGAGGCTGGGACACAGGCGGACAGGGGTATGGGGTATACCGCATGCGCAGTGTAACTGAAGCTGCGGTTGTGCATTTTGATTGGCTCAGTTTTGGCGAAGGCGGACCAGATTTTACTGCACATATCACATTGCCACAGTTTTTAGCTCGCCATAGCATGTTAGCTCACCAGCTAACAGCAAGTGGTAAACAGGTGTACATTATTTAGTTGAGTTGTGAATGACTTTAGTTCCCTCCAGTCAGCAGTGTTTAGTGTTTGTGTCCAGGGAGTTTATTGTGAAGGATGGAACAGTAGCAGTGAAGTTGTTGTTGACAAAGGTCCAGACTACAGACCCTCTGTCTTATTTATCTTTATAAAGTAACATAACCCTTGGCTACACAAGTAAAGGAAACTAAAGTAAAAGAAACTAAAGCTGTCAGTTGGCTCTATAGTCTGACTGTTTAGGTTACTTTATGTATTTGTAATGAAGGACTGATACTGGTTAGTGTTTGTGTTCTTCAGTCTTATAAACTTCACTCAGGAATATGATTTATTTTATTATGTCGGATTGATTCCAGTTAGATATTAATGAGTTAATATGCTGACTTTGCTGTTGTGAACATTACTGTTGCTGCTCAAAAAACATGTGTCTTAGATGCATTTTAAATATTCAGTTCTAATCTGGTTCCAAATAGTAGTATAGTATTATATAGTAATAGTATATGTTACTGTTTAAAAAAATGTCTATTGCTAGCTGACCTGATGCTGGCCTTTTTGTTGATGTCCTGAGTCTATAATTAGTTTTTATGTATTAATTCTTTTAAAATAACACAGTGGCACTTTTCTAGATAAGAAGCCCGGCCATAAGATGTGACAATGAAGAAGTGCCTTGTTCCTGTGAAGGCAAACAGTTGTTGACTTATTTTGCCAAATAAATGAAAAGCATGTTCAAATTGAAATTTGAAATTGGCCTCCTTGCTGTACTATAAATGTACTGAACCGAACCGAAAACCATGACCCCAAACAGTGATATGAACCGAACCGTCCCACCCCTAGTTCTTACATTTGATTGGCCCTCTCAGGGAATGCCCATCAAATCTTTGCAGTGAACGATGCTTGAGAGCTCCAAACCTGGACCAAGTCTGAACTGACCTCAATTTTTCTTAACTAACAAGTGATTTGTGTTTTCCCTTGCGTGAATATCAAAACCATCCAGGTACTGTTATTATAGCGCTGAATGCTGTGTTTACTCATTCTTTGATCAGACATTACCTGATTTTAATGTCTAAAATTGTCACTTTTATTTTATACTGATAATCTTATCTTATATAATCATATGTGGAAGATTTAGAAAAAAAAAAATCAAATGTGTTTTTTTATGTAAGCATTTTGTGTCAAAATTAAATGAAAAACAGGTGTTAAAAGGTAAATATTGCGCCTAACTGAATGAATTGTTTTTCATTGCGACAGGAATTTTCCATGCCACATTGTGTGGAGATGTATTAAATGGCGGTGTTGTCCAGCAGAGAGCACCATAGACCTGCCAATGCTAAATTCAAAGCACTGTCTGTAGTTTTCATTAGGAGGTAAAGGAGAGGTTTGTCTTTTTGACCAAGGCCCCTGAAGAGCTCTGGGCTTTGAAGCAAATATTCCATAATGGCCAAATGGTGGAATTTCAGCTTCGGTCGCTTCCCATAGACTTACACTGGGAAAGAGATACATGTAACTCAGTGGACCCCTTATTTCAGTCATTAGGTTGAATAGATGTTAAATGGAAAATGCTTTTTCACAAAGAAGTCAAAGCTCACCTTCACCTCGGTGCCTTGCTATATTATATTAATATAACTGATATACTATGTATTAATATAACTGCTATAGTATACTATACCATATAACGTCATCATATTATATCTTATATCATATTACACTATTATACCATATTACACTGTTAAATGCGCTGTATATTATTTGCACTGCAGTTTATATACATATGCACCATATCTGTCACTTTAACTTGCCACTTTACTTTCAATTGTATAATGGCTGTATATACCTTGTATTTACTTTATTCTTATTTTATTCTACTTCATTTTATTTTATTTTATTTTTTTACCTATTCTTACTTTTTATACTGCAGTATTTGCTTTTTTTTTTTTTTATATCAGTGCTGCAGTTTACGCCCCTGGGGATCAATGAAGTACCATCTTATCCTATCTTTGTATTTAGTGTTGGTAGGCCCATGCTGCCCTCAGCTGGACAACTGACATTTAGTACACCTCTGCACTATTAATATGGCATGGGAAAACACAGTATGCTATTGTGTTTTGTCTACTGTTCCAGGAGTCCATTGGATTTATAAATTTCTGTACAGTATGGAAATCAATTAGCAGACTCCTCAAACTCGTTTGTATAATACATTGTATTGAACATCAACTTGTGACAAATTCTATTCAAGCTGTGAGTGGGTGCTGGTGCATACTTTACTCATGCATACATACATACTAAAGTGAAATTGCACTTTCACACACGATGCAGACTTGACAGTCAGTGTGAAGGACAACAGGTGATTTTTATACTGTACAGAAATGAATGAAAATTAAAAATGCATCTCAAAATCTGTAAGAGAGCAGCATTAGTACTCATTTGCGGTCATATTTTGTGGCCACTTGAAGCCAGTAAATCACTCTGAGTTCTGGAACATGGAGTCAGAGAAAAAGTAATCTAGATAAGTAAATAAACCTAGGTCTAAGACCATATCTCTGGTGTTGGAAGTGTAGGAAGAAGTCTTGATGTGGTATCTGTACCAGATAGCATACAGGCACCACCATTTCAGCAAGCTCTAACCCTACTACAAACATGACTGGTGCCGTTGTTAATTCTCACAGTTGACATTTGTGTCTGCAGTGTTAACTGTACTATTTTTTATCCTTAAGGCCTCACAAACAGAAATTAACAAAGGCTTTTTGAAACTACCATGTTATGTGTGTAATCAACGTGTGCTTTTGTGTATCACCACCCAGCACTCCTGATGTGCTTGTCTGAGATCCAAACATTAGTGCCATGAGTGGTCAGAAACATCTGCAGGGTACCTTTCAAAATGATTGATTATTCCTTTGAGCTCAGCATCTGTTGAGTTTGTCACTGTACACACATGCTGCTGCCACAGCTGAACCTTCAAAGTGCTAACAGAATAATCCAGTGAGTCACGCTTTGCTTCCCTGCAGCTTGCATGCACCGATTGTTGTAGTTATATTTAATTTTACAACTTTTCATTGCTGATAGTTTTTTTGTGTTTTGTTTTTGGATGAAAACAGATGTATGTTTTAGCCTTGCACAATAAGCATCAGTTGTTCTTACGCATTAGTGTCTGCATGATGAAGCAGTGATGATTCCTGGTATCTGAAAAGAAAATGTGTCAGAGCAGAGTGTTCGACATCCATACTGGAGCTGTGGAATTACCTCAGAAAAAACCTGTAAAAAAATATGTTCAGTTTATCCTGAACAGCTGGCAGTGACACACATGCACACGAGAGAGAGAGAGAGAGAGAGAGAGAGAGAGAGAGAGAGAGAGAATACACACAGAATGTCACCTATGGAAAGCATCATCTTTAATAAAAGGTAGTTCATTAATAATAGAGCTCCTCTTATGTCCAATATCTTCAGACAAATAGAATGTCTAATGAAAGCACTATTTATTTCACAGTAAGCTCATTTTTTGGCCTACCTGCTACTATTTAGTATCTAAACATGATGTTGAGATGGAGAATGATTTTACGATTTAGTTTGTAGAATCACAGCTGGACATAATGAATAGTGCCCTGGTGCCATCAGAAGACCTCCATAGTTAATATTTGTTGTCCTCCCTGCTCTGCCCTCAGGAGCCTGTAGAACTAAGAAGACATGGCCAGTGAGCTTCCCTCAGGAGGAGCTGAAGAAACGGCTCACACCGATGCAATACCATGTTACTCAGGAGAGAGGGACTGAGAGGTAGGACAGGCCGCAGTAACCTCTTGCTGACCATAAGAACTTTTACATACAAGGGATAGTACAGATGTTTCTCAGTGTGGTTGTATGAGCTACTTCTCCATAGTCAGTGTATTACGTACAGTAGATGAGTTTGGAGAAACAGACCAGCACAGGAGGAAAGTAATGTACTGCTGTGGATGGAGGCAGCAGTAAGACACATTTTAGACACCTAAAACAATCTATATCAGTTGAAGATATATCCGATATATTTAGAATATGTTCACTGCTTTACCTTACTGTCAGACAGCCCTTTCTGACAGGGAACTGTAGCCGTTATCTACACTCTCTTCAATTCCACCAGACTCCATTGACAAAAATGCTAAACAAACTGATCGAGGCAGCGGTAGACCAGCAACTCACATGTTGTACAAGGTAAAATGACGATTTTTGTAAATGGAGCAGTTCTCCATCAGAAAGGACTGTCTCATTCAATGTTCTCATGTGTTACTCACACACACACACACACACACACACAGTCACACTTCGTATTATAACTGAAGTCATTTTCTTAATAACACCTTCCCTTCAATTCTGAGCAGACACCCCTCTCCCCTCCTATAACTGCCTACATGAGTGGTCTGTTTTACCTGTAAGACATGCTTTAAGGCCTATGCTTATTATCTGTGACATACATATCAATATCAGATGAAAACACAGTCAAACACATGAAAATTGTGCGTCTTGGTCATAATTCTGTGACAAAATGCTGGTGCAGCAAGCGGGAGCATCTCTCCCGCCTGGCTGCTGAGAGCACTGTCAAAGGATTCATCACACTAAGGAGTTCTCAAAGAAAGCATGAGGTTGCTCCCATGAATATTTGTTGTAGCACCCTGACAGTACCATGTTGAATATAATAATTCATCAAAATACTACTAACAGCTGTTTTCCACAGTGCTTTCACTGGAGGGTTCACACATCATAAAGATGAGGGGACTTACACCTGTGTTGTCTGTGGGGCCCTGCTGTTCAGGTAAGAGCTGGTGTGTGTGTGGGTGTGTGGGTGGATGGGTGTGCGTGCACATGCCTGGCTACATGACGTTATCTTGAATTGAAAAACTGAATCTTTTGCCAGATGTTGGGAGTCATAACACCCCACTACAATATAAAATAGCAATGTTAGAAAGATAGGTCAGTGTTTTTAAACCATGAAATGAACAACCTTTTTCTAATTGAAATTTTTGTTTCCTTTTGAAGCTCCAACACTAAATTTGACTCAGGATCAGGTAAGTTGAACCCCTGTAAGCCACACTGGTCAGTTTCTCCCCTGTAGCTCTTCTCTCTGCCCTGCTGGGTCTATTATTCTTTTTTTTTTTTCTTTTTTCTTTTTTTTTTTTTTTTACTGTTTTTGTGTACATACAGCAAAACATTCAAGATTTTTAGTTTAGGGTTAACAGTGTCCATGTAAAATATAACAGTCACGGCTGGAAATTTCTTTTTGCTGCTGTGTTCAGATCTGGGTCGTGCTGGGCTGAGTGGTTTCACACTAGCCTGCAGTGTAAATTATAGAGTGCACTCCTGTTATCCTGTTAGTTTCACTGTAGCCAGTTTGTTGTGAATGAGCACTAGTATATGCTACAAACCTTCTAAGGTGTTTGCATTGTTGTGTTGTGATCACAGTCAGTTAGCATGCTAACATTTGCTTAGTACTAAACATAAAGTCCGACTGAGGCTGATGGAAACTGGAGTATTGGACACAGTGAGCTCTTGACCTGATGGTGGTGCTGGAGGAATGGTCAGAGGATCCTCAAAGTCATTAGGATTCATCATCTGGGTACCATGAATATCTGAACTGGATTTAATGACAATCTACCCACTAGTTGAAATAGTGCAGTCTGGACCAACGTGGTGGTGCGACCAGTCGACAGGTTGAATTTAGTCTTCCAAGCTAACGCCAGCCCAATCACCCAGTACAACCTGTGCTGTCCTCTGCATGTCCCGCCACTGTTGTGCTAACATGATGCTGTCATGTATTCAGGTTGGCCATCCTTCTTTGACCTTGTGAAGGAGGAGTCCATCACTGTGTCAGATGATTTCTCCTATGGGATGCACAGAGTGGAGGCTACTTGCAGCCAGGTACTCTATAAACAATGCATTACACCCTCGCAACATACCGAGTCACATCACATGTACAACAGCTTTCCTGCAGCATTTCACAGACAAATGGAAAAAAAAAAAATACAAAAAAATGACATCCAATTAATACTAAATTAAAGCCTGTTATTGTAGCTAAATGTGTTTTTGTTTCACTTCTCTTCTGTGTCTTCAAAGTAGTTTTTAGAGGCTTATGGGGTATCATAATTTTACATTATGTTTTCTTGCCTGACTGAGGTGTGTCAGCCTATCATAGTCACCCATTTCATCAAATGTAGAGCTTCTGAATCCAGGTAAAATCTGTCGAGTGCTGTATTCCACTTTTATAAAGTAGCTTAGCTTCCTTTCAGATGACTATTCTCACCTCACAACATACATTTGGCAAGAGATGGAGTTCCAGGGCAAAGGATCATCTTCAGAACAACCTTCGTCCTGCATGCAGAAACAGCCCCTTAGATTTCACCTGCCAAAGACCTGCTCAGCCATCTAGCAGCGCACTGGGTCAGCCAATCATATGTGCAAGTGCACATTCTGAAAACCTGGATGATGAAAAGGGCCGAGTATCTTTTAAAAAAATGACAATGCCAGTACTAATACCAGTACCAGTAGCTATGTCGATAGAAACACAAGACCAGTACCATTGAAGTGATACTGATACCATTAAAATACTTTATTTGATGCTGGTCCTGTGTTTTTGTCCACATGGCTAACTAATTGCCACTACACTGCACATTAGTCATACAGTGCTCAATACTGATAATGCAGTCCCCCCACCCATAGTGGCAGAACCACATCATCACGGAAAATAACATAACGTATGTAACAATACTTTATACACAGTTATTTCAGTTGATACCTTAAAGGTGTCAAGTGCCAATACCCAAATGGACATGCTGATAATGTAGAACATGTGCAACTTACTAAAACTCCAAAAAGCTGCAAGTCACTCTTTTCCATTGTGTTTCAGTGTGGCGCTCACCTGGGACACCTGTTTGATGATGGACCAAGACCCACAGGGAAACGCTACTGCATTAACTCAGCCTCGTTGGGTTTCCAACCTAAAGATGCGGCAGCATCCTCCACGTCCAGCTCCACAGCGGCGTCCTCCACCGCCAGCTCAGCGGCTGAGGGAGGAGCTGCCAGCAGCTCAGTGAGCGATGGGAAGACAGAGCTCTGAAAGAGGCTCATGAACCTTGGCAGACTGACTGTGTCTGTGTAGGGAGAGGTCACATACATATATTAGGTTTGGTTCTGTGTTTTTGATTCACAATGTAAAGATAGAGTAGATGGCTATATTATAAAAGGAAGGAAGGCGCTCCAGCCTCAGACACAGACCATCAGAATACTCTGATGTATAATAAATATATCACAAGGGAAAGTGCACACTTCCAAAACAGGCACAGTCAAATCTGCAAGACAAACTGTATCAGCTGATTGCCTTAAAAGGGAACTTCTTTTTCCCTTAATTCCCTTTAATTTCCTACATCTGGGTAGTAGCATTTGGTCTGCAAATTTAAACATAGGTGAAATGCTGTGTAGTAGTCGGCACACATAAAAATATAGCTTTTTATATTCTACCTAAAACCTATTTTAGTAGTATATTTTTGAAGTGATATTTGATACTAAGAGGTTGACAGTGCTCCCGTCAGCATTGACGGAGCATACTGTGACAGATAGCATCTTATTGTGGACAAATAAAGTACTGTGGTCTTAAGGTCACTTCCTGTATTTGTTCCTTTAGTTCTTTGCAGTAGCAAATTATTTTTTCAGTTTGTGTTTCCAGCTTGCATTAAAACAGTTGATGGCTGAATAAAATGTATAGAAACACTGACTTCTTATTCTGTGTTTTTCTAGTCTTCTGACCACCCAAAATGCTTTACACTACATGTCAACATTTACTCATTCACACACACATTCATCCACTGATGGCTGCCATGCAGAAGAAGAAGAGGCTGAAAGGTTCAGTGAGTGAGTGAGTGTGTGTGTGAGATGTACCTTGTTGGTGTTCTACTGGCTCCTGCTGTTGTGGTCATGGAGGTGAGAGAGCACATCACACATCTTGAATGACTTAACATACGCAATGGACTAATGCAGCATAACTAGACTGAGTTAAGTGAGTAACCCTCACCGTGATGTTTGGCTGTATACACCCCTAGTGTAGAGAATATGTGATAGCATTGCAGCTGGAATATCTTCATGTGTGTTATCACTTCATTTATAACCCCATGCATTTAGTGGGAGACAGCAGCTCAACAATAGATGTCAGAAGTGTTGCACATCATCTGAAAGCTGAGAACCTGAAGATTAATTTGAGACGCAGGTCAGCACTGTCAAGTTTTTCTAGTCAACAATTCATTAAGACAGATTATTATTGTTGTATTGTAAATTTCCCCACTGTGGGACTAATAAAGGAATATCTTATCTTATCTTATTAAAGAGAATAACATGGGATCATGTTGATGCCAACTTCTTCTGTTGTGTCTTTCTGTTAATTTAATTGTTATTAAAAATCACAGTATTCATATTCCAGATACACTTGGAGTGCTGCTATCTACAGAATGCTACTGTCTACAGATGCTTCTAACTGGAGAAATGATCTCTGTCCTAGCTGGTGAACACTTTGAGGTATATGTTTGTTACCACGCCAGACAGAACTACTACATTGGCTTTCTCAGAAAATAATGTATGTATGTATGTATGTATATATATGTATATCCTATGAATATTCATTTATGACAGAGTGAGTTTAAGCCTGCGGCTAGGAGGTGCATTGCTCTGCAGGTAAAAGCCCCGTATTGACAATGCATCCAGCTATTAAGTTCTTTACAGACACTGAACAGACTTTAGGATCAGTCAGTGTTACCAGCTGATATTTTGGCTGTTGTGGACAATTTTGAATCTGCTACATTTAACGCTTATCTGGTCTGTGCTGTCTAACATGCGGATGACATGTTTTCATCCAGACTTTGTCCCACAGAGCAAAACGTCGGCTAGTTCTCGTTTTACGCTGTGCGCACTCCCGCGATCTGAATGCAGGTCTCGGCACAACACCGGATGTCGGGTGGATCTTCTGGAGCCTGGCAGGCACGGCGTCTGTGTGTGTGTGTGTGTGTGTGTGTGTGTGTGTGTGTGGGTGGTGGTGGTAGTGGGGGGGGGGGGGGGTATAAAGACACTGGCACACGCCCGCGTGGCTCTGCGACTTAAACATCCCGGTCGGAGGGAGAGGGGTCGCTCGGGTCTCGGTTCAGTTCTGGGACTGTCGGGTGTCCAGAAAGGATTCAACGACAGACTTCGAGGTGGGCCAGCTGCTCGGTCGGCTCAGCGTCTGCTGCTGCTTCACTGTGTGCTGATTACAGCTGAAATCATTCAATTATGGAGCGAACGTTTTGGTTCTACTGCTGTGAGCGAGTGTCCAGTCCTGGTTCTGGTTCTGTCTGAAGACAGCTCAGTACACCAAAGTTTCTGTGGCTTTTAATCGACTACATAAGGTCTTGATTGGAGCCTGGTTATCCCGGGTCAAAGCTCTAACTGTCGCTCTACTCTAACTTGAGTTCCTCCCAGCATCGGTAAAGGGTGCGTCACGTGCGCGCAGGGACGTTTAGTTTGGCATGGAGCTTTGTGCTCGTGCTGCTGTCAGGATTCATCCAGAATGAGCACGCTGTCCGCGAGAAGTGCAGTGTCACGGGGCTGGGCTGATTCCATCTCCTCTCTGCTACTGCTCCATGGCACAGACAGAGCACAGCTCAGCCCGGCTCACCGTTTTCAATTGTGACTACATTCTTTCACTAAAATGTGTCCCTCCCCTTCCAGTGTGGAGCTCAACATGGTGCAACTGCCTCCGTCCCCCACCCTGGAGGTCAGCTCTCCACCTGAGGAGGGCGGGGACCGACGGGAGGACCGACGGGAAGACCTGGCCGTGGCTAAGATACCGGAGAAGGGCTCGCACGGGGGCCTGGGCGCTCTGCAGCTCGGCCTGGAGGCCTCCACCGTCTACCACGGATATGACAACTACATAGAGGATGGTCTCATCTGCCTCAAACACAAAGTCCGCAATCTGGAGAAAAAGAAGGTAAGAGAGTGATGGTGCAGAGTAAATGCCGGGTTTAGGATGGAGAGGTGGAGCAGGCACAGTTGAGATGTAGTGACTTTTTTGGTCACTACATTTTTTGTGCCCACAGCTGAAACTTGAAGACTACCAGAAGAGGCTGAACTGGGGTGAGGAACTGAACAAGGATCAGATGGTAAGAGCTGGCTATGTGGCAACAAAGACTGATCTGGTGTCTCTTGGATTCAGGATGTGTGGTGAGGGTTTTTGGCCATTTGTCTCTGTTTTCCAGGCGGCTGTGGAAAAGTATGAGGAGGTGCTGCACAACCTGGCATTTGCACAGGAGCTGCACAAAACCTTGGATGTCTTGACTCAGAATGTAAGTGTCTGATAATGAGACTGCCTTTCACTTTGCTTAGAGTGAGAGTGATTGGGTTGGAACAACCTGTCAGTGAAATTGGGAGCCTGTGCTGTTAGTCATTTTAAAGGCCATTTAAACCTCCAGCAGGCAGAATGTTTTGCGCATCATTGGTCAAAAAATCCTTAATAACATTTCAGCATACTGTCATTCAAGTGTTCAGAGAGAAAAGTAGACTTCTGCACCTCCTCCTGGCTCTGTTTTCAGGCTGTTAAAACTCTAGCCTATGAAGGGAGACTTTGGTCAATCACAGGTCATTTCAGAGAGAGAGCGTTCCTATTGGCTGTTCATTCAACAGAGGTAGGCTGTCAATCACTTGCAAAGATTTCACAGACCAGAGGAAAATGACCAGTCAGAGCTGAGCTGGAATCTACATCCATCTGCAATCTCTGAACAGCTGAGTCACTTGTGAACTCCGATCAAACGGTCAAAGTAGGCAGTGTTGATCAAGTATGAATCAATATTCTGTAAATGTAATATCTTTTTCTCTCCTCAAATGTTTTCAGAGACACCTTGTAGTTAATTTAGCTTTAAAATGAGAAAATTTGTTCCAGCTGGTGGGTGCTTGGTATTTCCTCAACTGGTCTCAACATGGCTGCTGGGTCAAAAACTGCCTTTAAGTTTGGGGTGAGCCATGCTGTCCTCTTCCCCCTGCTTCCACTCTTTGTGCTAAGCTAATTGACTCCAGGCTTTAGTTCCATAGAGGATGCACAGACATTAATATCAATTTATCAACTTTTCTAATTCTGGGGAGTAAAGAAAAAAGTATTTTCCCCGCACTATTAACTATTCCCTTTTAAAATGATGCACATTGGTTTTCAAATAATAATTGTAAAATGGCTACATTTATAATTTTGATGCAATGTATTGATTGGAAAAAGTAACTTTTTGTCCAAACCCAACATTTACTACTTCCCAAACACTACTGGTTTTAGTAGTTTTTAAAATGTGTTTTAGGTTCAAACATCCAGCACTTAACAATGGACTCTGAAAACGCTGCGTCAACAGGTCGTAGTGTGAAACTCAGAGGTCTCTATTGTTTCCCCCAACTGCAGCTGCTGAGAGCCCAGAGGAATGCAGTGAAGAAGGAGCAGGCGGTGAAGATGGAGACGGAGAGGAGACGTCTGGGCACTGTGCTGCAGGTCCAGCACCTCCTCTATAGCATGCAGCAGGAGCACGTCAGGAGAGACTTGCTGGCTGGACACAACCAGGCGCCCCACATCACAGCCCCACAGCTGCACAGCCTGAGTCAGCTTGCCGCCCTCCTGGGAGTTGAGAGGGATAACCGACTGAGGTGAGGCTCGTCAAAAGGACTGCCATGTACAGTATATGTGTATGTCTCTCCACTTTATTCTTCTCCGGTGGTTAAGGTAGCATAATGTAAATGTGCGATGGTTCATAAAATTCACAGTTTGGTTCATATTTCATATTACGGTTTGGGGTCATAGGTTTCGGTTCAGTACATTTATAGTACAGCAAGGAGTCCAATTTCAATTTGAATATGCTTTTCATTTATTTGGCAAAATAAGTCAACAACTGTTTGTCCTCACAACAGTAGACTAACATAAGGAACAAAACACTTCTGGACTTTTGATCTAAAAGAAAAGCGCCACTGTGTAAATAATAATTAAAAATAATTAATAAATAAAAACTAACTATAGCCTCAGGCCATCAACAAAAAGTAACATAAAAACAGTAACATATACTAGGCCTGCACCATATGAGGAATTGTTAATTGACCTCCAAATCAGAATTCAAATGCTTTGGGGTTGTTTTTTTTTCAAATATGTATATTAGGCCTGAAAGATCTAAGGAAAATCTGTGCTGTGCAATAACATTTTTCAATATTGCAATGATGATATGCCATGATAAATTCACAAATATTATAGTGTACATATTAGCTATACTTATGTCAGCCTGGTTGTTTTTAAATTCAGAACCAGATTAGAATTGAATATTTAAATACAACTAGGACACATGTTGTTTCTAGAGCAGCAACAATAATGTTTACAACAGCAAAGTCACCATAGAAACTCATTAATATCTCACTGGAAACAATCTAACATGTTAATAAAATTAATATTATTCCTGAGTGAAGATTGAAGAGAACAAACATCAGTCAGTATCAGTCCTTCCTCCAGCCCTCTGTCCTCCTTCCTCTGCTAATGTGACCCACTACAGGTACCGCTGGTAGAGAGGAGGAGCTGCTTTGTCTCAGCCAGCTTTAATTTACCACTAAGATACATGACAAACAAACCTAAACAGTCAGACTACAGAGCCTACTGCCAGCTTTAGTTTTAGCTTGTGTAGCCAAGGGTTACATTGCTCCTAAACTTTGAGGATAATATATTAATAACACAGAGGCTCTGTAGTTCGGACCCTTGTCAATAACAGTGCATCACCTCTTCACTGCTACTTATCCACCTTTCACAATAAACCTCTTGAACACAACCATTGACTGCTGCTGACTAGAAGGAACTAAAGTCATTCACAGCTCAACTAAATAACTTACATTATTTACCATTTGCTGTTCGCCAGTGAGCTGACCAATGGTGACAAGCTAATAACTGCAGTAGTGTAAGCACAGTGGCAGTGGCTGAAAGACATGCGCAGTAAAATCTGGTCTGCCCTCGCTGAAATTGAGCCAATCACAATGCCCAACTTCAGCTTCAGTTACACTGCGCATGTGTTATACCCCATACCCCCATCTGCCATGTCCCAGCCTCTTTCTGTAGGCCTTGATTTCTAGTCTGACAATAAACGGGATGAAAAAAAAATTCACATTTGGCCTCATAACCTGTTTCAAATGACCCAAATGATACATACATATCCCGAACCGTGACTAGTGAACCGAACCGAATGGTTCTGATTTTTACCCGAACCGTTCTCATTCCAAGGATATACGTATGTTTTTCTATTGGATCTGGGCCTGTGAGACAACTGCATATTTTTCACTCAAAGAGAAGAAATTAAAAGGTTATTTGCTGAATTCAGTGTACAGCTGTGTCAAACAACAAAGCAAAAGTGCAACCAAAGTAAAACTGGCATGGCAAAAAATTTACATTGAAAACAAGTAGTAAGTGTAACAGTATGTAGTACAGTTGTTTGCACATCATGCAGAGTCCCCATGTCCTTAACAATAAATTGTATGCAAATTGTAGTTGATGAGCTAAAAATATCGCCCCTCTAAGAAGTTACTGTTATAAAGAGCCTTCACAGCAGAGCTGACACTGGAGCTCAGGGCTTCCCATAACATATGGGCTGTGGCTCGTTGATCACCTCTCCTCTCCTCTGTCTTCACTGTATTGTAGTTTAGAGGAGCAGATGGAGCAAGCAGCTGTGGCTTACTTGGACCTGCTAGAGGGGAAAGACAAGCCATTTGCTGGATCCACATGTGAGTAGAAAAGCATATTGACCTCTGAGACTTGTAAGAGTGTGAGCCTGCTTGAAGGTGTGTGCTCGGTGGTCAAAGGGAGTGGCTGTTAGATGGTGGATAAGCATACTTCATTTCCTATATTCTTCATAATGACAGGCCCCTGTTATTTTTGCTGTTTGAGTTCTTCCTCCATGTAGTATTAGTCCACTTTTAATTTTAATTTAAAAGCCTTTATTATGAAAATCAGGGAATGTTGTGTTTTCATCAGCAGCAACATAACACAGCTCCTGCAGCCTAAAGCGAAGCAGTGAAATAAAGCAGATATCTGCAAGAACAAACCAATGCAGAAACTAAACTTCAAACCGGAAATTCAGTTAGAAGCTACAAAAGTACTGAGAGCTGAACGCACAGACTTTTCCTTGAGTTAAGTCTCTCAACACACACCTGTTTGAGAGGGAGGCTGGTTGTCAGGGGTTGGCCGCGGCTGGCAAGACATCACCGTAACCCTCTTGGACACTCTTGGGCACTCTCAAAAATTACGTCAGAACTGTCGAAGTTGTGAAGATCTTTTTGTCTCCTTATTTTGAAGCAGCTGGCCATGGGCTGCTGATGTTGTGTTCATCTCACTTGAACAGTATGTTGTTTGTGGCTCCACTGATGTGAGCATGTCAACCAAATCACCCACAAGTTGATCAGGACGTCTTGGGGAAAGTAAATGATGTGAAAGGTCCCACCAAGCCACCAGTGTGGCATTCTGAAGTGTGACAAAGCCTTTAATTTCTTCATAGGTCAGGGCATTGTCTTATCATAAAAGAACTGCTGTTCCACAGGCAATACAGCTTCAGAAATTCATTCTCGGCAAGCCAGTTGAATATTGTGAGGTGTTCGTCTTCACACACGCACACACACACAGCTGTGATATTGTCCTTAGCAAGGAGGTACCGTTAATTTGGAGTTTGTATTTGGTCCTGAAAGGGTCGTGGTAAACAAGCTTGCGTTGCCATACGTGTTCCTGTTCCCCCGATGCATCACACGTTCCTCTGACGAGCAGTTGCAAAAAAGTTCTACTCTGCTTCGATAACAAAGTCTCTCCCAAGTGTTTATCTTCAACCATCTGAGAAGTAGAGCCCCATCCCTGAGAGCCCCTGTGAGTGTGTGTCTGTGTGTGTTTCAGTCAGTGCAGAAGTTTACCAGGCACTAGGGATCATTACAGGTTGTAGCAGGGCAGTTTTTCATCAACAGGCCCCATATAAGAAGCAGTCACAGCTGAAGATGATGTTCTGTGCTCTGAAAAAAAAAAAATCAAAGGCCATGTCCCAGTTCAGTGTTCAAGATGACTGGTGGCTTGGTATGGAAGAAGAAGAAGCAGCAGCTAGAAACCAAAGGGACCTGCCACATCATTTACTTTACCAAGACATCCTGATCAACTGGTGGACATTTAGTCCATTATTGTTTATTAACATGAGTGTAACAAGGACAATACTGCCAGAGCTTCAAGTGATAATGAGATTTTAAAGAAAAAGGAAATGTACAATTCAGAAAATAGTGTGTGTACCTGGACAATGGAGGGTCTGGGTGGTTTTGTATTCAGCTCCTATGTTAGACCCAGTGAGAATCAGTATCTGCAGGGTGGCACCGCATGTCGTGTTCATTCTAGCAAAACTTAGAATAAAATTATAACATTGGCAATGCAGGCATCAGGCTGCATTCGCATTCTAACCAAATGTGGCCCAGTTTCTCTCATGTGACACAGATCAGATTTTTTCAGAGTAGTGGACAGAGAAATGGGATCTGGGCAATGTTCATATGTGGTCCTAAGTCCAATACATAATAGCCTGGTGTTTGAAGCAGGAGCTGAGGGAGCAGGGCATAACCTGAATAATACAGCATTTTTGGGGCTAATTTTGATTTTGGGGAGTAAAATAATTCCTATATCGGTGACAGGCATTGATTAGTGTGAATCTTTACAGGCCTACTATTCAATTATGACTGACCTGTCAATGAATCTCGACGCATCCTCTAGTTCCACTAAAATGTTTATTGCACATAATGTGTAATCTCAGTTTAAAAATCAAAAAATACAAATGTGTGTAATTTTTTTTAAACAAGATAAACACTGACACAAATAACTATAAAACTGATTTAAAAAAAAAAAAAAAATAAACCCTAGATAGACCCTCTAGAATGTATGAGATGGTGTTGGTGCTGTGGAGGCTGGAGGCTGGCCGAATGAAATGGGCTGAGCTCCCATGGGTAGGCTTGTGTGGAGGCTGTATAGATGCAGGGTTGGTTTGTGTGAGGATGGTCTGGCTCTGAGCAGTGTCTATGCATAGAGGGCATCTTGTTGTCTTGTTTTTCTTGAGTTCTGTACACAGATGTAGCTCTGCTGCTGGGTGCTGACGTTGCAGTGGAACCAACTATTGATATGCTCAATATACAGTATGTTCTTTGGTGTCAGTGTGCTGAGTTGACTATGACTTGCCCCAAACTGCATGTGATTATCAGAGGTCAGAGAACTCTTTGGAAATGGCAGTGAAAGTTTTTCTTCGCCAAAATTTTGGGTAACTTGGGAGCGTTATTTAGCCTCCTTCCTGAACCTAGTATGACATGGTTGGTACCATACCATTCCTTAGGTTTTTGTAATTTCATATGATGACACTATCTTCACTCTTGAACTAAAACCGAGCCCACTATAACCTCTGAAAGATGGAATGCATTAAAGAAATTAGTGGCATTTTTGTTGCGTTAACATTGGCAGCCATAGCTGAGATAGATGACACTAGATGGTGTTTGCTTGTTCACAACCTGTCTGACTGCTCATGTTTCTACCCTTTTGTGCCATCTTATAAGCCATGTTACAGCAGTTACTTTATTACGTTATTGCAACTGATACAACAGATGGCCTGTGTTAAAGAAATAAAAAACAACTTGTCAATGTGTCATTTTCCTCTTTCCTCCCATCTAAAGTGGTCTTTCCTTTCACTGATTGACTTCTCTCTTCAGTTAAGCTGTTGAAAGAAGAGCTCACCAGGCTGTTGAACTGTAGGTACTTCAGCTGCCTTCCACCTCCACCCAGCAAGTCTCCAGAGAGGTTACTGAGCTTCAGCAGCCACAGTGGTAAGATGATGGGTTAGGGTTAGGGTTTAGGGTTAGGGTTAGCTAACTTTTGTTGTCTAAATACCTATGGGTGAAACAGGTGAGGCCTTAATAACCTAGCAAGTATGAAGTATAATGTACTACTGAAACTACTGTTTGCCTGGTCTGAATATAGTGAACTGCAGATTTGTATTTCTTTTTTCTTTTTTTTTGCTCCTGTCAGCCACATCAAACTCCAGACCAAATGAAGTTTCTAAGGAGGTAAGACTGCTATCTGTTAGTGTTGTAAAGATGCATTTCAATGCTGTTGGTTTGTCTGTCAGCATGTTCCAGGATCCACTGATTTTCTGTTGGTGATATGTCAGTTTTTCAACAGACTGTACCTGACCAATACAGAGAGCCCTCCCACTCAGAAATGGAAGGGAGACTTCCAGACCACAAGGGAGCGGGAGCCTCCTGACTGCTGGGATATGGAGTTCTCAGATGGACCCACCTCACCCCAACCTGCAGTCCACAAACCATGGAGAGGAGCTGCCATGTTTATCCCCAAAGTCCCAGTCACCACCAAGAAACACGCTGACTGCAAACGGGTAAGCTATCAGTTGATACTTAAAATTATTGCTAAACAAAAAAAAAGCCTTAATGTGTGGGGATGTGTGACCAGTTGTACTGTAATACATTCATGTTTTTGGCCTCCACAATTAATCCAACTTCTCTGTAGGATACACCTAGTGGTGGCAGGCAGGTAATGCAGTGCATTTTTTGTCAGAGTCAAAGTTTTATTGCTTCTCCTTTTGTAATTTGTATCATTGGAATTTAGGTTGGTGTCTAACCAAAGCTGTCAAAAAGTCATCTAATAAAAACAAGTGTTCATTATTCTTTTGTATCAGTCAGTACAGACTACAAAGTATATAATCATCATAGTCAAATGCACGTGTTCATATCATGTTGGTTTAATGTGCACAAGAGTGCAAGTGAAAGTTTTTAAGTTGAAGCATTTGTTACAGCAACTAACTACATTTGAAAGTAGAGGCTCCAAACCTCCTCTTCAAATGTTCATTCTTGGCCTGGGGAACTGTAGATGGAGAAGATAATCTAGTAAGTGGTGGTTTTGGACAGTCATCATTGTGAAGGCTGCTGTGTGCTCTGGTTTGGCATGGAGGCCTGTATCGAGCCTGAACCACCTGCTGAGCTTTCATTAACACATTTCGGACTCTGCTCTGTTTGTTTGTTCACACTTATTCTAATAACAATTTTGTCCTCCAGCTGGATGTTGTCAATTTTAGTATGAAAAGTAATGGAAAGTAACTGCTGCAACAACAAAAAAATCATAGTCATCTAGTTTAGCATGTTTTTGCATCTAGTGACTAATGAAAACACTTTTTGGTATCCGTCCAGAATAGTGTTGTCACAATACCAACATTTTGGTATCGAGACCGGTATCGCCATGTATTTCGATACTTTCCAAAGAAAAGGAGAACACATTACACATCAGTAAATAAAATAAAATACTACAAAGACAGGCTTTTCTAATACAGAATTTTAAAATAAAGAAAATAAAAGAATAAAATACTATTTAAAAACACTAACATCTGAACATCTGAAAAAACTGCATCTTTCTTTGTTATTTTGACCAGCTGTAATTTTTGGGAGAAATTGTTATCAGTAGTTTATAGAATGAAACAAAAACATTCATTTTACTCAAACACACATCTATAAATAGGCTAGTAAAAACCAGAGAAAGTGGTAATTGCAATAGAGCTTTAATTTTTTTTCCAGAGCTACTTTTGTGGAAAGTGAGGGGGGCTGGCGTTGCTGGCTTTAGCACTGAATGTGCCTTTTTTCATGGGTATATCAGTTGTTAACGCTCGTTCTCTGAACTCCTTGTGCAGATCTGGGTGCTTGTCCCTAAAATGTTTTGCGAAGTTGGAAGTGTTTCCACTCTTGGCCAGAAATGTTTTATAAAACCGTTTGAACATTGGTGCTTCAGTGTTAGTGGCTTCACCGTGTTCATTTATTCTGAAGCCAAAGTAATTGGTTTCTCTACGACTTGCGGCGCATTGAGGGTTGCAGTAGCTGCCATCCTCTCCCTGCTCCTGTCTGTCTCTCTCTTTCTCTCTCTCTGTCGCGAAGTTGTCCTCCTGCTCCGTTTACTTCTAACTAACTAGAGGTGCCTGGTCACTCCGGCTCGGCTCAAATTACAATGTGGTCACATCACGTGACGACGTCACCGCTGCCAGCACTATATATATATATATATATATATATATATATATATATATATATATATATATATATATATATATATATATATATATATATATATATATATATATATATATATATATATATATATATATATATATAAAATGCAAGTACTGGTCTCATCCAAATGCAGTATAGTACCGTTTTAAATGCATCAGTACCCCGGTACCAATTTGGTACTGGTATACCAAACAAGCCTAGTCCAGTATTATACATTGGTGGGGTGTAATTGCCCGATGTGATTATATTAGTCTGTTTAGCAGCTGCAACGCTTTCCCTCAATACTGGACCAATTTTAAAGATGATGTCCACATTAGTCACTTGGGGAAATATAGTCCAGTTGGAAAAATACCCAAGTGACCCTTTAAGCCATGACAGTTCGAGCTGATGCCTCGGTATACTGTGAGCAAATGAGTTCGTAGAGGTTTTCCCACCACGGCTAAAGTGTCTCTGCCATCTTTATATTTCTGTAGTCTCTCTGCTATGAATCATATGAATTGGTCAAACATTTGCAGTGTTGCATTTATTCACAGGAAAAATGACAATTATTAGTGTGAAGAACGAAACAAGAGGCAGAGAGAATTTCAAACCCTGTTTTCTTTCACACCTCTACAGAGCTGGTAAATCCGTGTGTAACAGATGTGTAACAACTAATCCATTGGTCAGGAGATTTATAGGCGTACATGTCAGCCAATAAGTAACAAGAAATTGCTTGTTGTGGTCATTTAAAAACAGCATCTCCATTAGTGCGTTAACGGATAGCACTGACAGTTTTGTAGCTGTGAAGTATCATTACAGTCATTCTCCAAGATCATCTCATGAGGAGAAAGAAGTGGGAGTCTGTCTATGCCTGTTTTTATTGCAAACTGTCTCCTCAGTATGATTTGTAAGACCATTGTACAGGATGTTACTGTTCAACTATGGTGTCCACACAATAATGAATGTGTTTTTTTTTTTCCCCCAGAGAAAAGCGAAAAGAGCCAAAAGAGAGCAGCATGCCAAGTTGGTGAGTACAAAACCGATTGTTGATAGTCTGTTTGTACATTTGAATCTGTTTGTGAGCCATTTTCTTCCTAATAGGCAGTTGACATGGATGCGTCTGTGGAGGTTTTCAACTCTCCATATGCCTTACCCAAAGACCCTGTCCTGAGGAAGCAGCACCTAGAGGACCTACTCACCAAGATCCATGGCTCCTTCACTTTTATGCAGGTGCAGTTTGCAAGCCTGTGATTTTTTTATTTATTTATTTATTTTTTTCAGCACCCAGTGTAAGATGAAACTACTGTATGGTTTGAATATTAGAGTATATATAGTTGAAGATTGTTCATAATTCTAAAATGATCCTGTCTGGTTTCAGGACTCTCTTCTGGATGGTGAAATGTCCCCCACTAATGGCCACCCCAGACTAACGAGACTGCCGTCTGGATCTCTAGCTCCACTGGGTAACTTGGAATAATAAAAACAAGCTTTGCATTTAGGACTAGGTTCAGTGACAGCGTTCTTTCACTAGCATTAGAGGCCACTGTGTGAGACTTGTCATGGAAGTGTTGTAATGTGTGCATGGTAGTATATTAATTTTTAAAAACTGTAATTTTGCCAATGGTCCCCATTTTTGCTCCACATATCTATATCTGATTGTTATTTCTGTAACTGTAAAGGAATGGAGTTACATAGTTAGGATTCAAAGAAGGCAATACTGTCCATGTATTCCATTAATCCCCCAGCCTGTGTAGGAATAATGACTCCCAATTTTTTTCCAGTGATCTCATTGGTCAGTGGTAGACTGGTATGACCACTATAAAGAGAGGTTTTTATAAGCAGGTCCCCATTTAGTTTGTATCTGTTGTCTGAGATCACACATGCAGGAGCATCTGTTTGATGCAGTACACTTTCTGACTAAGGTTCCACACTGTAGTTTAGGACTGAAACACTTCCTTGAGAAACTATTAAGCTGCTAAAAAGCATCCATGTCCACACCAGCAATGGAGTGGTGGTTTGCAGAAGTGCTAATTGCATTGAATACTTGGTAACATTCAAAGTAACAATTCTGATTTATCAACGGTGCACAGATTATTTTTGAGAATGCAACAGAGTCCATTGAGCTTGACTAACCAAATGAACCTGGCTAAACCACCTAGCATGCTACAGCTAATGCAGAAGAAATGGTGCTCTGCCAAAGCCTTCCAGGTAAAGCTCACACTCCAGAATTTCTGTTTGGTTGAGTAGCTGACATAAATAGGATGATAGTCATAGGATGAAACAAATGTCCTGTTGGGAACGGTTCGATAGAATTACACAAAGCATTCCACCCTAAAACATGGTAAACGTGACAATGCCAACATTCTAATGTTTGGCAGGTGTAGTGAGTATGTTAGCATATCTATTTTAGTATTTAGTTCAAAGAACCGCTGGCCTAAGAACATCCTCATACAGCTGCTACCACACCTGTTCAGACCTCTCACCAAAACACCTGCACTCTATACTCTGGTGAAAAGCACTGAATGTAAACATTTTTTGTTTACAAGAAACCTCCACAAGGTACAAGATATGGACTGCAAAACCACTTGAACAATAGAATTCATATGAAAATTAAATCTGTAATTTATTATTATTTATTATTTATTCTGGGTCAGTCTTTTCTTTTGGTGGCCATCAGGCTCCATAACCAAGGTCTGACCCCCATGTGACCATGTGATCATCTGCTCCGTATTTACTCCTGGACCAAATGTATATAATTACATTATATAATTACACATATATATGCTATGCATATGCAATACCCACCCGCCTGCTGCACTTTACGTATTACTGTTACTTATTTTTTTTTATTGCCAATTTTCTTCATTGCACCTTCTTTTCCTTCATTGCACCTTCTCTTTTACTTTTTACTATACTGTATTCATCTTTACTGTTGTTGCTGCTGCTATGACACCTGAATTTCCCTCCGGGGATTAATAAAGGTTCATCTCATCTTATCTTATCTTATTGATCTATATATTTTTCTATTTTTCCCCAACTAACCAGATGACACTGACCTGAGCAGCCCAGTTGATGTCGTGCCCAAAGTAATGCATGTAAGTGGTCATATTTTTCTATATATGATAAAGTCGTTGTGATCGAACTTGAAAAGACCTTGGACTTGTCATCACTTTGTCCTCAGTCCACCCCAGTGCCTGCAAGGGTGATGGAGTGCAAAACCAGTCTGACTAATGTGGATCAGTGTCTGGAGACCTGTAACCTGAAGCTCTCCTCAAAGGACCTACCTCATGTAAGAAGTGGCTCATTGGCTGTAAGATGCATACAGTGTATTTGTAGCCTGCACGTCTAAGTGGTTGAAGGTGTGTCGTCTGTGCAGGAACCGCTGCAGCTGGATGAAAGAAAGAAGTTTCCTTCACCACCACTGTACCACAGAGAGCCGACCGTCTCGGTCAGTCAGAACAAGAAGAGCTGTCCTTGTGTAAATCAGCATTCTTGGCCATGTCAGACCAAGCACTGGAGCTGATGTGAAGTGTAGTCTACCTTTTCTAACCTTTCTTGGTGTTCCACAGACCCCAGTAACTGAGTCAGGGAAGCAGTCCCCCTGTAATGGGGTGGCATCATGCAGCTCCACCCCCCCTCAAGGACAAACTTTCTCTACGCCCCCCACCAGGAGAACTTTGACGTCTGCACAGTTTCAGAACATCCAGTCAGTGAGTCGTACCAAACTTTACATTTTCTTTTCCGAAGTGTATCGGTATATGAATTCGTTATGACAGCCAATCATGGGCCCTTTACCTTTACAACCAGTATTACAAAGTCTTTTTTACTTAGAAAGGTTCCTAACGAGTGAAATGACCCAGAGGTATCTAAGTAGCAGCCATGAAGGAACGGTTTGAATTCTCTAAATGCTGAAGAAAGGAACTTCAATACTTCCTGTATTATCTCCTTTAGCATAGGATACACTGGATCAATTCCTTGTAGCAGCAACATCTAAGACTGCAGACATGAATCCACTTGGTCCCATTTGTCATGTCAAGAGACGCCTATCTACATAAAGTCAGATGTTATTTAAATACACTTAAAGGAATAGTTGGGGTGTATAGAAATTGTTTATTGGGGTTGTGTGGTACTTGTCTATAGTCTACCTAGAGTAGGCGGTGGTCAGCATGCCCCCAGTTTGTAGAAATGGACAGAGGCACTAACATGTGGCCGGCAGTCTAACATATCAATATTAATCAAATCCATATCAATTTAAAGTGTCCGCTGTATTTAGAGTATTTTATAGCTGGAAACTGAACTGAAAGTGAAACTTATCTATACTGTTTTTGTCAACAGAGTCTGGCTGCTTTGGAAGAACATAGATAAGTTTCACTTTCAGTTCAGTTCCCTGCAAAAGGAAAAGGAAAGGGCTGTGTGAGGGCAAGATAAAGCAATGAAAATATGCTAAATATAGCATACACTTAAACTGATATTGATACTCGGCCAAATCTTTGTGATTGCATCCCAGGCTGTGTGCAGACCCTCCAGAGGGTGGTAGTAATGCACCTGAAGTTCTAATGAATTACCTGAAAAATAACTTTTGCTAATATATGGATGACTCTCACCTTTCAGTCAGTCTCTAGAAGAGGAAGAAGACACCCTTTATTGATCCCCTGAGGGGAAATTCAATTTTTCACTCTGTTGTTAACTTATACACAGTACACACAGACCTGAAATACGTACATGCACAAACAGGACCTATATACATGCATTAATGGAGAGATGTCAGAGCGAGGGAGCTGCTCCTGACAAGCGCCCCGAGCAGTTGGGGGTTTGGTGCCTTGCTCAGGGGCACCTTGGCAGTAAGAGGTAAACTGGCACCTCTCCAGCTACCAGTTCACATTCAGTTTTTGGTCCATGGTGGGACTTTAACCGGTGACCTTCCAATCCCCAAGCCAAGTCCCTATGGACTGAGCTACTGCCGCCCCCCTAATACTAATTTGTTGTGTTTCCCCTCGTCTATGTTATTGTAGAGTTATCTGATCTGCCCAAGACACATGAAGTAGCCACCAAATGTTGGTGTAAATGCAAACGATGCCTAGTTATTGTTTTACTATTGTTACAGTATGACAAACTTGAAACAGCTGATTTGCCTGTCCTGATCAAGTAACTTTTAAAGTCCATACCTGAGAGGAAATGCAGCATAGCAATTGCAGTAGCTTTGTCCTTAATCCACCAGAACTCATCAAATGTGAGTATAGAAGTATAATCAAATGGCATGTGGTCACTCCAGCTATATTTTGATTACAGATGTGACCTACAGTTGATCTTCATCTCTAGATGCAGTCTGAACAGGGCCATGCACTGTCAAGCTTCTTTGATGTACAGCATATTTCTTCTCACTGTAGGTCTTCAAGGTGAATGTCTCCTTACCTCAGAATGGGGAATTGAACTACAAACCAGATTGTGCAGTTTTCGATGAGCCCAGGTACTGCACTGCCAGTACCCAAACGCCACCGGAGTTTGCTCCCTCAGAGGGCGAACCACAGCCTGGTACGTTGATCAGATTAAATGCTCCTAAAGTCTCAGCAGTATGGCTGACTAGCCAACAACCAACAGTCTGTGACCCATGTGGTGCTGCCTCATCTCTGTAGTGTATCAGCCAGATTATCCAGTGGGTCATGGTGGGCCAATCATCCTGTCCCCTGGCCAGTCGGGTGGAAGCGTGGGTCGTCCCAGCCAGTCCTGCTACACCAGAGGATCTGTGAGAGGTATGGCACGTGGCGGCAAAGGACTGGCACAAACCTTTCGCTCTTCTGGTTGGCACCGAGGTATCTATTCTCAGATTCCCTTTTCCACTTTTTGGGTTTTCACTGCTGCTGCATTTCCCTCTTACTTTTGCTAGATACCTTTTCAGGATCAGGTGTGTAGGGTAGCCTTGTCGCATCCTGGCTAGAGCTACAGTGAATCTGACTGAGGTAGTCAGAAGCTCACCACTGATTTCTATTTCTTAGGAGGATCCTACCCCCCACAGACTCATCTAAGGGATCCCGGCCCCCTCCTCTACACTGCTAGAGTAAGTGACTCACCATGTAGTGGCCTCACTGGCTCTGGGGCGGGACATACATTTGGCATATTTCCCAATGGGTATTTTGGCTGTTGATCATTTAAACTGTCAGACAGCTACACGTGATGGTGGCTAAAAGGGAGCATACTCTATGTGAGCTGACACAAACACTGGTCTAAAGCTGCCTTGAATATGAGCTAAGAAAAAAAGATGGTGACCATTTTTTTTCTCTTTCAGTACACATTAAGCTCTACAAATGTCAACAGTTGCAGCACATACTGTACATGTTAAGTAGTTTATCCACAGTGTACCTAACTACTGAGATATTTGTTGTTGCCTCATCATGTTGTGCTTTTTGAAATGTGCTCCTCCAATGTTTTTTCAATCCATAAATCTGCATCTATTCAGTGTGTTCAGTGGTTCATTACCTTTAGAAAAACCCCTGAATTAAGCTAATATGATGGCTGCTTGCCCTAGCCAAAAGAGTAACTTGGCCAGATCAGAGAAAAAATACACCAAGAGCTGAGGATCTTTCATTACTCAGGCTCACTGTTGTACAGACTGGTGTCCAACATCTGTTTTTATCCTGTTCATAATTCCATATCGTTAGCCTCATAGCATAATTGCCATATATATATATATATATATGGCAATTATGCTATGAGGCTAACGATATTTTATAACATGGTTTATTAGACAGGGACATTGGACATGAATGATTATACCCAGGTTAGCCAAATTAATTTGGTGGAGAAAACAAAGGCAAGTGGTAAAATTACTAGCCAAACTGTCCACGTTGTATAAATCGTACATCCTTTACAGTTCCTGCTGCAATGCTACATTGATTGTACAACCTGTCTGATCATCTGACTCACTTTGGTCAGTACAAGGCTATAACTAATGATACTGAGGCCTATTTTTGTGGCCATCATTGATAATTAAGCAGAACTATCATAAAACAGGATATTGGACCCCAGCTATATCTTTAACTAGAGAAGCCATTCTATGGGTAAAATGCTAGTATGTCCTGTAGACTGGCTTGTTACAAACAACCAAAAGCACAAGCCAAAAAATGAGTATGCTGCATGCAGCCCTATGTTAAAGAACCAGTATGGTTTTGCTGCTTGTCAGTCTGTATTTATAGTTCCTCTATGGATTTTTTTTTTCTCAGGACTCTGGATATCAACACAGCTATAGACGTGGAGGAGGAAGGCATAACTCGAGTGGTAAGAACAACAGTTCTAACTCTAAACAGTTGTCTATCCTCCAGGGAAGAGCTTCTCTAAAGGATGGTAGCTAGAAGGGATAGGAATCAGAATTGTCTTGACAGTAGTGGTTCTATTACTCTTATCAGCACTGATAATCTGTCTTTTAATTTATTACTGCTTATGATTTCTTACGGGGGATAACCAATGGTATAAGCTTTGGTGCTACTGAATATCTAAAAACTGAATTTCCGATATTGAGCCCTGGTTGCTGGGGGACAAAATCTGACCTTTCTCAAGAGTCGAGTAGTGCTTGGCATGTCATCAGCCAATGTTTCTGAGGTTAAAATGTCATTCAAGTCTCCAATGCACATGTATGGGCATGAAAGTCCCTTTGGGAAAGGATTGACTGCTTTTGGGGAGTTGTAAATATGATTTATTGGGATGAATTCAATCAAATTCTGTATGCAGTAATGAGGTAGAATATTGGAAATGTGTATGTATCAATAAAGCAGTATTTAGATACATTTAAGTATGAGGTTGTTCTTAAAGTGAATCCAGTGGCTTGCTGCACTAGCCTCAGCGGCCACCTTAATCAAAGTAGCATCCATTTGTCAAGACCTTGTTGTATTTCAACACATAAATGTGTGTAGAGCCAAAACACAGTCTTCACTTGAGATTGGAAGAGAGATTTGTAGTACCGTAATTCACTGACTTTTGAGTGACATCCTTTTTTCTAAGGCCATTTTTAAACCTAGAGGTCTACTCTCGTTCAAATCAGTGGATGAGGAGATCATTTTTGTTGCATTTTCCATTGGCTCAGTTTCTTCAGGAATTCTAGTGAACTAAAATGCATCAATAAAAGCCTTGTGAAGATGTTTGCTCCACTCACTGGTTTGATGTGTCTGGGAGTGACAAAGCATCCAGAGGAAGAGGCTTCTATCTGCTCAAATATCAAGTGGGTAGCATACTAGTTTACAGTCTAGATCATATCTCCATTAATTCTCTAGCTAGGCTCAAACCTGCGGTGCATGCATTGTAGTTGGTTCAGACTGAGGTTGAGTCATGTTCCCACCTCTAACAAACTGCTCCAGAATTTGTTGGGGACTGGGCTGAGGCCACTTCCTCTAAAGGGTCTTGGTTGTTTTGGTCAGGAGCTGAGTAAGATTGCTTTATTCACATCTGCTCAAACTAAGTGTAGTAAGGGAGAAAACCAACTGTCCCATTCAACCTGACTTGACAGGTTTTGAACCCCAGAGTCCACCCTGTTATCTCTGAACATGCTTCTTGTCTCTGCAGCAGCCTGGAGTGACTCCTCCCAGGTGAGCACCCCAGACCGGGAGGGAACGTTTACTATTGTGGACTCGGGTCATGGGGATTCCCTGTCGGTCTCCACTGTGGAAGTCCCTCTCACTCCTCATAGCCACCATCATGCCCTGCTTCCCATGCAGCTCTACCCACTCTCCCAGCCACTGCGAGTGGCCTTCAATGCCTCTCGCACTGCCAACTTCGCCCCAGGCAACCTAGACCAGCCCATTGTTTTCGATCAGCTGCACAGCAATCTAGGGGAGATGTACGACACGCACATTGGCCGCTTCACTTGCCCCGTCAATGGAACCTATGTCTTCATCTTCCACATCCTGAAGCTCGCCATCAACGTACCCCTCTATATTAACCTCATGCGCAATGAAGAAGTGATGGTGTCTGCATACGCCAACGATGGAGCACCAGATCATGAGACGGCCAGCAACCATGCCATCCTGCCTCTCTTCCAAGGAGATCAGGTGTGGCTCCGGTTGCATCGTGGTGCCATCTATGGCAGCACCTGGAAGTACAGCACCTTCTCTGGCTTCCTGCTCTATCAAGATTGAACTTTTACTATCTAACAAATGGTTCTCTTCTTCCAGTATGTGGACTGTTTACTTTGTACCAAATAGTGATTGAACTGACATTTCATTATTATGATCAGACTGCATGCCAGTGGCCTTTTTTCATCATTAAGCCCATTCATAACAGAAGGTGCACCAGTGACCAAATGCTACAGTATGCTCTGTGCTCACAGCCATTATCTAGATTTGCAATGGGGATTGTGACTACTTAACATTAACCAAATGTATGTAATGCCCCATGAATGTGTTGTTCATGATGATGGTGCTCCTCAAGAATGTAGTACAACTGAGAACATGTAGACTTGCTTTAAATCAACGTGTAGCATATCACCTGTTCAGCCCACAGGTCACTGATACAGTGAGAACTCGAATGCAATGTTATGAATCTGTGCCTTGTGTTTTCTGAATGGCTCTGGATGACTGACCAGATGTTAAATGACTAATGAACTGAATCATTGGCTGATTCAACCAACAAATTCTAATGGATTCTACTATCAGCACTTTGCTTGTTCCTGGGCGCCTATGCACTTAGATTCACTTTACTGTATGTGAAGCTAAGGAGGGAAATATTGTGTTCTTGGTGGTGGGTATGGGGTTGAACACTTAATGCCAAATTGTTGCACTAGCCTACCGTGGAGAGATGGAAGTGGTCCCTTGATGTGCCTAAATAAAAGATGAGCAGTGAAGTTTGGGTGCTTCATCTTTACTTTTGTCTGCAGCAAAGTACATAAACTTGGCTTGGCTAAGTATTCCAAGCGCATGGGCTGGAGGCTTTCTCCCGTTCGTCTAACAGGTTTACATAGCTAAAAAGTAGATCAATCTGAAATTCAGATTATTATTCAAATTTCCAAACTGCAGTAGAAACCAATTTTGTTGGTTCTTAGAGGACATACAGTATCATTTTATAGTCATACGTACAAAAAAATGAACAAGAAAAATGAGACATGCATCAGTACTTCAAACATTCCAATTCCCCTAATGAGCAAATCTGCAATGAAATTAAGCTGCAGCTCGAAAATATCTGATATATATATATATATATATATATATATATATATATATATATATATATATATATATATATATATATATATATATATATATATATATATATATACAACAGACCCAGTAATTTAACAGACTGAAATGCTTTGAACACAATAAAAAAAAAAAGGTAAATTCCTCACAAATCAGTTGAAAAGAAACATCATTACAGCAATTCTCAAGACAGGGAAATTTAATATAATCCAAAAACAAACAGCATTTTATGATTACTATCAGACACTGTGGGGCTGTATTGCTAAACCTAGATAGCAGATTAAGCTGGGATTATCCTGGCTCAGTTTAGCTGTGACTCAATTTCAAAAACATCAGCACATAAATCAGGCTGATTAATCCTGTTGCCTTATCTGTTTAGTCAGCAGTCCCTGTAATCGGAAACCAATGTTTTTTTTTAGTTATTCTATGATATTTTGGGTATTTTAATAAGTTAAAGCAACAGTGAGTAGAAATAGAGCAAACATGATTTAAAAAAAAATGTTTTTATAAAATCTGTATCTTTTTCTTGACAGTAGTGTATGAGACAGGTAATCTGAAAAAAAAAAAAAATCACATTCCTCTGTGTCCTCCGGTGCTCCTAATGGCATCTGCAAAATTTGACAGACTGGAAGAAAACAACCAATCAGAGCCCTGGAGCCTGCTGTGTCTGAGCAGCTGTCAATCAGTCATAAATGAATGCAGAATTAATCCAGAGCTATTTTCCTCACCATAATAAACGTGCATCAGACCCACAGGACTGCACTGCCCTGCACGCTCACATGACATATCTAGTTGTGCCAGCTTCCTGCCAGCTGTATGCGGCTGTAATAATGGATATATTGTCTGTAATTCATCACTTTTATTATCTTCTAATCCACCCATGGGCTGTATGCTGTCAGTCTGTACTATGGTAGATGTATTAACATCACTGTTTCCAAACAACCGTCTATCAGCCAGAAGCTAGCAGTGCTAGTAGCATGACATCAACAGGATTTAATGAAGTTGTAGCTATTTACTTATACAAAGGGCAAAAGCACAGGACAACCTCTTCTAAATCCATGGTCTGTGGTCTATTGGACTCCATTTATGATCCTTGACATGAAAAAGTTGGAGATTGCTCTCAAAATCTGTGTGCTGTATTTTTCTAACTTCCATTTAAGTCCATTGCTCCTCCTCCTCTTGCAAGCAGCCAGGCAAAACATTTCATAATTTAATTATTAATTTCATAAATAAGTAATTAAGTTATAAGTTATAATAGCATGCATATGCATACTATTTTTGTGATTCAACAGAGGCCATTTTGGTACAGACATTAAATATAGGACAATAGAATACGAATAATATTGTTTTTAAGGCACTTTGTAGGCAGATGTTTTGGCATCTAGTAGTTACTTTCAGTCCAAAATGGCAGAAGTGTAGCTTTGCTGCTGGGCGCTAACATTGCAATTGAACAACTGACTTTCATTTCTTAACAACAGCAATATGTTTTCCTTGTTAAAAGTTGTTCTGACCTTTAAAAATGACCTTTTCTTTCACTCTTAAAAATACCGAAAAGGTAATAAACTGAAAAATAAACTGAAATACTGAAAAAGTGCCTGAAGACTCTCTGATTTACTTGAGTCATATATCGATTAACCCCCTTAATGTGAATTTAAGCTATGTGTAGATATTTATTTATTTTTTAATCCTATTTACTTTAATTAATTAATTCATTGTTTTATTTTGTCTTGTTGTTTATTGCACTCAAATGAGATGCTTGGTTTTGTTTAGTATAAAGTTTATTAATGATGTACCTACCGATATATGTTTTCTTCTTATTGATATTGTTTAATAAAGACTAAGGAAAAAAAAGATTGTAGTTTCCAGTAACAACAGCGCCAGAACTCAAGGTGGCAGCACGTTCACAGTGCACCACTGTGTCGGCCTGGTGTCAACAAAGAAAAGGAGGAAAACCGTAAATAGTCTGTTTACTTTGTTTTACGTCAACCGACAGCTGGTTGTCGGTAACGCGGGGCAGGGCCACGGGGGCCACCGGGGCCACCGTTCACTGTCAAGCTAGCCATAGCGGAGAGGAAACGGAGTGTGCTTTCAGAATAAAAGCACAATCGCTGCTCAGAGGACACAACGAGTCTTCCGTTGATGAGTCTTTTATTTTGAATGGGTTGTGCGGGAGCTATATGTGTAACTCTGAATATTGACCCTGTTTGGGCCACAGAGACTGCACATCCATGACGCTTGGCTGGCGATAAGGCACAGACGTAAGCTAACGCTACATATATGGGATATAAAAACATAGAAGGAACCGTGGAATTGAACATATATGGATCCCAACCGGATAATCCAGGCTCTGAAAGGGACTATCGACCCTAATCTGAGGATAGCGGCGGAGAATGAACTCAATCAGGTGGGTGAGCTAAAGTAGTCGCTAGTTTTTTGTTGGTCTGTTTGTCTCAGAGGTACATTGCATTAGAGAACCGGCAGTTTGGCCCAGGAGTGATGCCTGTGTTTGTGGAGAATGGAAGGCCGTGTTCTGGTAACTGAGCTGGGCCTGGGCCTGGTGATCGTTCAGCCCTGGTTGGTATCAGCAGATAGGTTAGACTGTCCCCTCACTGACTGACACAGCTGCGGCCAGCAACAATAGGAGGCAGATGTGACAGTGTGATATCACGAGCCACCAGAACAACGCTGAAGTTCAGATACACCTGTCCAGAGCTCGAAGTGGAAGAAAACCAGTACCTGTCCTCCCCTTTTACTCCTTCCCCTTATTCACATGCTGGCGTGCTTATCGGCCGGTATCCGCAATGTTTTGCCACTTACTCCTAATTATTCATCATTTCTTTTAAGCATGTTATAACTGTGTCAGTTGTGATTTTATACTTGGTCTATGCATCTTCTGTAGCACGCCTATAATACTCCAATAACATCCCAACTGGAACATTATAGGGTGAAGGTGGTGTGTTTGTATTGTTAATAGTTTAAGTGTTTTACTGTGTAATTTGTAGCATCACTCTATAATATACAGTATTATGGGATGTCTATAGGTTTGAATCAACGGCAGCCAGTCAGACAGGCAGTTATACACGCAGAGCTGAGGTGTGTGAGCTCTCCATTCAGGTTTTAGGAGCAGAGTCTCAGTCAGGATGCTCCTGCATCCTATATATACAGACACATTCAGAAAAATATAAGTAATGTTTCATTAATAATATTTGTTCACAAATAAAAAAGTTACTAAAAAGTCACAAATTTTGCTAAAAGGACGTGAACACTGTATTGATAACTTCTACTTCTACCCATAGGCATCATGCCCTTATCAATTTGCACATTTTGTATATGTATTTCATTCAACTATTCTCTTATCATTCCTTTGTATACATTCAAAAACCATTGTATGTTCCAAATGTTTTCTACGTAATGGCCTAAAAGCAGTTTACAAAGAGCTTTCTCAGTTCTGTCTGGAGTTTAGTCAGTAGTGTCGAAAATATTTCTATTAATTGTATTTATCATTTATGTATTTCTTTGTTTTTCTTAACCTGCAAAGAATTTAATGTTTCAGAATAAAAGACTTGGTATCTTTTCTAAAACAACATCAAGTGTACCTTTACGTTATGTTAACTGCAACTACACAAATGCTACAACTCATCCAGTTCAACTATAGAAAAATTAAAACTGCTTTGTCAAACATTTACTGCATTTCTTACAAAGGGTTGTTCGTTAATTACAGTTTTTGGTGTTCCAAACATCGCACATGGCATGTTGTAGTATTTTACCTTGTCAGTAATATCTATTTTTCTCTAATATTTTTAAATTGGAGAATGTCTAATTTTCTCAGAGGTCTGTTCAGAACATTGTAGCTGATTTTGGTAATTTTCATTTTTGTGCTGGTTTATACTGTAGTTTTGTTCATGGTGGCTGTTACACTTGTTGGGACCAGCTATGTTTTCTGGTCGAGTTTAAGGATGTGTTCTTTGAGTTGAATGAAATTATACTGACACTGCAGAAAGAATCTCATTGAGTGTCTTTCCTGCCTGATACCATGTTGTGCAGAATGTGCCCTACAGGGGACAATAAGTAATTATTATCATTATTATTATTATTAAACAGTAATTATATACCTCTCAAGTTCTGTCATTGCAACAGACAGCAAATTTGATGATATCAATATATCTGGGATAAAATCAGCTGACTCATAAAGCTCTATATTTCATTTCATACACACACATGGAAAATGTAATTGGTTTAATGACTTCCTTTTAAACTGTACAAAATGTGTCCATCTGTCCTTTGCTGGTTGTTTGACACTGGCTCTGTGTGTTTCAGTCATACAAGATTATCAACTTTGCCCCGACTCTGCTTCAGATCATTGTGTCAGAGCAGGTGGAGTTTCCTGTTCGCCAGGCAGGTAAGACTCAACTGTCCATGAAACAGTACTGCTGTGTTTTATGGACTGTTGCTGTTGCTGAGTTTTTTTGGTCATAATGCTTATTTTATGAATGTTAACGAGCCAAGGGAAAATGTAAATCCTAGAACAACGTAATAGAAAGTCCTGTTCTATACAGAACTGGAGATATACACTCCTGATCAAAATCTTAAGACCAGTTAAAAAATTGCAAGAATTTGCATTTTGCACTGTTGTATCTTAAGAAGGTTCTAAGTAGAGTTTCAAAATGCAAAAAGAAGAAATGGGAACAAGAGACCAAATGTTTTGAGCAGGCAATTTATTGAAAAGAACAATTTAACTGAAATAGGCTGTTCATCAGCTGATCAAAAGTTTAAGACCACATCCTTTAAAAGCCCAAATCTGTACAAAAATTTGGATTCCATGTCATTTTCTGTCAAGTAATCACACTGTCAAGACCTCTTGATGGGAAAAGCAAAAAAACTCACTGCCTTTGAACGTGGCAGGATTGTTGAGCTGCATAGACAAGGCCTCTCACAGCGTGCCATCGCTGCTGAGGTTGGACGCAGTAAGACAGTCATTTTGCATTTCTTAAAAGATCCTGAGGTTTATGGAACAAAAAAATCAAGTGGTAGACCCAAAAAAATCTCACCGGCACTGAGCCAGAGGATCCGAATGGCTGTCCGTCAAGACACGGGACGATCCTCATCCCAAATTAAGGCCATTACTTGTGCTGACTGCAGCCCAATAACCATCAGACGGCATCTGCAAAGGAACGGCTTCAAAAACAAAAAACGTCTTCAAAGGCCACGTCTCCTTCAACGCCACAAAATTGCCCGTTTGGCCTTTGCAAGGGAGCACCAAACATGGGACGTTCAAAGTTGAAAGAAAGTTTTATTCTCTGATGAGAAAAAATTTAACCTTGATGGTCCTGATGGCTTCCAACGCTACTGGCATGACAAGGAGATGCCACCTGAGATTTTTTCAACACGTCACAGCGGAGGGGGCGCCATCATGATCTGGGGTGCTTTTTCCTTCAATGGAAAAATGGAGCTCCAGGTTGTGCAGGGGCGTCAAACAGCAGCTGGCTACGTGGAGATGTTGTCTGTGTGGTGATGACTGGGTTTTTCAGCAGGACAATGCTGCAATTCACAATGCCCGTCTGACAAAGGATTTTTTTCAGGAGAATCACTCTTCACTCACTCTTTTGGATCATCCTGCATGTTCCCCTGATCTAAATCCAATTGAGAACATTTGGGGATGGATGGCAAGGGAAGTTTACAAAAATGGACATCAGTTCCAGACAGTGGATGCCCTTCGTGAAGCCATCTTCACCACTTGGAGCAACATTCCTACAAGCCTTTTGGCTTGTAGGAACACTCGCATCAAGCATGCCAACACGAATTTTTGAAGTGATCAACAATAATGGTGGAGCTACTCATTACTGAGTCTGTTTTTGAGACTTTAATTTCTGTTTTAGGGTTTTTTTGAGCTATGGTCTTAAACTTTTGATCAGCTGATGAACAGCCTATTTAAGTTAAATTGTTCTTTTCAATAAATTGCCTGCTCAAAACATTTAGTCTCTTGCTCTCATTTCTTCTTTTTGCATTTTGAAACTCTACTTAGAACCTTCTTAAGATACAACAGTGCAAAACCTAAATTCTTGCAATTATTTAACTGGTCTTAAGATTTTGATCAGGAGTGTATATGAGTAATGCTGACACAGATTTAAAGCTTTAGATTTTTTATTAATTCATCTGTTTGTATAGTTGAATATTATAAAATACACAAAAAGATATGTTTTTTTTGTATTTTTTGGACCGATGCTGATATATTTTTTTACAGAATCGGGATAGCTGATGGCTGTTTTTTGATGTGATGCAGTTTTTTTTTTGCTGATATGTTTGGCTGATTTTCTTTTATTTCCTCCATCTGATAAAATATGACAACTTAATAATAACAAATGATACACAGAATTTCTCAACTTCAGTAAACATTTATTAAATAGCACCTATGGTCTGTCTCTCCAATCTCCAGTTTGTGCCTGCACTGCAAGAAAAAGTATGTAAACCCTTTGGGATTTCTTGGATTTCTGCATAAATTAATTTAAGTTAAATTATAAATATATAAATAAATTTAAGTCATAAAATGTGTCCTGATCTTCATCTAAGTCACAACAATAGACAAACAGTCAACTAATACAGCACAAAAAAATATATGTTTTCATGTTTTTGTTGAATACAACATGTAAACATTCACAGTGCAGAGTGGAAAAAGTATGTAAGACAGATGTCTACAAATGGAGAAAGTTCAGCACTGTTACTATTCTCCCTAGGCATGGTCGTCCTGTAAAGATAAGCACTAGAGCACAGCGCTTAATGCTCAATGAGGTGAAGAAGAATCCTAGAGTGTCAGCTAAAGGCTTACAGAAATCTCTGGCACATGCTAAGATTTTTGTCGAGAAATCTACAATAAGTAAAACATTAAAGAAGAATGGAGTTGAGGGGAGGAAAACATGGAGGAAGCTGCTGCTGTCAAAAAAAAAAAAAACATTGCTGCACGTTTGAAGTTTGCAAAAGAGCACCTGGATGTTCCACAGCACTACTGGCAAAATATTCTGTGGACAGATGAAACCAAAATTTAGGTGTTTGGAAGGAACACACAACGCTGTGTGTGGAGAAAAAAGGCACAGCACACCAACATCAAAACTTCATTCCAACAGTGAAATATGGTGGAGGGGACATCATGGTTTGGGGCTGCTTGGCTGCTTCTAGGCCCGGACGGATTGCAGTCATTGACAGAAAAATGAATTCCCAATCTTATCAAGACATTTTACAGGAAAACTTAAAACCATCTGTCCCCCAACTGAAGGTCAACAGAGGATGGGTGATGCAGCCAGACAACGACCCAAAGCATAGAAGTAAATCAACAACAGAATGGCTTCAACAGAAGAAAATAGGCCTTCTGGAGTGGCCCAGTCAGAGTCCTGACCTCAACCCGATTGAGATGCTGTGGCATGACTTCAAGAGGGCAATTAACATCAGACATCCCAACAATATTGCTGAACTGAAACAGTTTTGTAAAGAGGAATGGTCCAAAATTCCTCCTGACTGCTGTGCAGGTCTGATCTGCAACTACAGGAAATGTTTGGTTGAGGTTATTGCTGCCAAAGGAGGGTCAACCAGTTATTAAATCCAAAGGTTCACATAGTTTTTCCACTCTGCACTGTGACTGTTTACATGTTGTGTTCAATAAAAACATGAAAACATCTATTTTTTGTACAGTATTAGTTTAAGCAGACTGTTTGTCTTGATTTACTTAGATGAAAATCAGAACACATTATATGACCAATTTATGCAAAAATCCAAGTAATCCCAAAGGATTCACATACGTATTTTACATAGAGTTTACATATTTTCTTGCAACTGTATATTTTACATAAAAATAATGTATAAACTAAATATTTAATACATGAAGCAGGTAATCAAAAACAGAACTTTGTCAAATAAGCTGTTGGATGAAAAAGTAAAGTTTTAGTGCACTTAGCAGCATTTATCACATTTCTCAGACAAAATTGTACAAACTTGCATAAATAAAACAAATAAACAACAGTAGTGCTGCACACAGTTGTACCCTGTCACATTTCTTTTTTTTTGGTCTGAAGAAAATGCTACAGTGGGCTGAAGTGAGATGGCTGTAGCAGCAGCATTTTCCTTCTGTTCCTCTGTGGAGGTCTAGAGGTGGTGACCCTTCAGGTGATTCCACACGTTTGTGGAGTTTTTCTTCTTCCCTGTTTCAGCTCCCATGCTCACCACATGGTTGCAGATACTGTCCTTCCCTGTTGTTGGTTCAGTGAAATACTGTCATAAGGCATTGGATTTCTGTTCAGCCATCAGACTGCAATTCTAAAAAAAAAATGAAAAAAAAGAAAAATACAAGGTTAGTGTTTAATTTAAAGTAATTTATCCTATGATTCCATTATTCATATTATTTATTGTAGTGTGCATGGTGGTTAATAGTAGTAATAGTACAGGGCTCAAAACCTTTTATGCACCTTTCCAATACTGTCCTAAAACATGTTTCCGAAATTTTTTCCAAGGGAGATCAATAAAAGCTTATCTTGTCTTTTTATTTCTGTATGTTGACACACACTGTTACAAGCCATATGGCCATAATCTAAGTGATCACAAAATAATAATTACTTTATTCACTAGTATTCCACAGCTCGCTGCTCATATCTGATATGGGACTACACACAGGCCACTAGCCGTGACGTCATAGAGGCTATGTAAGACCCATAGACAGGAAATATGTTTAAGCCAAGTGAACTTTTTGCTGAATGTTGTGACAAATTGCTCATGTTTCTGCCCTCACACTCAAACTTCCACTTGTGACAAGCAACTCTAGTAAAGTGTCGCGCTTTTGATGTTAAGTTTTCTCCGTCATAGTTAAGAGCATAAGCTCTGTGTGCAAACATGGCACTGCAGCAGCTTGTATGAGAGCTGCTCTGCCCTTACACAGCTAACGTTACCGACGGAGAGAAATTCTCTGCTACCTAAAACAGAAGTGATAATGCGGTGCTTATCAATACTACAGTCTGTAATAATGTAACCCTGGAGCTTGTTAACGGGTTTCGGTACCCATCCCTATCTGTAAGCTACAGCTGGTTGGAGCCTCGCTTAAATACAGTTCCAAAATATTTTCTCTCTAAATGTAACATTTAATATCTAACCTAAATACAGAAGGCTTTGAAAGAGAAGAATTTAAGCCTTACCTTTTCCCTGGTTGCTCCCAGTTATGACATTGTCCTTCTCATGCCCTCGTGCAAAGGTTAACCCACTGGGCTTCATCTACTGGGGTCTGCTGGTAGGGTGGCAATTTGATTGACACAAGGGGCCATGTTACACATGTTATACAGTAACAACACTGGGCTGCCCAGAGATGCGCCTGCTTGGTAATCGGCTTAATATGCTCTGACATCGGCCAATCAAATAATCGGTAGGTAATAATCTGGAGAGGTCAAGCGATTAATCGGGTCACCACATTTCCAGAGGTTGCACACTATGTATTTTCCTGCTTGACCTTATCAGTTAAGTTAGTTTAAATTAGCTGAGGTGTGTTTCATGCCACGTATGTATTTTTCTGTGGCAGTCAGCTTTGAACCCCCTTGGTTTCTACTGAAGATACAAATCCTCTAAAATACCACAAGAAGATAGTGTCTGTGAAGTGATTAGCAGGTCTAGCTCGTCTAGTTTTAACAGTAAACAGGATGGAGTATTGGTCAGGACACCGGAATGAAGATGAGGAGACATCACTTCTTCTCTGAACTGTACTGTGTTACAGTAATATGTATTGATATTGTATGACTTATTGAGACAAAATTGCAAACTGCTTTCATTCAATAAATTCAACAGTATAATCATGCTATTTTCAACCATTTGGTGTTCTGATTACTCATCTAAAGTGTTATTATATGATGAATGTTACTTTCTTAACTAGACCACACAGGCTATATCCATTGACCATTCTGAACATGCCCGCTTTGAATGTTAGTTTTGAGGAGCTGCAGAGTTAATTCAAAAACAAAGTGAAACCTACACTGTACATTTAGGACCACTTGACAACTCTACTGCTAATTTCTCCTCTGCTCTGATTGGCCAACACCTGTCTGCTCAGATCGCATCATCCAGCTCTCTGTCACACCTTCACACAGCTAAGCCCACATCACCCAAGCCTCTTAATCTTCCTTTCCTGGGGCAGTTCTCATGAGAGCAAGTTTTCATCGTAGTATTTGATGTTTTTTGCGACTGTACTTGAGGATATATTGAAAGTTCTTGAAATTTTCTGGATCGACTGACCTTCATGACTTAAAGTAAGGATGGACTGTCGTTTCTCTTCAGTGAGTTGAGTGGTTCTTGCCATAATATTGATTACAACAGTGATCAAAGAAAGCTATCCACTGTGTACTAACCTAACCTCTGCACAACACAACTGATGGTCTCAAACACATTAAGAAGGCCAGTAATTCAACAAACTCTCTTCAACAAAGACTCTTGACATGGCACACCTGTTAAATCAAAACCATTCCCGGAGATGACCTCATGAAACTGAGTTGGCTGTCATCAAAGCAAAAGGGGGCTACTTTAAAGAATGTAAAATATGAAACATATTCTGATTTGTTTCACACTTCTTGTTTGCGACATAATTCCATGTGTTTTTTCATAGTTTTCATGTCTTCAGTATTAATCTACAGTATAATGTAGACAATAATTAAACTAAATAAAAAACATGGAATGAGAAGGTGTGTCCAAACTATTGACTTAGTCCTCTCAAGATGTTTGTTGACAGTAAGAGAAATATAGAATATCACCAGACTTCTCCTTTAAGTCCAGTCTCTTTTGGGGCTCATGACATCAGCTGGATAGATACAGTGGTCTGTATGTGATGCTTGCCTGACTCCTGTACTCTGTGTTTGTAGCGGCCATCTACCTGAAGAACATGGTGAGTCAGTACTGGCAGGACAGGGAGCCGTCTCTGGGCGAGGTCGTTTTTCCCTTCAACATCCACGAGAACGACCGACAGCAGATCAGAGACCACATAGTGGAGGGCATCATCCGCTGTCCAGAGTCCATACGGTACATAGACTGAATTTCCCTCCGGGGATCAATAAAGGTTCATCCTATCTTATCTTATCTTACACGCACGCACCGCACGCACGCACGCACGCACGCACGCACGCACGCACGCACGCACGCACGCACGCACGCACGCACGCACGCACACACAATCAGGACAAATCTGTTTTCATCTCTAATTGATGCAACTCTTTTTTTTTTTTACTGTCCCTGTTTAATGAAGTGTGAGACTTTCTGTAATGTATCAGCCTGTTTATCTCTTTCGAAAAGCATCCTTAAAACCTGCAGACTGCATACATATGTATTTAAAATCTAAATGAATGCAGGCACTGAATAAACAGCCTTGCTTACTGACAACTATAGTAAATGATTCCATATGTTTTTGCACTGTCTGTAGCGCCCAGCTGACCATGTGTCTGCGAGCCATCATCAAGCATGACTTCCCCGGACGCTGGACCGCCATAGTGGACAAGATCGGCATGTACCTGCAGTCCCAGAACAGCGGCAGCTGGTATGGCAGCCTGCTGGCTCTCTATCAACTGGTCAAAACATACGAGTGAGTAAACTGTTCATGTTCCTGCGTTCCATCTCACCACTCTGAACATCCCTCCTAGGGAGCCATTATTCCTCACATCACGATTAGGGGTTTAAGAAGAAGAAGAAGAAGAAGAAGAAGATATTCCTTTATTAGTCCCACGAGGGGAAATTCAATTTTTACATTGTTGTTTTTTACTTATACACAGTACATGCAGACCCGAACACACACATGCACAAACAGGACCCATATACATGCATCAAATGGAGAGATGTCAGAGTGAGGGGGCTGCTCCTGACAAGCGCCCCGAGCAGTTGGGGGTTTTGGTGCCTTGCTCAGGGGCACCTCGGCAGTGCCCAAGAGGTAAACTGGCACCTCTCCAGCTACCAGTTCACACCCAAAAGGAGGGTGGTCCAGTAATCAATTTCATAAGGCTTAAGAGTAGACAACCACAAGGGTGAAGGAATTACTCTGAACTTAGTCTTTAAATTGCTGCAATGTTTCCCTGCAATCCCTTGGGGATCGACGGTCAGAGCAGCTGCCAGTAGCTGATACCTTTTCCGATGTAAAGGTGATATTTGGCTTGTTTTCCCATCGATGATGATGATGATGATGATTACGGTATTCTAATTATTCTTAGTCGCATTAAATTAATAATAAATGTAATTTGTCCCATCATAGTTTCACATCTGTATCCTCTGCACATAAACGACAGTGCAGAACAAGGGCTGTACTGAATAGTTTGAAGCTTCTAAGCTTCATTCATAAAGCTGACATTTGAATTACACTGGAAATGGCTTCCAGGGCTGCACAGTGGTGCAGTGGTTAGCGCTGTCGCCTCACAGCAAGAGGGTCACAGGTTCAAATCTGGCTTGGGGCTCTTCTGTGTGGAATTTGCATGTCCTCCCTGCGTTAGCCTGGGTTTTCTCCGGTTGGTCCGGCTTCCTCCCACAGTCCAAAGACAATGCAGGTTAGGTTAATTGATGACTCTAATGTGAGCGTGAATGGTTGCCTGTCTCTATGTGTTAGCCCTGAGAGCCTTCGCCCAATGCCAGCTGGGATCAGCTCCAGCCCCCCTGCGACCCCTAACGGGATAAGTGGTTGAAGATGGATGGATGGAAACGGCTTGTAATGATCAGCTGCCTATATGGATAAAAAAGTTTTGGATAGAATCGTTCCTGTACCGTATAAATGCTGTTTAAATTATTTGCTTACAGTAATCACATAGTTCTCTTACAGTGTTATTTGGATCTTTTCATACATGACAACATATGGTGTAACATTTTAAAACTACGTTAGACTAATATTAGTTGAATTTGTGTTTTGTTTTTTGGTTTCCTCCCTTGATGCTTTGCCTCGCAGCCTGTCTGCTGTCCAGTTGGATTCCTGAGGCTGATGCTGGGTGCACATTGATATCATGACAGGAAAAACATTTTCTCTGAATAAAAAAAGAATGCGCACGTGGAAACCACCTGTGGTTAAAGCCAGCCTTGTCAAGTTGATTGATAATCACATAATGCCCTCACAGTGAAACGTTTTCCGAACCCCACCCGGCTCTGCAGCAGACTGGCGCCCGTCTCCCTCCTTGCCGCTACCGGGTGAGAAAATGAGGAGCCCTGGCAAAAGGGTGCCGTTCTGCATGCATGCTGGTGCACAGCAACACTTTATTGTGGGTGAAGGAAAAGACAAGAGAATTGGCAGTGAGCCAGTAAATAGCAAAGAGGTCTATTTAATTACTTTGTATTCATGTAATAAATTTACAAATGTCAATTAGATGGTAATCTGCATGATAAATGATGCACAACAATAAAAATTTGGTTATAATAATCATCCACTTACAATGATCAAGTTGACCCAGACAGACATGATCCCTATAAGCGATTTCCATCATATTTTTTATAACTTACAGAATCATTGCCCGCAATAGTCCATCTTCCACCAACTTTTCTGTTCTATTTGTCGCTCTTTCTCATACATACAGTGAGCGACTCTACATTCAGTCCTCCTCTCTGTTATTGTCTCAGTTCAAAAGTCAAAATGTAGTGAAAAGGGATATAATCATTTCCAAAATTCACAACTTGTTTTTATCTCATGAAATATTCTGCTTCAAGCTGGTATTGGCAGTCTCACTGGGTATGTTCTCTACCACAGGTAGCGGTAATCTGTATTCTTCATTCAAAAAGGGAAACAGATCAGTGTTTACGTGCCATTTTCACAACATTCTTGCTCATAACTTAGCTTCATTCCAGACAGCCATGGTGTACTGAAAATTATTTATTTGAGTACTGGAATGGAGTTTGTATGTTCTCCCTGTGCTAGCGTGTATTTTCTTCGGGTTCTCAGGTTTCCTCCCACAGTTCAAAGACTTTCAGGTTAGGTTCATTGTTGACTCTAAATTGCCCATAGATGTGAATGTGAGCATGTGTTCAGATACAGGAAGGCAGATGAGAGGGAGCCGTTGCTGGCAGCCATGCAGATCTTCCTACCGAGGATTCAGCAGCTTATCAGCCAGCTGCTGGCCGACGCCACCATCTTCTCTGTCCTCATCCAGAAACAGATCCTCAAGATCTTCCACGCTCTCGTACAGGTGTGTGTGTATGCATGAGTGTGTGCATGCGTGCATTTCCAGTTACTGCAGGATTCAGAAATATTGGAGCAGAACTGAAGGCAGAGTAACTTTATTTGTCAGACCGATACATCTCCCTCATCAGGGAAATTAGAATGTGCCTGCAGATAACTCTTAGTAAATATGAAACTCTGTGATGATGATGATGATGATGATGATGATGATCATGATCATGATCATGATGGTAATGACAGCTTTGACCTTATCATTGTCCTACAGTATTCACTGCCTCTCCAGCTGATCAACAATACAGTGATGACTCAGTGGATGGAAATCCTCCGAGCCATAATGGATCGAGACGTCCCAGCTGTAAGACTAGCTAGACACACACACACACACACACACACAATAAATAATTATGTAATCAGCTGCATTTTTTGTCGTGTTCATTGTATTCTTCAGGTAATATACCTTTAGTGGTACCAGGCATTAGAATGAACAAGAACACACACACATGCGCACACATACACACACACACACACACACACACACACACACACACACACACACACACACACCTATGGACGTTTCTCTGACAACATTCCAACTTCTATTATAATGAGAAGTCTCTTTTTTCATCTGTTTTGTGCAATAACAATAAAGTGATATGTGATATGTTGTTACAAAAATAAATGATTCCTGAAAAATCTGTATCATTTGGTATCTAGTACTAGTATCTAGTACTAATGCTAAAATAGGTATAATCATAATAGCATGAAAAGTAGCTTGTTATAATGTGAGAGGCTCTTATGAAAACAAGAAACTGAGCAAATGTTTTTTTTTTGTCATGGTGGCAGCAATACGCTGCTGCATACCTGTGTTAATTAATCAGTTGTTATTTTTGTAATGACATTTATACTGAACTGAATTTAAGTGAAGTTTGCCTCTGTTCCTTTTCTGTTGCTGGATTCACAAGTTCAAAAACTAAACATAAAGTGTGTGTGTGCATGCGTGTGTCAGGAAACTCTGGAGGTTGATGAGGACGACCGCCCTGAGCTGGCGTGGTGGAAGTGTAAGAAGTGGGCATTACGTATCATCACCAGACTGTTTGAGCGGTGAGTCCAGAGCTGCTCTCTCCCTCTCTTCCTCAGAATACTGATATATAGTCAGCAGAGGGACATTACCAGCCATTCACTGTGACATTCCATCATAAAGTTTGACTTTCTGTGATTTAATTGATTGTGATTGTGATTGAGTTGTACACCCTACATGTTAACCATAGTTGCCCAAAAAGAACAACACGATATGAATGAATGACTGGCTGTTGTGAACAGCTGAGCAGAGTGGATATGGACCAGTCCCAGAGAATGAAGTTATGAGATGCACAATAGATGTGCGTAATGGAAATACAACATAAAAATGAATACATATAATGGGAACATATGTAAGAAGGTGGATCCAGGGCAATGTCCAGCAGCCTCCCGGCATTGGCGAACCGAAAGAGTCAGAGTTTGATTAGAGCGTGACCGTCAGTGGCAGATAGATACAGTTGTGTTCAAAAGTTTACATACCCTGGCAGAATTTATGATTTCTTGGCCATTTTTCAGAGAATATGAATGATAACACAAAAACTTTTTTTTCCACTCATGGTTAGTGGTTGGGTGAAGCCATTTATTGTCAAACAACTGTGTTTACTCTTTTTAAATCATAATGACAACAGAAACTTCCAAAATGATCAAAAGTTTACATACCCCAGTTCTTAATACCTTGTATTGCCCACGTTAACATCAATGACAGCTTGAAGTCTCTTGTGGTAGTTGTGAATGAGGTTCTTTATTTTCTCTGATGGTAAAGCAGCCCATTCAGGCAAAAACCCTCCAGTTTCTGTAAATTCTTGGGCTGTCTTGCATGAACTGCACGTTTGAGATCTCCCCAGAGTGGCTCAATTATACTGAGGTCAGGAGACTGAGACGGCCACTCCAGAACCTTCACTTCATTCTGGTGTAACCAATGACAGGTGGACTTGGCCTTGTGTTTTGGATCGTTGTGACATTGGAACGTCCAAGTACGTCCCATGCGCAGCTTCCGGGCTGATGAGTGCAAATTTTCCCCCAGTATTTTCTGAGAACATGCTGCATTCATCTTGCTATCAATTTTGCCATCACGTTTCCTGCTTCTCTGTAGTTCACACATCCCCAAAACATTAGCGATCCACGTCCGTGTTTCACAGTGGGAACGGTGTTCCGTTCATCATAGGCCTTGTTGACTCCTCTCCAAATGTAGCGTTTATGGTTGTGGCCAAAAAGTTCAATTTTGGTCTCATCACTCCAAATGACTTTGTTCCAGATGTTTTGAGGCTTGTCTCTGAGCTGTTCAGCGTATTGTAAGCGGGCTACTTTGTGGCATTTGCGTAGTAATGGCTTTCTTCTGGCGACCGACCATGCAGCCCATTTTTCTTCAAGTGCCTCTGTATTGTGCATCTTGAAACAGCCACACCACTGAAGTTATTTGTGGGTTTTTCTTTGCATCCCTAACAATTTTCCTGGCAGTTGTGGCAGAAATTTTTGTTGGTCTACCTGACTGTGATTTGGTTTCAACAGAATTCCTCACTTTCCACTTCTTAATCAGAGTTTGAACACTGCTGATGATAAATGGTTCACCCAACCACTAACCATGAGTGGAAAAAAAAAGTTTTTGTGTTATCATTCATATTCTCTGAAAAATGGCCAAGAAATCATAAATTTGAGCACAACTGTAAACCATTTGCTCAGGGAATAAACAACCTTACTTTTCTTTTTGCGGCACATTTGAGTGTGTTGCTACAGCCACTCTCTCCTGCTCTCCTCACAAACTGAATGACTGATAAGAGAAGGGAGTTGAATTGTGGTGTGAGTTGGGAATGAGTTGCTGAGTAGATAGGTGTTTCGGGAGGTGTACACAGGTGATGAAATCCAGTGATTATATCCCAGTTGTCACAACATGCTTCTGGTCTGAATTACAGGTATGGAAGCCCTGGAAACGTGACAAAGGAGTACTACGAGTTTGCAGACTTTTTCCTTAAGAACTATGCAATAGGAATACAGCAGGTAAGCATGTGACTCTGAGGGTTCAAGATGTTGGATTAGATCAGGGATCGACAGCCTTTTCTATAATGACAGTGTCAATTTACAAAGATGAAGATGGCCACAGTGCCAGTTGTGTTTTTTAATGCTCATGCCGTTGTGTGGATGTTGATTGACCATTAACGGTATTATTCTTCTAAGTTTTAATTCTGCATACTTTCAGCTACAGACAACATTCACATAGTTAAATATTCAACAGTACCACTATATCTTTTCTTGTCTATACCTCTTAAACTTTTTAATGTTATGTTTTTTCCCCAATTTTTTTTTTTTTTTTTTTACAATGTACAATGGAGAAAATCCTCCTCCACTCTGACCACTTTCACTAGTATGTTACATGCTACACCAGAGGCAATAGCATTCTAGATTTAATTTATTCCAACACCAAGGCAGCAACTCAACTCCTGGTGCACCTCCTGCCTGTGTAAAGAACTCTGACAGGCAGCTGTCACTGGCACAGTGAGGAGCTGGACCGACGAGGCTGAGGAGGCTTTGAAGGACTGTTTTGAGTCAACAATTTGGGAAAGTTTTTAGTGATGCTCATAGGGAGGACATAGGGAATGAGAATATGACATCTCTGACTGTGATGGTAAGAGTGCCATCTGCTGGCTGTTTAATGCAAGCGTCAAAAAATGACACTAAACACTGCACAGTGAATACGATTCAAAAGCTGAATTGTAGTATACTTTATATAGTATACAGTTGGACACAAAGGTAGGCTAACGTTAAAGGTTTCATTTTGCAAGATATCGATAAATTAATTATGCAGCATTGGCCAACATTTTCTTAATATACCATTAGCATAATATTAGCTAGCTTATCTTTGTTTGGATGATTGTGTAGTTGGCACTGGCTTGTTGTGGCTTGTTAATGTCATATACAGTACATATCTGTTTGTAATAGATGTTATTGTGAACTGCTGACTGCTGAATCGATATCATTAACGAACCACTTTTGTAATATATGGCCCCTTTGCCTCTGTCAGCTTCTATATATATGGGTATTTGTCTTTTGTACATACTTTTGAATTGACAGATGATTAGATCCGTGACTAGACTATACTCTTATGATAGTCTACTGTAGCTCTGTTGGCACACCCCAGAATACTCCGCGATTCCCATTTCCTGTTGACAGTCTCACACACGGTATAACTTTCACGTCAGTTTGGGAACTTTGGGTCAGTTTGGGAACTTTGGGTCAGTTTGGGAACTTTGGGTCAAAGACAGGGAACAAATGGACTCATGATGAATGTGTGTGTGTGTGTGTGTGTGTGTGTGTGTGTGTGTGTGTGTGTGTGTGTGTGTGTGTGTGTGTGTGTGTGTGTGTGTGTGAACTCTTGACAGCACATTACCTGGTGGCACCGTTGAATGTGTTATAATGATGTGCCACCACTACAACTGGTGTGTGTGGGTGTGTTTGACAGAGAGAGAGGAGAAGAGAAGTTGGACTAATGGACACAATGTTTCTGTAATAACTTACTTGGAACTCTGCTTCATCACATTTTGACCCACCCGCCTGAAACCTGTGATATTTTCTTGTAAACACGCCCGCGTATGGGTTGTAGGTCGACCCACATGATGATAGAGAAAAATGCCTGTCTGCATCATTAGACAGGCTACTTCGAAAACACCAGTGGCAGCAACATGATGAAAAAGTCCCCTGACAGCACTGCATTTTTTCTATATGCCACATTGAGGTTTATAGACTGTATAATACATTTATTTTTAATGCAATAAGAGTGCATGTAGTATGTCTAGATAAATCTTACCGTAAAGGTGTCAATAAATTTAAAAAATATAATAAATATGGTCTAATGATTCTGAATTACAAACATTGTGATTAGTCAGGAATAAATGAATACATTAAATATTAATAATTACAGACTGTGTTGGCTTCACTACATGTTTACAATCAGGCAGGCAGACAAAGAACCTTGCCCTGTCATACACCCCCCCTCAGAAGTCTAGAGTAAGTCATTCCCCGGCTCCTCTAGTCACATATGAACCCCAAACTGTTCCTGAGGGCTGAGCCATCGGTGTGTGTGTGAGTATTTACAGTAGATTAGATGGCGAGGTTGGCTCCTGGCATGGCATCTGCCATTATTGTATGAATGTGTGAATGCTGACATGTAGTGTAAAGAGCTTTGAGTAGTTGGAAAACTATAATGGCTCTACTACAGTTGCAAGAAAAAGTATGTGAACCCTTTGGGATTACTTGGATTTCTGCATAAATTGCTGATAAAATGTGTTCTGATCTTCATCTAAGTCACAACAACAGACAAACACAGTCTGCTTAAACTAATACCACACAAAAATTATGTTTTTATTGAACATAAAATGTAAACATTCACAGTGCAGGGTGGAAAAAGTATGTGAACCCTAAAGCTCATGAATTCTCCAAGAGCTAATTGGAGCCAGGAGTCCGTCAACCTGGAGTCCAGTCAATGTGATGAGATTGGAGGTGTTAAAGCTGCCCTGCCTTATAAAAACACACACCAGTTTTGAGTTAGCTGTTCTCAAGAAGCATTGCTTGATGTGAACCATACCTCACACAAAAGAGCTCTCAGATGACCTACGATCAAGAATTGTTGACTAATATGAAGCTGGAAAGGGTTACAAAAGTATCTCTAAAAGCCTTGATGTTCATGTGTCCATGGTAAGACAGATTGTCTACAATACGAGAAAGTTCAACACTGTTGCTACTCTACCTAGGTGTGGTCGTCTTGTAAATTTCTCCACTTTGGGACAAATAAAGGAATATCTTATCTTATATTATCTTAAGGATGACCGCAAGAGCACAGCGCAGAAAGCTCAATGAGGTGAAGAAGAATCCTAGAGTGTCAGCTAAAGACTTACAGAAATGTCTGGCACATGCTAGCATTTTTGTTGACAAATCTACAATAAGTGACAGCTGCTGCTGTCCAAAAAAAAACATTGCTGCACATTTGAAGTTTGCAAAAGAGCACCTTGATGTTCCACAGCACTACTGGCAAAATATTCTGTGGACAGATGGAACCAAAATTGAGTTGTTTGGAAGGAACATGCAATGCTATGTGTGGGGGGAAAAAGGCACAGAACACCGTGCAGTATTAGTTTAAGCAGACTGTGTTATCTATTATTGTGACTTAAATGAAGATCGGGACACATTTTATGACCAATTTATGCAGAAGTAATTCCAAAGGGGTTCACATACTTTTTCTTGCAACTGTATAGAAATATAGTCCATTTATCATTTAACAAGAAGCTCAACATGAGGCTTGTTTTCCACCCAAATACCAAACTTAATACTATTTTCATACATGTACTTATATTTTTAAAGGTTCATTCCACCCAACTTTCTGTCCAAGTACTCAGAATTTCAAAGGTTTGTGCTTGCCAAATACTAATTTCTGTCTGAAGACATAGTTTTAAGTGTTTGTTACACCCAAATACTACTTTCTGTATAAGTTAATTAATTTCAGCTTCTACCTTTGATAGTATTACATTTTAGCTTCCAGCATTTCTAGCAGTGTATATCAGCTCTTAGCTTTTTTGGGTAATGCAACTCAGCTTTCAACTCTTTTACACTGTACGATTTCTGTATTTTAAGCAATAGTTTGAAATTAATTTCAGCTATCAGCATTCACATGTGCTTTCTGTAAGAAATGCAGTTTATAGTTTATTTTCAATTTATATAATAAATATTTAAATACCGGTATTTAGTTACATTTTTACTAGAAGGTTGACCTTGTTTGTAATAATAGTGTTGTAGGCTTGTTATTGGTGCAGGATCCACTCTCAGTTACTCATTCACACATTCAATGTTATGTTGTGATGGATTGGAGCTGTATTAGACTCTTCTTTTAAGTTTTTCTCATGTTTAGTTTCAAGATGGCACTTAACACTTTCACAGCAAAATGTGCATAAGGCTCTGTCTCCTTGCAACAACACCAAACTCTGTTGTCCAACGGGGTTGAAAATCCAGCTAGATTTAGTTGTCATGTCTTGTGCAGATTGGTGCAGTCTGGTCTCCTCTTTGCCAGTTGGTTACTGGTTAAAAAACCTGCACTGCTGTACAGGACCACTCAGCATGAAATGTGCACTGATGTTTGTAAATGCAGAATCAACATAGCATCATGTCAGCATTAATTCATCTTGCTGGTTTAATCTATTTAATTTCTAACTTAACTTTGGAACTTTTATTCATGGGGTTGTACTAATGTAATACTAAACAAAGTAGTAACATATGTCAGTATTTAATTATATTATTTGCTCCCTCATGCAGCACTGAAAATGGCTTTGCATGCCCATGCTGGCACGTGTGTCATAATTTGCTGACCCTTTAGGTTTAGATTTAACTACTCAGGCTCAGTTTTGGTTTCACTGTTTCTGTCTTGGTGTGTGATGTGTTGTCTGCCCAGGTCCTGCTGAAGGTGGTGGACCAGCACCGCCAGAAGCAGTATGTTACTCCTCGTGTCCTACAGCAGTGCCTCAACTACCTCAACCAGGGTGTGTCACATTCACTGACCTGGAAACAGATGAAGCCACATATGCAGGTAGGAGCAATCATGGAGGAATTTGATGTAGAGTGTGTATGTAGGTGACTACGACATTTGCACTTTCGATGGATAATTATATCATTTTGCATCGAAGCATCTGATTTCAGCATCTCATTTCTTCATGGTAAGCATTTTACCATTAGCTGCCATTACGTTATCATTATTTGTGTCACATAAAGAGACATACTGTAAGTAAAACTCCGCCGTATGTCTTGGATAGAACTTTGATTCTTAGTCCAAACCTGATTAGAACAGTATTTATTGGTTCAGGTTGGGCAGGGTTCGAGTTCCCCCACATCAGGTTAGGGTTTATTGTTTATGTTTCTAGGGTTTATGTAACCGTTATCGGTTGCTGCTTGTAAACACACCACATTCAAAGTTGGCCACACCTCCACAGCTCAATGAGCCGAGGGAGAGAGCAGTGATCGTGGAGTGAGCTATAGAGTGAATGAAGAAATGCACGCCATTAGGAGAACAAAGCAGTGAATCAGAGAAACAAAACATTATTTTCTGATTCTTTCACATTCTAAAACACAAATAAACGCAACTCCAATCACCTCCACCAACCTTTTTGACAGAAAAAATGTTGGCATTGGATGTTTTTGAATGTTTACATTTCTGAATCAAAAATATGTTTCATACATACATTTCATATCACCCTTGTACCATGCTTGCAGAAATACCCAAAGCCACGCAGCAAAATGACTTGGCTAAGGTTAGAAAAAAAAGGTCATGGTTGTGTTCAAATAATAATGTAACAACATAAAAACCCAACCAAACTACTACAGTTAGGTTTATGACCGACATGGTTGGGCTTAAAACCACTGTTTGTACAGTGAAAATGACACTCAGTGTTGTGAACATGGCACACAAACGAACAGCTGATTGTAATGTGACACTTTAGACATGAACAGCGGTCTTCTGGATGAAAGTCTTGTGTTAATTGGACTCATCCACCACCCCTACTGCCCGCCCTGTATGTCTCTCTTTGCTCTTTAAACTACGTCGTTTGCTTTGACTGAAGGCAAAAACACTGACATTCAGCATATCACTGGTTTCCTGAAACATACAATGCCAATATTTTTTCCTAGCATTTTTTGCCTTTGCACGCAGGCTGGTGTGTGTGCCTCAGCAACACTCATAAAGAGAGAAGAAAGAGAAGAGCAGAGGGAGGTCACAGTGATGTAACAACCCATTTTCCTATGGCCATTTTGTATCTGACAGACTCAGTGTCAGAGACTTGTGCCTCGGTATCAGACACCAAGGGGCGTGACAAAGTGGTGAGATTGGCAACCTGAATGGGTTATACACCCGGCGTGCTGTCTGGGGGTTACACCCACACTTGGAGCCAAAAGGTTTTGCAGACACCCAGAAGAATTACAAACACGGGTCTAAGTCTCTGCAGATACAGATACCACCACACGCACTGCCAGAGCTCAGAAGACATGATTGAGAGATTATTTGTGTGTCTGTGTGTATGGGAAGTGAGTGGTGAAGCAAGAGAGAGAGCGACGGCAACAGAAGCAGATAATGTTATTGACTTTGACCCAAGCAGGAAAAGTTAACAGAGTTTGCTTTGTCTATTCTGGACATTTGCAAAGCCAGACGTTTAGAGTAGTACAATTGTACATTGTTAATCTATCAGGTTCATTCATGTTTGCTAGCTTTCTGTCCTCCATACCTGTGCTGCTGTGTTGCTACACTCGATCAGTTTGATAAGATGAAACTCTTAGCATTGATGTGTTTTGAATTTGCTTAAGCCACTGTAATTTTTATCCTGAGCTTATAACAGCCATCATCTCTTACAGACCATATGCCAGGAGGTCATCTTCCCTCTCATGTGTTACAAAGATGAGGATGAGAGGCTGTGGCAGGAAGACCCTTATGAGTACATCCGCATGAAGTTCAGTGAGTACTCACTAAGCTCACTCAACCATCAGCTAAGCAAAGTAGTGTGCCAGATCTGGCTGTCAGTTGGCTAACAAATAACACACCATTTCTGCTCACAAATGTCATTGGTAGCATTTTGGAAATACTGGTGATTTTTGTTTTAATTATCATGCAGCTGTTAGACAGTCATGTACAATAAGATATTAGTGCACAGGAAAAACTCCCAGAAAGCATTTGTTTATGAACTACGCTTTGTAGTCCATCATTGCCATTATACTTAATGGTGGAGGAAGCATTGCTTTTGAACATTTAGTTTGATCCAATTCTTTGTGTGGGTGAGCATGTGTGTTCTTTTGCAGATCTCTATGATGACCACGCCTTACCAGCCACTGCTGCCCAGAGTGTCCTGTGTAAAGCTGCCCGCAAGAGGAAGGAGGTGAGGCGGAGCGTTTTAGCATTGGCATTTCAGTTTGTAGGTAGCGGTTCTTTGCCTGAGTATGTCAGTTTTATGACACTTAATACATTTACTCCACTACATTTGTCTGACGGCTATGGTGATTTTACATGCAAAGCACAGCAAAACTTTTTTTTTTCAACCTGAATGCTTTTTATGCCTTATGTCTTTACTTTACTTTATGTTCTTTACTTTTAGTGCTTATTCCATTATATTCAATTTAAAGCTGCACTATTCAATATTTTTTAGCAATGGATCAGATGACTGTGTAATAAAATGTGTTGTTTGCAGTGATGAACCCACAGAGAACTATGAGATAAGATAAGATAAGATGAACCTTTATTAATCGTTATCACAATTATTACAACACATTATCACAAACTTGCAATTACGCTGATTTATACAGAGCCTTTTAGCCTCTTTTAGATCATTGTTTGGGTTTTCTTGTCCACAAACTACACTCTCATCGACTTCTGTTTCCAGCAGCAGCATGTAGCTGTGTTTACTGAAAAAGAATGAATTTTCTGAGAACATTCTGCAATTCATCTTGCCATCAATTTTGACCAAGTTTCCTGCACCTTTGTAGTGCTGTGATCAGCTGATCCAGCTCTGATCAGCTGCTGCTGTCATCAGAAACGAACGTCGCTTCATGTGACGCTTCAGAGGAAAGGAGATCTCATTTCTCTAAAAACATTTTTTCTTGCTTCCTCTCTCCTTATGTCTCATCCTTGCCTCCTCCACACGCATCTCCCATGGGCAGGACTAAGACGGAAGGAGAGGAAAGGAATTGAGCTGATATATTAAGAATTGGGAAAGGCCTCTCATGTTATAGGATGAAGTGGAGGGCCATGTTGACTGTGTTATCTCCAGACTTGTCGAGTCTATAGGCAAACTACAGGGGGTCCAGGAGTGGGTCAGTGATGGTTTTGAGATGGAACAGGACAAGGCGCTCAAAGGATTTCATAACCACAGAGGTCAGGGTCACGGGTCTGTAGTGGATACCTCCTGGGATCTTTGCTTTTAATATGTCAAATGTTTAATTTTAAGCTTGTTCCGTTGCCACCAAGTAGGAAAAAAAATCAGTGAATGCAGCTTTAAGGACTTTTAAATCGGAAACTTCACTTATTTTTCTGGGTACTTTTTCCAACAGTGTAGATCAGTTATTTATCATTTGAAGGCATTCATTTGCATCTCTTGAGCACAGAGTCTCTCAGGTACATCAGCATAGTAAGCTCCCATTTTTGCCTTAATCTTTTCAACGTGTAATGTTTTGTGTTTTCCTTTTAACAGGTTCTTCCTCAGATGATGGAGTTCTGCCACCAGATACTGATGGACCCCTCTGCTGACCCCTGCAAGAAGGATGGGGCACTGCACTGCATCGGAGCTCTTGCTGAGCTCTTACTGAAGGTACGCACATCCACAGATACCTCTGTGTGTGACTGTTTTTTTTTTTGTAGAAGAGTCTTTAAGGTTTGAAATTACTTTAATCCTCTTGCTGCCATTTGTGTGTTTTAATCATCTCTGGGTTGTGCTGTGTGCGCATGTCTCATCCAATAGAAACGGATGTACAGGGAGCAAATGGAGCTGATGCTACAAAACTATGTCTTCCCACTGCTCAACTCTCCTATGGGTTACCTTCGAGCTAGGGTGAGTGCCCTGGAAAATGCTTTAAAACCAGATGGCATATGTATGTATGTACAGTAGGTAGGTGTACAGTTGGTAGATAGGAACTCAATCAATAGCACAGAACAATGATAGGTATTGTCCAGAAACTCTCACAGGTACTGCATTTACTATAAAAAAAAAAACATTGCAAACTGCAGCCCAACAGGCAACAAAAGCTGTCAGTGTGTCAGTGTGTGTGTGTGTGTGTGTAAATTATACAGGAACTACACCACTAAACTGTCAAAGACCACTTGTGGTACCTAAACTTAGGCAGTGACGACTCTAATCCAACAAAGGGCAAAGAGATGGCGCATGGATGGAGCTGAGGTGGGCCGCCCTCCCAGCTTGAAGCTACAAAGCAAGCTAAGAAGATATACAGCATGCTACTCTGTACTTTAACCCTATGGTCTTGTTGGTCCAGGTCACTAATATATAAATGTAATAATACTAAAATTAGAATTTCACTCACCCAAAAAGGCTCATACCACCCCAGCATGGAAGCTCCTCCCCGGTGACCTTGACAAGCGCGACATTGGTGACTTTGGATTGAGTTCCAGATGGCAGGAGATCAGGGTGAAGGAGAGTTACAGTTGAGCCTGTGGCAAGCAGGGCGTGGCTCGATTTGGGTCAACTGACCGTTAAACAATGCGTGTACTCTGTAGCAGTCAACTGGGAATGTGTTAAGGGTGTCAAGGGTGTGGCCTTGAGTTGAACTGCAGGAAGAAGTCCTGAAGACAGGCTGGCATGATCCAACCACCGGGGAGCCACACAGGCAAATGGTTTTACCCAAAGACTTCTGTGGTGCATCATGGATCCCCTGGAGTTGGTCACTTTGGGGTGACAAAGACACTGAGGTGGCTGAGACAGACATTCTATTGGGGCCAGAGAAGGAGGGATTTTAAGACTATTGCTGCAGCTGCAATGCCTGTACTGCTTGTAAAGACCCCTTAGGTCAGTCCTGTGCTCCTTTACAGCTCAGTTGACTACAGGGCATAGACTCAAGACTAAAATTTCAACTGCTCTTAAACTACAATTGACACATCAGCTCTTTTCAATGAGTCATTTTTAACTGACACTTTAAACACTTTCAGTGCTGTTACTTAACCACTAGACTACATTTGAAAACAGTTTAACAATCATTTTCAGCACATGTGAGCACACTTAATTCTAATTTTAAGTTATTTTTTACTGTGTTGTTTTGTGTGAGTTGATTGCATTTTTTTCTTTTTAAATCTCATTTTAGAATGTAAGTAATTAAATATGACGTAAGGTGCTTAGTCCTAAAAACTGTCAAATTTGACCATAAAGAAAGACCATAAATGAATAATGGCTAATTAGATGTGTAGTGGTGGTTTTAGAGGTCTAAAAACACTGTAGATGGACTGAGATCAAACCTGTCTGTGCTGTATTAATCTGTGCTTCCTTGCTGTGTTTTTGTAGTCATGCTGGGTGCTCCACTGCTTCAGCCCACTGTGTTTTCATGATGACCTGGTGCTGAGGAACGCAGTCGAATTGGTCAAACAGGATCTGATCAATGACAAAGAGATGCCTGTCAAGGTGGAAGCTGGCATTGCTCTGCAGACATTGGTCAGCAACCAGGAACAAGGTCTGTGGAGGAATAAGGATAAATTTTACAATATTTTGAAGTTTATACATATGTCAGATACTTAACAGCTTTACTGAAAGATTCTGAATAGAAAAGGATTCAAGGATTCAAAAGGTTGATACAAACTGCGAGATGAATATAGCTAATGCAAAAAGTACAAATATGACCATGAAATGTATATGCATGGAGGCACGAAGCAAGGAGCCATCACTACAACAAAGTCTGACAGGGCAAGAAACAATCAGATCTTAAACAAGTCAGTACATGCCAGCCCAAATATAGCCCTAATTGTTACACACTCGTCCTTTAAACCCCCCCTTACAATCGGATAAAGAAATAAAAAGAATGTGCAGCTTGCCATATGCAGCGAGCTTATTTTGCAATTAATGTATATGCAAATGTAGAGTAAGCATTTGAGTTTGTCTAAATGAACCAAACGGTACATACACAAGCCCGGATACACAGGCCCGAAACATGCCCATCCCTACTCTGTGTGTGTGTGTGTGTGTGTGTGTGTGTGTGTGTGTGTGTGTGTGTGTGTGTGTGTGTGTGTGTGTGTGTGTGTGTGTGTGTGTGTGTGTGTGTGTGTGTGTGTGTGTGTGCGTGCGTGCGTGCATAGTATGTAGATATGCATATACACACAAGTATAAATATATATACTACTTTATGTATATGTAATTGCGTAAAATTGCATGTACTGTGATTAAGGATTTTACACACATGCTCTATATTTGTGCATGTGTAGCCAAGCTGTACATCAGGCCATACATCCGACCGGTCATGCAGGAGCTGCTGCATGTGGTGAAAGAGACAGAGAATGACGACCTGACTAACGTTATTCAGAAGATGATCTGCGAGTACAACCAGGAAGTGGCTGTAATTGCTGTGGACATGACGCAGAACCTGGTAGGAACACGCATTTCTTATAGTTTCATGTATGACAAAGCCTTAAATAGTCTTCATTTGGCTCACTGAAACTTGCAGATGCGTTTTGTTTGTATCTCTGTGTCTTGATGTCTCTGTCTCTGTTACTATAGAAGATGTAATGTAATGTCCTGAAGTATGGGTTTAACCGCTGCATGTGGTGTGTTTGGCAGGCGGAGATTTTCACAAGGGTCCTTCAGAGTGAGGAGTACGAGGAGAATGAGGACAAGACTGTCATGGCCCTGGGTATCCTCAGCACCATCGACACCATCCTCACTGTCATGGAGGACCACAAGGAGGTCTCGCACACACACAGCCATTACAGAAAATACTTGAACATGCTATTACAGAATTGTATGTGATATTTGATACTATATATTTTTTTCATGCTATCTCTTAGATCACTCAGCAGCTTGAGGGGATCTGTTTGCAGGTGATCGGTCTGGTCTTGCAGAAGCCCATCATAGGTATGGCAGGTGTGTGTGCGCGGGCAGTCCAGTGTTTTTACATGAACACACTCACTTACACATATACATACATACTCTAAATTAGGTTCTTTTCTACATTTTGCCATTCTCACATTCTAAAAATGTGGAATTGTTGGTTATTCATCACAGGTTTGGTTCATTAAAGGACAGGTGTATCTGCTTCCTTTCTCATATGCCTACTCAGCCGTTGGCAGAAAGCAGTGATGTAGGTTACCACAGTAAGGTAATCAATAAGGTTATGAATAATGTGAACACTAGCACAAGCTGAGCGAACACAAGCTGTAAGTTTGTGAAATTAAAGGGTTAGTTCAGATTTTTTTGGGGTTGAATGTCTATTCCATGCAAGGTAAAATTACTGTTTTTTGTGAATGCAGTCTGGTGGCTTTGAAGAGAGCGATGTAACAGCTTCAGTTCCCCATGTGAAAGGGCTGTGTGATTGTGAGGTAAAGTGGCTGTAGACGGGCGCAGCAGAAAAACTGTTTTAGCAGCGGCACTGTGCATTTCATCAATCAGTGACGGTCATACCTGCAAACCCCACCTTGAAAATTCTGGCATTTTCAGAAAGTACTACTTTTTGGGGGGTAAAAAGTCCTCAGAACTTAATTTAGAGCCTGGACTCAGTCTAAACGCAATGAGTTCCTCAATTGGCTCCTAGTTCTGGGGGAAAGTTGCTGCGCTTGAAATGGAGCTCATTAGAGCTAATGACTTACGTGACTCATGGGATTGATGATTCCAGTGAGTCACGTGACTAACGGCTGATGTGACAAAATAAGTCAATGTTACTTTTAGTTTAACAGGCGACACAAACAGCGGTCTCCTGGTTGAAAGTCTTGTGTTTGTTTGACCCATCTTCCACAACTCCCTTAGCAGACTCTTGCACTATTAAAAATATGCTCTGACTGTCGATTAAAGCTGTGGGTGGATTTATGTTGAGTTAGTTGAAAGTCCAGCTGTCACTATAGGGCACCTCCCATGTGCCAGGTTCTGATGCCGAGTGGCACAGTCAGCAGTATTTGACAAAGTGGGAGTGAGACTAAGTTGGCCTGCGCGCACTCTGCCCTGTGCATTCATTGCACATCACTGAAATCTTCTGCAAGCTGCTAGTTTGTTGTTTACATTAGTTATAATATGTTCATGTTCGTAATGATAATTTTGGGGGCGTGTCTTTGGAGGAAGTACAGTATATAGTGCTTTCTTGCATTCACTCATTCATTCATACACTGATGGCAGAGGCTGAAGGTGCTAACATTACCCATCAGGATCTAATCTAAATACTCATTTACATATCAGTGGCTATGCCTTCGGGAGCAATTCCTGGTTTTCACTGTACAGGGCAGATGGTAGACAACGTGTATGGCGTCATGTGGGTGAGCGGTTTGCTGATGTCAACGTTGTGAATTGAGTGTCCCATGCATTGGGGTTATGTATGGGCAGGTGTATATTATGGACAACGAACACAGGTGCATTTTATTGATGACATTTTGAATGCACTGAGATATTGTGACGAGATCCTGAGGCCCATTGTGCCATTCATCCATAACCATCAGCTCATGTTGCAGCATGATGATGCTGCAGAAATTGCAGAAATTGTTGTAAAATGTGGAGAGTGGTGACACTTCACCCAATCACACACAATTACTTTAAATGTTAGACTTTACCCAGGCACCCCCCAGTTTTATAAAAACAGGGAAAAATTCCAAATCTGCTATTAATCAATTGAGTCTCATAATCTCAGGATTGCTACAGAGTGTTTGGGCATGGGGAAAAGTGATTTGAATTGTTTATGTACACACACAAAATCAATTAACCAATTTCTTTATCAAATTAAGTGTTTATTTGACTAACTACACAACTAAACTACTAACAGAATATAATTGAATAAATCATAAATCAAAAGGAAAAATGAACAAAATTAATAAAGGATAATTGAAGGAACACAGTGAATACAATAACACAGTGAATACAATAATGAACATTCATGAATAGAAACAAATTAAAGGTGACCAGGTCAATTTAGTGACAGATAGCTCTCTGATTGGATTTGATATTTGACATCAACTAAATTTGGTTTTGGTATTAATGTACCACTCAGCAGCAGAGAGTTTAAGAAGCACCATGGAAGACTGAGAAGCACTTTCATATATTAAATTTGGGTGTGGTCTAATTCATGCTTAGAATTAATGAATGGATTTCCTAATTCTTGCATCCAATATTAATTATCCATTTTATAAACTACATTTTTATTTATTAACTGAAAATTTGTTTCTTAGTCCAGTCATCAAACTTTTTGTATTCTGAAAATGCATCTATACATCTTCCTTGCTGAGTAGATGGGAGGTTGTGCTGTTTGGAGTAGAGTCGTAGGTCCAATGTGCAACACGGTTTGAGGTATCTTCCTCCCTCAGTGGCTCTCTTTGGCACCATCAGGCACCTCTCGTAGCTGGAGGGATCTCTCAGTTCAAAATGTCCTTTATTCTCCTTCAAGTCTCTTTCTTTCACACTGTCACCTCCAGTCTCAGCAGCTGACCATCTGAGCCATCAGGGCGTGCAACAGAGCAAAAGAGAATTTATTTGACATTGGAGCAAGTCAGAAGTTCACTTCTCTTTTCAAGTAGGCTGGGTGCTGATATCAGCCTGCAGCGAGGTGCCGGGCCTTCTGTCCTCAGGACCGTGAGCAGCCTGTGTCACAGTTGATTTCTTTATCCCTCCCCCATTTCCCTGGTTTGTGGGTCCAAGGAAGGGGTAAAGCAGAGGGACAGCTCCAAGTGCAGAAGAACCCCTAGACTATGACTACTACTAGGTGTGACTACTTCTTATCAGTTGAGAAAGGGGTGCTGCATTTAGTCGGTGGGAAAACAGCATTCTCCTTCCATCTGACAACTGTACTATACTATAACTATACTATAACTTCTTTTGCGAGGTTATAACTAAATAATTTGTTTCACATAATTAATTCTTTATATTTGAAATATTGGCTTCATCTGTTTCAAATACATATCAAAAATTTAAAATAGAATAGAATTTGATCAGTTGAATTAAATAATAATAATAATACAAACACTACACAGAGGCGTATGCATATTAATATACTGTATAACTGCACTTAACATGAACAAAGGGAAAGGTAAAGAGAGAGCTGATTATCATGAACTTAATACTATCTAAGCATTCATTCATTCATTCATTGTCAACCACTTATCCCGTTAGGGGTCGCGGGGAGCTGGAGCCGATCCCAGCTGGCATTGGGCGAAGGCGGGGTACACCCTGGACAGGTCGCCAGTCCACAGTCGCAGGGCATAGAGACAGACAACCATTCACGCTCACATCCACACCTACGGGCAATTTAGAGTGATCAATTAACCTAAATTGCATGTTTTTGGACTGTGGGAGAAAGCCGGAGTACCCGGAGAAAACCCACGCTTACACGGGGAGAACATACAAACTCCACACAGAAGAGTCCCAAGCCGGAATCAAACCTGCGACCCTCTTGCTGTGAGGCGACAGCGCTAACCACTACACCACCGTGCAGCCACTATCTAAGCATATTTAATAAAATGAGTCAATTTATATATGGTTCACAATCAACATTAAAAAGGTGTAATACACTTAAACTCCTTTAAAATGTATATCAAATATTAACTGAGGCGCTACGTGAGCACCTGACTTTCTGTTTAAGATCACATATAATATGCATGTAATATACACATGTAAAAATATTTATGTAGCAAGATCTCATCAAGTGATCAACATTAAAGGGAAGGTTTTGATCTACAACCTGTAGATTGTTGATGTTAGTTTAACTGGCCTTAGTTTAATTTGTTATGTCAACAACTTCCTGTTGTCAGAGCACGTTAGCAAAGCATAACACCACAATTAATGTAGATTGATCAGTGTAGCCGGATCTTTATCTGCCACTATGCAGAAATACTGGGTTTAAACAAAATGAATAGACGTGTAAAGAAAAGCTATTCGGTACAGCCCTACAAACAACACTATTCCAGCCAGGACAGTCAGTACATGTTGTTGCATATACAAACATCTATCATTACACTTATGCCACTTTAGGTTTTATATTTTAAGTTATGTGGGGTATGTTGAGCATGTCAGTGCACATGTGAGATTCATTAACAGTCCTTTCCTGTCCTCTGCAGAGTTCTACGAGGAGATATTGTCCTTGGCGTTTGGCCTCACCTGTCAGACCATCTCCCCCCAGATGTGGCAGCTTCTGGGAGTCTTATATGAGGTCTTCCAGCACGACTGCTTTGACTACTTCACAGGTATGTCAAATCAATTTATTATTTGCAGTTAACAAACACATGGCCAGGGTGGTTTACACCTATGCACAGTTGAGAATTGTCCTGAGTTGTTTTAGCTCCTCTGGAACAGGCTTTAAGTGTCCACCATAACCTCACAGGGTTAATCACTTTAGCTCCAAGGTGGTCATAGAAAATGAGATTACAGCCTCCATAAAAGCTCTATAGAACAGTGTCATTATCAGGGCTGAACTCGGACTCAGGTGGAACTCAAACGCAGATTCAGAGGCAGGGTGTCAGGCAAAAACAAGGTCTTTATTACAAACAGGAGGTCGTACACGAAAAGGCAGTCAGCGAGGCAAACAGAGTAAATCGGCGGGCAGAGGCAAAGTCAAAAAACGAGCTATGGCAAAACACAGAACGAAAACACAAGAAACGCTGGACGCTCTACTAAACAGAAAGACGAACTGGCACAGGAGGAAAAGGGAGGACACATTATAACTGGTGAGGGAGGTGGAAACAACACAGGTGAACACAATCAGGGCAGGGGATGACGATCAGACGCAGGGACAGTGATGAAATCATGCGGGAGGAGGGCTCAACGGAAGGCAGGAGACAAGCAGGGCAGGGAGTGAAGGAACTGCACGAGAGGAGAGGTTAGAATGCAAACAAAACAGGAAGTGCGCCAAAAAAAGCATGCAACCGGAAACAAATAACTAACTCCGCAGTCATTAGTTTTATCATTGTCTTCCAAATCTAGAATTTAGCAAGTTATCTTAAAGGTGCTCTGTACAATATCCAATGTATACACCATCAAACCACTGTTATCTATGTAAAGATATAGAGTAATGTCTACCTGAGTCTATGATATCACGGCATCAATAAATCATCATCAACTATTCTATGTAACAATATAGAGGTTTGTTTGTCAGGTTAACACTGTTAGCTCTGTTAGCAGTTTGCTGTCATTTGATGATGGCTGATAGCGCTGTTGGCACTGTTTGTTACGAGCTGCCAGCTCAGCTGTCGCCATGTTGAGAGCCATGTGCAGGCAATAGGAATGTTCACAGTCGTGCATTTAGCACCTTTAAGCAAAAAGGCATTGTTGTCCTTTCTTGCTCATCTTTTCAGTATTTGAACCAAAGTTTATCAATCATGGTGCTTAAATATTTTATTATATAATATATATATTAGTAAGTGGTTACCATGTCCTCTGCCTGACCCTTGACAGCACTGCTCTGGCGAGCTGGGGAAAGTTTGCAGAAAGTTTGAAGTCTATACAAATACGTTTTGTCTTAGAGACAGATGTAGAAAAGTATTGTCACACCAAAAACCAAAATCGTCAGCAACTGGACAACAAAGTCATCAGCAAACTTATTGACGTGTTTGTGGTGAAAATTGCTGTTGCAGTTATTTGTGTATAAATTATGAGGGGAGAGAACACAACAGTGAGATGAGTTGGTGGATGGTATTAGCTCATGAGAAGGTTCCCATTCACCCTTGCTCTTTGAGTTCTGAGGAAACCAAGAACCCAGCCTACAATGCTTGAGTCTAGGCTAAATTGCTATAAATAAACTAGTTTCTCAACTAGCATGTGTGGCTGGGTGGTATTAAGTTGATGATAAAGTCAACAAAAACAGGTGTTTATATACAGTAAGAGGTTAAACAAGGTGGTGTTAGCATCTTGCACTCCCCTCTTGACCCTATAAGCAAATTGAAAATGGTGCAGAAGGCACTCAGTCTTTGCAGGGCTGTCCTTTGACTTGTTTTTCAAATGACTTCATAACCAAGGAGGTTATGGCAACAGGTCTGAAGTCATTCAGGGCATAACAAATTAGTCAGTTGACAGCTTCCTAGTCCTTATCTTGCAGTGTTGCCTAAAGGTTAAGTATTGTAGCCCCTTATGTCTTGATTTCCTTTAAGTTGAGTGATTTTAATTTCTTCAGGGTCTTGTTGGATTTATTCCACCAGAGAAGGAGCTCTCTGCTGTACTAGATTCTAGTAGTTGGCTAGTCAGCAAAATATAGCCAAAACTCTGGACAAGGTGAAACGGCAGCCATAGTTACCGGTGTGTTTAAACTATAATGATAAAACAACGTAACACTACAAACACCTGCTGCTGGTCGCTGCACGAGCATATGCACCCTTTGGTCTCACATGGATGTGCACACACATACACATGCTCACTCATGAACACTTTTAGTAGTCCAGGAGATGCCTTCTGTTGGTTTTGGGAAATATTAAGTTATGGTACTAAATGGACATAAAGTCTGCTGCAGTGTCATAAACAGCATATGTCAGTGACTTACTTTGGCTATGCTAGCCAAATATTGATGTGATTTGCATATTTATGTTGTAAACTCAGTACAAAACAGTCTATTTTCTTTACTGTGTTTCTCTCCTTAAATAGTGACTAGTTAGTCTAAACACCTTTTTTTTTTACTTTGCATGGATTTAAATTTACTAACTTCCATTTTGAGCGATTGTTTTTCAGAAATCTTTCTGCTTATTTATTAAAACTGCATTCAGGACTTTTGTGTTCATCTTCATTTAAAATTTTCAAAAGAGCTTCAAGTGGTTTGATAGCTTTAGCTGTTGCTTAGAAATCCTAAACAGTTCCTCATTTTAACAAATATCTAGTTCTGATGATCTGGATCAAATTAAAGCTGCATTGATACATTTTTCAGCCATATTGAGATGTGTTCACACATCACCCTGTAGGGTTGTTATGATGAACATGTTTGCAAACAGCTGCCTATTTACATATCCAGCAGACAGGACAACATTAGCTCAATCACCAATATTCACGATCCTTTTAACTCTGACAACTCCTTAAATATGTGGTTCTTTAGTTGCTAGACACTTTCTTCACCAGTTAGTTACAAACTTTGTCTGCTGTTTGGTGCTGTAGAGTGGGTTTAGCGGAGCATTTTTGCTGAAAACAGCTGCCTGCTGCTGCTGGAAACACTGAAACACTCGCTGAGAAACGCTGAGTAGAACTCCATGCAGCTGCAGAGTGACACTCTTCACATGACACTTAGTAAATTGCTGCATTGTTTAGATGCAAATAATAACTAGTGCAGCTTTCAGGAAAATTCAGCTATTTGAGGAACAACACTAAAATTTAAAAATAATAATTATCTTGAATAATAATTGTCAAGCAAACCAGCTGTGACAGATTGTTATCAGTGATATGAATGCTCAGAGACATGATTTACAAATGGTGAAGGCAGACACGCTGGAATTCTCAGCAAACTATCACCTGAATGATTAAGTGTATTCTTCGGCCAGAGGACAGTTAAGCTACAGTAGTTAGCCTAGAGAAAGATAGCCTGGCTTTTGAAGCGAGAATAGGTATTTGAATGATAAGGAATGCTGCACATGCCATATGTAAAGGCAGAGTATCTAGATGATGCAGGCGTTACAACTGCCAGCCACTCAGGGCTGGAGTCATGGAATAAGTGCTTCTGTGAATATGCCGGAGGTGTATCTCATGGTGACCTACTGAAACTAATTCTGTGAAACAGAACTGACAACTAACCAAAAAACTGAATTTTAGTACTCTAACAACTTAAATGCTCTGTAAAATAAATGTTGCTGTTTGCATGTTGATACGCCAACCCACCAAAAATGTTACCTCTGGTATGTGTTTGTGTTACAGATATGATGCCTCTGTTGCACAACTATGTTACTGTGGATACAGACATGCTCCTCTCCAACCCTAAGCACTTAGAGGTCATCTACAGCATGTGCAAAAAGGTCAGGTTATACATGTCTTCACCTGCTTTACGCTGTTCCATAAAATGTGAACAAGGGTCCCGACGATTTCTCCCATTTCCCCAGCACTACTACTGAGTGTTGACTGGTCGACTGTTTTGACCTTTGACCTATTGTAGGTGCTGACCATAGATGCTGGTGAGGATGCGGAATGTCATGCTGCCAAACTGTTGGAGGTTATCATCCTGCAGTGCAGAGGCAGAGGCATCGACCAGGTCAGAAACAGCCCCACACAATACAAACCTTCATTTCCATGGAATCAGTCTCCATCGTGATTTACGTTCAGCTTTGAAAACATCTATCATATATTCAACACAGTACTTCCCAGCCATCTTCGTCCAAAGTATCCCCACAGCTCTGTTAGATGAACTCAGTTTCCCCTTCACTGACACCACCTGTCATATTCCAGTTGTATTCATTTGAAATTATTCCAAACTGGATGCTTGATTATGGATGTATGGAGTTTTTATTGGAATTTAATCTGCAGAAAACAATCCACAAATGTGTGTCATGATCCACAAATATTTCACTATCCACAGACGTATTTTTGTCTTTGTATAAGTCCACAAAACTACAAAAAAGAGGGCAATTTGCAAATATGAAACTCACTCTGTAAAAACATATTTTAACACATAAAACTTGTAGTAACCATCATTTATATAGTAACCACCAACCATAGTAACCATCATTTATAAATGGTAAATTCATAGTTAATCAAACTTAGTTAATATTTATTTACTGTTAACATGCAACAATGATAATGATAAGTAATAAACAAATGATAATAATGTTTTCTAATTATTAGTAATGCTATAATTTATGTTACTTTAACAGCTTATAGTTACATACATTATAGCATTTTATATACTTTCATACAGTATAATTATCTGTTAATGATTAAGATATTATTTTAGACTGGTTGACCAGCAGTTGAGCTAAGCTTTTCCTCAAAAAATGATGTGAAGCTACATAAAATGTAAAAGACCAGAAAAAAAGTGCATTTAAAGCACATTATTACACATTATATTACATTTGAATAAGAAAAAAGTGTATTTAATTTGTTTTTTATTGTACTGTCCTTAATTGTACTAGTAGATAGATTTTACAAGGAGATTGATTGTTCTCCGCTAATGACGTACGCTAGTCCTACAACAGCTGGCTCAATGGAGGGAATTCTTGTTTTCACGTCAGCCACTGTAGCTCTCCAGCACGCTTGGCACACAGGGGAGACTTCAGATGGTTGCAGTCACAATTTCACTGCTAGATACCGCCAGATCCCACACACTGCTCCTTCAGATAGTCATTATTGATAGTTTTGATTATATTTTGTTCATACAATACTATAATATGCAGTTCTCAAAAGAAGGCTCATATTCATGTACCGGTAAATATAAATATAAAATAAGTATATTGTGATATACTATTCAGATGTAAACAACTTACTTTAGCAGAAAAGTTTATCTGGAGCTGAAAATGAAAGAGGCCAGGCAGCAGCAGCAGCAGGAGAACCACACCTTACAGTGGTTACAGCATGAGGGTCACAGATTCAAATCTGATTTGGGGTCTTTCTGTGTGGAGTTTTCCCTGTGGAAGCGTGGGTTTTCTCTGGGTTCTCCGGCTTCTTCCCACGGTCCAAAGACATGCAGTTTAGGTTAATGATGACTCTAAATTGCCTGTTGGTGTGCATTTGAGCTCTGTCTCTATGTGTCAGCCCAGCAATGGACTGGTGACCTGTCCAGGGTGTACCCCGCCTTCGCCCAATGCCAGCTGGGATCGGTTCTAGCCCTCCTGCTACCCCTAACGGGATAAGCGGTTGAGGATGTATATTTGCAAATTTGCCCAGTATTTTTGTGGATTTGACTTTATACAAAGACGAAAGTACCAGTGTGGATTGTGAAATGTCTGTGGATCAAGAAGAAGAAGAAGAAGATAGTCCTTTATTAGTCCCACAAGGGGAAATTCAATTTTTTCACTCTGTTGTTAACTTATACACGGTACATGCAGACCCGAACACACACATGCACAAACATGCAACAATGGAGAGATGTCAGAGTGATGGGGCTGCTCCTGACAAGCGCCCCGAGCAGTTGGGGGTTTGGTGCCTTGCTCAGGGGCACCTCGGCAGTGCCCAAGAGGTAAACTGGCACCTCTCCAGTTACCAGTTCACACTCCGGTTCCCAAGCCAACTCCCTACAGACTGAGCTACTGCCGCCCCCAAGTTACACATTTGTGGATTGTGTTCTGCAGATTACAACTATTAAAATCCAATAAAAACTTTCATACTTAATGCGAGGCGGCTGTGTTTCAGGAGTCAGAACAATCGGCAATTAATCAGAAGGTCAGTGGCCCTGCAGTACACATGTCCAAGTGTCCTTGGGCCAGATACTGAAACCCAAATTTCTCCAGATGGCTGTGCCATCGGTGTGAGTATGTTTATCAGTCCTGATGGGCAGGTTGGCACCTTGCATGGCAGCCTCTGCCATCAGTTTATGAAAGTGTGTGAATGGGTGAATGTACCATTTTAAACACTATTATTAATTTTATAAAAGTAGCTATTTTCATACAATTACACTGTCAATATTTGGGTCACTCTGCAAGTTTGCATTCATACTGTACTACCACTTAAGAGTAAGTGCTGGAAGACGAAGGTGGATGTTTCATTCATTTATCCTCTACTTGTTGCTAATTCAACCATTTATCATTACCTAAAGCTTATTCAACAATTTTACATTACTTTTAGCATGTCAATAAAATTGTTCTCATGACTGTTAGAGAACTGTTAATTCATTACTATCTGATTAGGCTCAACTTGTCTCAGGTGCTACAGCTTACTCAATATGTATATACAGTATACTGTATTTCTTTAATTAAAATTCAATTTCCATTTTTCAAATTCGCTGAGCTATTCTACAGGACCACAATAGCTAATGAGAGAGGTATTTTGGTAACATTAGCTAGCATACTACTGCTGACAGATGATACTGACAGTTACAATCTCACCTCCAGATGGTGCTGAAGAATAGAGACTGCGTCTCCCCAACCATTTCTCATCCAGACTCGTTTTGCCTTCTGCTTTTGTTTTTTCTTACTGCAAAGCATCAATACAGCAAGCTGTAGCACCACGTCAGTCTCTGTTCTGTTTACATACTTCTCCATGAGAGCATGAGTGCGATCATGTGAGGTGGTGCATTGCTCCCTCTGGGTTATAAGTCTGTGAAGGTTCTCATTCATCCAGGTCGTCAGACTAGTGGGGACTAGTCAGACTGTGGCGTTCGAACTGATGAAGCCACTTGGATAAGGGGCGAAACGTCTTCAGAGACAAATCTAAGTCCAGTTGCCTTCGATTCAATTTTTGCCAGAATGAATTGCTCCCTCTGGCACAATGATGTTAATGATAATATACTTGAGCGTGTTATGCACTATTATTTTCAAATCTTGTAATTTGAGCATGTTTGAGATTGGAGAGAAGAATGTGTGTGAAGATTACCCTCCTGTGTGTTAGGGTTAGGATTTTAAAACTCCTGTCTGAGCCTAGCTTTAGGGGAGACATTGGAATTAGGCCAGAGAGACAGAATGAGGAGCCAGCCTAAATAATCCAGGCTCAGCCTGCCCAGGTGCAAGACATAAAGTGAGATGGCTCCACCCATCTCTCTGCAGGCAACCAGCAAAAGAAAAAACAGCAGCCAGCCAGAGGAGCACTGCCAGTGCCCGAGACTGCCACACACGTTACATGAAGTTGGTCTATGGGACTGTTGTTTCCCAGCTGCTTTATTGAACTGTGTGAACCTAAAATCAAATGAAAAATTTGCAAAGTTTTGACAGTTTTCACAATGTTTGGCCTGTGTTTCCTATGTGTAGTGCATCCCTCTGTTTGTGGAAGCAGTTCTGGAGCGTTTGATGCGGGGAGTTAAATCCAGCGAGCTGAGGACAATGTGCCTACAGGTGGCCATCGCTGCTCTGTACTACAACCCAGCACTACTCATCCACACGCTGGACAACATGCACTTCCAACACAACCCTCAGCCCATCACCACCCACTTCATCAACCAGTGGATGAATGACACAGAGTTTTTCCTGGGGTGAGGGGAGGCTTCTGATGTGTCAACTAGATACATGGATAGATACAGATATACAGTTGCAAGAAAAAGTATGTGAATCCTTTGGGGTTACTTGGATTTCTGCATACATTGGTCATAAAATGTGTTCTGATCTTCATCTAAGTCACAACAATGGACAAACAGTCTACTTCAACTAAAACTGCACAAAGAATATATGTTTTTAGTGAACACAACATGTAAACATTTCACAGTGCAGGGTATGTGAACCTTTGGATTTAATAACTGGTTGACCCTCCTTTGGCAGTAATAACCTCAACCAAACATTTCCTGTAGTTGCAGATCAGACCTGCACAACAGTCAGGAGGAATTTTGGACCATTCCTCTTTACAAAACTGTTTCAGTTCAGCAGTATTCTTGGGAAGTCTGGTGTGAATCGCTCTGATAAGGTCATGCCACAGCATTTCAATCGGGTTGAGGTCAGGATTCTGGGCCACTTCAGGAGGCCTATTTTCTGTCCTGTTGCATCACCCATCCTCTGTTGAGCTTCCGTTGGCCGACAGATTGTCTTAAGTTTCATTTCACTTTCACTTTCATTTTGTTTATTTCACTGTTGGGATAAGGTTTTGATTTTGGTGTGCTGTGCCTTTTTTTTCTCCACATAGTGTTGTGTGTTCCTTCCAAACAACTCAATTTTGGTTTCATCTGTCCATAGAATATTTTGCCAGTAGTGCTGTGGAACATCCAGGTGTTCTTTTGCAAACTTCAAACGTGCAGCAATGTTTTTTTGGACAGCAGTAGCTTCCTCTGTGTTGTCCTCCCATGAACTCCATTCTTCTTTAATGTTTTACATATTGTAGATTTGTCAACAAAAATGTTTTCTGTAAGTCTTTAGCTGACACTCTAGGATTCTTCTTCACCTCATTGGGCATTCAGCGCTGTGCTCTTGCGATCATCTTTACAGGACGACCATGCCTAGGGACACATGGACGTCAGGGCTTTTAGAGAGACTTTTGTAACCCTTTCCAGCTTCATAAAAGTTAACAATTCTTGATCGTTGGTCTTCTGAGAGCTCTTTTGTTTGAGGCATGGTCCACATCAGGCAATGCCTCTTGAGAAGAGCTAACTCAAAACTGGTGGGGCAGGGCAGGGCAGCTGTAACCAACACCTCCAATCTCATCACATTGATTGGACTCCAGGTTGAGTGACTCCTGGTTCCAATTAGCTTGTGGAGAAGTCATTAGCCTAGGGGTTCACATACTTTTTCCACCCTGCACTGTGAATGTTTACATGTTGTGATCAATAAAAACATGAAAATATATATATTTTTGTGCAGTATTAGTTTAAGCAGACTGTGTTTGTCTATTGTTGTGACTTCGATGAAGATCTGAACACATTTTATGACCAATTTATGGAGAACTCCAAGTAATCCCAAAGGGTTCACATATTTGTTCTTGCAACTATAGATATAGAAAGATATGGATGGATAGATAGATAGATCCTTGTTTACGATTTCAGAATTGGGTGGTACGACACAGCTAATGTGCTAGGTTCCTCCATTTTAGAATCTCTGTCTCTGTTCCTTCTAAAGTTAACATAGACATTAGATTGATATCAGTCTTGTCATGTAACTCTCAAACAGACAGCAAATAAGTGCATTTCCCAAAAACTTCTTTGAAGGGAAGAGTGTGTAAGATTTCGTGGTATCTAGCAGATTGCAACCACTTGAATTCCGCTCAACTCTCTAGATAACCTCAGGTGGCCTTCACGTAAAACAAAAACAGGAAAGACTCTCTGTAGAGCCAGTGTTTGGTTTGTCTCTTCTGGGCTCCCATAGAAACATGGCAGTGGAACCTCTGTGGAGAGGACCCGCTCCCTATGTAGATATGAAGGGCACATTCTAAGCTAACAAAAACACAAGGATTCTAAGTTTCAGGTGGTTAAACACTAATGAAAACAGAGTTATGAATCTTATATTCCATTTATGTTAGTAGATCCCCCTAAAGCCTACACTCTGGACCTTAAGGTATGAGAAGAGTTTTAAAGTTGTTAGTTTTTAAAGGTCTGCTTTTTCAGATCATCAATAGAGGTCTCGTTGTAGTGTAATACAAAGGCAATATCAATCTTTTGCCAGATTTGTGTCTTTATTTTTGGTCTAGGTGAATTACTAAACATGTTAAGGATTTATTTGTCTTCTTAATACCTGTAAATATCTGGACAAATATTCTGTTTTGTAGATTCCTTAAAAAGACTTGATACCTTCAGTTGCCCTCTTTCTCAGTCTTTCTCTTCCTCTCTTTGATCCACTCCTCAGGCTCCACGACCGTAAGATGTGCATCATTGGCCTCAGCGTGCTGATGGAGCTGCCTAGTCGACCGGCCGTGCTGGAGGGAGTCGCCGCACAGATCGTACCCTCCATCCTGCTCCTGTTCCTTGGCCTCAAACACCTCTATGCCTCCCGCCTTGTCAACAAACCAGACTTGCTGGCCCATGCAGGGGCACACGATGAAGACCAGAATGGTGAGAAAAGAGCAGTATGTGCAGGACAAAGGCTGATATGAGGAAAATAAAAAGAAGAACAGAAGGAAAATAGGAATAGGATAATCATTATCATTATTATTATCAGCATCAGAGTAGGAAATAGAGAGCAGGACAGAGATGGAGGAACTAATGCAGAATGCACAAGGGCAAAGAAAGAGAGAGAAGAAAAGAAATTTGCTCTGTGATGATAAATCTGATTCTCCGTTTTTTTCAAACTTCATTCAACTCTGAGCTTGAATTCACTGCACCTCATTTACTTTCTCATCTCATGTGTTGGACCATCCACTGCTTGTGGGGCAGACAGAAAAATTAAGTAGCTCTACGGTGGCAGCTAAGAGTTAAACCATGTGGCATGCATTGATTTTACTGCATTAAATGGTTCAGAAAGGTGTATTCTTAATCGAAAAGCTTAGCTTCCAGTCAATGTTGCACATTTCAGGTTTGAAATCTGTTTTCAGTCCTAAAGGAAAGGATTTAAAAGCACAGTATTACAGAGCAAATATCAAGTAGCACATCAACATTTTCAACTGTACCAAGCGTTAGTGTTGTCCCTGTTGTGAATTATTTCTTTAAACTCTTTGAAGTTCATCTTGGGAGTACTAGTATTAGTTTTTCTTTATTTAAAGAAAGAACTCATACAGTAAATTCAAACACTTATTTTAGATCTTGATCTCAACATACCAACATTTGTTTTCTTGAAATCAGTCGACAGACTGTAAAATGGAGATGTAATGGAGGAGATGTACTCTTGATGGCTTTTTATGTAAATGAAGTAAGTCATCATTATAAGACAATTACCTAAACATAAGTGATTGTAGCTAAACTAATGCAGTCTAATAAAACAACCTTCAATAAATGCTACCTTCATTAAGGTTCTAATGTTCAATTAGTAAAGTGCAGCAGGTGGTGGGTATTGTATATGCATAGCATATATATGTAATTATATAATTATATGTAATTATATACATTTGGTCCAGGAATAAATACGGATGATCAGAGTCACATGGGGGTCAGACCTTGGTTATGTAGCCTGATGGCCACCAAAAGAAAGGACTGACCCAGACGGTTTGTAGTGTGCTGAGGGGGGGTCAGTCTCTGGCTGAATGTACTCCTCATCTGGACCAGTTGGTCATAGAGGGGGTGGGAGGGGTTCTTCAGAATAGACTCCAGCTTCCTCCTGGTCCTCCCCTCTGCCACCACCTCCAGACTGTCCAGCTCACATCCAACCACAGACCCAGCCCTCCTCACCAGTTTGTTAAGTCTGGTGGCATCCCTGGTGCTGATGCCACCCCCCCAACATACCACGGCAAAGAACAGGAAGCTGGCTACTACAGACAAAAACATCAGGTAAAACATCTGAAGTAGCCTGTTGCACACATTGAAGGTCCTCAGCCTTCTCAGGAACAATAATAAAGGTTCATCTTATCTTATTTTAACCTCTCCATTTATGTCAGTGATGCTAGATGACATGGGCAAAAAACTTTACAACTCCAAAGGATTCCATTCAATAAGTTCCTGTTCTCTTCAATGTGGGACTTTTTTTTTTAAGTTGTGCTACTTTCCTTTAAGAAGATACAGTATTAAAGGCAGAGGAAGAAGAATGTTTTAGGGGATGATTTATTGATTTATAGGACTATCGGCCACTGATCAGAATCAGCTGGGGTGGTGGCCATTTGGTCATCCCAGCATAGCTAGCTTAGCTAGCTAGCTAGCTAAAGATGCTGCCAAGATGGTGGCAAGCAGCGCATCAAACTTAAAAACATCCACTGTGAAAGCTAGGGTTATGTCACCAGCATTAACTTATTTATTAACTTTGGTAAAATCTCACATCACATCCACATTGTGGAATTCATCTAAATATTCAGACATGACAATAAATATCTAGATAACACTAAGCCATGCTTTCTGTACTTCAACACAACAAACTCTGACAACATCAGTACTCTAGTGTTGTGTGTGTTGCAGCAATCAATAACTCAGTTTAGACAAGGGAACAGCCCACATTTTGCTCTAAGGCTGGCAGGTGTTCAAATAAATGACATGAATTTAAGTCCCCAAGAATTGAGATGGGTTGGTCTGCAGAGTGAGTGAGTACATCATTTTAACTCTCAGCTGTTCTTGCTTGGCACATACTTCCGTATATGAAGCAATTATCGTAGTAGTATGAAGGTGTGATTTGGCCGAACTACCATGGGATATAAAAGAAGAGACCATTAATCTCAAAGTCCGGTGTGCACACTTAATGCCGTATACAACACTGTGTGGCACAGCTGTTGTCAACCAATATACACAGCCCTCCACCGATGGATTTAAATGAGCTCCGCTCCTCTATGTCTGGTCTTATTGTAGTATACCATGTTAGTCTAAGGTCTCTTTGAGCCAAGTTTCTGTAAAACACACCAGTGTTCTGTCTAAATTCACAATCATGTTTGGCTTCTTATGAGAAGTCTGTTGGCTAAGTCATGACTGAAATCTGTCTCAGAGTTTTCAGAGTCATTCCCCACTTTTCTTTCACTTCTCCAGCAATTTTAAGGTTGTCGAATTTTTCCTGCAACAGTCAGCAGGTGGTTTTACCGATGGACCGACCAGACCCACTGCTCACAACAGATCATAACCCAACCTAAAGTCTAAAAACAAACCATGGTGATCACATGGTCAGGCTGTGATCCTAATGGCTGTATTACTTTGTGTATGGCCAGAGGAGATTCCCAGTGATGAAGATGAGGTGAACGAGAACCGTAATGCCATGCAGCAGCAGTCCAGCAACCCGACGGGGCAGGCCGGTGAGGATGATGATGAAGACGAAGATGACTACTGGGATGACGATGGCTTTGAGGGAACACCCCTTGAGGAGTACAGCACGCCTTTGGACTACGACAATGGGGAGGACGAGTATTGGTTCTTCACTAACGCTCTGCTCCGTGAGTCATTGTTCCAATGTCACAGAAAGTCATGGTTTCATCTTTAATAAGTCATTTTTTTCCGCTCTTAATGCTGGTTTATCTTAGCCAGAGCTGTGAGTTGTGAATGTATATTAATGCTGAAATCAGGAAATGTTTTTAGGACCATAATTTTATTTTGAGATTAAAAAAGAGAAAACAATGACACAGTGAGTCTGTTGGGTTGAAGTCATCAGATGAGAGAGCCAGTGATATCTAGAGTGGATAGAAAAAGTCTCCACACACCTGTTAAAATACCAGGTCTTTGTGATGTAAAAAAAAGTGAGACCATCTTTTTTTCCAAAACTGTTTATTTTTCAATTGATTTGTACAGGTTATGGTTCATATTAAAGGTGGAAAAAGTTCTGAAATTATTTATCCTTGCATTTTAAACAGGGATGTGGAGACTTTTTCTATCCACTGTATCATCTGCAGGGGTTGCAGGTTTGATTCCGGCTTTGGACTCTTCTGTGTGAAGTTTGCATGTTCTCCCCGTGTAAGCGTGGGTTTTCTCCGGGTACTCCGGCTTCCTCCCACAGTCCAAAGACATGCAATTTAGGTTAATTGATGACTCTAAATTTCCCGTAGGCCGTGTGAATGTGTGTGTGAATGGTTGTCTGTCTCTATGTGCCCTGCGATGGACTGGCAACCTGTCCAGGGTGTACCCCGCCTTCGCCCAATGCCAGCTGGGATTGGCTCCAGCCCCCCCGAAACCCCTAACGGGGTAAGCGGTTGACGATGGATGGATGGATGGATGTATCGTCCGCATAACTATGATAATCAGTGCTGTTCCATAGAATTTGGCCTGTAGACACTGGACTGAAGAGGTCAGAGAACTAATCCCTGGGAGGTTCCGCCTTTGAAATAAAACCTGAACCAATTAAGGACTGCTCTGGACAATTCATAACCAATATTCCAATCTGTCCAGCTGTATTCTATAATCTATAGTGTTAAATTCTGCACTGAGATATATCATTAAATAGTTTATAAGCACTGTTTCAGTTCTGTGGTGAGGTCAGAAGCCTGATTGAATAGTTGATAAAAACACTTTTGTTAAGGATCCTAAAGAAGATTAGAAACAGGTCTATAGTTGTTCCACTCACAGTTATCCAGAGTGCTCTTTTTTATGAATGGCTTAATGGCAGATATTTTAGTGACTTTTGGAAAGTAGTTGATAGCAGTGAACCATTAACTATTTGCTGCAATTGTGTATTTACAGAGTTAAAAATTGTTTTTTAAAAAACTATCAGGCAGCAGTTTAGAGAAAACATGTTGATGATTTAAGATGCCAAACTTGTTTCTTTCAGAGTTCTTTGGTTAATAGTATTAAATAGTGACATAAGGGAAAAACCTCATCTAGTGCTGCTGGATGCATCGTCAGTGATGCTCCTTCTAATATTCACAGTATGCCAAGCTTTCATTGTTTGACTGTGATGTTGATCCAGTGCAATCAGTAAGTCAACTGATTATCAAAGACACAGAAATGATGAGAAGTCCTCAACCATGATAGAAGAAAGGCCTTCAGAAATAATCAAATCCAAGGTGTGGCCTTGTGTGTGCTTGACGTTCCTTCACATGTTGCGAGAGACCACAAGTGTTATGTGGTGCAAAAAGTTCTTTGGCATAATTGTCCATGTTAGTATCTGTGGAAGTTAATATCCCCTGTTATGATTTAAAAAAAAAAAAAGTTATAATAATAATGGTGATAACTGACAGTAGTTCAGCAAAGTCATCAATGTAGTTTGCAGAGCATCTGTAGAGTGAGAGCTTGAAGTGGAAAAAAGTGTCAAGTTCTCTCTCTCACACGTTAAGGTATCATGGGGTATCATAATATTCCAGTAATATTCATACTGGAACATTCTAGGGTCAAGTGGTGTGTTTGTATATGTGTTAAAGTATAGTTAAAGTGCTTTCCTTTCTTATTTTTACTATCGCTCTATAATATATTATAGGATGTCTATTGGCTGGAATCACCACTCAGCCAGAGAGACAAGCAGGTATACTGTACATGCTGAGCTGAGGTGTGTGATTCAGATTTTAGGAGCAGAGTCAATAAAAGATACTATTAGCTATTGGGTTTGAGTATCCTCTCCCAAGAAAATATGAAGGTTTCTGACTTTGAACTATGCAATCATTTTGGTCCATTATTATAACTAATTAAGCTCAGAGTGTTTCAGACAGATGGTGAAAAGAGGTGCTGCTGCACAGCCGCTATGAGAAAAATCAAGTGTTTTTCAACATTAAAGCATGTAAACATCTTCTAGTAGGAACCCAAAATGGAGCCAATCCCAGCTGGCATTGGGCGAAGGTGGGGTACACCCTGGACAGGTCACCAGTCCATCGCAGGGCACATAGAGACAGACAACCATTCACGCTCACATTCACACCTACGGACAATTTAGAGTCATTAGTTAACCTAAACTGCATGTCTTTGGACTGTGGGAGGAAGCCAGAGAACCCGGAGAAAACCCACGCTTACACGGGGAGAACATGCAGACTCCACACAGAAGAACTCTCTTGCTGAGAGGCGAGAGTGCTAACCAGCACCACTATGCAGCCCGGAACCAGAAATTATGCTTGATCAATCATTTGGACAATTACTCAATTATCAGAATTGTTCATATTCACTTTTGGTCAGTCAACTAATCACATAATCCACTAATGTTTTCTTCTTGACTGTAGCTGCATGAAAACCCTCACACTATAACTTTCCATTTGGCCCTATATGTGTGTTAGGAGTCCAGAACACTGATGCAGCCTGGTACCAGAGTTTGACGGCTCCGCTCAGTGACGACCAGAAGAACCAGCTGCAGGAGATCTACAGCATCTCACAGCAGAGGAGGAGCACCGCCACCAAGGGCCAGTAGTGAGATACATACACACTCTCTCTCTCTCTCCACACACACACACACACACACACACACACACACTGTAGAATACAAATAGGGACAGAAATAATAAATGTATTTCTATAACCCAATAACACAAATCACAAATTTGCCTCAAGGGACTTTACAAAGTATACAGCATATGACACCCTTTGACCTTGGACCCTCACTTCTAGCCTTTGACCTCTTGCTTCAGGTACTAAAAAACTACCCCACAAATTCTGAGCAGAAGTAAAATTGAAGAAACCTTAGGAAGAGCAATGAAATCATGTAATCAAAGATAGATTTTGTTCGTCTCTATTTTCTTGTAACTTCTATGACATTAGTACTTATGTTCACAAAACAACACATTCAGACCATGAAAGAAAACATGTATGTTTATCTTTCAGGACCTTCATCTCACTTAATTCTCTGAGTTTTCCTCTTTTAAATTTAAGAGTTTATAGTCTTGCAAATTTGTGATTTTTTTTTCTCATAAATTTGCCAGTTTAATCACAGAGTTTTTTCTTTGAAATTTCTGACTTTAATCTTGGAAAGATTAAATTACTCTTAGAAAGATTAGATAAATTAGAATATTAGATCTTTTTCTCTGAATACTACCCCACTCCAGTTGGCTCCGGATTTTTTATTTTCACCTATAATGGCCCAAATATACCGTCAAAGTGTGCCCCCATGAGGGTATGATTTACAAGATCAGCAAGTTATCCCAAGAAATATTTAGCTTATATCCCATAATGAGCAACAACAATAAGACCTCTGGTTCAAATTCTTCAGGATAATCAGGATAATCTCTGCAAACCTATTTTTCATATAAGCTATGTGCTGGAATTATTTTTTGGTAAACAACAGTCTAAAGGTTGGTAGGGTTGATACCATCGTGCACATGCTAAACCTGTGCTCATCAACCAAATCTGGCAACATGCACTATAGAAGAAGTACAAGGGGGATGGATAAACTGTTGTTTACCAAGAAATAGTTTCTGCACATAACTGCATAATGCAAATTGTTTTCACATTTCTGTTTGTGTACAGATTAAAAAACTAGACACATGTATGAACATGGTATATTTCCAAGAAATAATGACCTATTCTTTTAATTAAATATTAAGCACCACAAATTAAAGACTTAGAGACAATATGCACAGATTACAATTGTTCTGTGTACTTGTACCTGTACTTTAGGCTCACAGTATAATTTTAATGTGGGTATATTTTCAATACATTAGACTTTACAGCTAAAAATGACACATTCTATTTTTCTGACTCCAATTAATAATCAGTGCTCTCAGTTAGTAGGTATGATTAATAACCATTAACTACTAAATTACAGTACTTCAAAACAATTCTAAAAACATTGTCTTTGGGATTTTAATCTTAAGTCAAACTTGGGAGATGCTGCAAAAACTTTTTTTTGCAATTTAAAATGTTCTAAATCTTCTTCCCATCTAGGGTTATGTAGCAGATATCTAGAATGACTACCAGTAACAGAATGACTTGAAAACCCTTTAAAACATGCTGTTATGTAGCCTTGAGTTTAACTGGAGCTTGTTGTGTTTTCAGAGCACTGAGGAGACAGACTGACTGCAGAATCAGAGGAGGACGAAGAGCAGAGGAGCTGGTCTAACCCAAACTGAAGTGGATTTCAGTCTAATCTGAATTATCTCAGTCCAGATCAGATCATATCACAATTAATGGATCCCACCAAAACCAGGTCCCACATTGCCATCAGAACTGGATGGAGTAGCAGAGGCTGGGTTGGCATTATATCTTTGGACCGGGTGCACTGTAAAGAGCCCCTACTGGAACCTACTGGAATATTATTATAACAATGACAGGACTGTGTGTGTGTGTGTGTGCGTGCATGTGTGTGTACGTGTGTGTGTGCGCGTACGTGTGTGTGTGTGTGTGTGTGTGGCGTGCATGCATGCGTGTGTGCGTGTGTGGACTCCAGAGAAAGATCTGCATTATACATATAAATGTCCTTGACCAGCAAAATTTGTTTAAGTTCTTGTACAGTGCAGTCTTTTGGTCTGTGACAAAGCAACTGTGTGGATGTGTGTCTGTGTGTCTGCGTCTGAGAAACTGTAAGAAATAAAAACACATCAGAATGTGTCTTTGTACGTACTGTAAGCACTCGTCTTCGTCTCTATAGTTGAGCACTTTTTGTCATCTCATGAAGCAGGGCCTATGAGTGTGAGGAGACCGATTTCTGTCAGAGTGCCCTGTATACAGACTGCGGATGGACGAGAAGATCAGGGTCAAAGGTCAAAGACGTGGCCTCCAGCTAGGATGTCACACATGAACTGTAAAATGGGAGAGGGATCTCAGGAGAGGCAGCTTTTGTCTGTTTGTCCTGGGTTTTGTTTTTTAATAACAAAAACAAATTTAAGAAAATCGTTCAATTTTATGTTCCTTTTTTTCTTAGTTGTTATTCCATCCTCCTTTACTCCTTCCTACCTTTACTAATCAATGTCTTTGGTGTTTTCGCTGTGTTGATGCTTATTGGCAAATGTTACCAAATGCACCTGCCGATCGTCAGCATATTAGCTTTTTAATTGTGAGAATGTTAGCATGCTGATGTTAGCATTTAGCTCCTGTACCTAAATGCAGTCTCACAGAGCCACGAATGTGTCTTGTTTAATTAGCACACAACGTACAGCTGAGGCTGATGGGGTTGTCATTTGTTTTGCAGGTATTTGGTCATAAATAAAACTAAATTAAATTTTAACCTGATGTTGGTGCTAGATGAAAAGTCAGAGGATCATCACAGTTCTTCACATCACAGTTCTAGTTCATACTGTTTTACTATTTTTTAATACAGGGTATTAAAAATCAATTATTCCATGGGCCATACCAGAATATGATACAGTCTAAGGTGGCAAAATCTCTGTTTTGTTTATAGGGTCCATATGAATCATGAAACATAACCGTTTAAAATGAGTAACTTTACAGTTTTTTTGGGATAGGTGTCTACCACTTTCTCTGGTTTTACCAGCCTATTTATAGAAGTGTGTTTGAGTAAAATTGACATTTTTGTTTCATTCTGTAAACTACTGATAACAATTTCTCCCAAAAATTACAACTGGTCAAAATAACAAAAAAGATGTAGTGTTTTCAGACGTTAATGTTTTGAATCATATTTTAGTCTTTATTTTATTTATTTTAAAATTCTGTATTAGAAAAGCCTGTCTTCTTTTGCCATAGTTCCTGGTGCAAAAAAATTGTTTTGCTTCTTGACTTAATGTTTGAGCTTCATTGCGTAGAATGGTGTACAGCATGTAGACATACAAGTTTGATGCTAGAGGGCTGTTTCCCTGAAGGGGAACTGTTTCTCAGTGTTTACCTTAAACCACAGTTTGAGACCTGAACACAGGGCTATTTTCAGGACTGTGTGACATCACATCTACTTTGGAGCCAATCAAGGTCCAGTATGCAACCTACACGTGAGGTGGAAACTTTAAATTTCCTCAACAAATACACTGAGAATGGAAGCAGGGGATATATTGTGCCCAGAAGTTAAACTTTTGAAATATTAACACATGTAGCCTATTATTTTCTAATATTTTTCAATTAGGCAGACGGAACAAACATGCTTTTAAGAATTGGTATTTTCTTGTTTTTTCTGGAAGACAAAGTCGGGCCATATTGTGAATTGCTCATTTCTTGAAACATGTCTGGGCGGGACCTTCATGCTCAAATATATGACCATACTTCATAATTCTGTAGCCTATATGTACTTCTCCTGCAGGAGCATCCTGTGTGGAGCATCATATGTCTCCTTGCTCTGAAGTCATCATCATCCGCTTGTCGTACTCGTTAGTTTATAGGTCCATTGAGTCGCTGTGCGGAGGAAAAGGTCAAATGTGTGCCATTTCAATCCTGCGCTCCTGCCGTTTCCGCCTAGCATTATTGATTTTCCGCAGATGATGTTTCTGTCGGCCCCGGGAGGTAGCGGCCTCCTGCGCATGCGTCTGCAGGCGGGTTCTCGGTGCTGATGTTGCGTTCTGGACTCAACATAAACTCGTCTATGCCAGAGTCCTTGCTCAACGATGCCTATTGTCCGGTGTTCACAATGTAACATTACAGGCTGCTACATACATTCAATCCCTCCCTTCCTTTCATTATTCCCACATAGACTCGGGGGGACTTGTCATATAATAACTAGACTTTTCGTATTTAATATCAGTGTATATAATTTTTTTTGCCATTATTATCATATCATTATGCTTTTTCTATTAAGGGTCCACACACAGGCAGAATAGGCTTATTGGAGCTAACTAGGCTTATTCTCCTTCTCCAGAATATTTTTGTAGTTATTTGTTCTTAGTGTATGAGAAGAAAGAAGAAGAAGAAGAAATGTATTTTATGATAACTTTGTTTTATGCCAATATGTCAATGCTATTACGAAACACTCATCTATTGGCTGTGTGGGCTCACAAGCGTTATGTCACGAATGCTGTTTTATTGCCTTTGTGTTAGTGTAGTCTACCAACATTCATTGGATTTTCATCTCAAAAAGAAGACAAGCCTTCTGTTTTTTTCCTGGACTTCTTTTTTTCCCCCACAAAGGAAAACCATGAGATGCGACTGAAAGCTAAGAAGCCAAGTGGACATTGAGTTAGTATGTTTTTCTTGATCACGTACATTATTTTTTGTTTTAAGAAAAAAGGGAATAGGCTATGTTAATTAATAAATAGCAAATAGGCTACGTTAATTAATCATTATGTTATGTTTGATAAACAAATTATGTTTAATAGTAGCCAAAATGAAATAGAATACAGTGAAGACGAATATCCAATTTTCTATTTGATAAGAAAAGAAAAATATGACAGTAAAGCAGAACTCGCTTGAGTGCGATGTTCACCGACGGCACTTGAAGGCAGCACAACAAACCAGCCCGTCTCCGCTGCTCTCAGCATACAACCGCTACCTGCCAGGCGGAATGGACGTGCCCGCCACTGTCCCCACTTCCATCCGCTGCGTAGCGAAGTCGCGGGAGCAGCCAGGGCCGACATGACAGCACCGGGACGGGAGAAGAAAGGCCGCCAGCAGCCGCGGGTAACCGTCCGGCCCGAGGCAGTGCGGGCTGCGGGGCGCTACGCCGTGCTGGCCGCCCTGTGCGCGCTGTGCTACAGTAACTCTCTCCGCGGGGAGTTGGTACACGACGATGTGTGGGCTATAATCAACAACCCGGACGTCCGACCGGGCTCCAGCCTCACGAACATCTTCAGCAACGACTTCTGGGGTAAGAGGATGGCGGACAACACGAGCCACAAGTCCTACAGACCGCTATGCATCCTCACCTTCAAGTAAGTTCTCCCTGATGCCAGATCTGCTGTTTTCAGCTCACCTGGGGCTCCTAAACAAATACTTGATGGCGGTTTAAGCGCAGAGTTAATGAAATTAAGCCGAGGTGAGAGTCTGTTGCTAACTAGCGCGTGAAGGCTATGCTCTATTTAGGCTGACGTCATCCACCCTCCCCCCTTTTCCAAAATGGAAAGAAGCCTCGTAGTTAACTTAAGCATTAGACAGGTCCACGTCCACTGTCTCACCTGACAACCTGGTTTTAATTGTTTAATTGTAGTGGCACATAGTGAGATGTGTGATCGCAAAAAACTCACTACAGACGCACGGAAAGTACCTGTGGGGAGGACTGGGGTATTAGGGACTGCAGTATTGGGCTATAGAGATTTAGACATCGTTCAATTCTAATTCTTTCTCTAATTGATATAAAATAATGAGTTGGGGCATGATTTGATGCGACTTCAGGGTCCAGGATTAAATGACACATACACAAGGGTTCATTTGGAACTTGTAGCGCAGTTGTAAAGGATGGTGTGGGGGTCGTGGAGCTGGAGGTGTGCAGTGTGGGTCAGGATGGAGACAGCGGTTGAGCGTCTGTTTGTTTCTGTGAGCTGTGCTCCAGGAGGGCACGTCTGCTGGCTCAGTGTGGAGCCAGAACACACTTGTAGCCAAAAAACGCTTTCTCCAACATTGTCTGCTTTCTTAGATCTTCTAGTTGTATATTTGAATGAAGGATGTAGTTCTAGAGTGTAATGCTGCATACATAGGTCCAGAATCTAATAAAGACGGTCCACTGTCCTCATGATTCGAACTGCATCTGCTTGAGAAAATAAGAAAAATGGGAAAAAACAGAAACATGGGCTTGGTGTCCATCTTTCTGGTCCTGTGCGAGACATGGTAAATGGATGGCCCATATTTCCTTTCTAGTCTTATGACCACTCAAAGGACTTTACATATCAACAGTCACCCATTCACACACACATTAATACACTAATGGCTAGGTTGGGACAAAAGTCAATTCACCTACTATATGTATCACCATTTTTTTAATGATTTTGAAACAGATGTTTTAATTCCGTTACCATATTTATTTAGTCTGAGTAACATGACGTCATGTCTGTTATGTATCACACAAAATACAAAACAATACACTCACTGTCAGTTTTTTCAGTTCATTCCTTGTCCACAAATCCATCAAATCCTTCATCATCAGTGTCTGAGTTAAACAGTTGGGTGACTTCGGCGTCAAGCATGCCCAAATCCGTCTTGTCGTTATCCAACCAGAATTCATATATAAGCCGCACAGGATTATAAGGCACACTGTTGATTTTTGAGAAAATTAAAGTATTTTGTAGTCCGGCTGTAGCCCATCTGATCCTGAATTTTTGAGGCTGATACCTATGTTTATCTATTTAATTATCCAATCATTTATTAGTTTCTATTTTTTTTTTTAAGATTACCACACTATATCTGCTAAGCATCAACATGCCACCATCATTGTGAGCATGCTAATATGCTAATGATTAGCATTTAGCTCAAAACTTTGTTGTGACTAAGTGCAGCCTCAGAGAGTTGCAAGCATGGCTGTAGACTTTTAGACTTATTTGGCATTGCTGAGCTTGCTCTTAATGAAATATTTCATTTTGTCTTTGATTAATTTTGATTCATTACATTATTATTCTGTAGGTGTTTGACTATTTTGGTATCTGATGATTTGATTAGATTTTGATTCTTGGGGTCACTATTCAATTCAAAATGGCATGAAAGCAGAGTAAAGATTAAGGAATTTTCATCCTTAGTGACTTCGCACTCTACCCACACTGCTGTCTGCTACAAATCATATTTGCCTCCAGTGTTTGTACCTTCACCAACAATTGCAGATACCCTAAATATCAACTGATAATAATGTAAACACACGAAGGACACACAAGGTCCTGCTTTTTCTCTGTCATGTCATGTACATGCTATTACCAAACTAAAGTAACCATCCATCATGTGACAGGGTTCAACATTACTGTTGGGAAATTGGGTCCGAAATCTACTTGCCCAAAGTCCATCCATCCATCCATATTCAACCACTTATCCCATTAGGGGTCGCGGGGTTGCTGGAGCCGATCCCAGCTGGCATTGGGCGAAGGTGGGGTACACCCTGGACAGGTCGCCAGTCCATCGCAGGGCACATAGAGACAGATAACCATTCATGTACACATTCACACATACAGGCCATTTAGTCATCAGTTAACCTTTGGACTGTGGGAGGAAGCCAGAGAACCTGGAGAAAACCCACGCTTACACAATGAGAACATACAAACGCCACACAGAAGAGCTCCAAGCCGGATTTGAACCTGTGACCCCTCTGTGAGGCGACAGTGCTAACCATTGCACCACTGTGCAGCCACTTTCCCAAAGTAATTTTTTTGATTGCCTCTATACAAATTGTTATAGTGGTTAACAAACGACAAACGTTACATTAATCAGAGCTGCAGCAATTAATTGATTAATTAATCAATTGTTGATTATCAAATTAATTGATTTAAGTATTTTTTTAAGGAAAAAAAATCAAATTTTCTTTGATTGCAGCTTCTTAAATGTGAATATGTTCTGGTTTCTTTACTCCTCTATGACAGTAAACTGAATACCTTTGAGTTGTGGACAAAACAAGACATTTGAGGACAGCATCTTGGGCTTTGAGAAACACTGATAGAGGCCAAACAACTAATCGATTAATCAAGAAAATAATCAACAGATTAGTCAACAATGAAAATAATAGGTAATTGCTGCCCTACAGTCAATTGTCATGTTTTATCCGCATTACTTTCAAACATGCGGTAAAGTGACACAATATATACAGCAAATAAACTAAAGTCCTGTCCCTGCTGCCATTATCTTGTGAGTGTCTGATTGGTGCTAGGGGTGGGACGGTTCATAAAATTCACGGTTTGGTTTCGTTCGGTTCATGGTTTGGGGTCATGGTTTTTGGTTCGGTTTTGTACAGCGATAAACAGTATTTATGGTAAGTAAGGAGGCCATTTTCCAATTTCAGTTTGAACAGCTTTTCATTTATTTGCTAAAAGAAGTCAGCTGTTTACCTGAACAGTAGACTGGGCTAACAAAATAAACAAGTTAATAAATGAAAAATAAATTATAGGCTCAGGCCATCAACAAAAAGTTCATCAGGGCAGCCAACACTAGACCTTTTTTTAAACTAGAAAAGCACTCAGAGAGCGCAGACCTCCGCCGAGCAACATAGTTTCCCCCCTGGCGGTTTCTTCTGGATCTATCTCCTCAAGTATTAAAGCTAGATCAAATTCATTCACATACTTCAGATGCGGAATTGTCTCAGCTACACAATGCCGCTTGTTAGAAATCTCTACCTCTAATATTAAATGCACAGTAGGCCAAAATGTAAGAGTACCTCCATTTTTTATATAAATTGCTATAAAATCCGCCATCTGGATCAGATCTGGATCAGCCTTTGGGATTTGATAGAAGTACACATTGTAAATCCCTGAGTCAAATTTCATGAGCTTTGGGCAACAATTACCAGAGATATTGAGAAACAATTTCTTGGGTCCCATTTACCCCAGTGTTAACGAAAATTTCAAAGTGATCCAGAATCCAGGATTTCTTCCGGATCACCCCCAAAATGAAATCAGTTCTTCCTTTTCACATTTTCGACACACCCTGGAAATTTCACCAAAATCCGTCCATAAGTTTTTGAGTTATCTTGAACACAGACAAAAAAACAGACAGATAAACGCCGGCAAAAACATAACCTCCTTGGCGGAGGTAACAACAGTAACATATGTCTCTCTATTCCCTGATATTATAAAATAATAAAAAAAACACAGAGGCTGAGGCTATCAACATAAAGTGCAGCATAAACCAAGCACACACTGTTAAAAAACAGCACTGCTCTGTTCATTCTATCTTCATGTTCTTTCCTGGATGTCCATCCGTTTGTAGTCAGAGCTACATGTCTGTGTTGGACAGTTCTTTCATTGTTGTGTCTGTTCATATAGTTCAGGAATTACTGTGTAGCTTATGTGTCTGCGAGACGGCATATTATAGCGTGGCTCAAGTACCCTAATCATATGCTGAAATCCAGCATCCTCCATGACTGCATAAGGCTGAATGTCTTTGGCGATAAACATCCCCAGTGCTTTAGTTCTGTTTTTTGCTCTGTCTGAGTCTGCATGTAGAGGCTGTTTAAATGCTGCTGGGATGTGTGCGGTGTAGGGGTGTAGCGTCCAGGGCCGATTGGCCGTCAGCTTCTCCACAACATCTTCATGAGTTTGTCATGTGAAGGATGTGGAGGATCACATGGCAGACCCTCCTGGGAAATGAATGTGTAGCTACACTGTTTTCCTAATCTGGTGAGATAGCCTTTAGCTCAGTCATTAACCCTCACCTGCCACAGCTGCAAGCAGAGAAAAGGCCCACACACTGTGGAGAAATAATGATTAAAGGCTAATTATCAGCACTTGCTCAGCTCTAAATGCTATCAAGACTTTGAATAATAATGTATTAACAGATACCCGTTGGTAAATGGAAAAGTGATTAGGTCATAATTGAAGACAGACAGCATGGTTGTGTTTTTGTTTTTGGGGTGTCAAACTCAGGCTGCACGGTGGTGCAGTGTGTTAGCACTGTTGCTTCGCAGCAAGAGGGACGCAGATTTGAATATGTGCAAGTGTGGGTTTTCTATCTGTCTATCTATATATATATATATATATATATATATATATATATATATATAGATAGATAGATAGATAGATAGATACTCATTCTCATAGATACTCATTCAAAGAGTTTTTTATTTTCATGACTATGAAAATTGTAGATTCAGACTGAAGGCATCAAAACTATGAATTAACACATGTGAAATAATATACTTAACAAAAAAGTGTGAAACAACTGAAAATATGTCTTATATTCTAGTTTCTTCAAAGTAGCCACCTTTTGCTCTGATTACTGCTTTGCACACTCTGCATTCTCTTGATGAGCTTCAAGAGGTAGTCACCCGAAATGGTCTTCCAACAGTCTTGAAGGAGTTCCCAGAGATGCTGAGCACTTGTTGGCTCTTTTGCCTTCACTCTGCGGTCCAGCTCACCCCAAACCATCTGGATTGGGTTCAGGTCTGGTGACTGTGGAGGCCAGGTCATCTGGTCCAGCACCCCATCACTCTCCTTCTTGGTCAAATAGCCCTCACACAGCCTGGAGGTGTGTTTGGGGTCATTGTCCTGTTGAAAAATAAATAATGGTCCAACTAAACGCAAACCGGATGGAATAGCATGCCGCTGCAAGATGCTGTGGTAGCCATGCTGGTTCAGTATGCCTTCAATTTTGAATAAATCGCCAACAGTGTCACCAGCAAAGCACCCCCACACCATCACACCTCCTCCTCCATGCTTCACGGTGGGAACCAGGCATGTAGAGTCCATCCGTTCACCTTTTCTGCGTCGCACAAAGACACAGTGGTTGGAACCAAAGATCTTAGATTTGGACTCCTCAGACCAAAGCACAGATTTCCACTGGTCTAATGTCCATTCCTTGTGTTCTTTAGCCCAAACAAGTCTCCTCTGCTTGTTGCCTGTCCTTAGCAGTGGTTTCCTAATAGCTATTCTACCATGAAGGCCTGATTCACACAGTCTCCTCTTAACAGATGTGTCTGCTACTAGAACTCTGTGTGGCATTGACCTGGTCTCTAATCTGAGCTGCTGTTAACCTGCCATTTCTGAGGCTGGTGACTCGGATGAACTTATCCTCCGCAGCAGAGGTGACTCTTGGTCTTCCTTTCCTGGGGCGGTCCTCATGTGAGCCACTTTCTTTGTAGCGCTGGTTTTTGCGACTGCACTTGGGGACACTTTCAAAGTTTTTGCAATTTTTCGGACTGACTGACCTTCATTTCTTAAAGTAATAATGGCCACTCGTTTTTCTTTACTTTTTTCTTGCCATAATACAAATTCTAACAGTCTATTCAGTAGGACTATCAGCTGTGTATCCACCTGACTTCTGCACAACACAACTGATGGTCCCAACCCCATTTATAAGGCAAGAAATCCCACTTATTAAACCTGACAGGGCACACCTGTGAAGTGAAAACCATTTCAGGTGACGACCTCTTGAAGCTCATCAAGAGAATGCAGAGTGTGTGCAAAGCAGTAATCAGAGCAAAAGGTGGCTGCTTTGAAGAAACTAGAACATAAAGCGTATTTTCAGTTGTTTTACACTTTTTTGTTAAGTATATATTTCCACATGTGTTAATTCATAGTTTTGATGCCTTCAGTCTGAATCTACAATGTCAATAGTCATGAAAAGAAAGGAAACTCATTGAATGAGAAGGTGTGTCCAAACTTTTGGTCTGTACTGTATATATACAGACCCTCTTGCTGTGAGGTGACAGTACTAACACACTGCAACACCGTGCAACCTGAGTTTGACTCTGAGTTTGACACTTGGGCGATTGGCTTGCATATGCCCTTCCAGTATCCTTCCATCTCAGCTCTTGGTGGGTCAGACTGGCTGCTGTTGCTGATTAGACAGCATGATTATTGCACAGGTGTGCCTTAGGCAGGTCACCGCCCCCCCTTTCAGTGCCTAATACTGTAAATGTTTCTTTTCTAGATAAAACTGCACATGTTAGAGTCGACTTTTATTGTGACCTGTCTAAGGCACACCTGTGCAATAATCATGCTGTCTAATCAGCATCTTGATATGCCACACCTGTGAGGTGGATGGATTATCTCGGCAAAGGAGAAGTGCTCACTAACAGATTTAGACAAATTTCTGAACAATATTTGAGCGAAAAAGGCCTTTTGTGTACATAGAAAAAGTCTTAGATCTTTGATTTCAGCACACAAAAAATGGGAGCAAAAACAAAAGTGTTGCATTCATATTTTTTCAGTGTAGGATTAAAGGAAGCTACAGTATGACCTCCTTCTATGTTTTTCATTGCTGTCTTCTACTGGTCCAGCACCGGCCTATTACGGGTTTGGATGTGCGCGACCACCGTACATTGTTTGCCTCACATTAACTTCACATAAACAGAATACATTTTGTTTGCACAGAATAAGGACTGTACCTTTTGCCCCCCATCACTTAAATTAAAATGGCATTAGGAAGGAATCTTTTGTTGGTCTGTATGATTGGGAGGTACAATTACAGCAAGCAAAACCTGTTTAATTGTCTGCATGAACATCTTGTATTGTTTAAGACACAATTTGAAAAGGGAACCTATTCTTTAAACTATCATGTGCAATAATGAGGTGGTCACTTCATAAGTAACTCCATGACTCATTGTTATTCATGTTTGAGACTACAATAGTAGTGGTTATACAGACCTATCATACAAAGGTCACAGATCAGATTCCTCCAGCAGCCAGTGTGTGTGTCCATCAACAGACACACTTCCTGTCAAAATGACCATGAGTGGGACACTGAACCACTACCTGCTCCCTCATTATAAGACTGTCTGGATAAGCACATTACATCAGTTAAATGCCTCAAATGACAACTTTAAATTCTTGGGAAGCCTTCATACCATGGATGGGTCGGGACCCCGGCCGGGTCCTCTGGGAAATTCGTCTTGCAGCCCTTCACTTGCTCCACATTCATCTCAGCATCAGTTATGAGGGCAGAGCAGCATCGGCCAAGGTCAGGGTAAGATAATGGTGAGAGATAATGCTCTCTCACCGGCAGGTTTTATCAGCCGTCCTCTTTGAATCATGAATAAAAGAGGGATAGCGTAGGCCAGAGTCTCCATCATCATCACATAATGGACTGGATGAGGGCTCCCAGAGGACCCCATTAGAACTAATTACAATCAGAGATGAGGAGTTCAAATGTGAAGCTCAGCTTTGTTCAGCTTCCCCTTTTTTGTTTTTTGTTTCATCCTACAAAGCATAAACATGAACCTTTAACATACAGTGTTTTTCCTTTTTCCTTTTCAGTAATGGTAAAGAAGGAAAAATCAATTTATTCCACTCTGACTGACAGTATACAGTATATGCATAGAAATGTTTTAAAAATATATCCATTTTTTATTTCTCAAGTTTAAATGTCTCCTACTTCACTGATAAATATAAATCTAATGTCATGGACTGAACCACTGTAATGCTTCACTCTGTGAGTTTGCTATTATCAGGTTGTTATTCTGTTTTGTGGAGAGGGAATTGTCACAGTGTAATACCAATTATGATAAACCAAGTGAAAATAGCATATCTCCCTGTTATTCTTCACTGAGGGATTAACTGCTGGAAGATCTTAAGAAGGGTGTGATTTGGTGTCGGAAATCAAACACTCTCTCAAAGCAATTATGCTCTTTTCATTTGGAATTAATGCCACTGCACTGACTGGATTGAGATTCTGTTCAGGATAATAGGACAATCACTTCATCTAGGACATGCATAAGGTATTTTACCTTAGAGATTCCCACCATAAACTAGGGATGTGCATTCCAAGCAAAAATACTATTCAAAAATCACTGGGAATTATTTATTATTTGTGTATATATATATACACACACACACGAACAAATAATAATCAAATAAATAAAATATATACATATAAAACATGCACATTTGTGGTCAATTTTTCAATAGATATCGAGTCTGGCCTGCGACAGATTTTCCAAGTAATCAGCTTTGCCATTCATGTTGTTAAAACTTGAGCCAACTGTTCTGATGTCATTGTTCAGCTCTTTACATTGAAGATTGTTTTTAACTCCACATCCTTTTGGGTGTTTTGAAGAAGAAGAAGAAGAAGATATTCCTTTATTAGTCCCACGAGGGGAAATTCAATTTTTTCACTCTGTCGTTAACTTATACACGGTACGTGCAGACCCGAACACACACATGCACAAACATGCAACAATGGAGAGATATCAGAGTGATGGGGCTGCTCCTGACAAGCGCCCCGAGCAGTTGGGGGTTTGGTGCCTTGCTCAGGGGCACCTCGGCAGTGCCCAAGAGGTAACTGGCACCTCTTCAGCTACCAGTTCACACTCAGTTCTTGGTCCATATCGGGACTTGAACCAGTGACCCTCCGGTTCCCAAGCCAACTCCCTACAGACTGAGCTACTGTAGACTCTATTGGAGGTCACATAGCTCCTTTAAGACACCATCAGATAGTTCAAAACTACATATCTTTGGTATTGTATATCCACACAAATAGGACATGGTTGACGCTTTTTTGTCTTTGTTTGGTTGGGGTTTATGGGACACCGACTGTACTCATTTATCCATCAGTCTGTATGTCTTTTCTGTCTCAGATTTTTTTTTTTTAAACATGAACAGATAACTTTCACACAGTCCCATACAGTATAACACAAATGCAGCTCTCATCCCATCCCACAGAATGCTGAATATTTCTCTTCCTCTGTCTTAGGTTGAACATCCTGCTTGGCGGCATGACACCTCTCTATTTCCACATGGTCAACGTGTGTTTGCACTGTGCTGTAACCTGCCTGCTCATGCACACATGTGAACACTTTGTGTTTAAAGACTCGCACCTGGCCTTTGTCACAGCCCTCCTCTTCGCAGTGCACCCTGTCCACACCGAGGCCGTGAGTACATGACACTGTCACCAGCTGGTGGAGTTCATGCAGGAGTTGAACCATCAAAGTTCCACCTTGGTATTTAGAACGCAACACAGTTACCACGAAAAGCAATTGGAAAAAAAGGATAAAAGTGAAAAATGGTTTACATTTTTTTCAATCGTATTTGAAACATTGACCTTTCACAAAGTCTTTCTTTGCATTTAAATAGCTGATACACTGTAATAGCATTGACCTTTACCACCACTGCCACCCATCCATGTTTTTTTTCTGGCTCAAAATGAGATAGAGGTGGTACCATCTAGGATTTTATGAGACAGACTGACTGAAATCCTTTTACATTTTAAATTTACATGCATCAGTCTGATGCAATTAAGAGGCTAGATCTATTAAAAGGCTTGTATAGATGTATTGTATTTGCCTCGGTCAGAAGCGTATTTCCTAAATTATTGAAGAATTTCTTTAACTTTGAGGAAACAGCTAGCAAAACAGAGGTAAGTGAGCAGTCATGATGTGCATACAATGAAAATCCCTTTTCATGGTGTAAAAACAGTACCCACCTGAAAACGCTGATTTGTTTTTTTGCAGGAACACATGTAAATGTGGGATCATGGTCACTTTAAATGGTGATGTTCAACTCTTGTCTGTTACTCCAATCTTGCCAGGAACTGTGTTTCATGAAAGTAATTTCTTTCTCCTTTTAAAAGTGTCCTCCAGTGCTTGTTGCTTCATGCAGCAGAGTTAACTGAATTAACTGGATTCCACTGAGTGTTTATTTTCCTCTTTTGTACATCTTTTGTGCAGGTTCCATTAATGAATCACTCTTATTGGGTTTTTGCTCAAGGTGCTTGTGTAGTGGTGTGTGTGTGACTGTCGTTGGCTTGGCTCTCCACTGCTGTCTGTCTGTGCTGTCCGCTGTCTCTCTGTGCTGTCCTCTGTCTGTCTGTGCTGTCCTCTGTCTCTCTGTGCTGTTGTCTGTTTGTTTGTGCTGTCGTAAGTCTGTCTGTGCTGTCCGCTGTCTCTCTGTGCTGTCCTCTGTCTGTCTGTGCTGTCCTCTGTCTCTCTGTGCTGTCCTCTATCTGCCTGTGCAGTCCTCTGTCTCACTGTGCTGTCCTCTGTCTCTCTGTGCTGTCCCTTGTCTCTCTGTGCTGTCCTCTGTCTGTCAGTGCTGTCCTCTGTCTCTCTGTGCTGTCCTTTGTCTCTCTTTGCTGTCGTCCGTCTGTCTGTGCTGTCTGCTGTCAGCCTGTGCTGTCCACTGTCTGTCTGTGCTGTCCTCTGTCTCTCTGTGTTGTCAGCTGTCTCTATGTGCTGTCCTCTGTCAGTGCTGTCCTCTGTCTCTCTGTGCTGTCCTCTCTGTCAGTGCTGTCTTTTGTCTCTCTTTGCTGTCATCTGTCTCTGTGCTGTCGTCCGTCTGTCTGTGCTGTCTGCTGTCAGCCTGTGCTGTCCACTGTCCTTTGTGCTGTCGTATGTCTGTCTGTGCTGTCTGTGGTGAAACACCACGCACCATAAATGAAAGCAAAACATAAGAGCTTCACACACTGAGCAGAAATGAAATGTAAATTAGGGAAATGACACCAATAAACTCACAGTACCCTTTGCTATTGTTGATGGTGTGTGGTGTTTGGCTGCTGGTGTGGCTCAGCAGACTGGAGGACAGTTGGAGAGTTGATGGTGGCTGCACTTGTTGCATTGCTGCTCATGAAAGCTTTGTGAGTACATTTATTTATGTGTCCTTTATTCTACCAGGTAAAACAACTGACAATATAAGTGCAAGGGGCAGTTGTGGGTTCAAAATTTTTCCGCTCAACAGTAGGAAGCAGAAATGAGTGGATTTCAGGCTTCACAAAGCACAGCAAAGTCACTTCAGCTGGTTTAATTCTGAATACAGTTGGGCTCATTCGCAAGAGCCTAAGCTTTACAGTGATGCCCAATTTGTATAATGCAACCGCAGTATGCAGAATATTCAAAAACACCATTTTACCATAGGTGAAAATAATACATTCATACTGTATTGAAATAACTGCATTTTTTTTTTTTTTTGCCCCAAACTGCATGTGATTATCATAAAGTCGGCATGTCTGTTGCTCAGTGGTATATGATGGAAAAATGGCTCAACTTCCATCTGGAAAACTACCTGCATCTTCTGGCAATCTTCCACATCCATTGGGCACATCAGTCATGGAGTCCCAACATGCCATTGTCACAGCGTACGCTGTCGTCATGGTTTAGGTTTCATTTACATGAACAGAGGAAGGGAAATAGCTCAGGATTCGGCTATTGGTGTGTTTTACAACTTTTAGGACCATCCATCCATCCATTGTCAATCGTTTATCCCATTAGAGGTCGCGGGGGGCCTGAAAGTTGCACCCCTGCTGTGGCCAAGGCCCTCCAGGATTGCATGACAGACCGGACTGATAACATCTATGATGCAGCGCTTGCAAGGTGTTTTCGAACAAGCCTTGGGTGGCCCCAGAACTAAACTTCTTAATGTGGAAAAACTGCCTGTTTAGGTTGGATGGAAGCAAAGAAGAAAATAAGTTGGTGCAGAAAAAGATTAAAAGTAAGATTATTGAGTGCAGGACAGGATATAAATAAAGGAATATCTTTCTTTCTTTCTTTCTTAAACATAAATTAGAGTTGTTTTTTGAAAGAGGATGCCAGGAAAACTTGGCAAGGACCACAGACAATCAGGATATAAACATATGAGTCACTGCACGATGGTCATTAATGACCTTGATATGGCAAGTGATTTAATAATTTGTTTGTAGATTGGAGTCACAGGATTTTAGATTGGAGCAGGATAAAGTCATTATGGAAGTAAGGGACATGGTGAAATTTCCATAGATGATGTCAGATCACATTTTAGACGTGTAAACCCTTGCAAAGTCCACGGACCAGACAGTATAGTTGCAGGACACTACAGGCATGTGCGGAACAGTTGGCACAGCATTTTCAGAGGCTGTTCCAGAGGTTAGTAGACACAAGAGCTGTCCCTAACCTGTGGAAAAGATCAAGAATTGAATTGTGCTGGTGCCTAAAAGTAATAAACCCAATGAACTTAATGATCTGAGTCCCTGTTGCTGTAGCATCCACAGCAATGAAATGTTTTGAAAAAGTCAAAACAACTTCTTTCTGAGGTCTCATCTTTTCTAAATCCTAATTAATTTGCTTACCGAGAAGATCTTTGAACATCTGGAAAGAGCCCAGAGCCTGCTCAAAACTGTGTTCACAGATTTCAGCAGCACCTTCAATACGATCCAACCCCATCTAATGGTGAGCAAACTGGTGTGTATGGGAGTGAATCCCAAATTTATTATATGGATTAATAATTTTTTGACCAATTCATGGGGGTGCACTGTGCACATATGTTTTATTTTATGAGATGTGTAGGACCATATGAATTTCCCCTTGTGCGATGATAAAGTTTACCATGACCTTGAGCTTTTCCTGTTCTGAACTGTAAATCCAAATAATGGGAACGTTAACTTAACCCAGTATGGTGTGTCTATGGAGCTAATTCACAGTTAAAGCTGCAGTGGGTAAAATGTAGCAAATATATTATTTAGGGTTATTTTTTTTAAATGGAAGATAACAACCAATCAGAGTTGATGTGGAGCCTGCCATGCAGCTTCAGTCTATGAGAGCCACAAATCAATCACTTGTGTAGTTTGACCGTTTGGTTGGAGTTCATGAGTGATTGATTCATGGCTCAGCAGTGCTGAACAAATATGAATCAATATTCTGTTTGCTATTCTGCTTCTATTTCTCCCCTCAGATGTTCCCAGAAACATCTTGTAGTTATTTTTTAACTGTAAAATGCCAATAGGATTGTTCAATAGGAATGCTCTCTCTCTATGACCTGTGATTGGTCAAAGTCTCCCGCCACAGGCTGGATTGTTTAAAGCCTGAAAACAGAGCCATGACGAGGTACAGAAGTGTAGTTTTCTTTCAGAACACTTGAATTACACTATGCTGAAAGTTTATTATGGAATATGCCCAATGATGCTAAAAGATTGTTACCTATCGAAGCTTAAAATCCTCTGTCATTGAAACATTGCTGTGTGTTGCAGTTGTCTGGTTCCAGATGACTTTTAACAGTGAAGCAGCTGCAAGCACATTACATAGAGTAGATAATGGAAGAAAATATTTCCTGTAAAGTAGTGGGAGCTCCAGTCTTGTGAATCATAGTAGTTCTGATAATGCAACCTGGTCAATAATAAATCCAATATATTGTGAGGGTTTCCTGCAGCATATGATAGGGGAGGTGTGTGATAAAGTGCCTCCACAGGTCAGAAGAAACTGTAGAGCTGTGAAGTTCAGATACCCTGGTTCTGGAAGGAAAAGTCTTCTGTATTATGTTACAGTGTTATGTGACGCTCAGTTGGAGCTCTTCAGTGGCTTGGATCAAAGGTACAAGAGTGTGCACTTATAAATGCAGTATCTTGATGTTGATTTTATATTATATGTGCACCGATAATGGTTAAATTTATTTTCACTTTTAGATGAATACAGTTGCTATGGTGCTGTTCCCTACTGAAACACAGAAGTATTTAGAATCTCTTGACTAATGCCACTGACATTGAGATTATTAAATTATCCAGGAGACACTTTCTACGTTCAGGATTTCATTAAAAAACTGAAATGGTAATTCAGAGCAGGGAAAAGACCCTTCCACTTTGTAATTGTATTACACTTTTACTAAATACTGTATATTAAAGTTCAGGGAAAAGGCGCAGATGTATCAATCTGACCCAACTGGTTAGACCATCATCTATGTAGTAACTAAACTGATTACAAGATAATGTGATATCAGATATGCAGCTCCTTCACTCACCGCCTGAGAGGTTTAAATTCCTGCTCCTGGTTCTTGAGTGTGTACTCAAGGAAGGACTTAGAAATGAGGCCTGGTGTCTGTCTGTCCTCTGCTTTTCATGGAAGCAGTTGTCCACCTGCAAAAGTATCTTTGAGCAAGAGAGTAGGTCCTTTGGGATTAGCACAGTATCACATTATTATTTCATTCACTCCTGCTTTTGGTCCTGTGACATCTCCATGTCCCCTTATGTCAGCCCTTATGTCTCTTGCACCCCTGTTGCTATTTAGAACCTCTGCTCTACTTTCCATGTGATTCCCAAAGGGTAGAGATTCCCTGATTTCATTTTTGCCATAGATTCAAATTGCGGATCGTCAATGATTCATACAAGCTGATATTGATAGTTTTTTTGTTGTTATTTTATTTTGTTATAACAGCTGGTATACAAGGCTCCAGACTAACTTTTTTTCACAACCATCCAAAGTCGATGTAAATCATCAAAAAATCTAAATGTTATCCTAAATATTTGCTTTGATTTAAAAAATGTGCGAAATGTGTCAGTATTTGTAATTATGTAATATATGATGTTTAGCGCTAGTGTTAAACAGGTCATAATTCAGGTCATAATACAACAGGTCATAATAATTATATTTGAACAAATCATGTTAATGTTATAATTTACCTTCACCCAATACTCATTTGTACTGAGTAGAGCTTGAATGCATCATGATTCAATGCAACCTCTGTTAACATTATACAGTACATTAGCGCTGTTGTTTAGGACTGTGCTGCCCACTGACATGTTCAGTTCTGTTTTTGTATCATGTTGAGTAGAATGTTTAGTAGAAGGTGGGTCAACACACACACACACACACACACACACAAACACACACACACAGGGTTGCTGCTCTCACCTGTGTGCATTAGAATGTTAAACCACAGGTGTATAATACTAGTTTGTCCAATCACGTTTTAAATAAATATTGGCCGTTTCCCCTTATTGTACTTCAAAAAATGGTGAGTCATATTGTGCAAGTTTTGGAAGTTGTGCAAAAAAGCCTCCTAGAAAGCTGAGTAAATTATGCTCCCCCTCCCTTTAACAGGTGAAGTGGCAATAAAAGGCTTACATGTTGACTGCATGAGCACAAGAGGGAGAGTAAGAGATGAATGGAGCAGAGGAATATGTGCAGCATGGAGAAAGAGTTGGAGCCAAGAAGGAGAAATGCATGAGATATAGTGGAGGACGGCGATGAAAGGAAATGAGAGGCAGGTGGAGAGGGAGGATGGGAGTGAGCAAGAGAGAGATGAATGGAGAGCGGCAGGGGTTGTAGCAGGACAGGTCTCCAGTCAGGGTGCTCCCCCAACATCCTGTGCAGAGACACAAAGACCAAAAGAGGAGAGAGCAAAGGGATGTTCAGAGAGGGAGAGAGGGAGCTGCCAGCGAGGCAACCAAGACGACAGGACAGAACACAAAGTGAGAGCAGGAAGCGTCAAGGCAGATTCAGAAATAAGGTCTTTAAGTCTTCAGGCCGCAGGAGGAAAGCGTTTCATGTCCATTGCCAGTCAAACTGAAACACCAGACTGAATGCTACTGGCTCTGTGAACCAACTCTCAAAAACAGTCATGTCTCTTCGTTGATAAGCATTTTATTGAATTTGAATTGAGTTTGGAATCAGCTTATGAAATTCAAGTCTATTTGTTTTCATTCATTCATCTTTGTCTAGGTTATAAATGTCTCAAACAAAACTCAAAGAATAATTGGAGATATCTAATCAGCTCCGGGGAGATACATGTCTATAGCATGTCAGTGCTATCTTGTAAAAGCAGAAAGACTTTTGCTTGGTGCTTGGTCTATTAATCTATTAGTCTATCGACAGGAAATGACCAGGCAATGATTAGTTGCAGGTAGGTAGCTAGGGTGGTAGTAGCTGATAGATATCTCGATGACTGATTATGTTCAGAGCAATAACCAATCTCTGATGCCTTTGACAATGTTGATATTTGGCTAATTTTCCCATTAATGTAATAAATTACTATTATTATTAGATTAATATTAAATTGAATTTGCCCCATCTAGTTTGCAACACACACACAGACACACACACACACACACACACACACACACACACACACACACACACTCACTATGGGGATGTAAAGGGACACTTTCACTGCAGTGTCTTTCAGTTGTTGTTTGTTTCAGTGGGTTTCTCCCTTCAGTCTCCTCTTTAGCAGGTAAAATGCTGCTCAATAAGGTTTAAGTCTGGAGATTGACTTGGTCAGTCTAAAACCTGCCACTTCTTTCCCCTGATGAACTCGTTGGTTCTTCTGACATTGTGTTTTGGGTCGTTGGCTTGCTGCATGATGAAGGATCTCCTGATCAGTTTGGTTCATCTCTCTTTGAATTAGCAGACAAAATGTTTGTTGTGTAGACTTCTGAGTTAATTTTGCTGTTGCCATCATTTGTTACATCATCAATGAAGATCAATGAGCTGTCCCAGAAGCCCAAGCCATGACATTACCTCCACCGTGTTTCACAGATGAGCTTGTGTTGTTGGGATCATGAGCAGATCCTGTCTTTCTCCACAAATTAGCCTCTCTCTATATTTGGAAAGGAGAGATGTGATGGCTTGGGACAGGCCTGTTATGATCCTATCGCTTCAAGGGATATTAATAATTAACTGTAACCAATAACCGACATTAAGCATTTTAACCAATAAACGATATTGGTTCTTAGATTGAAAGAAATATTAATAATTAATTAAAAAGCTGAGCAATACTCAGAAGAGGCACATCATTTTAAGGAGAAAAACTGGTCCACCTTAAGAGCCCACCTTAAGAGAGGATACACAACGTCTGTCTGGCGCACAAAGCGGAGGAGATGTGGCCTCGTAGCATTTATTTACCAACAATTATACTGTACACACACTGTCTGCTTCAGCTGTATTTACAGCTATAATGCCACCGACAAACCCACGCTCGCTGCCGCTGCCACACGGTCTGTCAGAAATTCGCAAAAGTATGTGTATGGCTATGGGGAGCACAATCCTCTAGCAGAGCTACAGCTGCTAACATAGCACAAACACACACTGTTTACTTCGGGCAGACACACAGCTGACAACCAGCTAAACTAAATGATACGGTGGTGGTGGACTTTTACTGGGAAAGTGGCTGCTACAGTAACTCTCTTGACGGTGAACTAGGGACAGTTAATATAGCACCGTGGCTCCTATAGTAACTCTCCTAGCGGTGAACTGGGGACAGTGAATGTATCATTATAACTGCTGCAGTAACTCTCCTGATGGTGAACTGGGGAAAGTAAACACATCACTGTGGATGCAACAGTAGCTCCCCAGACAGTGGACTGGAGATCATGAACGCAGCACCGTGGCTGCTACAGTAACTCCCCAGATAGTAAACTGGGGATTCGGTTGTCTGTTGTGCTCATACTCTGCAACTGGTGCACTGCTACATGTGACGCACTAATTTTGTCATTTAGCGGTTAATAATGGGTTGACGAGGGTTGGTTATCGGTTCATTTTGTGATGAGTTAATGTCTTTTAAGTGGTGGATCCAAATGCAGGAAGCCAGGCAGACAGGTAAATTTAACAAAAAGCTTTAACAAAGAGCTTTAATTTTTAGATGGAATCCAAAACAAAGTACAAAGGAAAACACGCCAAAAACTATACTGAGACCAGAAAAACAAATTACCAACCAGAGAACACAAGAGGCACAAGGAACAGGAAGATCACAGGCAGAGCAACACAGGTCTCAAAGACAGCATACACACAAGAAGCAACACAGATAATCCAACAAAGAGCGAGGGGAAAAGACAGCTTAAATACACAAGGAGTGCTGGCTGATGACACCAAGGTGGAACAAATCAGGATGGGGCAGACAATCACTAAAAGGCGAGAAACAGACAAAGGCAGGAAGTAAAAGTAGAAATGCGGCAAGTGATGAGTGACTTTCAAAATAAAACAGGAAACAAACTATGACAGAAATCTGGGACCATGACAGGAAGTGAAACAAGATATGACATAGGTGAGTGAAAAAACAAACCGGAACACTAGAAAAATGAATATCAGCAAACCCAAAATCCACAAAGCCAAAATCCCAAGTACAGAACCAATAATGCACTGAAAGATGAAACAAATTACAACAAAAACCCAGAATGATGATAGACACATGTAGACATTACACCTCTATACCTTCACATACACAGCAGTTGATGAAGATATATTAATGCTATGGTATCATAGACTCAGGTCGTATAGACTCAGGGAGACATAACTCCACTATATCTTTACATAGACAGCAGCTGATGATTCTATATTAATGCTGTGATCTCACAGACTAGACACCAGGTAGACACCACTCCTGTATATCATAAAACCCAGAACTATTACATTTTTTTAACATTAGCATCCCTAATGACTTCACTCACTGTCCTGACTTCTTTCCAATGCGCTGACCAGTAGTTTCTGGAGCGTACCATAGGATGGTAACATGAGCTGCCTCATGCTATGAACTATAATATTGAAAAAACTCTTCACTCTCTCCAAGACAATCAATTTACCTTGAACGTTAAAAGACAAGATATGTCTTTGCTGCAAAGATTTTGAAAACTATCCTTTTATTCTTCTCTTTCTCTTTTATTCTTTATCAGTCTTATTTCTCCTTTATAGAAGTGCAGTACACCATTCATTACCCTCATAATCTGACCTAGGTGTTTACAGGAGAAATTAGAATTGTAATGCAGATGTTAGTCTTATAATTAGTGGAATAAATGGCTCCTTAGGGTGCAGCCACTGTGACAAAGAGAAGAGGAGGAGCAAAGTAGTCTCACCATTTTCCATCTGTCTCTCTCTACATTATAGAGAACACAAACACATGCTGAGTGTGAGTGTGTGTGACTTTTTGCAACATATGGCTGATGGTATCCACACATGGCCAGCATGAGAGGAGACAAGGTATGGATGAATGGAGACTTTTCAGCTCTGAAACAGGAGCTCCATTTACTGGATATGGGCCGACTGACTGACTGCCAGAAAGGACATATTGGACACAGAAAACAGTAGAGACTGTCTGAACTCAGAGACACACTGATCCTGAACTCTATTTATCCGTTTGGGGAAAATAAAAGTTTTCAGTCCGATGTTATCTTCTTTTAGGCCTCAAATACACACAGGAAAGATATAGACATGCATTTGTGGGGAGATGTCAGAGTGATAGGGTTGCTACACAGCACCTTGGACAGTTAGCGCTTCTGTGCCTTCGGTACTTTTGTGCCTTTGGTGCATGGCAAGTCAGCAGTGCCCAGGTGAACTGGACCTAGTCTACTCTCCGTACTCTCCGTACTGACTCACTTTTCCAAATGACTAAAAGTGAAAAATTTCCACTGACTCTAAACTGATCTCATGTGACCTGGAGAGATGTTCCACTTCATATCTTTCCATTCATACATGTACAGATGCAGCCACCTAGAATTTCCCCTCCTCACCTGATGGGTCCCAGGTAGATCCGTGGCAGATTGCTGCTGGGACCTTGCCAGGTCCTTGGCTGAAAGTAGATCCCACTCAATGGCGTAGTTAATGTGGGGCATCCTAAGCACTCTTTGTGCAAATCAGTTGCAGTGGTTTATCAATTCACCCAGTGGAACTGTGATTATGGAAGCTGAAGCGGTTTATTGTGTTTGTAGTCAGCTGTTCATATTTGATGTGTTGGGGGTGTGCTTCCCACACAGAGCATACTTTTAATGATTCTAATTAGAATATGGTCATCATATGAGCCTGATGATCAGGTCATGAGATTATGTTTTTGCTGAAGCGTTTTGTTGCAATTTGAAAATGGTTGGATTCTCAGTGATTCTCAAGCTCGCGGCTCCTTATTGAGCCCAAGCATTTCATTAGCATTACAGTGTATGTGTTTGGTAATCTTGAGAAACTAGCAAGCATATGCTAGATTTAAAAATGTAACCAGCCCAGTGTTGCCAGTTCTTCTTCAATGAAAGTAGCTAGCAGCACTAGCAAAAGTCTATAAATCTATAGAGAAAGCCTCCAAGTCATCAACACTGACAGTCCACCCCTTCAGGCCTCCCTCCAAAGACAGTTATCATAGTCATCACAATGATAATTATGAACATAAACAACCAACTTAGCCAAGGCTATTGTTAGCACTTACATCTGTCAAGCTAGCAGCTGGCAGAAGACTCTAGTGACAATGAGTGCATGGGCTGAGTCGGCTCAGTTAGGCAGTCTTTTTTTACTTTGTCAGAGCATTTGATTCATTGATTACTGTCAAGATGTAACAAGAATTTCAACAAAAAAACAAAAAATGAATAATATCACCAATCCTAGCTTAAATGGGCCATCAGTGTGCCACAGGTTTCCCTCCCTTCGGAGTGTAAATTGTTGTTGTATGTCACTGAGATGATGCAGAACATGTAGGCATTAAAAGCACTGCATGTATTCAGACATAAATCTTTCGAGTTCATAAATCTGTCAAACCCATGGACAGCTTCAAGATGGGAGGGTAGAACGAGGTAGCAATACAGCAAAAATATTTCTATTTAATGGAATAGTGTACCCAAAAAAAGATTAGAATTGAATTGAATGAGGATTTGGTTTGAATATTTCACTCAGTATAGGGTTGGGTGATAGTTTCTATTTTCATATCGTCTAAACGTAGTTACTGTAGATCGCTGATTAGCAATCGGAATACCATGGGGTGGTGGTGTAGTTCAGCTCTGACAGAGCATTGAAATAATAGAACCTTTAAGACCCAGGACTAGATGGAGAGATTATATCTCCACACTGGCCTGGGAACGCCTCGGGATCCCCCAGTCAGAGCTGGTTAATGTGGCCCAGGGAAGGGAAGTTTAGGGTCCCCTGCTGGAGCTGTTGCCCCCGCGATCCGACGCCGGATAAGCGGTTGAAGATGAAGATGAAGAGACTAAAACGATGTATGGATATTAAACTAAGGAATACTTGTTATAAAATAAATAATTTGGATAAAACAGAGAAGGCGCTGTATGGTAAGATATAAATGTTTATTCAATTCAATCTTACAGTCTTGTTTAACCGGGAGAATTTGTTACAAAAGACAGGCTTTAATTTGTTATCATTATGCACAGGCATCGTCACAAATGTGATCACACAAATCGCAACCAGTCCCTTTTCCCGGAGCAGTGCTCTGTCCGGGTCTGACTGACGCATCCCCTCCCTTTCCTTCTTCTCCTGAGTCCTCACAAATAAAATATAAAGTTTCGGGTTTGTTTCGGGCTCGGGCCTGCAAATCAAGTTAATTGATCGGGCTCGGGCCGGGTCGGGCTTTAATACCCGCGGGCCTGGGTCGGGTCGGGCTGGATTTTTTAGGCCCGATCTTACCTCTAATGAGTACCCATGAGTCTCCCCTTTACAGTCATGCCCACTTGATAATCACATGCAGTTTGGGGCAAGTCATAGTCAGTTTTTAGCATATATCTGTCATTGTTTTGTGTTGTTAATTGATTTCCAATAATATATATATATATATATATATATATATATATATATATATATATATATATATATATATATATATATATATATATATATATATATATATATATATATATATATATATATATATATATATATATATATATATATATATATATATATATATATATATATATATATATATATAAATATATATACACACACATTTGCATGAAGCAGCACATTTGTCCACTCCCATGTTGATGAGAGTATGAAATACTTGCGATTAATCATGGCAACTGTGGACTCATGCAGTTAATTGTTATTAGATATTATGGTTAAAATTAAATGTAACCTTCAAGTTGAATGAGGAAAGCAATGTCTGTAATTTAAAGGTAATGCTTCATCACGAGGCTGTTGATAATTACTGAACTAACTTGAGCTTGAGCTTGAGACTCAGTTAATGAGACATGTGACGAGATACAGTAGAGTGCCTCAGGGATGAAGTATTTTGTAGGCCAACCAGGAAGTTAGCGTTGCCCTGGTTCCCTCAACCAAAAGCCAGTGGGATTGTTCCTCTGCGTTTTGTATTATTACAAAAAATAAGCTATGTGGCAAACAAACATGCATGATACATGTTTTGTTCTGTAAGATGACCTTTACAATGCCACTTTTCTGATTTTTGAAGTGTGGATGCAATCTCCAGAAGTAAAAAGCTAATGTAAGGCCATAAATGAACTACACCATGATCACAAGTGCGAGTATACGCAACACAGCTGTATAGGAGGACGAGTCGGCGTGATGACGTTTTCTAATCTCATTTAGCCACTTGTTAGCAGCTGCCTTATAGACATAGACATAAAAGCTGCAGATTTCACAAGTGTGGAATTTATTGATTTATTTCATGTCGTAGAACAAAATCTTAAAACGTTTTCAGTTTGTGTTAACCACAGACCTTATTTTAGACATCTAAATAAAAACCCATTCAAAAAACCCACTGATTTCCTGAAAAGGGAACAGGAAGTGCTAAAATGCTAAAATGTCATTTCTGAGTTTTAAGACTTATTGCTATAGCTCTCTATAGTAGTTGTGCTCAAGTAGGCTTGTCATGGTAGTTGGTGTTGCCGTCGTTACACACCAATTACATTACCACACCACCACCCCCACTATTGTTTTGCTTTTATTACTGAAATAAACCCGATTCAGTTCATTCTGTTGTATCAGCACTGTGTGACAATACAAAGTCGGATGACGGATGCTAGAAACTGACAGTCAGTGAATGCTTCAAATGGAGTCTCAGCAGACTAGCAGGTGTCATATTTCACACATGGGATGAGAGACAGTCGACAGGCAAGACCATGCAAAGTGAAAAGCAAAAGCACATATCTGTCAGTAATTCAGATTTAAACCCAATGCTATAAGGGAACCAAAATGTTAGTGAGGCCATCCATGTGAGGAGGACAGAGCGCCCACAGCTGCTGTGCATTGCAGAGAAGCGCAGGGTGGAAACCTGTGACTCTGCAGTGAAAGCTGGACCGAAGGGGGCAGACACGCCGCCACCCAACATACATACAGTATACGGACTGTAATCTTTTCTTGTAAACTGTCCGGTGTAATCGGTAACACTGGTGTTGCCACAAGTTTATTCACTGGTGGGAAAATTTCCTCACCGTCAAACTCTAAGCTCACGCACTCTGACCATATGCTTCAGCAGCAGCTTCACTGTACATGAACCTCTAATAAAGAAAGAAAGAAAGAAAGATATTCCTTTATTAGTCCCACAGTGGGGAAATTCAGTTTTACACTCTGTTGTTCACACAGTACAGTTCACACAGTACATATACATGTCAATGGAGAGATGTCAGAGTGATGGGGCTGCTCCTGACAAGCGCCCAGAGCAGTTGGGGGTTTGGTGCCTTGCTCAGGGGCACCTCGGCAGTGCCCAAGAGGTAAACTGGCACCTCTCCAGCAACCAGTTGGTCTTGGTCCATGGGGGATTTGAACCCGGGTCCTCCACATCCTAACCCAAGTCCTTACGGACTGAGCTACTGCCGCCCCCCAACCAACACAAACCAACACAAATTCAATAGAGTCTACACTTTTGATGTGCCTTCGGGTCCTACTGATAATCATTAGAATTTCAATAGGTCCTCAACTCTAACTACACCAATGCTTGGATCCTAATAATAATAGTTTTGATAATAATTATTTAGCAATCTCAGTAGGGCCTCTGCTGGCTGACTGCTGGTCAGTGCTTTAGCCCTAATACAATTCACTTAAGTAATAAAATACACTTCAGTTTCAGTAGGGTCTCTGCCAGCTATGTTTTGAGGGTTCTCTCTGTTTGTTCAGAACCTATAGGAAATGTTGGCGAAACAAGCTTCATTATAATCCTTTATGTTCTTTCCCAGTTTGTGTTATTATGCATGCTTAAAAACTGCTGAGAAAAAGGTACCGTATTTTTCGCAGTATATGGCGCACCAGATTATAAGGCACACTATCAATGACTATCAAAATCAATGTCTATTTTTATATATAAGGCACACTGGATTATAAGGCGCACTGTCAATGAACGTGTACTTTCATACATGAGGCACTCGCGTCTTGTGATAGTGGAGTAACTCGCCCAGCGTTGCCTCCCTGTCTTGGTGAATGTGTGTTCGCCTTCTGTCATCCAACGCTCCCACGTAGCTCACAATTTAACTTTGAACGATCCATTGACACCAGTATCTAGCAGTTGGAGTTCTTTAGTTAATCCATCTGGAATGATGGCAAGTTCCGAATTAGTTTTCTTCACTTGGATTTTGACAGTGTTGGTGAGATGGGCGCGCATGGAGTAGCAGATCAATATGGACGGAGAGTTGTGGAAAATGCCATTTGGTCTCTTAACATAAATCTCCGACAGTCCATCCAGCGGTGTAGCTTCATAGCTTACCAAAGTCGTAATAAAACTTTTTGACAGATTTTTGAGTGCCCTGTACCACATAAAATTGGTTCATGGTCAGTAAGCACAACCAGAATTGATACATAAGGCGCACCACATTTCTGAGGAAATTAAAGGATTTTAAGTGCGCCGTATAGTGCGAAAAATACGGTATTCATTCTTGGCTATCATAATGAGAACCTGCCTTAGCTATAACCACAGAACTCTGCTCTCGGGTTTCAATATGATCAGAGCCATATTCCACAGAAACAGTGGTGTGCAGCTGGTCAAGTTGTGCATCTCACATTTTTGTAGCTAGATAATGGGCTCCACATGGACATTCAGCACTGTTTGCTTACCAGAGCTGCCCTGCACGATTCCTTACATTACGAGTCCTAAAAACTTGTGTGTATGTGTGTGTTGTAGGTGTCTGGTATTGTGGGCAGGGCTGACGTCTTGGCCTGTCTGCTGTTCTTGTTGACGTTCCTCTCCTACATCAGGTAAGATGACTACCACCCCCAGACATTGTGCACACACACACACACACACACACACACACAGAGAGAGACACACACACTCACATACATGGCCAATAGACTTTTTATGGACATTAACTTTACGGACTTTAACTGCTACAAATGATGGTCATAGAAGATTATGTGCTAGTTCACAACATTTATGATTCCATTTATAGAGCACTGCATGGATGATTACATTCAGACTGCACTTATATATGTATATATTCCTAACTGCACTATCTCTATTAAATAATTGACAAATATCCCTTTAAGGTACATTTTGAACGAATAAAAAGAGTGTGATTATTTACGAAGCAATTAATTATGGACAATCTTGCGATTGATCGCAAATAAATATTTTGATCTGTTGACAGACCAAATATACGCTGTATACATTTTTTTGCAGTGATCACTCAAATGGCAACCGTCTCCCACCTGTCATATGCACTTATATTAGTTTATTAGCTAATCTTATCTTGCTAATGCTAGACTAGCATAGTCAGCCTTCATTAAACAATTTAAATCAAACTACCAATATACAGCCGAATAGTGTTGTCACGATACCAACATTTTATTATCGATGCCGGTACCAACATGTATATCGATACTTTTCCAAGTAAAAGGAGAACGCATCACACACCAGTAAATAAAATAAAATACCACAACGACAGGCTTTTCTAATACAGAAGTTCCCTGTAATTCCGTATCACATCCACTCCGCAAACGGTCCCCATGTGTTTTGTCGTCTATGTAGCCAAAGTGTAACATTTACCGTAACTTTCTTCATCAACACCCCCCAAGCCATATACACACAAAAAAGCTGAGAAGTCCCAAGGGTTGAAAGAGCAGCTGGAACGGATGTTGAAGGTTAAGGCTCACGTTGTCTCCCTGGTAGTGGGAGCGCTCGAGGCAGTGACCTCCAGAGTGGCTCCAACAGATCCCAGCAACAACATCTGAAGCCTCAGTCCAGAAGATACTGCTATAGATAAGATATTTATATATATATATAAAATATAGACACACACACATCCGTTCCAGCTGCTCTTTCAACCCTTGGTACCTCTCATCTTTATCGTGTACCTTCTTTCTGATGTTGCTTGGTATCACCACATCTATCACCACCACATCTATCACCACCACCCTGCTCTTTGTCCACTACCACTATGTCCGGTTGGTTAGCCAGGAGCTCTTTGTCAGTCTGGAAGATGAAGTCCCGCAGAACATTGGGCTTGAAAGCTGAAGATGAAGAGGAATTTCACCTTTCAGCACGACAGCGAGCCAAAGCATACATCCAAATCAACAAAAGAATGGCTTCGCCTGAAGAAGATTAAATTTGTGGAATGGCCCCGTCAGAGACCAGACCTGAATCCTAAAGCAAATCTGAGGGGTGACCTGAAAAGGGCTGTGCACAGAAGATGCCCTTGTAATCTTTGGAGCAATTTTGCAAGGAGGAGTGGGCAAATATTGCCAAGTCAAGATGTACCATGCTGATAAACACCTACGCAAAAGGACTGAGTGCTGTAATAGAATCAAAAGGTGCTTCAACAAAGTATTAATTTAAGGGTGTGCATAGTAATGCAACCAGGTTATTGTCAGTTTTTTTCAAAACTGTTTCAGTTTGTTTTTCAATTGAATTACACAGGTTATTGATCACATTAAAGGTGGAAAAAGTTCTGATATGATTTATCATGGGCTCATTTTTTAACATCACATAAACCTGGCATTTTAACAGGGGTGTGGAGACTTTTTCTGTCCACTGTAATTCACCCTTGTTCTCCCTCCTGTCTCTTGCTCTGTCCTTCAGGAGTGTGGCTGTGTGTGTCTCTGAGGACTCCCTGCCCCCCACGGTATCAGCATGGTTTCTGCTTGTCAGTTTGTTGCTTGGCACCTGTGCCATGCTGGTCAAGGAGACAGGCATCACAGTGTTCGGAGTATGCATGCTCTACGATGCCCTGGTGCTGTGCCGAAAGCCTCTCATCTAGTAAGCACACAGGTTTTTTTTTTTTACTTTATTTGTGTTTTGCTTGTTTTTTTCTTTTCTTGATTCAGGTGGCATAGAGTGTGAGCTAGGTGTAAAAAAAAAAAAAGTTATTGAAATATAAATATTTCAATAACTTTTTATTACACGTGGGAGCTGCCTAATGCCTCCACAGACCATTTGTTTTGGAGACAAAATGTGTTTTTTCAGAAATATTGCTGGTATAAGGATGATTCTGTCCATATGTATATTTTGTATGTGGGTGTTTACGTATTTTATCCATGTAGAAAGCAGTTTTACACTTTTATACTAGAACATCTTCCGCCTAATTGGACTAATTTGTGCTTTGGGTTGAAGTCAGGCATATTGAGATGATAATGAAGAATTTAATCAGAAATGTGTACAAAACTAACATTCTTTAGATTTATTGGACCAGTTTACATAGTTGGTGGTGTATCATTCTTTCGTTTTATCCAATAGACTTGCAATTTTGCTGATGAAGACAGTGCGCTGTAATTGGCAAGGATCCAGACTACCAAGCCTCTGTGTTATTAATTGATTATCTTCATAAAGTATCGAAGCAACGTAACCGTCGGCTACACAAGCTAAAACTAAAGCTGGCAGAAGGCTATGTGGTCTTGACTGTTTAGATTAGTTTGTCATCTATCTTACTGGTAAACTGATCAATTGGCTGAAACAAAGCAGCCCCCTTTCACCAGTGCTACTTGCAGTGGTTCACATTAGCAGAGGGAAGTCTTCTCCCTAAGGACTGATAAAGTAAAATTCAAACTTTTTTATACAAACAATTTTCACCAGAAATTAAGTGTTTGGTGCTCAAAATAACCTGGGGGACAACCCCCAGACAACCCACTTATTGTGTATGTGCCCCCCCACCCCAACCCATCCCCCTCCCCAGTGTTACACATGTTACATTATCATTAGGGGCTGAGCCCACTTAAAGGTCTGATCCTAAAATGGCCTCTGACTGTCTGACTGTGCCCATGCACTCATCATGCATCACAAGTTTTCCACAAGGCACTAACTTGACAGCTGTGAGTACTAACAGTAGTCATGTTTGCCATTCACATTTATGATGATACTACTCCTGGTAGAGACTTGGCACTGGGGTGTTTTTTGGCTGTATCTTTTTTTTAAAAAACTAGTGTTGCTAGTTTAGTGTTGATTGGTAGTTTCTCAAGATTGCCCACCCTACCTTTAATACATCCTTTCAGGGGGCGGCAGTAGCTCAGTCTGTAGGGAGTTGGCTTGGGAACCGGAGTGTCACCGGTTCAAGTCCCGACATGGACCAAGAACTGAGTGTGAACTGGTAGCTGGAGAGGTGCCAGTTTACCTCTTGGGCACTGCCGAGGTGCCCCTGAGCAAGGCACCAAACCCCCAACTGCTCGGGGCGCTTGTCAGGAGCAGCCCCATCACTCTGACACCTCTCCAATTGTTGCATGTATATGGACCTGTTTGTGCATGTGTGTGTATAAGTTAACAGAGTGAAAAAATTGAATTTCCCCTAGCGGGACTAATAAAGGAATATCTTCTTCTTCTTCTTCTTTTTCAGAAGATTTTTAGAAGCATCAAGAGAGAAACTTATCCAAACACTTATTTTTTTTCTAATTTGAAGTCCATTTCAGATATACAGTAAAGGCAAGGATGGCTGTGGCTGAGTATGTAGAGTGGTTGTTTACTAATCAGAAGGTCAGTAGTTTGAGCCCCTGCAGTCTACATGTTGAAGTGTCCTTGGGCAAGATACTGACCAGCAAATTGCTCTGTGAGTGTGTGTGAATGTTTCAATGCTCGTGATGAACAGGTTGCATCTGGTGTGGTAGGCTCTGCCACCAGTGGATAAGTGTGTTTGAATGGGCGAATGAAGGCTTGTGTTGTAAAGCGTGAAAAGTCCTATATAAATGCAGTCCATTTACCATTTACTATATAAAAGACATGTTGCTCTGAGTAGTAGTTTTCCTTTGTAGATAAAGGACTGAGGTGATTGTTATTATGGTAATTATTCCCGCTGAATGGAAATGTGATGTGAAATCAAGTTCATGCAGACGTAGGTCCATTTGCATAAATGAAAGCAAATTCATATGTTCCTTTTGTGATTCACTATAAAAATAGAGGTCAGCTGTTGCAAAGACACAGCACTGGACACAGGCAAATATTTGACTCATTCACAATCTGATTAAGGATAAAGTGCTGTGAGCACAAAAAAAGCAATGCATTACTAAAAGCCTCAGCCTGTAATGTGCAAGCAGAAAAGGATAAACAAATGCTGTGTGAAACAAAGAACAAACATCGAACGTCTCCTCCAGCATCGAATACACAAAAACCACTTTTACCAGTTGCTTTAAAATGCATGCATGGTTAAATCCAAATCCAGTTACCTTGGATTGGTTGCTCAGACACAATACTAGTATGCATATTGCAGCCTCTTGTGCCTCAGTAACATGAAAGCTGTTGGCACTGAATGCCCTGCAGTCATGCTTAAAGACAAAGCAATAAACTCACCAGCAAGCTTCCCAAAACTGCCAGCATGTCACAAACAGGCCACAGTGTGGCCATGTTAAATGAATGATGAATGAATGAAGAACAAAGATGATTTTTAGCCATGCTAGCAATATGGCTCTTATGATGAGAATGTCTATTGGTGTGCCACTTTTGTCCATACTGCCAAATCCCTACAAGTATTGGATGGATTGCAATGAAATTTTGTTAAAACATTTGTGGTTCACAGAAGATTTATCCTAATACATGCTGATGCCTGGACTCTTCATAAGCAGATTAAGTTTGGTTTTGGGTGAACTATCTTGACTGTTTGGATTTAAAAGACATTTGGCCCCAGCTGGTCAGAGATTTGAATTATCCAGTGAAATAGCTCACGTGTACAAGATGGATTGGCACAAAATTTGATGTAGTCCCCCATGAAATGTCTCAACTACTTTTAAATAGTTTACCATGAATTTTCTATGAATATTCATGGTCCCTGGAGCATAACTTGTAATAAATTTGGCAAATAAATTAAAGTTGCAAGCGGCAATGATCAGGAAACAAATGCGCATTTCTATGATTTAGAGAGAGTGTTACAGGAAATGACATTTTGCTTATTATGCACCACTTCCTTGGTCCACTATGTGGTACGAGAGAACAGGTTATGTCTGGATAGACAGGCAGGCATGGACTCAAAAGCAAACTCAACTGAGATCAGGTTCTAGGCAAAAATCAGCGTCTTTAATACAGGCAAAGGGTCGTTACACAGGAGTCAAAAACAGCTGGCAAACAAATCCGAATCAGCAGGCAGAGACTAAGTCAAAAACACAGGCACGGGGAGTCAAAAACACGAAAGACTCTGGGACGCTTGTACATGAGTAAGCAAGACGAACTGGCACAGAGGGAAGGGAGGACGCACATTAAATACTAGTGAGGGGAGTGATTAACGCTGGACCAGGTGGACACAATCAGGGCAGGGGAAGACAATCGGACTCAGGTGAGTGGTACTAGAAACTGGGTCAGAGGGCGGTGCTCGAACGTGCAGGCGGGAAACATGCAGGCAGGAAGTGAAGTGCTCTGAAACGAGAAGGGATGTTGGAATACAAAATAAAACAGGAAGTGCCAAAACAAAGAAAGAAAAAGAAAGAAAGATATTCCTTTATTAGTCCCACAGTGGGGAAATTCAGTTTTACACTCTGTTGTTCACACAGTACATATACATGTTAATGGAGAGATGTCAGAGTGAGGGGGCTGCTCCTGACAAGCGCCCAGAGCAGTTGGGGGTTTGGTGCCTTGCTCAGGGGCACCTCGGCAGTGCCCAAGAGGTAAACTGGCACCTCTCCAGCAACTAGTTGGTCTTGGTCCATGGGGGACTTGAACCAGTGACCTCCGCGTCCTTACCCAAGTCCTTACGGACTGAGCTACTGCCGCCCCCATGCAACACAAAACACAAACACAAAGACTAAGACCTGACATTTCTCACAGAACATATGCTAAACAAGCATTATGTTGCTTTATAGCAAGTGGAGACAACACAATGTAATTCTCATGTGAAACATATGATCATGTTGGTCACAAAATGCTGACCTCCTGTGTCCAGGAGGTGGTGCTGTGACTATGAGTCAATATTGTCATGTAGATGTCCTCAGGCCTGGACTGCTATGAAGCAGGTCAAGTTTGGGGCAGATTTGACCAGGGAGCAGAGCCTGGAAATGGCCAAAAATTAACATAAATTTTAAAATGGGCGACTTCCTGTTGGGTTTACGTCACGGCACCAAGAGAGGAGACTTCCTGTTTTATGGTGAATGATGCATGGCCACAGCAAGCACATTCAGTGACAGCTCAAAAGCTTTGTGGTCTGGCATCATGAAGGTTTTAACATTACGTTGACCAAATTTGAAGTGGACCTGATTAACCTGTTAAGAGTAGTATGCCAAAACTGTGGTGACTGAAACTTCCTGTTGCCAGTAGGCGGCATTATGAGTATGATTAAAAATTGACCTGTAGATGTCTTCAAGCCTGGACTCCAATCAAATTTGGAAAATTTGGAAAAGATCTGACTATCTGGAGTGGAGTTACCACAATTTATTTTTTTCATGGTGAGTCATCAAAATTTGCCATGCCACCACGGTGCCGCCATTCAACGAATACTCACAATGGTTTCTGAGTTATGAAAGAAGGCCAGGCTAAAGTGTAGGGGGCAGGGATAACCCATACTAATGAAACAGGAACTATCTGCTGAGTGCAATGACACCTCCCACAAGAGTCTACAACAAACTGTTCAGTAGTTATGAAAGGGGGCCGGGCATATATAATACATAATAAACATAATACATATGACTGCCATCTTAAATACATTTAGGTTAAATTTAGAGGAAACTTTGATTTTGAAAACTGTTAGGGGGCGCTATGGAGCCAATTTGCCATCCCTGAGCATGAAACCCATATCAGATATCTGTTTTTGCCAAGGTGGACATGCCTGAGTAGCCCAAGCACCTCAAAAATGCGCTCAAGTTCTAAAATACAAATCATAAATAGTGACAATCCTTATAGTTTCAATAGGTCCTCATGGACTGATGTAGTGCTTAGGCCCTAATGAATCAGTATATAATAAGAATGAAGGTTACTTCCTGTATGGAGCCAATTTGAAGAAATATAATTGTCCATTAAATGTCTGATATATGCTACTCAGCCTGGGGAAGACAGTTTTGTCCTCCTGCTGTTGTTTCAGGTAACGCAGGAGCTGTGCTGTACTAGACAGTCAGAGTGGACTGAATAGAAGGATACCTCAGTTGTGTCTATGCATAGCTCACTTCTTGCTTTGATGAGATTTCCCAGTTAGTCTTGTTCCATAATCCATCAGCCCTGATTATATTAAAGAATACAACCTTCGAGACATTCTGGATGTTCAATTAGCTATGCCTTGTTCACACAGTCTTGAATCAGTATCGAAATGACACAGCATGGGGGTGCTGTCATATTATAAAGGTTTAATGTACGACGCGTTGCTTGCACACAGAAAGTGGCTCAAATACTAATTTTAACAAATATTATCAAAGGACTCAGTACAAGGTATTGCTGATAGTCAATGGAAGGGATGTGTAGTGCTCACCATCTGCAGTATACACTGGATCACAATGCACTCTACTGATCATAGTCAGTTAAATGAAAACTGAATGAAAAGAGGATATCGAATAGCATTATGGGAAGAATCAAGTACACTGTAAGGTTTTGCCAAGAGAAGATATTCCTTTATTAGTCCCACAGTGAGGAAATTTGCAGGATCCAGGATTTGCTGTAGGATCCAGCATTTTTGTACCTTGACCCATAGTGGAGATTATCAGGATATTTCGACTCTGCTGCTTTGGATCTGACCATTATTATTTTAAATCTGGCTCTGTCCACGAACTTTATGGAACTGCTTGAGTACTCTTTTAGCATGGACTAAATTAACTGGATTATTTTCAATAGGATTTAGGTCTGGGTCTGACTGGGCCATTCCATCATGAATCATAAACAGTTCTAAATACCAGTCAATTTTTGCAAAAAAAAAACAAACAAAAAAAAAAAACAACCTTCAGGCATCTGCTATTTCACCTTTCAGCACTACAAAGTAACCCAAAGCATACATCCAAACCAACAAAAGAATGGCTTCACCAGAAGAAGATTAAAGTTTTGGAATGGCCCAGTCAGAGCCTAGACCTGAATCCTATAGAAAATCTGTGGGGTGACCTGAAGAGGGCTGTGCACAGGAGATGCCTGCACAATCTGACAGATTTTGAGCACTTTTACAAGGAACAGTGGGCATGTATTGCCAAGTCAAGATGTGTCATGCAAATAGACTCCTACTCAAAAAGACTGAGTCCTGTAATAGAATCAAAAGGTGCTTCAACAAAGTATTAGTGTAAGGGTGTGCATATTTATGCAACCAGGTTATTGTAAGTTTTTTCATTTTTATTTTTTTCCCAAAACAGTTTCAGTTTGTTTTTCAGTCTAATTGTACAGGTTATAGGTTACATTAAAGGTGGAAAAAGTTCTGAATGATTTATCATGGCCTCATTTTTTTACATCACAGAAAAACTGGTAGTTTAACAGGGGTGTAGAGACTTTTTCTTTCCACTGTAGCTCCGCACAAAACTTTTCAACAGCTGTATTAGGCCGGCAAAAACAAAGGAATATATATGGGCCTAAATATAGACGAAAGTCGCATACATTTTTAGAGAATTTTTTATTTTTATTTTTTTTTTAGAAATACAGTGCTGTGAAAAAGCTTTTTCCCCCATCCTGATTTCATATATTTTTGCACATTTGTCACACTTAAATGTTTCAGATCATCAAAAAAAATTTAACATTAGACAAAGATAACCAGAGTAAATGGAAAATACAGTTTTTATGGTAATTTCACTTATTAAGGGAAAAAAGCTATGCAAACCTATCTGGCCCTATGTGAAAAAGTAACTGCCCCCTAAACCTAATAACTGGTTGTGCCACCCTTGGCGGCAACAACTGCGTTTGTAATAAGTGGCAATGAGTCTTTTACATCACTGTGGAGGAATTTTGGCCCACTGTTCTTACACAATTGTTTTGATTCAGCAACACGGCGAGCATGAACATTTAAGGTCATGCCACAGCATCTCAATCAGCTTTTAGTCTGGACTTTGACTAGGCCACTCCACTCTGTGTTTTTTTTTTAAGTTATTCAGCCATATTGGTGTGTTTCGGATCATTGTTAACCCAACTGTGCTCGCACTTAAGGTCACAAACTGATGGACGGACATTCTCCTTCAGGATTTTCTGGTAGAGAGCAGAATTCATGGTTTCATCAATTACAGCAAGTATTCCAGGTCCTGAAGCAGCAAAGCAGCCCCAGACCATCACACTACCACTACCATGTTTGACTGCTGAAATGTTACTTTTATGCCAGATGTAAGGGGACACATCGCTTCTATAAAGTTCAGTCTTTGTCTCGTCAGTCCACAGAATATTTTCCCAAAAGTCTTGGGAATCATCAAGATGTTTTCTTTGTGTTCTTTTGGTCAGCAGTGGTTTTCTCCTTGGAACTCTCTCATGGATACCATTTTTGCCAAGTCTCTGTCTTATTGTTGAATCATGGACACTAACCTTAACTGAGGCAGGTGAGGCCTGCAGTTCTTTAGATGTTGTTCTGGGTTCTTTTATGACCTTGGGTGAGTCCTTGATGCCCTCTTGGAGTAATTTTGGTAGGCCAGCCACTCCTGGGAAGGTTCACCACTGTTCCAAGTTTTCTCCATTTGTGGATAATGGCTCTCACCGTGGTTCGCTGGAGTTCCAAAGCCTTAGAAATGGCTTTGTAACCCTTTCTAGACTGATAGATGTCCGTGACTTTGTTTCTCATCTGTTCTTGAATTTCTTTAGATTGCAGCATGATGTGTTGCTTTTTAAGATCTTTCAGCCTCCTTCACTTTGTCAGACAGATTTAAGTGATTTCTTGATTCAACAGGTCTGTCAGTAATCAGGCTTAGGTGTGGAGAGTGTAATTGAACTCAATTTTCCAAAAAAATTTGGTTAATCACAGTTAATCCAAGATTTAACAAGGTGGGGCAATTACTTTTTCACACAGGGCCAGGTAGGTTTGGATAGCTTTTTCCCTTTATAAATAAAATCATAATGTAAAAACTGCATTTTGTATTTACTCAGGTTATCTTTATCTAATATTAAAATTTGTTTGATTATCTGAAACATTTCAGTGTGACAAAAATGCAAAAATATGAGAAATCAGGACTTTTTCACAGCACTGTATTCTAATTGCCTGATTATCAGCTCTTAAAAAGTGATGTGGTGGGCAGCTGGTCACAGTTCAGTAACTTTCACATTCGTAAACTTGTGCTGTACCCAAGTCAACTTTCATCATCCACTTGTATTTTTTTATGTTGAGATCAGCTGTGCGTAGCACATGTTTCTCCCCACTTCTCTCTTTCTCTCTCTTGGAAAGGGAGGACTGAGCAGAGGTGTGTTCATTGTTTGCAATTTGCAACCACACAACTACGTGGCACACAAATCCTACAAACTCTACCTTTAATGTCACTATATTTATATTGATATCTCTTTCCTTATGACTGCTGAGCTGAATACTCCAAATTATTATGGAATCATTGCTTCTACCTGGATTTTCTCCGAAGTGCATGCTTGTAACATTTTTATCTTTGAAGATTTTCATTGAGAGCATTTTTGTGTGAGTTTAAAGCCCATTAAAAGTCAGTACCAAGTGCACTGCATTGCTCTAGAAACAAGTTCAATGGTAATCAGCAGGGAAAACAGACTGACTTACTTGGGACCAAACTCTTTCATGGTAAGTCAGGCGAATGCAGTCTGCAGAGTCTGACTCCTCTTTGTCAGTCGGTCTCTTGGCTCTGCAAACCTCAGCAGAACAGACAGAGCAAATATAGAAAAGAGCAAAGGGAGAGAGAGGCAGCGATGAAATAGATGAGACAGTGTGAGTGTGAGACCGACAGAATTCCTGTGAGATCTCTTCTCTCACCACTTCTATGATGCTTTGAAAGCTCTGAACAAGGGAAACATCTTAAAGTGAGGATGAAGGGTGTTGAATGGATTCTCCATGCTTTACTTTCACTACCTGTCTCATCCCTTCTCTCTCATCTTGTTCTCTTGCTGCCTTTTTTTTGGCAGTCAGCTCCTCTCGTTTGTACCTCAGGCTAATAGCAACACATTGTTGCAACACGTTCTCACACCCAACTCGTCAAATACCGCTGCTTGGTCAGTGCCCCTCAGCATCAGAGACTGATGCATGGGGTAATCCTCTAATGTTACTATTGGACGGACCAGGAAAGGTATGTCAATATACGGTCATTACATGCATAGTACCCTTTCAAAATAAACTTCTGTTTTCACAGGAAGTTAGGTTAAGACAACACAACCATTTAGGTAGATTTAGGAAATGGTCGTAGTTGACATTAACTTCACTAACTCGACTCACATGACTAGTGACTCTCTGGCCTGTTACTACTGACAAGACACATGCCTAACTGCCCATGTTACAAAATAAGTCAATGCTACTTTTAGTTTCACACGGGACACGAACACCAGCATCCTGGTTGAAAGTCTTTAGTTTTTGACCCATCCACCTCCCCACCCACCTGAATGGACTCTTGAGGTATTAATACTTCGTCACTTGCTCCAACTGTTGAATAATGCTATGGGTGGGTTGACATTGTTGGGTGTGAGAATGGGTTACTAATGAATAGGATTCTGTGGTCTGGAGCAAGACAGTTCATAAATGACATTTTCTGAATGGTTGGAGTCATAAAAGTGTGTGAATGGATGGTAATTTTGGAGACTTTGAAGGAATGTAGACAAATAAATGGTAAACTGGACAAAACTGAGAGATCACAGAACAAATGCAAAATGTAATTAATCTGAAATTCAAGATTTGAAAACATCTAGATAAAAGATTCATCAAGATAAGAGAGCTCTGATGGAGTGTACAGACTTGTGAACATAAGATATTTTGAACCAGAAAATGGAATTGGTGTTTTCTAGTCTGGTGCTGCCAGGCATTTTTAAAGAAGGTGGCTGGGGTAGTTAACAAATCCCATGAAAACACCAAAACCAACAATATGTTAGTCGGTCTCTCAGTGCTGTCTGACTTTCTGTCTGTGGCTCTTAGCGATGAGCCCATTGTTTCCCACTGAAAAACACCAAGCAACTACAGCCGCAAGCAACAGTTTGTGGGTTCAAGCCCCATTTTGCTCAACCGAAGGAAGCAGCAGAATTGCCTGAATCAAAGCGACAAGCAGCAATAATCAGGTTTTGGGCTGCACAAAGCTCAGCAAAGTTATTTCAGCTGTTTTAATTCTGTAGAAGGAGTGTGACCAATCACACCCTGAAAAACTCCATATAGCCACCTCACAGATGAAGTTAATATTAATATTAATATCACATGACACCTCTGAGGAAGACTGCTGAAGCAGAAACTGTCAGGTACAAACATTTTGTCTAACCATACCCTGTCTATATGAAAAAAAGTTTTAACAATCACACCCTTTTTTTCATCATTACAGTATATGCAGCCTTTCAGTAGTTGTATACTCAAAGTTCTGCCAGCCATATTTTTTGGCATTTTTGGGATATTATAAAATTTTGTAATAATTGGATGTACGTTTTAGGATTGTCTTGTCTATAGCTCCTTCCAGCTCACATCAAATTGTGCAAAGGCATAATTTAGCATGTAATGCTAAACAGGCTTAGGCCACCTGCACCAATCAATATGATACATATTGGTTAATACTTGCCCTCAGAGCATGTGCACCAAATTTGATGAAATTCTGTCTGCCAGATCTTGAGACACATATTTTTGATTTGTGGCGCCCCCTATGGGTTGAACTTAAAAATCACTAACTAGTGACTCATGGGGCTCACAGAACTCACGATACTAACAAATTACGTGACTAACGATTGATGTGACAAAATAATGTTAATGTGTCAGTGGCAACAATTGAATCAAAGGCAACTGGACTTAGAGTTGCCTCTGAAGACCTTTTGCCCCTTATCCAAGTGGCTTCATCAGTTCGTAACACAACAGTCTGACTAGTCCCCACTAGTCTGACGTCTTCAGAGACAAATCTAAGTCCAGTTGCCTTTGATTCAATTGTTGCCAGAATGAATATGACCTGGATGAATGAGAACATTCACAGACTTAATGTGTCAGTGTTTACTTTCAGTTTCACATGGGCCACCTGCCCTAACCCTTAATACTACGTCACTTGCTCTCACCAACGCTGCAGATGGGTTTACATCTTTACAACAGTCAATATAGAGTAATCGTCCTAGCCATTTTATTTTACAATAAAAACAAGTGCTGCTTGAGCAAGTGCTAAAGCAGCAGCTCATCTCAAAAGTATTAAATGCAGCTTTTGCAAAGAGGGAAGGTTGGTTTAAGTTAATGACATTGTACATTCAATATTATTTGCTGCTACACTACCGTGCAGGCACAGCCAATGTTGGGAACATAAGCTAACATACAGAAATACAAGATTGATATACTCCCTTTACAATTTACGATGTACTTTTTGTTAGGAAACGTTGTTAATGCTAACCACTCTCTCCGCTGAAAAAGTAATGTTCCTTCAAATCTTTCCCTGTAATGTAAGACAGCTCTGTGGAGCACATTGTGAGGGCTCTGCTGTTCACCATTTAAAATAGATCTTTGTGTGTGTACAGTTACAGTGAAGAAGACCGAAGACAGCCAGAAAAAAACAGCAAATTTTAGCAGGAAAATGCTTCCGTAAAAATGCTTGTGTACCATATTTGTTGACTTCAGTCTACAGATAGCGTGTGACTGACCTGCTGTATGTCTATGTGTCCCTCAGTCACCTGTCTGGCTCCAGATTCAGGGACTTCCACGACATCTGCAGCCCCTTCATCAAACGAGCCTGCCTCATCTCTGCCTATGTGAGTTTTTCATTTTGATTTTTTACATTGAAAAAAACATAATACTAGTGGTTCTGCATGATACCATTACTGTTGACCATTTTCCAAAGTAAAACATAGATTTAAGATTGATACATGTTAATGGTTCCTAAATTCCAGGGAGCTTTTGGTTTCATTTCATTTCAGTATGCTATAAAATCCAAGTTGTAGAGGTTTATCTAACACTGAATATTTTTTTCATTTTGGGGAGTTGCATTATTGTTGCATTTTAATAGGGCTGAAAATAACAACTTTTGATAATTATTACATTGGCTTTTGTCCTGCTGTCCTACATCTAATGTACATTAATATGTCCTTCAATATTGACTTCCATTTTGTATTGTAATTGTACCTTGTAATGGGTGAATCAGAGGCCATTTAGCTGTCATAAACTCCTGGATTAAATTGCTCCAGCACTGTATTTTATATTTGGAAAATATTCCTGCATTGTTGCATAATGAGAATATGGGTATATGTCTGTATACAGCCATAAGAAACCCTGTATTTTGTATTAATAAAATAGACCTAACTTTTTAATAAAGTTGACCTGCTTTGTTAGTAAAAACCTTTGTTTACACTGTGGTTCGGTGAAGTGTCAGCTCAATAATGCATGCACAATAATGCATCACGCTAATTTGTCAAAGCACTGCAGTTATGTCACTAACACAGTGTCATATCCTTGCGACAAGAAGAAGAAGAAGATATTCCTTTATTAGTCCCTCAATGGGAAATTGAATTTTTTACACTCTGTTTTTTTTACTTATACACAGTACATGCTGATCCGAAACACACACATGCCCAAACAGGACCCATATACATGCATCAAATGGAGAGATGTCAGAGTGAGGGGGCTGCTCCTGACAAGCGCCCCAAGCAATTGGGGGTTTGGTGCCTTGCTCAGGGGCACCTCGGCAGTGCCCAAGAGGTAAACTGGCACCTCTCCAGCTACCAGTTCACACTCAGTTCTTGGTCATGTCGGGACCCTCCGATTCCCAAGCCAACTCCCTACAGACTGAGCTACTGCCGCCCCCAAAGTAGTGACTGGGAATCGAACCCGGGCCGCGGCGGTGAGAGCACCGAATCCTAACCACTAGACCACCAGGGATGATGCAACAGCATGCCTATTATGCCACATGCGCTGTTTGGAGACCAACAGGAACAAGTGTTGAGAAGTTTGAAAGATTGATGTATAGGATGTTCTTTACGGCTTTGAGAGTTGAAAAAGTTTGGACTTGGACACATTTTCTAGACCTGAGTACAGGGGAAGTAGATAATGCCTTTTTTTCCACCATTCCGACCTTTCAAGTTAAAGCTAGGGTAGGTATACTTCTTCAAAAATATTTTTGTTACATTTCTTGAAATTCTCGTTACATCCTGACAGCAATCAATGAATCAAATGCTCTGACAAAAAAGGAAAAAATTTGGTGTCTGTGGCTGTTGCCAGACTATAATAAACCGTCCAATCATTTCATTCTGCCCAAATATAATGATTGGAAATAGATCACAATATACCACCAAAATATCTGTAATAGCTTCCATTTGGGTTGTGTTTGCGCACATATATTTTGTTCGTTTTGTACAATTTGTTATTGTTTGCTATTTGTATCAGTTAAGTTAAAAAACATATTCATTTGCAACAAATTAATTTCTTCATTTTGTGAACTCCTCTTCCTTGCAGTCTTCTTCCTAACCCCTGAACACATTTCAGGCACAGACATGTTCCTTGCTTTAAGGTTTGTAAACAGGAAACTGTTGATGGATTGTAACTGTCCTCTCATGCGTTTCCTCCACCTTCCTCCAGGTGGTGATCATCATGTCGGTCAGGTTGTGGCTGATGGGAGGATCCATGCCTCTCTTCTCTGAACAGGACAACCCTGCGTCCTTCTCGCCACACCTGTTTACCAGGTGACACACACACACACACACACACACACACACACACACACACACACACACACACACACACAAAGCAACAGGTGAAAAGAAAGCTAACATTTTTCCATGTTTTTTTTTTTTGGTTCTAAATGTATTTTAAGTTAAAATGTGTCAATTCAAACTACTGAGAATTTAATAATACAGATAACTCTTTAATTTTGTTGTCTTTTTTAATGAAAATTTTAAGAAGTTGAGTTTGAACTTGAATTTCCACAAATGACAGACGTGGTGACTTTAGAGATTATATTAACTGATTTTCATTCTGTCACAAATACTGACAACTTATGTAGTTATTGTAAATGACTGAACTTTCTCCAGTAATAAAGAGCTCCTCTGACCCTAGGAGGAGTTCATAGTGAGTATCAGGATTTGTCAGGACTTTGTAGGGGATATTTGACATAGACACAAGAGTGTTATTTATTGGTGCTGAAACAAATACAGGATTAATTTATAAATCAATTGACAGGGATTAACAAAAAAAATCAATAAACACTTAATGGTTTTAAGTAATGAATACATTTAAAATGCCTAATATTTTTAGGTGCCAGCTTTTCTTATGTTAGGATTTAGATGATATATATTCATATATTTCAGATGATATATTCTTTGGTGAATATCTGACCTTTGCTGTAGCTACCACAAGGTTGACTTGAGCATTGGTTGGGTGAAATTCTGTGAAAGCTGGTGCCCAGAGGGTGAACCTAATGACTTTATTGAAACTGTGACTTTTTCTCTAGCACCACTATGAGGTTGACATTTGTGACATTAGTTTGGAGTGATTTATAACAACGACTATTGAATATATTAGTGTGTTAAAGGCATCCAGATTCTCCTCAGTATGAAAAGTAACATGTCAAATTTTCGGTTGTCTAATACTTCGGTTTATGGCCATGCCAGTGAAACAAATGACTTCTTCTTACTGCCAATTAATAAGCTGACATGCTAAACTTTAATCATTAGCACACTGTGCTATGCCACAACAGTACAGCCTCACATAGCCACTAGCATGGCTATAAACTCATGTTTCTTTGTTGTTCCAGTCAAATTTGCAGCTAAGGGTGGCTGTGGCTCAGGAGGTACAGTGATTGGTGGTTGAATCCCTGCCCTCTACAGTCCACCTATTGAAGTGTCCTTGGGCAAGATACTCAACCCCAGATTGCTCTGAGTGTGAGTGGGAATGTCTTTTGCTCCTGATGAGCAGTTTGGCACACTCTATGACGAGTGTATGACAGTGTGCGTGAATCTGTGAATGAAGGCTTGTTTTTAAAGTGCTTTGAGTAGTTGGTAAGACTAGGAGGAGCACAATGTAGATGCAGTCCAGTTACCATTTACCTGAGATGTAATCCAGTAAAGCTCAATTACTTTATTTTTGCCTCTGACTGTCTGTACAAGCCAACCAGATGTGAATGACCACCCTGTTGAGAGAATAACTGAAAACACCTGTGTGGGTGTTCAGAGGCTTCGAGGATTATGGGTGCCAGCAGACAGTAGTGAGGTCTGGCGGTACTCTCAGAGGTGTCTGTTTGTCGTCAATAGTGACACAGCATATAATCTGTCATTAGCACAGCCAGAGTGAAAAATAGGTCTCTTCTCCCTTGGTCACCTGGTAAATTTCTAGCAGATTTTCATATCCCTTGCTCTGTCCTTCCTGCTCACCTTCATTTTCTTCTGTCATTATTTCGGCTCCTTCTTGTCAGGGTGAGCCTCCAGTATTCCTTTATCACCTCTCTGTATGACTGTCTGTCAGTGTGTGCTTGCTCCATCTATCTTGCTCTATTCTTGGTTATTTGACATTGAGAGTGTGCAGTTAGAAATATGATGCAGCTTTTTATAGTTGGTTATGACATATGGTCCCAGCTTTCGCCAGGGTTTGTTCTGGGGGCCCTACTATTTAACCTGTATACATCATATGTGCTAGATTAAGCAAGACATTTAGATTACTTATCATAGCTTTGAAGATGATGATTTACTTAGCTCTCTCCCAAATTACTATGGTTCCTATTGTGCGAGTAGCCTACTGAGAGCAAGTCAACAGATGGATGCAAAAATGTTTAAATAAAGGCAAGACAGAAATAACTGTTTGGCAACAAGAAGAAAAGACTGGTATTTATTGCTCGGTTTAGCTCCAAAGCCATAAAGTTAGAAATCCTGGACTCAGATCTGAGCTTAGCCGACAAACCAAGGCAAAGACTAAATCAGCTTTTTATCATCTCAAAGTTATTTGCAGGAATTAGAGGTCTCATGTCCCAGCTATAATTATAATATCGTTCTTAAAGTTTTTTCCTATTTTTGCTCTTTCCATAGAGGCACATTTTATCCCCTATATGGGAGTATGAAGTGTTATTCAGCTGGACTCCTCTGAGGTCAGACTGACAATCTATGATGCCAGTGACAACCACTTGAGTGATGAATGTGTTTGTAGCTATATTCTAAACAGTTCTGTTGCTATGTGCTGTTGTAGCTCACTTGGTAAAGCAGGCACCTCATGTACTAAGGCTGAATTGTTGTTTTGTTGGCCGTGGGTTCAAATCTGGCCTGGGGCCCTTTACTGCATGTCTCCCACTTTCAGTTCTCTTGTTGTCAATAGAAACTGGTTGAAAAGACTCAGAAAAAAATAAATAGTTTTTTTGCTTGTTGTACTTTGTATTGTTTATTTGACATTGCATGATGAAGATACCTGTTAGATTGAAATATTGCCCTATTAAATTAATCTTGCTTGGAGCTTTCAATGTGTTTTGTCTAACTTTAGTATGTTTTTTGATCCAGTGCCTGTAGAAGTTTGCTGGATATATAGGATCTATTCTCTGTAACAGGACTAGAGACTGAGCATGTTGATGTTTTGCGTGCATGTGTGCATGCATGTGCGAGAGATAGAGCTTAAGATAACCTCTGCAAGTCCCCAAGTCTTTGTATGCCTATTGACCAGAGCCTGTTCATTTCACACTTTGTCTTCCATCTTTCTCTTGAGATGTCAGTCTCTTTAATGCTAGTCAGAAGTTTGGGGGAGACAGCAGAGGTCCTGGCCCATCAGCAGGTGGCTTCACAGCAACGTTGAGCTTCAGACTCTTCCGTTAGATCATCCTGGGAGAAATCAATACCTAACCTGCGGCCAGTCGTCACAGCCTGACTATTTAGAATTCAGTCCAATACCTCTGTCAGAGTCGATAAGGATTTTGACTCAGCGTCTTTTGTGTTGTAACCTCATTTTGTTGGAGTCAGAGGGGAGAATTGACTTTGAGTGGTGCTCTGATATGCTGGAAGTCAGTTGTGGGAGATGAATAATAATGCCAGAAAAAAAGAAGATGGTCAAGCCTGTCTAATATTACACATTCTACTGTGCACAAAGCCTACAGCCCATGGATTATATTCAGATGTAACCTTTTTTTTTTTTTTAGAATGAATGAAGTCCTAAATTTATTAACCACACTAGAGTTGCAGTATAGGGAGTTTACTGCACTGGACCGTGACATTAAAGTTCGGAGATCACATCCTGACTCATCTGTGGTTAGGTTAAGTCATCAAAAGCATGTTGGTTAAGGTTAGATTTTTGTTTTTTCCTTTTCTGTTTTGGGGGTTCACGGGGCTAACCCCTTTTGTGCACAGGCCTACTGTTATTGCCACACCAACACTCCATTGCATTGTTGTTTCTCAGACTCAAGATGCTCTGCTGGAAACAATCTGTGGTGTGGAAGAGGGTTTCTGTATTAAACCAGAGCTTGATGTATCCTTATCCTTAACCAAGTACTGTGAGTGCCTGAACAATGTGGTTAAGGATAGGTTTAGTTTTTGGTAATCTGTGCTTCTGTGGGATTAATGTAGTGTCAGCCTAGGGCTAGCATGACTGTGATCAGTGCAAGGTCACAAGAAAATGGCTTGTGTGTGTGTGTGTGTGTGTGTTTCTGCTTCTGGACATGCTGAAGTTCCCCAGGTTTCCCATGCTCTATCTCGTTCTACCTTTAACTCATTCGACCTCATTTTTCATGCATGCCATGCAGGTCTTGAACCCACTGAGTAAAATGTCAGTATGACTCAGTACATTTTGGGACTTGGAACAGTGGATTGGGCTCTAAATGTCAGGTTCAAGTTCAAGTTTAAGTTTCAGTGTATTTGTGCAGGTTAACATAGGTTTAACGGTACAGTGAAAGATATAGGATGAGAGCAGGGGTAAGCTCAGCACTAAAAGCAACTAGAGATGCTAATTTTGAGTTTTTCTTTAACTGCTAACTGGCCCTTGTTAACCAATTGGGGCGGCAGTAGCTCAGTCCGTAAGGACTTGGGTTAGGACGCAGGGGACGCCGGTTCAAATCCCCCATGGACCAAGACCAACTGGTTGCTGGAGAGGTGCCAGTTTACCTCTTGGGCACTGCCGAGGTGCCCCTGAGCAAAGCACTGAACCCCCAACTGCTCTGGGCGCTTGTCAGGAGCAGCCCCCTCACTCTGACATCTCTCCATTGACGCATGTATATGTACTGTGTGAACAACAGAGTGTAAAACTGAATTTCCCCACTGTGGGACTAATAAAGGAATATCTACTTCTTCTTCTTCTTCTTCTTATTAACTGTTAACTGACAAGATAAGTGCATCGCATGCAGCGGTGCTATTTTTAGTGCCTAACAAGCTACCCAGCTGCAACAAAATGCAGATGCACAATCAGGTTTAATCCATTGTTTATCATCAGTTCCAGTGTATGAGCTCAAACATCTGTTATGTAGGACTAGGTGTTGCAATCCCTCATTAGACGCATATCTAAGGCACCGATGATACTCTGTGGAGTTCAAGTGAGTGTTGGCATCCTTCAAGTTATCAAGTGGGCGCCCTCCTTCACAGGTGTTTCGCTGATTGACCCACGACACCTCCAGAGGGTTCAGCAGTGAGTCCCAGCGTCCCAGGTTCACTCCCTAGATGCCATCAGCTCACTTGAAGGCCCAAGTCGGATCCTTTCTCTTTATCCACAGCCACTGGCTCCCCTTCTCAGCAGCACTGGAGAGGTTCTTGACTGCCTGCCTGTGGGCCTTCCCTCGCACTCCCACTTCCCTGAGTAGCCTGGATGTTGAGGTGGCTACAAAACCTCTGCAGCCTACTTCCACTGGGCGGATCTTCGCTTTCCAGCCTCGTTGTTGAGCATCCGCAGCGAGGTCGGCATACCTCGTCTTCTTCCGCTCGTAGGCCTCCTCCACTGCACCCTCCCAGGGCACCGTGAGCTCTATGATGTAGACGAGCTTGAGTGAGGGTGACCACAGAACAAGGTCTGGTCGCAGATTGGTAGATGTGATCTCAGCTGGGAAGCAGAGTTTCTTGCCCAGGTCTGCCAGCAGCTTCCAGTCCCGTGCTCTGCCCAGCTGCCCAGGGTCAGCTCTTACAGTGGCATGGCTAGCTTGACCCTCCTGGACAAATGGTGTTGGCTGCCAACTGGATGACGGGAGAGGAAGGGCGTTAATGCTTGTCCGTCGAGTTTCCAGCACTGCTGCGAGACATTGTAACACCTGGTTGTGCCGGCCTTGGGTGAGGCTTGTCTTGCATCCCACTAAGATGTGCTTCAGTGTTGCTGGACTTGGACATTGAGGGCATGTGGGGTCTTTGCCATACCACTGGTTTCGGTTTGCAGGAGAAGGCAGGACATCATAGGCAGCCCTGATGGTGAAGCTCGCCCTGAACGCCTCCATCGCCCACAGATCTTTCCAGGAGATCTTCCTCTTCTCCACTCCTTCCCATGCCATCCACTGCCCTTGCCTCGCCTGCGACACAGCTTGTGCACGCCTTTTTGCTTCCTCTTCCCGCCGAACCTCCTGGACCACCAGCTTGCGTCTCTGAGCTGGGTTGGCCTTGCTCCAGGCCAGTGTACTGGCCCCGAGACCAAGACCGCTCCTCCCCTCCTGAACTCGGCCCACGATGTCCCTGTGTCTGAGTGCTGCTTTTGCTTGCTCAGTTGCTAACGACGGGGTCCACTTCCTCCCAGTGGCCAGGACGGGGGTCGCTTGGGTCCAGCAGCATCATCTCCAGTCTGACTTTGGCACACTTGTACTCCTCTGCCAGACTGGAAATGGGCAGTTGTAGCATCCCTTTGCCATAGAGCCCAATACTGCTCAGGCACCTGGGAAGGCCAAGCCACTTTCTCACATATGAGTTCACCAGTCTCTCCAGCTTTTCCACCTTTGAGAGTGGGACTTCATAGAGAGTTAGTGGCCACAGGAGACGTGGGAGTAATCCATACTGCAAGCACCAGAGCTTCAGCTTGCCTGGAAGCAGGGTTCTGTCGATGTTGTCCAGGCCACTGGCTACCTCCTTCCTGAGCAGCTCTATTTGCTCTTTGTCCTTAAGGGAGGCGTCATACCAGCGACCTAGGCTCTTCACAGGCTTCTCAGAGACCATTGGAATGGGTTCCTTGCCGATGCAGAAGCGGTGGTCTGTCAGCTTCCCCTTGACAATGGAAATGCTCCTGGACTTGCTTGGCTTGATCTTCATGCGAGCCAACTCAATATTCTGCTGTAGCTTTCCAAGTAGTCGTACTGTGCAAGCCTTGGTCGTGGTGAGTGTTGTAAGGTCATCCATATAGGCTCTGACCGGTGGCAGCCTCAGCCCAGGTTTTATTTTCTGCCCGCCAACCACCCACCGGGAGGCCCGTATGATGACCTCCATGGCCAGGGTAAAGGCCAGCGGGGAGATGGTGCAGCCAGCCATGATTCCCACCTCCAGCTGTTGCCATGCTGAGGTGTACTCTGCTGTTGTCACACAGAGCTGGATGTCCTGGAAGTAGGCCTTGACAAGAGTCGTGAGAGCTGGTGGGACCCTGAAGTAGTCGAAGGCTGTCCACAGGAGGTTGTGAGGGACTGAGCCAAAGGCGTTCGCAAGATCCAGGAACACAACATGGAGATCTGTTCCCTCCTTCTTGGCGACTTGGATCTGATGCCAGATGACACTTGCATGCTCCACACATCCTGAGAAGCCTGAGATGCCTGCTTTCTGGATTGATGTGTCAATCAGGTTGTTTCTCTTCAGGAATACCGCCAGCCGATGGGCAACCACGCTGAAGAAGATTTTTCCCTCCAAATTTAGCAGGCTGATCTGGCGGAACTGGCCGATTTCTGATGAGTCCTTTTCCTTGGGGATAAGGATCCCTCCAGCTCTCCGCCAGGATGTTGGTACCTCCTTCTTTTGCCACACGACTTTCTGGACATCTGGTGCGTTTTTATAGAGCCTGTACGGAACTCCATTGGGACCTGGAGCTGACGCGGCCCTTGCTCTACGCACCGTTTTGTCCACTTCACTCCACCTGGTTGGACTGATGTCTAACTCGTGCTCTGGTGGATTGACTGGTGGCATGTCAGCTGGGAGTGTAGCCCTTTCGTGGCGTCGGACATCTGTGCAGGTTTTTTTCAGGTGTTCTTCCAGATCAGCTTTTGACACTGTGAGACTTCCGCTCTTCTGCTTTGTGAAGAGATTCTTCACAAATTTGAAGGGGTCTTTATAGAAGCGTGATCTTGTGTGCTCCTTCCTTCTGCGTTTCCTAAGGAGGTTTTCCTCCACTGCTTCTTCAGCTGCCTCCTCTCCTTAACTAGGCGGTCTATTTCTGTCTGCCTTCTGGACTTAGTGGGACTTGGCGGAGCGGATCGTTTGCCTTCGATCACTCCAAACCGTTCCACTCCATAGGCGTAGATCAGGCTGCTGGTTACTCTGTCAGCTACCCCTCGGCATTATTTAGGGTTTTCTTTAGGATAGGTGCTGCAACATGTGCAGCAGCTCAAGGCATCTCCTTCACTATGCTCCAAAAAATGGGGCATTGGTCCTCGTCTGTGTATGCCTCCTACGTTTGCCCGGACGTAGAAACCATTCTCAAGAATCAAAGAGCCATGAAACCCTGACTTGGTAAGTCATCATATAACTGGTGATGGTGTCTTAATTATCTTAAAATTTGTCCTCTCTGCTCTCATCACCCTGATATGGTCATTTTATTCTCTATTCGGGTCGTCATGACCCTTTACATAGGTCGCCTAGACCTATCTCACGGCTTTCATTACTCTTATACTGACATGCCATTCACTTCTCTGGTCGTCGAGACCATCTTCACAGGTCGCGAAGACCTTTCTCTTCCCTTTATCATTCTGACACTGATATTCCACTCTTTATTCTGGTTGCTCAGACCTTCTACACAGGTCGCAAGACCTCTCTTCTCTGAGGCCACACAGACCTCTATCCTCACGGGCTACTGAGACCTCTATCTTCACAGGTCACTGAGACCTCTCTTCACGCAGGTCGCCAAGACCTCTCTTCTTGCAGGTCATGCTGACCTCTCACTACACAGGTCACAGAGACCTCTATCCTCACGGGTCGCGTTGACCCTCACTGCCAGGTCGCCGAGACCTCTATCCTCACGGGTCGCGCTGACCGTCATTGCACAGGTCGCCAAGACCTCTATCCTCATGGAATGCAATGGCATGATCATTCCCCATTAAGCTACGACAGGTCTAATGCGCCAAAAAGATGTTTTCTATTATAATGCTGTCTTGTTCTTTAATAAACAGCCATTCATTCATTGAGTCTCTCCTGATTGAACTGAGAGGTGGGGACAGGAGGTTGGCAAGAGGATTGAAGGGAGCGGGAAGGAGTGTGATCGTGGAACAGGTTGGTGAAGTAGGAAGGGGCCTGGTTGTGGAGGGCTTTGCGAATTAGGAGAAGGACTTGGAACTGGATCTGTTGTGGGACAAGGATCCAATGGACATTCTGGAGGACAGGGACCCATTGGAGGCCCTCCACAACCTTGCCCCCACTTAAATCACTGACCTCCTTCAGGAGTGTAGAAGAAGAAGAAGATAGTCCTTTATTAGTCCCACTAGGGGAAATTCAATTTACACTCTGTTGTTAACTTATACACGGTACATGCAGACCCGAAACACACACATGCACAAACATGCAACAATGGAGAGGTGTCAGAGTGAGGGGGCTGCTCCTGACAAGCGCCCCGAGCAGTTGGGGGTTTGGTGCCTTGCTCAGGGGCACCTCGGCAGTGCCCAAGAGGTAAACTGGCACCTCTCCAGCTACCAGTTCACACTCAGTTCTTGGTCCATGTCGGGACTTGAACCGGTGACCCTCCGGTTCCCAAGCCAACTCCCTACAGACTGAGCTACTGCCGCCCCCATTCCCTGCACTCATCTTCAGCTGGTCTTCTGATCACCCTCACCCTCATTCCATGTTTTTATTTAGAAAAATTAGCATGTCCACAAGGTCGGATAAAGATGTGCGTGTAGTCTGTTTACAATTAGTCCTGCAGTGGAAATAACCCTCTCTGTATGCTCAGATGTTACGGGCCCACACAAGTTTGCCCTTACCAATTTTTCCATTCGGGCATATTTATTTTTGATGGTTTTCCACCAGGCCACTGGATTGATGTGGAGGGGTGGACACCTATCACGACAATACTGGTTAAGTTCAGAAGCTGTGTATGTTGTTTCCACATTGTAATCCTCACCAAACAGGGCTGAGATGGCAGAGACAGCATCTTTTCTTGTTTTTGTTTTTTTGGCCAACAGCTCACTTTCGTCTGTTTCAATTGCAGCTCTTTCTTCAGATCTTCAGATCAGATACATTTGCCTGTGCAGCCAGTTTAACTTCATCAGTTGTGAACCTCAGGGGTTAATGCCTCAGATTCAGGAAGGATGCGATGTATGCAACCTTGTGAACGCTGCAGACTCCTGCCGGTGTGGTCCACTTGAATTGAGACACTTTGGGTGACTCTCCTGGGGTTTCTTTGAGGTATTTTGACAGCAGAGTTGCTGTCACCGTATCAGTCCTGCTGGGGAATAAGACATGCGCAGTGTGCGGTTGTGCGTGGTGATTGCCTCAATTTTGGCGACCAGATTTTACTGCACATCTCTCAACCGCCACCACTGTGCTTACACTACCACCGATATTAACCCTCCTAATCTTGCCACGGCACGTTACCTCACCAGCTAACAGCAAATGGTAAACACGTGTAAGTAAATGACTTTAGTTTCTTCTAGTCAGCAGTATTCAGTGGTTTTGTTCGGGGAGTTTATTGTGAAGGATGGAACAATAGCAGTGAAGTGGTGATGTGCTGTTATTGACTAGGGTCCGAGCTACGGAGCCTCTGTGTTATTAATATATTAGAGAGGACAGGTGGACAGAGGACAGGAGGAAAAACTGATACTGTCTGATGTTTGTGTTCTTCAGTCTTTATAAACTTCTCTCAGGAATATGATTTAATTTATGAATATGTTAGATTGTTTCCAGTGAGATATTAATGGGTTTATATGCTGACTTTGTTGTTGTAAACATTACTGTTGCTGCTCTAGAAACAACATGTGTTCTAGTTGTATTTTAAATATTCAATTCTAATCTGGTTCTGAACATCCAGGCTGACATAAGTATAGCTAACATGCACAATTAAATATTTGTTTATTTATCACATGTCATGTCATCATTGCAATATTGAGCAGTGTTATTTGCACTTGGCAGATATGGTGCTGACTTAACATATGCTAGTTATTTAAAAAAAAATCTAGTGTTGGCTGACCTGATACTGCACTTTTTGTTGATGATTTGTTTTTATTTATCAATTCTTTTAAATAACACAGTAGCACTTTTCTTTTAGATAAGAAGTCCAGCTGTAAGATGTGGCAGTGAAGAAGTGTTTTGTTCCTTATGTTAGACTACTGTTGTTCCTTATGTTAGACTACTGTTGTGAAGACAACAAGAAGACTACAGACTGAGCTACTGCCGCCCCGTTAGAATGATCGACTGAAATTCTCACTAGGTTTGACAATTGATAGCATCGCTGTGTGATTAATTTTTTTCTCTTTCTTTTCTTCCTTACCTCTATCTGCCTCACATCCATCTTCTCTCTTTCTTCATATCCTCCATCTCTCTCTACGCCCTCACTTCAGGATTTCGACTTATTCTTATCTGCTGTCTTTCAATGCCTGGCTGCTCCTGGCCCCCATCACGCTGTGTTACGACTGGCAAGTGGGCAGCATTCCTTTGGTGGAGTCACTGGTTGACATGCGTCACATGGCCACCGTGCTGCTGACTGTGGTGATGATTGCTCTCTGCCTGCACTGCATCTTCTCACTGCAGGTAAGAGCAAGAAAGTGATACTATAAGTAGCTGGAAAGTGTTGCATTCCCCGTGATCTCTGTGGCCTCCTGTCCTCTGTCCTCATTGCATCATGCAACTACATCATTTAAAGACTGATGAATGCTACAGTTTAGAGACTAACTTGCAGCTGCTATGTCACCACTGCAGCTTTCATACCATGCTGACGGATTATGGATTGAAATGGCAGCATATAGATTAAAAACAACAGAAGTCCCAGGACACTGCCTCTGGCCACACCATAGTTGATGTTTCCTGTTTCTGCTACGTCTTTCTCAACTAAAAAGTAATTTCCTTCCAGTAATATATGATTGAAACCATTTTAAATATGGAGGACCAAAAGAGTCACGGAAATAGTCATAAAACATTTAATTGATTAATAACTATTTGTACAATAAAAAAGGCGTCAGTGAATATGTTGACAAATTTATTTATTATAAAGGCATTTTAAAAAAACACCATAAAACAGTCAATTAGTACATAATTTAAAAATGCATTAATTAAGTTATTTTTTTATTTATTTTTCTCATACTGTCTGCCTATGTAAAGCCTCTTTCACCCTCTGTCTGAAAAACTCTGATTCAGTGCCTGCCTCCTCCCAGTCTGCTCTGATTGGTCAGTGTTTATGGGTCTCTGCTGTCAATCAAACACCCTCGAGGCAGCATCACTACCTGCTCCACCCGGCAGCTGGAGAGGGAGACAATGCGCTGTGTGAGAGCTACATGGAGTGTAGCACTTCTACTGTAAATAATAAACTAATTAAAAGATTAGAAGCCGAAAACGTCACGCAGTGCACCGGAGGAATCTGATCCGAAATCAGCAAGAAATTCACATCTGCAGCCAAGATTCCAGATTTTCCTGATGGTTTTGCTCTGGTAAATATGTTATTTTTTTTAACTCTGTCATGTTAGCTCCGTATTCATGTTATGTATAAACTGTGTAAACATACACTCTGGTTTATGTCTTTACAGGTCCATTTGTGAGAAATGACAGAATCATTCCCAGAGAAGAAAGCAGAGGAAATTTCCACGAGCAGCAGAGATGCTAGCATGTAGCTATATGTAATGGTGTGTAGACACAGCGACCATCAGTGTGTAAAACAGAAAATGTGAAACACTAGTCAGCTAATGATTTCTGATAAAAGACACTTGAAAACATAGGAAAGTAATCAGAGTACTGGTATATTATTTACTGTAGGAGCTGTCGCTGTGTGGTATCATGACTACAGACCAGTTAACGCTACACTTACTGTAGCACACCATGCTGGAATAGACTTTATCCTGTAACGTGTCAACATAACTGAAGGTAGAATTACTGATCTTACATATGAAAATTACTTAACAGCTACTGGGAGGACAAACGTCTGCTATACTGTGTCCATGTTTCAGAGTAACTGAGATTTTTTCACATGAAATGGTTTTACTTGTCAGTTATTGACATATTTATGCTGTGGAATGATTATCAAAGCTGCAGATTATCTGTTCACATTCAAAATACTGTGTATAATTAATATTGTCATCTGTCTACTTAAATAAAGTTTGACTATGAAACAGAAATGTGTTATATAATGTACCTTTATCCTTCTATGTACATAAATTAGTTTTTCATATCACCTGTTTAAACAGTGTAATTACATAAAGCCTTTGTGAAATTACATGTTTTATTTATATAATACCACGAGATCATTAATTGTGAATTTAGAAATGACAAAATCCCTCCTTAAAAATATAGCTCTTTACATTCATTTCACTCATTCATTTCATTCATTCGAACATTTGACTTGGAGTGTAACTTGTGTTGTCTGTACTGAAAGCTAGGCGTAAAAACTTAGACTCTAGTAAACTTTAATGTATTATTTAACTGTAGACAACAAAGAAGCTGTTCCCATTAGCATTAGCATTTCCGTACTGCTTTTACTAAACCCATTAGCTATTAGATTTATTGGAGATCATCTAGCTTCTCCATGTGGTCTTTGTGTTTAACGTTAAAACGAGCTAAATCAGTGCAAATATGTCACATGGGATGTGGAGGCTCTCTGATTGGCTGTCATCCGGTGTGTCATATGCAGACTGACACGGATGTGGGAAGGAGAGGAATGGATGCAGATCCCTCAGAATCTGATACCAAGACATTTTGTTGTGTTGTGTTTGAAAAGTCACGTCATGTACACTTCAGAGAGTGTGCAATATCTCAACACATCGCTTTGTATGGTAAAGCATGTGGCCACCATCAGGGGCTGATTGTGCATTCAGGTGCACCGCATAAACTATGAAAACTCAAATGGTCTCAAGAATAGAAAATACTGAATTGTCTGCTTTTTGCATATAAAAAGCAGAAATTTTGTGTTTGGTTTGCAGGTGCAAAAACTTCCAATTAAAGGGTACATTAAAGAAGAAGAAGAAGATCAACCTTTATTAGTCCCACTAGGAGAAATTCAATTTTTACACTCTGTTGTAACGTATACACAGTACACAGCACATATACATGCATCAATGGAGAGGTGTCAGAGTGAGGGGGCTGCTCCTGACAAGCGCCCCGAGCAGTTGGGGGTTTGGTGCCTTGCTCAAGGGCACCTCGGCAGTGCCCAAGAGGTAAACTGGCACCTCTCCAGCTACCAGTTCACACTCAGTTGACTGAGACTACAGACTGAGCTACTGCCGCCCTGTTTAAACAGTGTAATTACAAAAGGCAATACATCACAACCAGATCACATTACAACACTTTAAAACATTCACATAAATAAAAAATACACCAACAGAAGCTACATTATAAAGGAGCACCAGGTACTAGGACTGAGCAAAGGTTAAATTAGTAGATACAAAGTGCTGTGTGCCGAGGTAACAGGCAGCTTTAAGGGACAGCTGTGGTCATATAAGACTTTGCTGTTAAAGCGTCGGACTGCTTTGCCATGGTAATGGACAGTAGGGTCTGTTTGAAGCCCATAATTGTTCTGCCCAGTTTGACTTTGGAAAGCTGTGTCTAGCTTTTGACAGGTGCTTGAATCAGGACACAATATTAAATGTGAGCACACTTTCAAGTAGGAATTGGTATACTTTGTTGAAGGCACATTGGCTAACCTCAAAATGCCGGAGCTTGTGCAGCAGTAAGTACGTTTTTAGTAAATGCATACAGCGTGATCTGTAAAGGTAAACGATTGGTCTACCACAGTCCCCAGGTACTTGAAAGGAGCCTACCTGCTCCACTTCTGAGCTTCAAGCTCAAAGGTTGTTTAAAGCAGGAAAATTTCTTCTTTTTCCCTTTGTTGAAGTACATACATTTGTAATTATTGCTTGTAATCCTAATAATATTCCATACATTTCTACATAGGTGGGCTAGATTTTTTAAAATGTATGAAGTTGTTATCAGTTATCATAGTAATCTTGTACATCAGGTGCCTCTGTGATGATTTTGAAGTTTATTTACTGTAGCATTTTTTTTTTTTTTTTTTTTTTTTATGCAGAATTTGCCCTGTTTTTTAGCTCCTTGATTCTGTACTTAGCTAGCTTTTGGATGAGCTGGTCTAGCAGCTCTATTTGGCTTAGTAAAGACTTGTTTAATTCTGGTCCTGCCTCTGTTTTGTATGTTGCTCTTTTGTATTTAGTATAAACATGTGCAACACATCCCCAGATACTTGAATTGCTGTTGCTTTATTTCAATTAATTAGGTGGTAAATTGATATCAAATGCACATTTTATTCTGCATATTCCAATATTACGAGAAAACTCAAGATTCTAGAAATCTTGAATTTTGAGTTTTCTCGTCACCGTCTGTGAGCCCCTCAGTGTGTGCGTTAGTTTGTGATCTTAATGTAGGTTCATTACTAGTCTATGATGCTGTCAGTAGCTTTCTGTGCTCTTCGCTCTTTAATATTCAGGCCATTACCAGTCAAGGATTTTTCAGAATGTGTTTGTTTATTTTGTGTCGGTCAGGGATGGTCTCAGTAGCTGTCCTTGAGCTTGTCCGCAGCCCAGCAAGCCTCTGATTGGTTTGCAGCCCAACAAGCCTCTGACTGGAGCGACACCAATGAGCACACTTCTCTTGCTCTCGTTACTGATAATGAGCCAGAGCACTGAACCCAGAGAGCGACTTGGCCTATTAGAGGCCTGTTTGTTCAACTAGACACGGCCATGGTGGGTTAACATGGAGGGAGAGAAGGCAGAGGCTGTGGGCTTGGTGAACATGAATGGCCTCAGATACAGGCTATGTAGAAAGGGAATTAATTGTAATTTAATAATTTGATTCCCTTAATTGCTTCTATGTTGCACAAATGATCGTTAATTTATAAGACAGATTTGTCATAGCTGCTAAATGTGTGTTTGGCACATATTACCATTCACAATGAAAATGCTCGTTAGCTGCATTTTGGGGTGGTTTCACTTACTGTAAGATGTGCTATGTTTTTCTGTCTCTTTCTCTCTGTGTCTCTCTTGCTCTCGTCTGGGGTGACAGTGTAAAGAGTGCTTTGAGTGGTAGGAAGACTAGAAAGATCCAATATAAATGCAGTCCATTAACCATCTCATCATGGGGGCGGCAGTAGCTCAGTCTGTAGGGAGTTGGCTTGGGAACCGGAGGGTCACTGGTTCAAGTCCCGACATGGACCAAAAACTGAGTGTGAACTGGTAGCTGGAGAGTTTACCTCTTGGGCACTGCCGAGGTGCCCCTGAGCAAGGCACCAAACCCCCAACTGCTCGGGGCGCTTGTCAGGAGCAGCCCCCTCACTCTGACATCTCTCCATTAATGCATGTATGTGTGTTTCAGGTCTGCATGTACCATGTATGAGTTTAACAGAGTGTAAATTGAATTTCCCCATTGTGGGACTAATAAAGGTAGATCTTCTTCTTCTTCTTCTTCTTCTCTCTCTCTCTGTCTGTCTCTCTCTCTATCCCTCTGTCTCTCTCTCTCTATCCCTCTGTCTTTCTCTCTCTCTCTCACTCTCTGTCTCTGTCTTTCTGTGTGTGTCTCTTCCTCTCTCCCTCTGTCTCTCTCTCTGTCTTTCTGTTTGTGTGTGTCTCTCCCTCTCTCTCTCTGTCTCTCTCTCTCTCTCTCTCTCTCTCTCTCTCTGCAGAGACAGGAGAGCAGGGAGGTGTTGGTGGGAATGTTGTTTCTGGTGTTCCCCTTCATACCTGCCAGCAACCTTTTCTTCAGGGTGGGATTTGTTGTGGCAGAGAGGGTCCTCTACATGCCAAGGTGAGTGTGTGTGTGTGTGTGTGTGTGTGTGTGTGTGTGTGTGTGTTACTACATGTTTTGGGATCATGAATCTGTTTACACAGTCACATTATGGGGACTTGCCTTCCTTTTGGGGACAAAATGCACGTCCCCATAATGTAAAACATTCTATTTTTTGGGTGAGGACTTTGTTTAGGGTTAGGATAAGGTTAGTTTCAAGATGAGGTTAGGGTTAGGGTAAGGGTTAGGATTAGGCAAGTAACAGTGGCACTTAAGGTGCCAAGAGAATAAGCAAGATGTTCTCCACTCAACCAGCCAAGGTGTACTCTCAGTGGCAGGGAAGCAACAGCAGCCAGTCAGACCCACCAAGAGCTGAGACGGAAAGATACTGGAAGGGCATAGACATGAAAGACAAGCATCACACAACACTGATGCCCAGTGGCTAGTGGACCTAAGAACTGACCACCACTGCCTCCCAGAACAAGAACCAGTTACCATCTCAATGGCAGACATCCAAGAAAGAGTGTCAAAGATGAAGAGCTGGACAGCACCGGGCCCCGATATGAACCATACTGTACATATATATATGTATATACATATATACGTATATACATAAATGTATATATATATGTATATACGTAAATACATATATGTATATACATATATATATATATGTACAGTATGGTTCATATCGGGGCCCGGTGCTGCCGATGTGTATACATATATATATACAGGATATACACACAAAATCAAATAACCAAGTTCTTTATAAATGAAGAGTTTATTTGACCAACTACGTGACTACACTACTAACAGAATACAATTAAATGAATGATAAAACAATAATAAAATCCAATAAAGAATAATTGATGGAATACAGCAAATACAAATGATGAACATTCATGGAGAGACACAAGTTAAAGATGACCATGTCAATTCAGTGACTGATATCTCTCTGATTGGATTTCATGCTTGTCTATCAACTAAATTTCGTTTTGGTATTAATATACCACTCAAACAACAAAGAGTTTAAGAAGTACCAGGGAAGACTGAGAAGCAATTTCATGTTATAAATTTTGCTGTGGTCTAATTCAGGTCTAGAATTTGTGGATGGATTCCCTAATTCTTCCTATGTCTAATATTAATTGTCAAGTTTGTAACTGATCTTGGTTGTTAGCTGACTATGAATTGGTTCATTAGTCTAGTCGTTTCTCTCCCTCAGTGGCTCTCTTTAGTGTCCTTGGGCACCCTTGGTTTGGATGGCTTGCACGTCCATCTCGTCGTCCATCTCTGTCTCTCTGTCTGCTGTGGCATCTCTGTGCCATTTTTTCAGACCCCCCATCCTCCTTGGAGCTGAAGGGATCACTCGATTCAAAAGATTCTTGACTTAAAGTCTTTCTTTAAGTCTCCCTTCACAATGGCTGGGATTCACCAGCACATAGATACAGCGGAGCTGCTTCAGGCTTCAGCAGTCTGCTGTTTCAGCCGTCAGGGCAGAGCAGCAACAACAAACAACAACAAAGTAATTGGGCTCAGACGAGCATAGAGACAGTTTGGCAGAACAGCATTCGGTTCTTTAGCCAGATTGGATCAAGTCCAATGGTCTAGGTCCTCCTTTTCGTTAGGCTGAGCACCGATATGAGCCTGGTGTGAGGTGCTGGGCCTCTGTTCTCAGGACAGCAAGCCTGTCCCTGGAAGTGTTCTTTCTCAACCCCCTTCTCTCTCCTGGTTTATGGGCCCAAGGAGGGGGAAATGCAGAGGGGCACAGCTCCAAGAGCTGAAAAAACTCTGAAGTTCTGAAGGCCCCAAACCCCCCCCAGACAAACTGTGTGTAGCTTCTTATTATCAGTTGAGAAAGGGATGCGGCATATAGTTGGCAGGAGAACAGAATTCTCCCACTCTCCCATCTGAAAAACTATTTTGATTCTTTAGTAAAACTTCCTTTGTTAGATTAAACCAATTAACTTGTTTCAGCATGATTAATTCTTCCGTATTTGAAATCTGAGCTTCATTTCCTTCAAATACAAGACATCAACCACTGAATAAAACTTTAAGATAAGATAAGATAAGATGAACCTTTGTTAATTCCTGGAGGAAAATTCGGGATTTATCAACTGAATTAAAAAGAATAAAACAATTACAGAACACATAACATAAACAGAGTTGATTTTCATGAAATAAATTCTATATGAGCTTGTGTACTGAAATGAATCAATTTATGTATGGTTCACAATCAACATAAAATGTATAATACACTTCAAATATAAGATTAACTAGGCATTAGTGTGCACCCAACTTTATGTTTAAGATCAGATATAATAAGTGTATAAGATACACCTGTAAAGATATTGATGCAGTCAGATATCATCAAATGATTAGCATAAAAGAGAAACCTTTGGTCTACACCCTGCAACTATTTTAACTTGCTTTGGTTGTATTTGTTATGTCAACAACCTGCTGCTACTAGAACATGTTAGTGTAGCATCACACATCAGTTAATGTACATTGTAATGTTAGAATTAGATTGGTCTGCATCCATGATAAGAGAGACAAGGTATTTGACCTGTTGACCAGGACCATATTAGGTTGTTATCTACTGAGTTTAACCAGGCTGGTTGTAATTTAAGAGTCCCACCATTAGTGCTCCCCAGAGGTCAAGTAAACAGTTTCTGGAAGAAGTGTATTTTCATTATCACATTTCATATTCTTCATCATTCAGTCATCATTAGATACAAGAGAGAGAGAGAGATTGAAAAAGAAAGATAGACTGAAGAAAGACTGACAGAGACAGTAGCAGATGATGGAGAGAGAAACAGACTGGCAGAGGCAGTAGAAGATGATGAGAGAGAGAGAAAGAGAGCCTGACAGACAACAGATAATGGAGAGAGCAAGATAGACTGACAGACAGTAGCAGATGATGAGAGATTGATTTAATTTCTCAAAAAAACTTTATTTTTCAATGAATAAAGACATTCTCAGAGTTACCAGAACAAACAGGGATAATACAAAATGTAAAAACATCTCATCAAAGTCATGGTTAAAGCACATCCCCCTAAACAACAGAACATACTGTACGCTCTAGTGAAGCACCGCTCAGATCATCATGAACATTTTGAGATATGAGGTATAGTAACAATATGAATAAAACCTGAAGTCCCTGTTATGACAGGTTTGATAGGTAACTGTAGATGTTTAGTTTGTCCAGTGCAATTGTCTTGACATTACTACTGAAAATCAAATTTCATATAAAATGTAATGTGTGTAAGTAGTCATACAATGTAGTAAAATGTAATTAAATTCAGGCAATAGTATTCCAGGCAGAACAGCAGGGACCACCATTTGGCTGTGGCTCAGGAGGTACAGTGGGTCGCCCAGTAATTGGAAGATCGATGCTCATCCAGCCTGCACGTCCAAGTGTCCTTGAGCAAGACACTGAACCCCAAACTGCTGAGGCTGAGCAATCGGTGGGTGAAGGAGTATTTAAATTAGATCCTGATGGGCAGGTTGGCTCCTTGTATGGCAGCCTCTGCTATCAGTGTTTCAATGTGTGTGTGAATGGGTGAATGCTGACATGCAGTGTAAACAGCTCTGAGTGGTGGAAGTCTACAAAGTGCTATACATTGTAAGGGGCATTTTAGGGTGACCATATTTTCAAACTTCCATCCTGGAGCCTTAAGTGTACCTTACATTCATGCACACGCACATGCATGTACAGAGGCCTTTTCTCCAGGATGGCTAATTTGTTGCATCTGTGGCGCACTTGGGCATGAGGTGGGAGCAGAAAGAAGGCAATATTACTAGGGCTGTCAGTTTAACGCGTTAATTAGATTAATTAATTACGCTGCAAATTAACGCGCTATAAAAATTAACGCAATTAATCGTGAGTGGCAAGTCAGTCATTTTAAATTTGGCCCATTGAGTGACCCGTAGGCTGCAGTGGCGTTACTTAGTACCTGCGCCACTAGTCAAAAGCAGGATGACTGACAACAGAGATGGACGCGACACAGGAGAGCGAGGCAAGCCCACTCGGACCTTTCACTCGGACTCTGACTTGGACAAGGAGGAGCAGGGGCCTCTAGCCCGCTACAAAGCTGAGCCGTGCATTGGAATGCATGAGTGTCCACTGGAGTGGTGGGCAGCTCACGCAGGAGCTGATGAACAGCTGTCCTCTCCTCCTACCTGGCTACCGCTGCCACGTCTGGGCCATGTGAGAGACTCTTTTCACTCGCAGGTAACATCATTGAAAAGAAGAGGACAGTCTTACACTCAGACAATGTAAACAAGCTTGTTTGTCTGAGCAACTGGCTCAAAGGACACATAGAGTTGTCTGTTGTCAGTTCCTGTAACTTTAGCTGACCCTTTTAAAGGAAATGCCTGTTGGCATCTTTCTATTGATGTTGCCTTATTTAGAGGCATGTTATACTATTCATTTTGAATTGCTGTATTGAGTCAGCTTTAGTATTCATTTTGATTGAGAGACTGCTTATGTGCCTACTTGAGACTCAGCCTTATTTTATTTCTGAATTTTATTTATTTTATTTAACTGTATTTGTATTGCATTTTTGAGAAATGCATCTGGCCTAATCGGTTTGCTGATGTGCTTGACCTTTTTTCCTTTGAATTTCATTTATAAAGCACACTTAACCAATACAAATGTGGATTTCAAATCTTCTCTTCTTGGTGTATTCTATTGATTAGTCATGCACTACAATTTTCTAATGTCCTAGAATTCAAATTCTTTATTTGGGGGCCTTTAGCAGGTATGAGATTAAAATGAGATTAATTAGATTAATTAATTACAAATCCTGTAATTAATTAGATTAATTTTTTTTAATCGCCTGACAGCACTATTTATTACATGTGGGTGCATTAGAGGCTGTGACAATCATGGTTTATCATGTTCAGTAGTTTAACCTCTGACCTCCGGTCCCCTTACTTGCATCCTTCCTCCTCCTCTTTCTCCTCTCCTCTTCTAGCATGGGCTACTGTATCCTGATGGCTCATGGCCTAGGTCGGCTGTGTTCGGTGGTGGGCCGTTGGGGCACCACAGTCCTGAGTGTCTCCATGCTGCTGCTGCTCCTGCTCTTCTCCTGGAAGACCGTCCAACAGAACCACGTCTGGCTCTCCAGGGAGGCCCTGTTCCGGTAAGGAGTGAGAGAGACACTGTGTGCGTGCGTGCGTGCGTGCGTGCGTGCGTGCGTGCGTGCGTGCGTGCGTGAACAGCCATAATATATGCTTAGGCCCACACACAGCACTGTCTTTGTCATTACACATTTGTCTATGTGTTGGAAGACAAGCTAGCAGATTTCTCTATAAAAGCTGATAAATCAGCACACAATAAGTGCCTTTACGTGAACATTAAATCCCCCCACGTATAATTTTAGAGTATGAGGTCCCTGTACCTCTTATCAGTTGGATGCGCCCAGAAAACCTCCGAAGGGAGGCATCCTGCTCAGATGAAACGAATCACTGGCACTCACAGATAAAGTGTCTTTTTTAGTTTATTCTGGGCAAACAAACACATTTCAGCTATAGGCAATCATCAGCATGATCACTCAAGATGTAGTGTCAGTTTTAAATGTTCAGGTGAGTCACTGATGACCATGATGATCATGTCATTATGAACAGTTTGGATAAAGTGGTGAACATAGACATCGGTTTGTTAGCTTATTATTATTATTATTATTATTATTATTATTTCATATAGACTATGTACAGTAGTTCGATTTATTATTGTAATGTATTTGTATTTATCTGACATTCAACATATTTTTCTAATATATCTTTTTCTATGATACAATGTCAGTACATTTTTGATTATATTTTTCAACATATTCTCTGATGCTGTTTTTCATTTATATTTTTCTATGATTTTTGATGACATTTTTCTATAATATCTTTGCATGTATTTTTCTATATATCTATTTTTCTACATATCTTTAAAATGCAAGATCATTCCAAACGGGATGTAAATTAGAAGTCATTGTGACTATGATTATTTTTTTCAACTGGCCTCATGCCTCCTCCTTCTCCCTCTTCTTCCTCCTTGTTTCAGCTCTGGTATCCAGACTCTGCCACACAATGCCAAAGTCCACTACAACTACGCCAACTTTCTGAAAGACAGCGGCCGGCACCAGGAGGCCATTCACCACTACACCACTGCCCTCAGGTCTGACTCTGAACTAAAGCGCTCTGACTGTAATCCAACAATTTGCCACACAGGATTTGGGTGAAGCTGTTTCCTGTTGCTGATAGAACTGTTTCATCCATGTTTCTGTTCAAATTCCACATAGCAGCACAATGTTGAATGTCAAAGACTGTATTGCCTCACAAAGTCAGTTTCCCTTCAGTCAAACCTCAACCTCAATTATTTGATGAACTTTGTGAGCCACTGATCAGCCTAAGAGCTTCTGGTCATTTTATTCTTCTTTAATTGTCAACAAATCCCATGCCAAACCAACAGTGAACACATCTCCTAACAATTGTTATGTGTGTATCAAGGCCTGATATCTTCTCCCTCAGTGCCATAGAGCTTCGTTAAACACACATAAATTAGCTCACTGTGTCACTGGGTGACATATTCCTTTATCACCATGAACATACATACTGGGGTTTAATCAGACTCAATCTACATCCACCGTGCTAGCACCAAATGTGGATTAATCCACCACTAAAAATAGTCCACAAAAAATACAGTATTTCATCCTGTGGTAATTGAAATAATGAGAATTATATCATATATTTCTGACTGTTTTTAAAGATTTACATCTTCAGCAGGAACCAATGGTCTTGGTTGGAAATGAAAGCCACAGATAGGGTAGTGAAGTCAGAAAGAGAGAATAACCAACACATTGTTGGTGTTAGTCTGTGCATGGGATTGTTGACATTAAGAAAATATAGAATAACACCAGCCTTATTCATTCAAGGTATTGTTGTATAGTTACAAATGTAAACACACAGCATTCAAAGTTGGTCCCTCCTCCTTGGCTCAAAGAGGGAGTGAGGGAGGGAGGGCAAGAGTAGTGATGGAAGTGAGCTATAGAGTTAATGAAGAGAAGGAGCAGTGTTAAAGCAGTGAATCAGAGAAATGAAATGTTTTTTCGTGTTTCATGGTGGCTACATTCTAAAGCACAAATAAACACACAACTATCTCAGCACAACGTGCTGGATTTTGACACCCCACATGCATGTTGGCTGGGGGTAACACCCACACATGAGGTACAAAACTCCTTTGCAGATGCCCACAAGAGTCCCAAACACAGCCAAATAAGAAAAAAAGAAAAACTACAGGCAGAGGACAGAGTTTCTGCATATACAGACACCACCACATGCTTCTAGTGGTCCAGATGTGATGAATGAGAGATGAATTGTTTTTGTATCAATCTATATATTGTTTTTTTTTTTTTTATGGCAATTCTTGCATATAATACCTGTGAGGTGAAAGTTAGACCTACAGGTTTTATATGAAGGGATAGTTTGGCAATGCCTTATGAACTACATCATTTTTATTTACAAATCCAAGAACAAGATGTGTCCTTGAACATGTAGAGCAGACCTGAGCAATATACTGCCCGTGGGCCAGAACCAGCCCCCATGATGGTTTTGTCTGGCCTGGGAGGTCATAGACAAACCACACAATTTTACTTATAAAAGTAAATAAATAAAAGTAAAGAAAAAAAGTTTTTGTTTTGAAATGCTCATGTATTGTTAGTGTGCTTCTTCCTTTCACACTTGACATTGATGAAAATTGACGCGAGTGATGTTTGAATAGCGTGACCTGCTGAGGTGGCAGTGTTGCCAACTTAGTGACTTTGGCGCTATATTTAGTGAGTTGTTAGACCCCTCTAGCGACTCTTTTTCAAAAAGGCGGCTAGCGTCTTTTTCTGATGTTAATGGAGACTTTTAGAGACTCTGCCATGAAAGTACGTATCGTTCTTACTCTTCTCAATGAGCAGCGTGTGCTGCTGTGAGCCCCTCCTCCTTCCCATAGTACCCACAGGTGGCCCAGTCCTAGTCCACAGGCGCAGCAGTCCCACCCAGTGAACACATTTTTGGCCATAACTCAAGAACTGAAGGTACATTTTGTAACACTGATAACATTCAGCCACTTGATGCTGTGTTCTCCCTGCCCATTCCATTTCATTCACTTCACAACAAATGGTTGCCAGTTCATTGTACAACCTCCATATTTTATGGTTGCGTGGAATGACTCAGACAGAAAATGTCAAGTGATAAGGCTTTTGTGGTAAAGCAAAAGCCATTTTGCAACATTTAGTTAAAGGTCTACATTAGGTATGTGTGTGCAAGACATGCAAACCCCGTAGTTTCAGCTGGGGGAGCAGCTGTTCTTGAGACAAGCATCAAATAGACTTAAGTCAAAAGAAACAAAAGAATAAAGGGTTAGTCTTTCCAACAATCAAAACAATCTTTCAACAATCTGATGCGCATCTATGTTATACATTGTTTGAGGGACCTACAGTGTATACTGGCCAAGGCTCCTCGCTTGCTTACCCGGTAGTGGCATGGACGGAGATGGGCATGCGTCTGCATGTGCTGCCTCAGGTATCCAGCCGATCAGCAGACAGTCTGCAAGGCAAAGTATCAAGGGAGTAAAGCAAAAATAAATAAATAAATCAACTTTAGTCTAATGTAGCTTTAAATGTTTCTCCACATGTTGTCATGTATGAAAAGACCCAGAATGAGCTCTGTAAACAGACTACTTTATTACTGTAAGCAAATTATTTAAACAGTGTGTAGGAATGATTCATTCCACGCTTTTTGATCCATATAGTGGTTGCTGTATAACAGTAACTGGACACAATACTAATAATGCTAAGACACTAACATAAGATGTGGGCACAATTCCAGAATTGTTTATTATCTGTGTGGTGGGGTGAGAATTTGAAAGTTGTTAATAGACTTAGAAGGCATAGGTTTGAGTAAAAAACGTAGTAGACTTAGAGGAGAGTACCAGTTTGGAGAGTGAGATTATCTCATCAAGTGAGTATGCCAGATGGACTGTTCTGATGTTAACACCCTGTCCTGGGTGGGAGTTGAGGAGGAGGAGAATTTTATTTTTCTTATGTTATTAATTTTTGTGCTGAAGAATTCCACGAAGTCAGTTTTGCAAGTCTTCCCATTCATTTTGAATGGAGATATTGTGTTTGGGCTGGGGTGGCCACAGGGCGTCCTAAAACAAATGCAATGGCCTGTGTTGGAAAAGCACAGACAGAATCAACTTTTGGAGAAACCCAAACCAACATCACACTGCGGTGGCCAATCAAGCAGCCGGCAATCCAGAGCTGTACAGTCCAGTCAGGAGGGAACAAAAGACGTTAATCTTCCCGGTAAATTGTCATCAAAGACCACCGCACAACCCTGCAGCTAAGAGGGATATCCTTGTGGGTTTGCTGGTGGCGTTACATCTGTGAATGTCTCTCTAGCAGAGAGTGTGATGCTACAAGGCTATACTCTACAACTCCTCAGCTCAAGCATGAAGCTAACTTCCTGTATCTGTAACTCGGACTCAGACTCTCTTAAGATGGACCAGCTTTTTTCCTTAAACTGACAAACCACTCCTCTGAGGTTTGCTCAGCTTTTTAATTAATTATTAATATTTATTTTAACTGTTCAACCAATAATGTTAATCGGTTAAAGTTCTTAATGTCAGTTAATGGTTAAACGGTTAATTATTAATATCCCATTCATTCATTATCTCTAACTGCTTATCCCATTCACGGTCGTGGAGAAGCTGGAGCTGATCCTAGCTGATATTGGGTGAAGGTGGGGTACACCCTGGACAGGTTGCTAGCCTATCACGGGACTGACACATAGAGACAGACAACCATTCACGCTCACATTCATACCTATGGGAAATTTAGAATCAACCATTGTTTTTGGATGTTTGACCAAAATTAACGTTAATTAGCTACAGCTGAGTAAATCTGCCGGTCATAATATACTATGAAATTAATGGTAGCCAAGTAAACACAGGATTTGAATATAGAAATGATTCATTATTCAACTTCAGTCAGTGATTTTAAGACTCTCTTTGTTCTGTGTTTTGTTTGTTACAGCCTTTGGATAATTTAGCTTTAGTGGACTCTCTTTACACATTTTCTGTTTTTCAAATAGATGCTTGTAGCACCTCCATTGTCCTTCTCTTTATTCTCAGGCTCCAAATTCCTCCTATCTCTTCATTCATTTATCGCCACACATAACATCACAACAAACTAACTCTAATCTAGCTTGCCATCCTTCCAAGCCCAAGGTAGAGAGCCTCTGCAGCTTTCAGAAAGCTCCACAACACTTTGCAGCTCATAATGCGAGACCACTCACTCTCACTTTAATTAACCAGCCTTTTCTGCTCCTTCTTTTTCCCATGGGAAGGCAGTGAGGACAGAGATCTCTTTGAATCCCTCACATTTTAAATTCCTAAAGTTTTTTTTTAATTCACAGTTATTTCCCTTTCATTCCCATCTGTCTTTTGTTGGCTGTTTCTTCCTGTTTTATTATCAATATCAATTTCAGACATAATCCGTCAAGTCAGTCAAGTAAAGTCAGGGAGAGAGATCTGTTTGAATCATTCTAATTCAGATTCAGACAACTTTATTTATCTCCAAGGGGCAATTCATTTGTAGCATTCCTAGTCCATACATCCATACATATAACAGACAACCAACAGTAAAGTCAAAGGAAATTTGAAATGCATAGGACAGTAGGAGGCACAAGTTATAATATAATAAGAACTATATAAATACACAGGAGTCTAGCAATAAAAGTCAAAAATAAAAACAATAATTAAAAACAACATATCTTAAAATTTCATCTATAATAAATAACAATCATTTAAAGTAGGTATGTCTGTGTTCAGCAGATAAATAGCAGAAGGCATAAAGGACTTGGAGTAATAATTTGTTCTCCTTAAGGGCACATTATAAAGTAGGCATCAGAGCATTTGTAAAGGTCAGCAATTTCAACATTTTATTATGGATGCTTGCTTTTGGTGTGTCATTATTCTTCCTAAAATTAATGATTACCTCCTTTGTTTTTGAACCATTAAGATCCAAGAAATTATCATCACACAGTTCTACAAAAGTAGGTAAGGCCTGGCCATGGTCTGAATCCTGGTCCTGAAGGGCAGGAGGGCAGGGTCATCAGAAAACTACAATATAACTGCCTTCCTGTGACGTTCTGCAGCTGTCTGTTGTACATTATAAAGAGTAAAGGTCACAGAACACAACCCTGAGCCTGTACTTGAAAGCCTGGTACCGGACATGCTTTTATTCACCTGCTGAATTCTATTCATAACAAAGTCTAAAAGCAACACTAAAAAGTTATCAGGTTATTTAAAATAGGATGCAAGGTTGTCAATTAAAATGTGAGGATACATCTTATTAAAAGCAGAAGAGAAATAAGCAAATAAAATCCTTTGCGTGGGACTTTCTCCTGGTACTTATACACTCTATCCAGAATAAAAAAGATTGCATTGTCAACACCCTTGCCAGATTGGTAAGCAAATTGGAAGATGGGGGTGGAAGTGCAACTTATCTGAAGTCACTTAGTTTCATTGCATCTTTAGATATAGGAATAGGTATGATGGTGGATGTTTTCCAGATTGTGGGTATCTGGCCACATTCAGCACACATCTGGAAGAGTTTAGCAAAATCCTCAATGAGCTGTTGAGCAGATTAACCCAATGTGCATCCACAGATGGCATCAGTACCTGCAGATTTCCATATGTTGACCTTTGCTTGTGACACATTCTGAGATCTCACAATGCCATTTTGAGGTACAAGTGAACTTTTAAGCAAGGAAACATTCTCAGAAAAGTCAGCTATTTTAAAATGAGAGAAAAAAATAGTTATAACCTATTTTTTTATTATGGTTCTTATTTTTATTCTAAGTAATGTTACATGTTTGTGCCTCAGAGATTCCCTGTTGTCCATTTATCCTTTTGTATGTACTTAAGGGGTCAGGATGTCTTCAGTGATGGTGTCCATTGATTGATTTCCAGGTCCTAGGTGGCACTACAGACAATTTGTCAAGTCTTTGACTCTCCCTCAGATGTCAAAGTTTATGGAACATGGGTGATATAAGCAAAGCAGATGTATTTTTTTCTGTGGGTTAGTATACCACCTGCATTAGGAGCAGGGCTTTGAGGATAACCATCTACATCGTCATCTACACTTCAGAGAGGGAAAAAGAAGAAACTTCCCTGTTTTAAACAACCTTTAGGCATTTAAGTTTTCATAGTTTATCTGGTGCACCTGAATTCACCATCATTCCCTGATGGTGGCCACACACTTTTTCTTACAAAGCGATGTGTTGAGATAACATGACTGACCGTGGCTTTCTAAGTGTAGATGACGTGACATCAGAGCCATACTGTGATGGAGAGTTTTCAAAGACAACAAAATGTCTTCTTATCTGATTCAGAGAGAGATCTGCATCCATTCCTCTCCCTCCCACATACCAGGTGACAGCCAATCAGAGAGCTTCTCACATCCCACATGGCTAATTAGAGCCTGAGCATGGAAGTGCCAGGGGTCCATCAATGTGTCTGACACAAAGCATGAGGAAACCTACAGTTGTGTTCAAAATTATTCAACCCCCACAGTAGATAAGTGTTTTTGCAAGTTTGACATTTATTTTTTATCTTGTTTATAATCACATTAAATAATGACATGTCAAATAGACAAATACAACTGAAATAACAAAAATATTTTTTGGAATATTCCAATTAATGGCCTTTCTGTGATTACCTCATTGACAAAATTATTCAACCCCCCTAGTTCACCACTCTTAAGAACAGAGGTTTCCATCAGGTGTTGTCAAACAGCTGATGAAAACACCTGTAGATGTGAACGGAACCCTAATGAGCAGCAATTAAGCAGATTTAAAAGGACTGTGACACATGGCTCTTCTTGGCAGTTAATGACATCTTTGCAACATGGTGAAGTCCAAGGAATGGTCAAAAAAGAGAGAGGAGGTCATTTCACTTCATAAGCAAGGATATGGATATAAAAAGATGGCAAAGAGGCTAAACATTTCAAGAGACACAATTGGGAGCATAGTCCGCAAGTTTAAAGCTAAAGGCACAGTGGAAACACTACCTGGGCATGGTAGAAAGAGGTTACTGTCTGCAACTGCTGTGCGATACCTGAGGCGAAAGGTGGAGAAAAATCCCCGGGTGACAGCTGAGGAACTACGACAGGACATGTGAAAGGGAGGTATTCAGGTTTCTGCCCAGACAATAAGACGCACACTGCGAAAAGATGGCTTCCATGCAAGAACTCCCAGGCGCACCCCCAAGCAGACTCCAGTATGCTAAAAACCATGTGGACAAACCACAAAGGTTTTGGGATACTGTTCTCTGGAGTGATGAGACCAAACTGGAACTTATTGGGCCAATGGATCAACGGTACGTGTGGAGGAGAAAGAATGATGCCTATAAAGAAAAGAACACCCTGCCTACTGTGAAGCACGGTGGGGGGTCAGTCATGCTCTGGGGTTGTTTTGCTTACAGGGAATCTTCAGCGTGTGCAAGGTATTATGAATTCAGTTCACTACCAGGAGATCTTGGATGCAAATGTCATGCAGTCAGTGACAAAGCTGAGGCTTGGGAGACGTTGGACCTTCCAACAGGACAATGATCCTAAGCATACCTCAAAATCTACCACAGCTTGGTTGCAAAAGAAGGGCTGGAAGATTCTGGAGTGGCCATCGCAATCACCAGACTTAAATCCCATTGAAAATCTCTGGTGGGACCTGAAGAAGGCAGTTGCAGCACGCAAGCCAAAAAATGTTAATGAACTGGAGGCCTTTGCCCATGAGGAATGGGCAAAGATACCTGTGGATCGCTGCAAGAAACTTGTGTCAAACTATTCTTCACGTCTAAAGGATGTTATTGTTGCAAAAGGATGTTGTACTAAGTATTAAAGTTGTACATACCTAAGGGGTTGAATAATTTTGTCAACGAAGTAATCACAGAAAGGCCATTAATTGGTATGTTACAAACATTTTTGTTGTATTTCTCTATTTGACATGTCATTATTTAATGCGATTATAAACAAGATGAAAAATAAATGTCAAACTTGCAAAAACACTTATCTACTGTGGGGGTTGAATAATTTTGACTGTAAAAAAAACTGTATTGTTTTTGTAAAGACTATTAGGAGGGCCAACCAACAAAGTGCAGTACATTACATGATGTTTCTGAAAACATTTAAACACTGCTTAGTTTGACCGTTTGATTAGAGTTTGTGAGTGATTGACAGCTGCCTCCATTGAATGAACAGCCAATAAGAAGGGTCTTACTCTGAAATGACCTGTGATTGGTCAAAGTCTCCTGTCACAGGCTAGAAGCCTGAAAACAGAGCCATGGGGAGGTGCAGAAGACTAGTTTTCTCTCAGAACACAAAATGCATTAATGCATGAATTACAAAATGCTGAAAGGTTATTATGGAATTTTTGCCCAGTGATGCCAAAAACATTCTGCCTACTGCTGGCTTAATGTGGACAAGCTATTCTCCTTTGGCTGACAAGCCACTCTGAGTTTTGCTCAGCTTTATTCATTTTTAATAAAATCAATCACTCTCACTGCTGTCATATGTTTGTTTTGTTTTTTTGGCTACAGCAGGCAGATATTTCCAGTGAAAATGCACTGATAAAGCTACTGACAACTGCTCATCAGCAAAAGCAGAATGACCCAGTCAGAGACTAGCTGGTGAGCATAGCAGAGCATTTAGCAGCTAAAGAGACAGATATCAGAAGCAGGTGGACACCAAAAACAGAGCTAAAAAAGAGAGGCAATATTGGACTTATAATAATAAATATACTGTAATATTAAATCAATATATCAACTGAAAAGGTGATCAGATGTCAATGTTGTGTTCACAACGTATTCCTGGTGCCCCAAAGTAGCCAAAATAAGTTTTATTGCAGGTTTAATTTTCCTATATAAAGTCAAAGATTTGTATTTTTTTAACAATAAATGCTGTCCTGTCTCTTATCGTCTCTCCTCTTTCTCCCCTCCCCTCTGCTCTCTTTTCTTTCCTTCCCTCCTCTCAGATTATACCCCCGCCATGCCAGTGCTATGAACAATCTTGGCACTCTGACTCGCAACCCAGAGGAGGCTGAGCGCTATTACAGGAAGGCTCTGGACACCAACCCCCAGCATAACCGAGCTCTGTTTAACCTGGGAAACCTCCTAAAGTAAGACCCACACACTCTGACACACAAGCTGAAAGGCTATTGGAGAACACATGTAAAGTGACAACACCCACTTTTGATCACACAAAAGCTTGTGAAGCTTTGTGAAACTCTACATAGCTGGTGATTTTCCTGATGTGAACAATTTTTGAACAGTTTATAGTGGAAAGCAATTCTTTTTTCTCCAAAGTACTCCAATGAGCTTCCAAATTTGGCAATGACCCTCACAGCTGAAGACAGTGTTAATGTTCAAATAGCGACTTCTTAATTGTTTTTAAAAAGTGCATTTTTCTTTTACCTTCAGCTCCCCACTAGCTGAAGACTGAAGAACACAGACATCAGTCAGTATCAGTCCTTCCTCCTGTCCTTCTTTCCTTCTGTCCTCCTGTTCCCTGTCCTCTGTCCTCCCTCTGCTGATGTGACATCACAAGTATCACTGGTAGGGAGAGGAGGAGCTGCTTTGTCTCAGTTTACCAGTAAGATACATGACAAACTAACCTAAACAGCCTACATAGCCTACTGCCAGCTTTAGTTTTGTCTTGTATAGCCGAGGGTTATGTTGCTCCTAAATTAAACCCTATGAAGATAATAAATAAATAACATGCAGGCTCCATTGTCTGGACCCTTTTCAATAACATCACTGCTTCATTGCTACCAAATAACTTATACGTGTTTACCAGTTGCTGTTAGCCGGTGAGCTAACGCGTTGTGGTAATGTAAACATCGTGGCGGTGGTTGAGAGACATGCAGTAAAAATCTGGTCTGCCCTCAACAAAATTGAGCCAATCACAACGCAAGATCACAGCTTCAGTTACACTGTGCATGTGGTTGCCTGTGTCCCAGCTTCTTTCCGTAGGCCTTGATTTCTAGTGTGACAGTTAACACAATGAAAAAAAAATACTCAATTGGCCTCAAAACCTGTTTCAAATGAACTGAAGGATACATACACGACCCGAACCGTGACTAGCGAACAAACGGTTCGTTTTTTTACCCAAACCTCTTCCATCACTACTGAAATATATATATATATATATATGTATTCACTCACTCTACCATCCCAGCAAAGATTTGCTTCATATCGTAGACCTACTAAAGTTTTTTTTTTTATTATTTTTTTTTTTATCTGGGCATGTGGCAACTGTTAATATATATAATATAAGAATAATGTGAGCTTGTCCAAATGTTATAAAATCAGATTAGTTCATTTAGTTTGTATATAGCTTATTGTCGTGAACTGGGACTGGGTTTGTTACTTTATAACAGATGGAACAGGCAACAGATCTTTTTGCAGGTTTATTTGGAAATATTATAAGTTAAAAAGGTATTACACATAGACAATGTGCAAACACGCTTTAAAAACAGATGCACATACTGTCATGACTCAGTACAAGCAGGCAAGAGTCAATAGCAGACTCGAGGCAGGGATAGTCAAAAAATCAGCGTCTTTAATCACAAAATCAGGTCGGTACACGGTAGAGCAGAGTATAAGGCAAACAAGTTCAAAACGGCAGGCTAAGGACACAGTCAAAAAACGAGCAGAGTTATCAAAGGCACAGGAAATCAAGCACGAGGAAAAAATAATCGCTGGTACGCTTCTCACTGGGGAATAAGATGAAATGGCACAGAGGGAAGTGGAAGCACACATTAAATACTCATGAGGGGAGTGACTGACGATGCACAAGTGGACACAATCAGGGCGGGACAATCAGACACAGGTGAATGGTGCTGGAAACCAGGTCAGGAGGAGGTGCTCAACAGTGCAGGCGGGAAGGCATGCGGGCAGAAAGTGAAGTGCTCTGAAACGAGAGGGAATGTTAGAATACCAAAATAAAACAGGAAGTGCAACATAAGCATGCAAACAAATACACAAAACCCAAGACCAGGAAACCCTTACACATACAGCTGGAGGCACCATGAGGTGGTTGGCTTACTAATGGGTTTGGTACACAGGTAGGCAGTCTGAACGGCAAACAAATCCAGAGGGGCAGGCAACACAGAGTCAGAGTCAAAAATTGAAAAGTTCACAAACCGGGAAGACATGAAACAGAGGGAATTGCTGGAACGCTTGCTACTAGGGAACGAAGACGAACTGGCACAGAGGGGAGTCAGGACAGATGTTAAATATTCTGGAAAAGGGGAGGGTAACAAGACGCAGATGGGAACAATCAGCATGGAGCAGACAATCAACACAGGTGAGGGAATTAGGTCAGGGCTGTCAATCATACAAACACACAGGGCCAGGAAGTGACACTATCTGAAATGAGAGGAGACATGAATGAGACAATAAAACAGGAAACACCAAAACATGACAAAATGAGAATGAAAACATGACCGAAGACATGGCAGGTGTGACAGGACCTAAGCCTTTAGCTTGATAGGAACCAAGCTTGTTTGGAGGGTTAAGTTTCCATGGTAACTGAGGTCAGACTTGCTGAAACATGCTTTATCAAAACACTACCCAGATTTTTAAAAAAAAAAAAAAAAGTATTTTAATATCACTAAATAAAGTAGAAGATAAAAAATATCCATGCATTAATCAGCACACTAAGGACCATTCCTGCTCCATTTTGGGAATGAAATTGGTTGCCTTCCCAATTGAAGGTTATTGTTATGAAAAATGAGAGAGTGAAATCACTAGTTAGACAAAAAAAAATTCTGGCAAGACGCTAGATGGAGATTACTTCAGAAATAATTGATCTAAATGTCTTCCTTGGTTGTTTCACTGAAATTTTGGAGTAGATCAGATCCTGTTACCTGTGGGAGTGCACCATGTTCAGATTGGGTTTTTTCCCCCCACAGAAACCTAAGTATCTCTCCCAGATCTGCATATTGGAAGGTACATTTGGCAAGGATTACTACACTTCTTTTCTTTTTTGTATTTGAAGAAGGAGATCTCACTTGCCCATAACTACAAATCTGTATTCCAGTAAATTTGTGTGTTGCTTAGATGCATTCTTATCGAATCAAATAGAAGATTTCTTTTTTTTTTTTTTGTTTCGATTTTGTTCATTCCCTTGTGGAAATTGTGGCATGTATTGCAACATGTTAGCTCAAGTCTGTTTCACACCACTGAGGTTGCAGCTAAAAGAATAAGGTTAAATATTGTTGTACACACCATAAGAATACACCTAATCAACACATTGATTAGCTGTATAGCACGGAATACACACATGTATTCTAATTATAGTCAGATACAGTATATCGTGCTCTAGATAGGGCAGTGATATCATAGACCTATTAATTTACGTAGTCACATTTTTTGCCAGCTGTCTTTCTGTATCGGTCAGTTTAAACTTGCTTTTAACCTGGATTATGCACACCAAGCTGTGATTGGTCAGTAGGCAGTGCTTTTATTTGAGTTGATCTCTTGTCTGGACCATAAGCTGATAACTCGGTAAGAAGTGACCCACCATCGTAGGGCTGAAAACCTTGAAGGGTTAACCCTGAAGTTACCTCGCTACCCCATGGAGGGACCATTATTTTCCTGCTTCGCTTTTAGGTCTGTGATTAAACTTGAGATCGTCACCCACATAGTTTTCAATCAACTGACCATTATTAAACTTTAATGACAATGATTCATTGCACTAATCATGCAGAACTTTGGAGTCAGGGTGTGTCAGTGTGGATACAAACAGATATGTTGAAACATAACCTCATTGCTCAGATGGGAATGAATGGTCATCAGAACATGTAGTGGCATTAGTCATCCTGGAAAGTATGGAGTCAGTACACTCTTACTCCGACTCCTGACACCGCCATTCTAATCTGACAAGCTCTTATACAGCTGTGGAGGGTTTTTTTTTGGTTTATTGTGTGTGTGTGTGTGTGTGTGTGTGTGTGTGTGTGTGTGTGTGTGTGTTTGTGTGTGTGTGTTTGTGTGTGTGTTTGTACGATAATTCTGCTGCTACTGGTGATGGTGGTGATGATGTTTATTATGATTATTGTGACAATGATGGTGATGAGATTATGATATCGTAATATAACTCCCGTTGATGATGATGATAATGATGACGATGATGATTGTGGCAACTGTGGCTCAGTGGGTAGAGCAGGTCGTCTTTTAACCACAAGGTTGGTGTTTCAATCTCTGGCTTCTACTGTTTGCATGTAGAAGATGTTGAACCCCAACTTGTTCCCCGGGTGCTTCATGTATGTACCTGTAGGTATATGATGATTGTAATAAAGTTTAGGTTTAATCATAATAATGATGAAGGTGATGATGAGAGTATGATAGTATTGTCATTGATGATGATGATGATGATGATGATGATGATGATGCTGGTGATGATAATGCTGCTGCTGCTGCTGCTGCTGCTGATGATGATGCTGTGTTTAGGTCCCAGGGGAAGGACGATGAGGCTGAGACTCTGCTGAAGGACTCCATGCACTTTGGTCCACATTTTGCTGATGCTTACTCCAGTCTGGCCTCACTCTATGCTGAGCAGGTGAAAAGGACACTCCATGTCTCTCTCTCTCTCTCTCTCTCTCTCTCTCTCTCTCTCTCTCTCTCTCTCTCTCTCTCCACACACACACACACACACACACACACACACACACACACACACACACACACACACAAACACACCTGCATACAGTATGTACCACACTCGACTGTGGTGTGTGGAGGCGTGTGATTAAGCAGCAGTAAAACACTGTTAGAGAAGCCTGTTCAGTTTCTTGTAACCTTGGTGTAGTTCAATCCTCTTTTAATGTTGTGTTCATTTCATCTGCATTCTCCCACAGAAACGCTTTGCTGAAGCCAATGAAGTGTATCTGAAAGGTATAGAAAACTGTCCGGACAGCTCCGACCTGCATAATAACTATGGAGTGTTTCTGGTGGATACGGGTGAGTTGAACCTTGTGGCTCTCTGGCTCCCATCCACACCATAGACTTCTAGTACATAGGATATAAAGCTGACCTTAGCAAAAGGAATCTCCCACTTCGTATATGGTAAGCTCATTCTGGATCATGCATGTTCTTACTAATGAGATGATGCATCACAAGGTTTATCCTGTTGTACTGACAACTGATTTGGCCCATTTTCAACAAATTGCCTATTTTCCTACACTTACCTGCTTGCTGCAGAGATCTAATCTGCCAGTAAACAGTCTGTATCATGTTCTCATCATGTTAAAGGAAATGTTTGTACATTTACACTCAGTTTATTAGATACAGCTGTAAATACTGTACATATAGCGCCTTTCTAGTTCTAGTCTGCCCATCAGGATCAAATCTAAATACTCATTCACACATCAGTTTGCAGTTAAGTGTCTTGTTCGAAATATGAATGGAGGAGCCGGGGATCAAACCACCCAGTATCTGATTGGTGGATGACCTCCAAACTTTACTTTTAAGATCAATAGCTTTCAGTAGTCTGATAGTGTGATAGGAACCAAATAGGGAGACACAAGGATTTTTATTTAGCCAAAAAGATAAGATAAGGCTATTAATTATTGACACTAAACTGTATTATATATATATATATATATATATACATATATGTATATATATGTATGTATATATATATATATATATATATATATATATATATATATATATATATATATATATATATATATATATATATGTATATATATATGTATGTATATATATATGTATGTATATATGTATATATGTATATATGTATATATATATATGTATGTATATATGTATATATGTATATATGTATATATATATTGTATGTATATATGTATATATATATATATATATATATACATATATATATAATAACACTTTTAACTAAACAACTGACTTCAACAACAACAAAACTGATCTTACTAATGACGCATGATAGGTGAACAAAACACAATAACTAACTAACAGTTTGCTTCTAACTCAGTATTAAATACTCAAAAAAGCAGCAGGGCCCAGGTGTAGTTATTTAACACTGCTCATTGCATCAGTCATCTATTACATGGTGGAGGCCAAACGTCCCCTTGACCAGCAGCACATATATGCAAAAGAAAGAAAATTTTATTTTATTTATTGTATTTATTTATTTATTTACGTCTTAGCTGTAGCGGATTTAGCTTTAAGCAAATTTCTTGTGAAGTGTCTGGGTAGGAAACAGAATGACATCTTGGTTAAGAAAATGAACACTGTAATATAAAAACAAAACACAACAAGACAGCACGTATACAACATAGTATAAGTATACAAGTATACAACAACATCACTACCAGCTACCACAATAATTCACATTCAATCACAGGACACATCAGTTGTTTGCGTTCATTTGTGACAGTTACATGATATGGGTTGATTTTAGCCATGATTTCATCTTGAATTTAAAATCAATAAGGTTGCAGCACTGTCTTATATAACTTGTTCCTGAGCTCCAAAAGTTTGTTGCTGTAACAGAGAAGGCTAATCTGACAAACTCTTAAGTCTGTGCTACATCGCATAGTCGCGTCTGTTGGCCCTCCCATGATCTGAGCACAGTGATATGAGCTGTGTTAATAGAGGAGGAGCCAAATCATTCATCATTTTGTACACTAAACTAGCCTCAGCAAGACACAAAACTGTCAAAATTCAGTCTGGATGATGTTACAATGATAGTAACTTGACGGCATTTTGTTGAGTGCCCTGGCTGTTTGTTTAAAAGTAAAGTGTTTGCAGTGGTGTTGCAGTGTTGTTTTTCCAGCTTGTATTACAGGATGAGATTTGTAAAAAAAAATCACTGTTGCACACTGCATGTTAGGCTTGTTTGGTATACCGGTACTAAATTTGTACCGGTGTTCTTTATATGAAAGCACATACTAGCAGTTTGCTCACGTTAAATGTTCAGCAAGATTTAAAAAAAAGAGTAAAGATTAAAGATTATTTGAGTACTGAATGCTCTTGTCCTGGCAGACTAAAAATTCTTTCATTGATTTAACTTAATGTTTGTTTTGCGTCTGTTGTCTCTTTTATGTTTTACATTGTTTTAAATGCTTTGCTGTTTGCTTTTTTAAGTCTGTTATTTGTATTTTCACGTGGCGCTCAAATGAAACTTTTAAGCTGCTGTCTCGGCCACGACCTCCTTGCAAATTAGATTCTAAATTTCAGTGGGATTATCCTGGCTAAATAAAAAATGAAAACAAAACATCTGGTCAGCCACGTCTTGGCTCTGATAAATACAAATTTAACAGTTTTGAAAGAGGAACATTGTGATTTACTGTATCAAATGCTTTTGATTGATGGGGGCGGCAGTAGCTCAGTCTGGAGGGAGTTGGCTTGGGAAGCGGAGGGTCACCGGTTCAAGTCCCGACATGGACCAAGAACTGAGTGTGAACTGGTTGCTGGAGAGGTGCCAGTTTACCTCTTGGGCACTGCCGAGGTGCCCCTGAGCAAGGCACCAAACCTCGGGGCGCTTGTCAGGAGCAGCCTCCCCTTGAATTTCCCCTAGTGGGACTAATAAAGGTTGTTCTTCTTCTTCTTCTCAAGTCCAAAAATACAGCTCCTGGAGTCCTCCAAGTTTAATGGAGGAGTTTAATTTGATTTTTCAATAAAATAGCAGTTAGCTATTTAACTTGAATAGTTTATTCTGAAACTAAATTGAATGGGATGGAGTAAGGCTTGTCCTGAGTTGAGAAAGTCAGTTATCACTTTCTCTGTGATCTTGGAAACTATGATTAGGATAGTGATGGGTGGGTCTGTACTTCACCACATCAGTTGTTTCTCCTGTCTTAAAAATAGGTACGACAACTTCCATGTATTTGGGAATGTTAACTGTTTTATTGAGAAGTTAACCAATTGCATAATTGGAATGCTGATGGAGTGTGTGTGTGTGTGTGTGTGTGTGTGTGTTTTGGAAAATAGTGAATCCCACTGGAATACATTGTTCACCTTTGAGGAACTCAGACTGCTAAGGGTTTTGCAAATCATTCCTTTTGATACTTTGTTTATGTTGAAAACTGGTTTGGTGGGTTTTAGGTTGATATTTCTTTGATTTGTGGACCAAAGGTGTGTGTCAGACACTATACTGACTCAGTAAAGTATTTGTTAAACATGGAGACAATTAAGTTAGAATAAATTAGCTGTATTTTTTATCCCTTCCTGTGATTCTGCTTGCAGCTGAATTTGTTCTTGTATTCACTCTGATAATATCCATAAAAAAAAATGTCCTTTCCTTTTCATGATTCATTCTTTGTTTTGAAGGCTTTTATAAACTTGTCTGTTAGTCTACTCTTAAATGGTGATTTTTTTTTTTCTTTAATTCTGTTTATTGTGTCTGTAAAGTATTCACATGAGGCCTCAAGGTCATCAGTGAGTAGGACCACCTCTGCTGAGTGTAGAATTCATCAGTGCAATAGTCCAGCAGTTGTGGGCAGCATGAGAAGCACTAAACTGAACTTATTCTAACGAGACATGTTGCAGGAAGTACAAATAATTGTGTTTTTTATGATTCTTGTAACTTCTTTTTAATTCCTGTTTAAATGTGTTTTTCCGGTTTTGCTGATTGTGTTCTTCTGAATATTTCTTGTTTTCAGGTCTCTCTTGAAAAAGACATGTCAATCTTAATGAGACTGCCTGATTAAATTAATTAACTGTTATCATTAGTAGTATTGTCATAGTTTACTATGACTGAAATTTTTATAACTCATTAGAATACACTGTACAAGAGCAATAGCAAATATTCAATTAAAAAAATCTGGTCACATACATTTAATAGATATTCCTTCCAGCTTTCCTTCTATCTGTCTACTGCCTTACTTCTCTTACATCCGTTTTTTCTTTTACTTACTCCATTCTTCTTCTCTTCCTCATGTTTCTTCATTCTTTCTTCATTCCTGCTGTATTTCTCTTTCTCTCTTGTTAATTCCTTTGGTCCATCCTCCCACTTCCTTGCTTTCCTCTTTGTTCTTCTGTTCCCCAGGAGAGGGGGAGCTAGCAGCCGCTCACTACCAACAAGCTGTTCGACTTAAACCAGCACACTACGTTGCCATGGTGAACCTGGGCCGCCTGCTACGATCATCCAATGAGAACATAGAAGCTGAGTCTTGGTACAAGAGGTGAGTGAAGTATATTTTAGCAGCATTGTAGTTATACTCAGGGAGGCCTGGAGCAAAAATACTTATCAGCTGCAAGGCTACTACTGTGAAGTTCATTGTGACTCTGGACCTTCCAGAAAAAGAGTTATTACAGTTCTTTTCATTCATACATTTAAATTTTTTATTTATTCAAAAACTGATCTTGATCTTGATCTTGATCTTTTCATCTAACCCCTGGCAAAAAGTAAAGACATGTATTACCAAAATGTTGGAATGTTCCTTTAAGAGTAAGTTTAAAGGTAATATTAAGGTTCAAATATTTAAGACCCTACTTGGTCACCCCACTGGTAAAAAACCCCAATCCAGGTTTAAAAACCATCATCCGGTTTCACTTCTGTCAAAAATACTTGAGGGCACAGTCTTCAATCAAGTTTCTGATTTCCTGTCCAAGAACAGTCTGTTCGTCCCAGATCAGTCTGGCAATAAGTGGAGCCACTCTACTGCGACTGCACTACTGTCAGTAACAGAATCACTGCATTTGTCAAGAGCTGCTGGTCAGTCCTCAGCTCTATTGCTGATTGATCTGTCACCTGCCTTTGACACAGTGAATCACCAAATCCTCCTCTCCACACTCACTAACCTTGGTATCTCAGGATCTGCCCTCCACTTGTTAATGTCCTACCTCTCTGGGAGTTCTTTTAGAGGATCTTGGAAGGGAGATGTGTCCAAATTGCACTGCTTATTCACAGGGGTGCCTCAAGGACAAGGAAGGTCCTTAGGCAAGATCATTAACTCTAGTAGGCCTACCGCAGGACATGAGAGAACACAATAATGACAAAGTCAAAGCGGCTCGGACGTCGCCCAGGTCAACAAGGTCCACGTCAGGTGCTAGGGAACCAGCGCAACCTTATAAGAAATGGGCTACTGGACAAGGACGGAAAATACGGAGGTGTTGGAATGCTACTGTACATGCAATCCCAGAGAGAGGGAATACATGCAGTGAATGTGGGACCAATGGTTACCTCGAAACCCACAATCAAGGCTAAGAAACAGCTGTTAGCCCAATGTTGCAACATCCGTAATCAAAGACTACTCTCACAACTAGAGATTGATGAAACACTATAACAATGCTATGGCAAGGGGGAGCCAGGATGACAGGTCAGCAGGGGGATGCCATCATCACCCCCACAATCTGATCAACAGACACCAACAGGCTCTACCTTAGAAGGAAGCTTGTGACCCAACTAGGAACCTGCAGCCCCCGGAACTGAGTTGCCAAGTACTTCAGAAGTACCTTCTGAGACGGAAGAGTCAGTTTATACCTAAGAAACCACAGCAACCTCCTAGAACAAAAACCAGTAACCATCTCAATGGCAGACATCCAAGAAAGAGTGTCAAAGATGAAGAGCTGGATGATATGCTGCACTCCATGAACGCCTAGCAGCACAGATGAACCAGCTGCTGAGGGATGGAACCTACCCAGAGTAGCTAACCAAGGGCAGGACCTAATCTTGAAGGACCTACAGAACAACTATCGCCCTGTCTCTGCACAACATGGAAGGCCCTGTCAGGCATCATTGCGGCTAAGATGAGTAAGCATGTGGCTTAATACATGAGTGAGGCTCATATGGGAATTGGCAGTAACACTAGAGGAACCAAGCACCTGCTACTGATCGATAGAACAGTTGCCCGAGACTGTAAGAACAGATAAACCAACCAGTGCACTGCCTGGATTGACTACAAGAAAGCCTATGACTCAGTGCCACACACATGGATACTGGAATGTCTGGCATTGTATAAAATCCACAGGAACCTAAGGGCCTTCATTCAGAACTCGGTGGGAATGTGGAAGGCAACCCTAGAGGCCAAGACAGATTCAAAACTAGACAAAAATACTTTACTTGCAAAAAGAGGTTTGGTACCCAGGCAGGCAGTCAGAATCAGCAAACAAATCCATAGGGCAGGCAACAAAGAGGCAAAGTCAAAAAACAAAAAACTCTCAAACCGGAAAGACAAACAAAGGAATGCTGGTAAAGCTTGTGCTGAGACAATGACGAACTGGCAACGAGGGAAGACAGCACACACATTAAGTACACAGGGAAAGTGGAACAACAGGTGGAAACAATCAGGGTGGGGCAACAGGTGAGAGAAAGTAAGTCAGGGCTGTCAATCATGCAAACGGAGGGAAAACACACAGGACCATCAGGATGATGCCAGTAGAAATCACTGATTAGTTCAGGGTCCATGGTATTGCTAAAGGGAACCCAGGAACATTCCTCTGGGCCATATCCCTACCAGTCCACCAGATACTGTCTTCCACGACCCCGGCGACGGCCCACCAAGAGGCGCTTAATAGTGTAAACGGGGCCACCATCAATGAACCGGGGGGGGGGGGGGGGGGGGGGGGGTCTGGAGGCAGGCACCAATGAGCTTTGCTTCACAGACTTCAGCCGGGACACATGGAAAGTAGGATGAATCCTCATAGATTTGGGAGCTGGAGCCACGCCACTGCTGGGTTAATAATTTTTGGGATGGGGAATGGCCCAATGAAGCGGGGCGCCAACTTACAGGACATGCAGGGGAAGGTCCCGGGCAGAAAACAACACCCTCTGTCCCTGGCGATAAGATGGGACGGCAACACAACAACATTCCTCAGCTGCCTTAGCCCTAGCTAACACTTCTGAGGAGCATTTGGCGGGCTCCCCTCCAAACTTGATGACACCGACAGATGAGGGCTTGGGCTGAGGGGACACTAGACTCAACTTCCACCTCCGGAAACAGTGGGGGTTGGTACCCATAAGCACACTAGAAAGGAGTGAGGCCAGAGGCAGAGCAAGGTAAAGTATTATGCGCGTATTCTACCCATATGAGATGTTTACTCCAAGAAGCCAGGTTCTGGGACACCAGGTAGCGTAATCCCGTCTCTAACTCCTGATTAAGCCTCTCCGTCTGACCGTTAGAATGGGGATGGTAGCTGGAGGAAAGACTGATTGTGGCTCCCAATAGAGAGCAGAACTCCTTCCAGAAATGGGAGATGATCTGGGGCCCCTTCTCCGGGGAAACCACGGAGTGGAAACACATGAGAAAGCATACATGGAGAGGCACAACCAAGTAGGTGGAATAGTATACGGGAACATCTCTAACCAGTATGGAATAGAAGTACCCAAATCCCAATGGGACATACCACCGAAGGTGGTGGAGAACAACAGAGCTAAGATCCTGTGGGACTTCAGCCTCCAGACTGACAAACAGCTGCTGCCTAACCAACCGGACTTGGGTACTTCTAGTCCATACTGGGTGCAGATGCTCCTGTACACTATCGTAGCCACTTGGTTGCGCCTCTCCATGTATGCTGATCCTGCTAGCATCGTACACCCTGCTACTATGTGCTGGACTGTCTCCAGGGCATCTTTACACAGCCTGCACCTTGGGTCAGATCTATTCTGATAGATTCTGGCCTGGCCTGGCCCCGGTACTTAGGGCTTGTTCTTGTGCTGCCATGATCAGTGCCTCTGTACTGTCTGTCAGTCCAGCTTTGTCCAGCCATTTGTAGGTCTTTGTGATATCAGCCACTTCCTGTATCTGGTGGTGGTATATGCCATGTAGGGGCTTGTCCCTCCATGTGGTTTCCTCAGCTTCCTCACTCTCTTCAGGTTTCTGCTGTCTGAGGCATTCACTGAGCAGTTTGTCTTTGGGGGCCATCTTCCTGATGTACTCTTGGAGTTTCGATGTTTCATCCTGGAAAGTGGCTCTGATGCTCACTAGTCCACGGCCTCCCTCTTTCCGCTTAGTGTACAGCCTCAGGGTGCTGGAATTGGGGTGAAATCCTCCGTGCATGGTGAGGAACTTTCTTGTCCTGATATCTGTGGCTTCTATCTCCTCCTTTGGCCAGCTTATGATCCCAGTGGGGTATCTGATGACTGGTAGTGCATACATGTTGATGGCTCGGACCTTGTTCTTACCATTCAGCTGACTTCTCAGGACTTGCCTTACTCTCTGGAGGTATTTGGCTGTGGTTGACTTCCTTGCAGCCTCCTCATGATTTCCATTCGTCTGTGGGATACCAAGGTATTTGTAGCTGTCTTGGATGTCTCCTATCCTGCCCTCTGGTAGGCCCACCCCCTCAGTTCTGATCATCTTGCCTCTCTTTGATACTATCCGGCCACATTTGTCAACCAGAATGACATCCCTATGTCGTCGCTGTAGATCCTGGTGGTGTGGATCAGTGAGTCGATTTCTCGCTCATTCCTGGCGTACAGCTTGATGTCATCCATGTAGAGCAGGTGGCTGATTGTTGCCCCACTTCGGAAACGGTATCTGCAGAACAGCAGTGGTGATAGTGCATGCCCTTGGTATATGCCGCACCTGATGTTGATCCAGAAGGCAGCAGCATGACCGGTCTTCAACCAAACCAAAAGAGCATGTCACTCTGCTGTTCATATTCCTCCACTGGCTGCCAGTCGTCGCTCGCATCAAATTCAAAGTCTTTTTGCTTGATTCCAAAACAGCAACAAAAATGGCTCCCCCCTACCTGAATTCCCTCATCCAGGCCTACGTTCCCTCCTGTCTACTTGAACTTCCTCATCCAGGTCTATGCGCCCTCCCGTCTACCTGAACTCCCTCATCGAGGTCTACGCTCCTTCCTGTCTACCTGAAATCCGTCACCCAGGTCTATGCTCCCTCCCATCTACCTGAACTCGCTCATTCAGATCTATACTCCCTTCCCCCTACCTGAACTCCCTCATCCAGGTCTACACTCCCTCCCGCCCGAAGTCGCAAGATAGACTCTTTTCCTCTGTAGTCTTCCATTAGTGGATTGAGTCACTGAACTTCATTCAATCTGCAGAGTCCCTTTCCACCTTTAAGAAAAAGCTAAAGACCCAGATCTTCCATGAACACCACAGTACCTAATGATATTTATGCTACTGATGATGTGGATGACGATGATATTGAGGATGTTGTTGATGCTGATTAGGATATTCATGATGATGATACTGATGACATTGTTGAAGCTGTTAATGATGGTGATGATAATGATAATGACAAAAAATAAATAAAAAAATCTGCTTCTGTCCACCCTGTGCATTGCTGCGTCTGCACGGACTTGAAGCTGTTGTTTGCACTCACTCACATCGTTCCCTCCTATCTAGATCCTTGCTGGTGTTCTACGAATTTTCAGATGTATGTCACCTCGGACAGAAGCATCTGCTAAATGAAATTGTAGAATTGTAATATTTTAGCATCAGTTAATCCACATTTGATTAACTTTGAGACAAATACCACAGAGACTAAAAACACTGCTATGTACAAAATAGACACTGTGTAGCAAGCAGTAAATCAACATTTTGGACACTGATGAATCCATGATTTTGAAACAGTGACAGTTGTTAAGTCGCACAACAGTAATTTTCACATCTGTAAAATATAACTCACTGCATTGTGGGATTATTAGCAGAAAGTCCATGGCAAATATTTGTTCCATTATTAGAATTTTAAGGCACTGACACTTGAGACTTGTGTTCTGTTCTGTTTTGAGCCAGGCTTATTTCATTGTCAATCTGCAGCTTCACATTGTCATCAAATAAAGTTTTCTGATTCTGAAGTCTGAAATGAACCATACAGCCATGCCTTCTTAAAAAATGTGCTCCCACATTTCAAGAAATGTGACAACCCTAGTTGGGTGAGATGGCAGGCCAACTGTCATGATCGTCCTTGGGAGAACAGTCTTAACTCAGCAGCCCTTATAATGATAATTTACTGGTGCAAGTGATGTCTTTGTAGCATTTTAAACATAAGCTATAATTCCTTTTGGAAAATAAACTTTGGTCAAGGAGTTTAAATTTAATATTTGCCCTTGATAAACTACGTTGTCTGAAGGGTGATTTAATGATTTATATTTCTATTGAACAGATAATGCACAACAGCTGTTGATATCTATTAAGAACTATCACTCAATCCATTTTTTTGTAATCATTTATTCTTTTCAGGTCTACAGACTATCACAGGGCTGATACCTAGAAAGAAGAAGAAGAAGAACAACCTTTATTAGTCCCACTAGGGGAAATTTACATTCTGTTGTTAACTTATACACAGTACATGCAGACCCGAAACACACACATGCATCATTGGAGAGATGTCAGAGTGAGGGGGCTGCTCCTGACAAGCGCCCAGAGCAGTTGGGGGTTTGGTGCCTTGCTCAGGGGCACCTCGGCAGTGCCCAAGAGGTAAACTGGCACCTCTCCAGCTACCAGTTCACACTCAGTTCTGACCCTCCGGTTCCCAAGCCAACTCCCTACAGACTGAGCTACTGCCGCCCCCAGACAACCATTCATGCTCTCATTCACACCTGTCAGTAATTAACCTAATCTGCATGTCATGTCATGTCATAACACAGAGAGATAAGTGCAATGTCACAGGACCCCCCTCCCCCCAACTAGAAGCATTATAGTGTATGATGCTAAAATGGTATAGTGTTATTGTAGATATACAGTATATTACAGTGAGGATAACAGGTTCTTTTACATTCTCTGTAATGAAAAATACTTTACGTGCTACATTTGTACTTTTTTCATAATTCTCACTGTTAGCCAAGAGGTCAGGTAGGTCAGAAGGCTATTGGGTTGCTTACAGCAAAGTGCCACGGGAACATGGGGTGTTTCCCACTGTAACAGAGTGCCCTTTGAATCTTGAAGCAACAGGGTACACTAGTTATATTTTACACATTTTGATTTTATCACTCTACATGGCACCTAAAACACTTTATTTAAAGAGAACCACAATTTTGGAATACCATCCGTTGTTACCTTTGACCTCTTCCTGCAGGGCACTGCAAGTGACGAGGAAGGTGGACATCCTGGCTCCACTCGGAGCTCTGTACTACAACACGGGCCGGTATGAGGAAGCCCTGCAGGTGTACAAAGAGGCTGCCACCCTGCAACCAGACAGCACTGACATCTGGCTGGCTTTGGTGAACAGACACATGGACACACTCACTGGTCATGTAAAAATACATATGTGGGCGGGTGAGCCGACAAGAACAGAAGGAAAAGGGATGGCTTAAATACAGACAAGACAGATAAGACAACCAGGTGGAAACAATCAGGGGCGGAGCAACAATCAGAGAAACTAGATAGATAGATAGATACTTTATTGATCCCAAGTTGGGAAATTGTGGTGTTACAGCAGCAGGTTATCAGCACAATATACTAGGTCAGGGCTGTCAATCATGAAAATGGAGGGAAAACACACAGGGCCAGGAAGTAAAACTAAAAATCACACAGATGCAAGACTTTCAAAATAAAACAGGAAACAACCAAAGACAAGACACCAGGACCAGGACAGGGAGTGAAACAAGACATGATGTCAGAGGTGGGTGACAAAAACAAAACACGAGAATGAAAATGATAGAAACTCAAAATAACAATACTGAACCAATAATGCGCTAACAGAAGAAATTAACTAACACAAAAGTCCAGAACCTGTTATGCATGAGGCAAAAGCAGGTTTGGACTCAAACGCAAAAACAGACTTAGAGCAGGGATAGGCAATAATCGGCGTCTTTCAGAACAGGTTTGGTACACGGGAATCAATACTTGCGACAGTGTCCAAATCAGCAGGCTGAGGCAGGGTCAAAACACGAGCAGAATGTCGTTCACGATGAGTCTAGTTAATCAAAAATGCTGGGACGCTTATCACTGCTGAAAGTAAGTAAAGTTGGCAGATCACAGAGGGTTAAAAAAAAAATTAATGTACGCATGTGTGAATGCACACACAAGACGTACAGTACATATACATGATGGTGGTTTGGGATATTCACCAAAACAACATCTGTCTGGCTCCTAACATTTTGCCTAAAAATCAATCAAGTGTTTCTCACATGCACTACTCACACCAGAGAGAAACACACATTCACAGATGCTATTTGTGTCTCAGGCTCAGGTTTTAGCCATGGCTGGCCGTACCAAGGAGGCAGAGAAGATGACCCTGGATATAATATCCAGAGAAGGCAGCTGTATTGAATGTTACCGACTCCTGTCTGCCATCTACAGCAAGCGCGGCAACTACACAGAGGTGAGTGTGTGTGAGTGTAAATGTGTGCATGGACTTGGTGTCTGTTGCTCCACCAGTTACCGTGGAAACTAATCACCTCTGCTGTACATGGGACCAGCAGCTATTTGCTGGCAAGCAGCCATCACTTATCCTCCCGCTCTGTTCTATCTTCACCATCAGTGCATGTGCTTGTTTGACTTTCACTTTCCCTCTGACCCACTTTCTCAGTAAATATGAATTGTTTTAAACATGCATAGTGTTCACATTAGAAAATGCCAACATCCATACTAATACCAATGCCATTATGGTACATTATTGTCACTATTATACTATAATGCCTTCATTGCAGAAAAGGAGGCGCTACTTACAACTGGAAAAAAACATGAACAAATTTTAGCTAGAAATGTAACATTTTAGGTTGAACTGCCAATAATGATATTTATACATTACATAATACATTACGTCGCCTCACAGCAAGAGGGTCGCAGGTTCGATGCCGAAGAGTCCCACTCTTCTGTGTGGAGTTTGCATGTTCTCCCTGTTTAACCGTGGGTTTTCTCAGGGTACTCCGGCTTCCTCCCACAGTCCAAAAACATGCAATTTAGGTTAATTGATCACTCGAAATTGCCCGTAGGTGTGGATGTGAGCGTGAAAGGTTGTCTGTCTCTATGTTGTCTGTCTCTATGTGCCCTGCGATGGACTGGCGACCTGTCCAGGGTGTACCCCGCCTTTGCCCAATGCCAGCTGGGATCGGCTCCAGCCCCCCGCGACCCCCAACGGGATAAGCGGTTGATGATGAACGAATGAATGAATAATACATTACATAAACATGTACAAATGTGACTCCAAGAAATAACCAGAACAAAATAAAACAAAACAAAAGCACTTTGTACTATCTATCTATACTATCTCACGGTATAACCAAACTGCAGCTCAACCTGGACTGGACAATGTGTCACTAACATAGTGTAAGAATATATTGAATTGTATTTTCTTGGCTTGGTGGTGCAGTGGTTAGCACTCTCGCCTCACAGCAAGAGGGTTGCATGTTCTCCCTGTGTAAGCGTGGGTTTTCTCCAGGTACTCCAGCTTCCTCCCACAGTCCAAAGACATGCAATTTAGGTTAATTGACGACTCTAAATTGCCCGTAGGTGTGAAATCAAGCGTGAATGGTTGTCTGTCTATATGTTGTCTGTCTCTATGTGCCCTGCGATGGACTGGCGACATGTCCAGGGTGTACCCCCCCCCCTCGCCCAATGCCAGCTGGGATCGGCTCCAGCCCCCTGCGACCCCTAATTGGATAAGCGGTTGATGATGGATGGATGGATGGATTTTCTTGTATTTGAGCTTTACCAGTGTAATTAAAGTAATAATTAGTGCATGCACTACTGTATGCAATGTACAGTATGTGACACTGACCTAGTCTCTGTATTGTCCATCATTCTGTGTGCTTTCCTTGACAGTGTTATTGTCCTGCATTCTAAATTATACATATGTAAAAGTACAAAAATATTGTCAGCAAAATAAACCTAATGTTAGTATTTAAAAGTAAAAGTACTGTAATTATGCAGAATGGCTATGTCATCATTATATATTGTAGTGTAATAATTGTGTGAATGCTGATTCAGCCCCTGCATACATACCTGCAACTCTTCAAATACTGCCTCTTAGTCAGAGATCAGAGAGCAGTGTACGAGGTACCCCTCTAGCGTTACTTGTGTCCTTTCAAAATAAACTTCCATTTTCACAGGAAGGTAGGTTTAGGCAACATAACCACTTATCTGTCAGGGTTAAGAAAAAGTTGTGGTTGATGTTAACTTCACTGACTAGAGACTCACTTGATTCACGGAACTGGTGATACGATACATTACTAGCAACTCGCGTGATTGCTGATACCGACAAGTGATTGATAAGACAAAATAAATCAACTGTCAGGGGGACTGGGTAATTAACCAAAGGGAAAGAGAGAGAGAGAGGGAGAGAGAGAGGGAGAGACAGAAACCCCACACGCAGAGACAGACGAATTTAACAAAAGGTGAGTCTTTAATGTAAGACTGAAACAATTAATTCAAATAATACAAAGTAATAATTCGAACTAGAAAGAAATAACTAAGCACGAAGAAACTAATAAGAACTAACAAGAAACTATACACCAAAACTAGAATTAACACAAGACTAAAATACACAGAGAGACAGGGAGGATACACCAGTGCACAAACACAGACAACTGAAACTCATGGCACCCTAGAGTGCAAACCTACCAGGAGGGAAAAGAAACAGGCAACATGGAGAAGCACAAGTAGAAGTAGGATACAGAGCACGGGGGAATCACAAGGACTTGAACAAATGCACCGACAAGAACAAAGGGGAAAGGGGTGGCTTAAATACAGAAGGGAAAGACAACCAGGTGAAACTAATCAGAGGAGGAGCAAACAATCAGGGAAAGTAGGTCAGGGGGTGTGAACCAAGAAAACGGCGGGAAAACACACAAGGGCAGGAAGTAAAACTAGAAATGATATAAAGACGCAAGACTTTCAAAATAAAACAGGAAACAACCCAAGACAAGACACCACAAACAGAAACACAAAGAGAATAGTTGTGACATCAACGTTTTTTTTAGTTTCACATGGGACACAAACAGTGGTCTCCTGGTTGAAAGTCTTGTGTTTGTTTGATCCATCCATCTCCCCTCCTTCCTACCCTGAACTCCCACCTTGGAAAACCATGTTCATCACATACTGTTGCTAAAGGATAACTCTGTGTGTTGGTTTCTGATGCTGAGGGGCAGATACCAAATGGTGTTATTTGATGACTTGGGAGTGAGAATGGATTGGCTGTGATTTTTTTAATAGAGCTATCTGTGATTTCTGCCCTAAACCAGCAGTGACTCTTGACAGTCACATCAGGAAGTACACAAAAAGGAAGATGCCTAATTCTAAGAGACGGGGTCTCCTTTGTGGATATGTTCATTTATGCCACATGTTTATATGTATTTGACTGTGTGTGTCCATGCCAGGCGCTGGATGCTCTGGACAGGGCCCTGCAACAGAGTCCCAGTGATCTGACAGTCAGAGCAGAGCTTTATTTCTCCAAAGGAAACCAGCTCAGAGAGATGAACCAGCTGGACAGAGCTTTTGAGGTACTGCTCTCTCTTTTTCTTCCTTTCCCTCTGTCTCTCTCTAGCCAGGTTTCCATCCAACACTTACAGTTGTGCTCAAAAGTTTACATACCCTGGCAGAATTTATGATTTCTTGGCCATTTTTAAGAGAATATGTCATTATAATTTAAAAAGAGTAAACACAGTTGTTTGACAATAAATGGCTTCCCCCAGCCACTAACCATGAGTGGAAAAAAGTTTTTGTGTTATTCATATTCTGAAATAGTGCATCTGTGTCTCAGAAGACGACGATGTGTTAGTTTATCTGATCTCCACTGGCAGGTCTTTCCACAACTGAGGGGCTGGAACGGAAAAGGCCCAGTCACCTTTAGTGTTAAGGTTTGACCGAAGAATGGCCAGGAATGGCCAGATTGCATTCAGGCTCATATTAGGTGATATTAGCTAATCCCCTACAAAAGTTAAAACTTATTGTTAGAATTTTAAATCCACTATAAGATGAAATGGGAAACATTAAAGTAATTGCAACACTGGTGTGATGTGTTCTCTCATGTTGGACCTGGTTATGAGTCTTGCAGCTAAGTTTAACTGAGGTTTTGTTGAGTGAAGCATGAGAAGAGTGTATTGCAGTAATCTAACAGAGAAGAAATGAATGCCTGAATTATTGTTTATATTTTCTTGGCAAAAATATTATATTTTATTATTAAATATAATATAAAAATATTTTTTTCTTAATTGGAAAAAAACTGAACAAAATTAATATGGCTGAAGTTGTGGTGGTTATCAAAGTTAATACAGAGGTCTTTACTCTTCTACGAGAGTTAATAATGTTAGATGAGGAGGGACCAAAATGACAAGAAATATTATTCCACGATGAGTCTGGACATGTGATAATAATATCAGATTTCTATGCATTTAATTGTCGAAACAGCATTTAGTTATTGATATCTGCAATGCATGTATGGAGGTTGTTTGATTGACTGATGTAATTAGTGTCAAAGGAAAGATGTTAGGGTTATGTGTATCATCAGCGTAAAAATGGAAAGTGATACATTTTTAAATTTTATGATCAAGTGGTTGCATGTAACTGGAAAATAGCAAGAGTTCAAGAATGGATCCCTGTGGAGCTCCATATTGTAGCAGGACTGAAGCTGGTTGGTAAATTCCCAACCACACAGAATGACCTTCCTGAAAATATAAGAACAGAACCAATCTTAAATCAAACCTGGGATGCCCACCCAATTTGTAAGAAGTTCAATTAAAATATTATGATCAAGTGTCAAAAGATGCACACAGATCCAGCAGTGTGTAGATTAAGGAGGGGGTTTCTGTACTATAACCTGCCTTAAAACCCAACTAAAATTTCTCAAAAAGACCATTACCATTTACCATTACCACAAAAGAAATGATCTGCTCTGATCCCATTTTTTCTAAGACTGTTGTTGCAAGGAATGGCAGTTTTGAGATTGGCTGGAAATATGTATCCTGGTCTATTGTGGGTTTTTTGAAAAGAGGCTGTACTACTGCCATTATAAAATAATCAGGGACAAGTACAGATTAGAGTGAGGAGCTGAATCAGAACATCGCTAATCATGATGCCATAATACACAACCAAGTCCTGAAGCATGTCCCTTGTTGTGTGAAGGTCCTGTTAGAGTGGGCCAAAGGTTACAAGTATCAACTAGCTTTAAAAGATCCATGGCTAAAATATTGTCAGGCTAGAAGACATAGATGTTAAAATCACCTAAAATCAGGATGCTTTTGTATTTTGGCATGATGATGGAGAGTAATTCAGAAAATTTGTGTATAAAACCAGATGAGTTTGGTAGTCTGTATAGTAATTTACAGTTTCCAAGGAACCTTTTTAAAACAAAGCATGGATGCCCAAAGGATAAAAATATGCCATGGTCAATCAACAAGTATTCAAAGCAGTTTATATATTGCCACTCCACCACCCCTGCCTATGGCTCTATAGGCTTCTTTAAATATGAGTAACCAGGAGGTGACATTCCAACTAGTGGCACAGTGTCATACATTGCCAACCAAGACTCAGAAGCCATAAAAAGTCAACATTGCAGGTAGTAATAAAGTCATTGCAATCAAGTTTCCTATATCTGGTCATCATTGTAAGACTGGTCATCATGGTAAGACTGGACCATGTGCTAATCTAATCTGGATCCTCCAGCTTGGAGAAAGGCAGTGCCTCGGTGGGTGGGACCAATCTCTCCTCTGGGACCACACATCCTGATTGACATTTGCATACACACACTACCAGAATAGATTAAACAAATTCAAAGAATTAACTGCTGTAGCTGTAACAATGTATTATGTATGTGTAGTCACAGATGCTGTATTAGAGGCTGTCAACATAAAGTTTTGGATGGTAGGTTTCTTTTCCAGGTTGTACCTTCTATATGATTTCGCCAGTTATGCCCAACAATGACACTGCACTCTGTCTGTCCCTAGCCTGTGAGGATTTTATCTTTTGTCTGAACATATAACATCTCCACTTCATCAGTGGGGATTTTAATAAGCTCCTCTTTTGCAATTTTTTGCTTTATTTCATCCTTTCCTGACTGGGGCTGAAAGCCGCTGCGTGCCAGGCAAATGCAGCACATTGGACACACTCACTTTCCCACTTCCCAGGCATTGCATTATCTGCAATCTTCCTGGGAGACTCATGTCTTTCATTTTCCTCTCCCAGTTTCTTCCTGGGGTCATAATTCTCTCATAAATCTCCCAATTTATGACACATTTTCACAACTTTTTTTCCATGATGTTATTACAACCATATATAAGCCCTACTATTTCCACCTGGATGACAATACAGCAACACCTTAAGTAGTTGCTCGCAAGTTGCGACACAACTCAGGTTTGAGTTACGATTGCTGCACATCACGACATGCAGTGCCCAAACTTGAGCTTTGCTCAATGCAACTAAAAGCCATTGTGGTGCAGCACAAGCTATTACAAATAATGGGTTTCAGAGTGCAGTGGTGTAGTTGTCACATTGTGGCTAAAAGTGCCTTCACTTAGTGAGAGACAGAGACAAAAATGGAGAGTACTCAGAGAAAGAATATTATATTCAAGAATGAATGAATTCATGAAAACTGATGAGGGGTGAATTATACTGTATTCTTTTCCGTTTATTAAGAGTAGAAAATAAAAATGCTAAATGTGGACTTGGAGAAGGCGCATGACAGTGTCCCTGGGAGTATGGGATGAGGAGGTTGCTTCTCAAGCCATCCAATCTCTGTACTCCCAAAGCAAAAGCTGTGTTTTGGTAATCGGCAGTAAGTCAGACTCATTTCTGGTGGTGATTGGCCTCCACCAAGGCTGCGCTTTGTCAGCAGTCCAGTTTGTGATATTCATGAACCGGATATCAAGGCATAGTCAGGGGGAGGAGGGTTTGCAGATCAGTGTGCTGAAGATCTCATCGCTGCTTTTTGTGGATGATGTGGTCCTGTTGGCATCATCAGTCTGTGACCTCCAGCACTCACTGAATTGGTTTGCAGCCGAGTGTCAGGCTGGGATGAGGATCAGCACTTCTACATCTGAGGCCTACTGAGGCCTTGCCTACACCAGGTAGGGAGTAAGTCTTTACCCTAGGTGAAGGAGTACCTTGTTCAAGTTCAAGTACCTCAGGGTCTTGTTCGCGAGCAAGGAGACAATGTAACGTGAGGTTGGCTGGAAAATTAGAGTAGCGGGAGTGGTATTGCATTTGCCTTACTACACCATTGTGATGAAAAGAGAGCTGAATCGAAAGGCAAAGCTCTCGATCTACTGGTTAGTCTTTGTTCCTACACTTGCCTATGGTCACGAGGCTGGGTCATGACTGAAAGAACTAGATCGTGGGTATGGTGGCTGGCATCTCCCTTTGAGATAGGGTGAGAAGCTCAGCCATCCGTGAACCGCTGCTCCTTTGTGTTGAAAGGAGCCAGTTCAGGTAGTTCGGGCATTTGGTAATGATGCCCCCGGATGCCTCCCTAGGGAGGTGTTCCAGACACGACCAGCTGGGATGAGGCCTTGGGGAAGACCCAGGCCTAGGTGGAGAGATTATATCTCCACATTGGCCTGTGAATGACTCTGGATCCCCCAGTCAGAGCTGGTTAATGTGGCCCGGAAAAGGAAAGGTTTGGGACCCCTGCTGGAGCTGTTGCCCCGTGACCCGACCCTGGATAAGTTGTTGACAATGATGATGATGAGATAAAAATGTGCACTTATTTTGCTAGTTTCATTCTTAAAAAGTCACCAGATTGCAGGAAACAAAGTCTCTGAAACTTAAAATTGTCTTTGGGGAGGACCCACAGACCTCCCACCCCTCCATTTGGGTTTTGAAATCCCTATTTTTGAGATCTCAAGGATGGCTACTATGGTTACAACCATGGATGAGTGATATGAAAGAAATCAACGTAAGGGCAGGACGTATTATTGTCAGGTTGTTAATGCAACTGAAAGTATAAATTGAATGAAAAGTATTAAAAGAAAAAAAAGCTGCTGACAATTCCAACCATGTAACAGATCCAGCTCATTACTGCCACTACTTTCAGGCAGGAAGGCCTTGGCCTGCTGTCCTTCACTTTTCCTTGGGAAGTTTGTGGGGGCGCCATTCAAACAGATTTGTTACTCTCTGAATAAGTTGTCTAAATCTGTGGAGGAGTATTCCTGAAGGCACTGTTCTGCACAGGAAGGTGAATTGACAAAAAAAAAAAAAACCAAAGAGGTAACTGAGTACTTTGTGGGAAATGCTGATGTAGTGGAAACACAAGGGGGCATCTGAAGTCAGTGCAGATTTACAGAAAACAGTGTTTGAGCAGGGCATATACTTAACTAGCTGATACAGATAACGGTGTGATTTATCTGAAAGAGCAAAACAAAAACAAGTTGAGCAGCCTCAGAAACTGTTTGAAGTGCAGCTTTAAACTGGTTTATTTTAAGACTTTTCTGTTTTTTTTTTGTCTCAAGTGTGTGAGTAAAAAGTCCAGCTGCTGATTCAGATACCCTTCCCTGCCCAAATCCCTGCAGATAAGATACATAGAAAAATGAAGTGCAAATGTTGAGTGCTTTAAATACTAAACTGTTTCCATTGCCTTATTTTGATAAATAGTTGTTTTTTGATCATATCTTGCCCTTGAAAATAGAATTGTGAGTGATGAAGAGGGGGTTAGGGTTAGGGTTAGGGTTAGGGTTAATCACTGTGCAGTGATTAAGATAAGATAAGATGAACCTTTATTAATTCCTGGAGGGGAAATTCAGGGTTAGCATTCATAGCAAGGGTTGCAAGTTCAAATCCGGCTTGGGGCCCTTCTGTATGGAGTTTGCATGTTCTCCGGTTTCCTCCCACAGTCCAAAGATATGCAGGTTAGGTTTACTGGATTTACTGGAGGTTTTATGGACTGGCAACCTGTCCAGCTCAATGTCAGCTGGGAACGACTCCAGCCCCCCCACAACCCTGAACGGGATAAGCAGTTGCAGCTGGAAGGATGGTGCGATGAAGAGACCAAAAGCAGAATCAAAGATAAAGAGTACGGGGGTCCGAAAGTGAACTGTTTGCATAAGATTTGCAAAAGTCAGAAATTTATCTACCTTTTCTTCTTTATGTCTTTATTTTCAGTCAAAGTGAATTCATAAATGTGAAGTGCACCGTCTATGTTAAAATAGCATTATAAAGTCTACATTTCGCAAATGATTTCAATGAGTTGTTTTTACATTCTTGGGTTTTTTATCTGTCACTATATCACTTAATGTCATTATAGACAAACATGTGGAATAAGTACCTAATTTAAAACCCACAATCATAGGGTGGCAGTAGATCAGTCTGTGGGGAGTTGGCTTGAGAACCGGAGGATCCACATGGACTAAGTACAGACTGGATTGGTAGGTGGAGAGGTGCTAGTTCTCCTCCTGGGCACTGCCAAGGAGCCCTTGAGCAATACACAGACCCCCAAACTGCTCCCTGGGCAGTATATAGTGGCTGCCCACTACCCCTAATGCTAGGATAGGTTAAACGCAGAGACTAAATTTCACACTGCACTATGCTGTGTACAATACAATGTGTGGCAATAAAAGCTATTCCAACAACAGCAATTTACATTCAGATTTTGAAATAAGGCTAATAATAATAATAGTGGGTGTCAAGCAGGCCCGCGGCAGCAGGCACAATCGTGATCCAGGTGTAACCGCAATCCATGGATCAGCGACAGTGAATGCACTGAATGCACAGAAATGTACATATACTTCATGTAGATGAAGGTTGTCCTATGTGGTCAGGGAACCACTTCTGGGATGTGCTCTCTGCTTACCTTCTCGTTTTGGATCAGAGCACCTGTGAGAGATTTGAATGCCAGTTCTGAGTTGAGCTTATATCAGTGTCTTTAGACAGACCACAATGTAAACCCTGTTGTTGTTCCTTGAGTGGAAGGATGTGACTGTCTCATAAAATATGACACTGACCAGTCTGTTTTTGTTCTCTGCCACTAGAGCTACAAGCTGGCTGTGGAGCTCAAACCTGACCAGTCCCAGGCCTGGATGAACATGGGAGGGATTCAGCACATTAAGGTAGGAAACATCAATTCATTTCTAAAGTTGAAATACATTAACACACTGCAACATTGTGGTGGGTGAAAAAACAGTTTGATTTTTTTTTTTTGAAGGGGAGAAATGTTATGGAACATTTTGCACATTAAACTCCTGACGAACGCAAATATATACTGCCCATCCAGAGTTCCTGTTTTCCATATTGCATCATTACTGTAGCTTGTCAGAGAGAATTCTTATTGTTGTTAAGTTATTTTGTAACTGAACAAAATCAATTTAGATTCTGGAGAGAGACTAGAAAATTAGTCAGATCATTTGTCTTACTACCAAACAATAGTGGATTTTGTCAGAGGAGCTGTTGTAGAATAACTGCTGCTGTAACAACCATCTGCTAAGCATTAGGTTTCAGTAAGATTGCTTGTCACATAATCAGTAATCTTTTTTGGCATCAAAAAGAAAGAAAGAAAGAAAGATATTCCTTTATTAGTCCCACAGTGGGGAAATTCAGTTTTACACTCTGTTGTTCACACAGTACATATACATGCGTCAATGGAGAGATGTCAGAGTGAGGGGGCTGCTCCTGACAAGCGCCCAGAGCAGTTGGGGGTTCGGTGCCTTGCTCAGGGACACCTCGGCAGTGCCCAAGAGGTAAACTGGCACCTCTCCAGCAACCAGTTGGTCTTGGTCCATGGGGGTCTTGAACCCGTGACGTCCACGTCCTAACCCAAGTCCTTACAGACTGAGCTACTGCCGCCCCCAAATTAATGGAGGCATGTGACACCTTTTTAAATGTAATTACACAATTGCATCAGTTTGGCAGGTTTGAAAGTGTTGTCTTCATATGATCATACCAGGTTAAAAATGTGAACATTTAGAAATCAATAAAACAATAACAAAAAAATAAGTTTAACTGAAACCTCATACTGTATATGATGACCTCTAGTGTTATTTAGTAGAGCTGCTGATTTTCAGGGTTTCACAGATCATGTAGTCACTGTAGTCACAGCTTATCCACTCATAGCATCATCCATCAGGTACCTCAGGTACTGACTCTCATCCCTGGCTCATCATCCTGGCTGTTTTGGATGTGCAGCCCCACATTTTTTATGCACATGCTCACAATTCAAAAATACTAAAGCAAAAAAAGATCAAAAGATCAGATATGTGTCTGATTAGTAATTGCTTAATCTATTATTTATGGCCATTCTCAACCTTAAACTGCATTTAAGCTATTGACAGAGCAACTGCCCCAGATAGTTCTGGAGTGAACACTTGTTGCACACGTATATTGTTTGTAATGCATACATTTTGTCTGTGTATGTGTAGGGAGACTATGCAGCTGCCAGGATGTACTACCAGCGAGCCCTACTTCTTAGTCCTGGCTCCAAACTTCTGAAGGAAAACCTGGCCAAGCTGGACCGGCTGGAGAGGAGACTGACAGAGGGAGTGTAGACCACCATGACCAGACACTGTACCGTCCTGGATCAGAGCAGCAGGGCATTGCCCATCCTTCTGGAGCCCTGACACCAGACACCAGGCTGCTGGATAAAACGATCCTGACCTGGTTACTAAGATGACCGGTCTGAGGAGGGCAGAGGGGTAGGTTGAACTCATTAGGACTGCAGTGTGTTCAGAGGTGGACCGGGTTGCTGGAGTCAAAGAGACTGGTCGAGCCACAGTCTAGAAGCCTTTCCTTGGGTAAGCAGAAGGGAATGGCTGGTTGAAGACCACTGGGAGCTCCATGTGTTGCCCTGTCTGCATCAGCTTTACTTCAACATGCACAACTGCTACAGAGATTTGTGTTTGATTGATTCATTATATAGGCTCATGTGAAGTAATTTCCTTTATGGCACTTAACACAGATTGTAATTCAGTCCTCTGTAAGAATTTTTCATGTATTTACATTAGTGCATTGAAAGTGTGTTGAAAATGTTATTATTATTAAGGGAATGAGTATGGGAACAGTATGTGTAACAAAATAATCTAAGCTCTCAAAATGGTCAGTCTGCACTGACCAAGAAAGGGTCAAACTCATCTACCAGGAGTCAGTAGTCGGCCACAGAAAAATCAAGTAGGACATTCACATCCAACACAAAACCATAGGTGGGACAAAGTCATTGTTTTGCAAGTCACAAGAAGGGTTGGGGAAGCTGCAGCTCATGAAGCTATAGGTTACTCTTCATCGTAAGCATTTCGTCATTAAAGTACAGTAACACTACATTTTTGTTTAAAGCAGTAATTTAATAGAGTTCTACAGAGAACTCCATCTAAGGTGTAGTGGTTTCACACAGAACCCTCTCTAGAGGTTCTATCCAGAATATTTCCACCTTGTCAGGGTGCTAACAAGAACCCCTTTGATATTCCAAAGGTGTCATGTAGAACCCTAAAGGATATGGTTTGCGTTCCGCTCGCCACTTGGATTCAGCACACATAACAGAGCACTCATCTAGTGGTGCAATGTGCCCATGCTTTGCTCAACACAGCTAAACCCTATCATGGTATGGCATAAGTCACTGGAAATAATGGGTTTCAGAGCACAGTGCTGCCATTGTTGTGTTCTGTCTGATGCCTTAGAGGTCCAGGCCTGATGTTGTACAGTGCAACCCACAACAATCATGGTTTACACTCATAGTTTTGAAGGGATAGGGGCTGGATTCTGGACCTTCCCTTTTAACACCATGCTTTCAACAATCCATGAAGAACTGTTTCTTAATGGAACCCTTAGTCTGACAAAGAACCCTTGAAAAAACCCTTTCTTCAAAAAAGGGTTCTTCAGAAGCAAATGGCACTTGGTAGAATCTCAGCCTTTCAGGAAGAACCTGTTTGGAACATTTGGAAGAGTGTACCCCACTACTTTGTGAAATAACAGCCTGCTGCAGGAAATTTTGCATCCCTTTGAAAATGGTTATGCAACCACTACGAAAAAAACAATAATGATGAATCAGATTTATATAGCATTTTAAAGTTCTCAAAGATGCTTTATGTTCTGTAGAGAAAAAAAATAGCTTTACTATATGTAGTGCTGCTGTTCAGTATTGTTCAACACAACCAGCCCTAGCTTAGCTATCAGCTACAGCTGATATAATTTGCACCTGGCAATATTTGTCATTTAAACCAGCAAAAACAATTGTCAGTGCCAACTAAACCAAAATGTCTGATTGTTCTAATCTGAGGTATCATTGTTGTCTGTCTGTGTCTGTCGGTCTGCACATACTGCCACATGATGACACATAAGCCAGCTCCAATCACTGAGGAGATTGGGTTGAAAGCTCCACAAAGTTAGTAAGTGGACCTGAGTTTAGATTATTGTGGTGCACATGAAGGGAATGGTTTGACAATCCCACTGCTCCACTCTGCTGGAGTATATCAGTAAATACAGTATAACAAAAAACAAAATCTGTAAAGAGTTCAGATTATATGAGAAATATAAGACTCATAACAGCAGCTTTCTGTTTAGACATAGACTATAATATGTTCATCTGACCTCCATTTCCAGAACCGGCTACAGTGTAAGACCTGATGCTGCAAGCCTTTGGCAACTATAATAAGCTAGTTTGTCTACTCCTGTGTGGGGAGTTGTAATGTGTTGCATCATTGCCTCTGAAGACTGCCGTTTTGTTGCTTTTTGCGGGTTTGTTGACAGTGATGTTGATTGTGAATGAATTTTGTTGTGGAATGACAATGGGATAATAATGAAGTGACTAGTGCAATGACTGACGTGCACCAAGAAAATAAAGTATATGTTTTATTAAGTGTTTTTTGGAGTTATTACTAAAAAATTACAAATGTTTATGTATTAAGCAAAGAAACCCTGGGCTCAACTTTGTTCTTTGTGTAGCAGATTTTCCAGACTACCATTTGGCATGTTTGATTTGGCTGTAGTAGTAGTAGTTCAATCCAGATTCAGATTTGATCACACAGGTTTAAATAAGACATTAATTCTATTTGGTTCTGTATATACACACGTGTATGCACTGTAATATAGTTGAAAATATTTGGGATTTGGAGGGGATGGAACACAACACGTAGGTGATACGGTATGTTAAACTCAGTGAGGGTAATAGATTTCTTAATAAACACATAATTGTATAGTTTTTTAATTAATTAATCCATTTATTTATTTATTTATTTGTTCATTTTTTAATTTTACAGAATAAGGTAAACTAGATCCCGTTCTACATACTCCGCTACAGCAATCTGCCAAAAACAAGAAGAAGAAGAAGAAGCATGGCAGCAGCTAGTTCTCTAGTGTAGGCTTGGTGTGTCTGGTGTGTTGTAGTCGTAGAAGGTCGCAGGCTAAGTCTGGACCTGTCTGTTTGGTGTGTCTGGGTCTTTAAGAATCGTGCGGAGACTGAAAGTATACGTCATACCGGACGTTTGACGTATAGCTTCCGGGTCTCAGTCCATACGTCACATGCGGAAGTACCAACATGGAGAACGGGGGAGAAGCTTCCACGAATTCACTCCTGAAAGACGGTAAAAACAGTTTTATGGAATTGTTGTTTGTTCTGTTTAATGTATTAATCGGTCGTTGTAACATGTTGAAAACAGCTTTGCTGGTTTTCCACCTTCGTCTCGCAGCTAGTTAACATTACTGCAAAATGACTTTTCGCAGCCGACGTAGCCAGCTATACATATCTACGTTTCTATATTGACTACGTGGTTGTTTTAGGCAGTGGAAAGATATTTTATTCTGCTCGTTCATGCTGCCGTTGATATCATTTGTGGTATATAAATTCTTAAGTACCCCGGTGACAGAAACTAAGAAACTACCTCCGTATCGCTTAGCCACGGTACTGCAGAGAGACTGCAGCCCGCTGGCAGGTCTGGTCCAATGATAGTTTGCTGACTAGTCTGCCGACAGGTTTGATCTAACGTTAGTCTGCAGACAGGTCTGATCGCACAGGTCTGGTATAACGTTAGTCTCCTGACAGGTCTGGTCTAATGTTGGTCTGTGGAGAGGTCTGATCTAACGTTAGTTTCCTGGCAGGTCTGGCCTAACATTAGTCTCCTGACAGGTCTGGCCTAACCTTAGCCTGGAGGTAGGTCTGGTCTAGTGGTGATCTGTGGAAAGGCCTGGTCTAACATTAGCCTACTGACAGGTCTGATCTAATGTTAGTCTACTGACAGGGCTGATCTAACAGGTCTGGTCTGATGTTCGTCTGTGGACAGGTCTGGTCTAACGTTTGTCTGCGGACAGGTCTGGCATAATGTTAGTCTGCAGACAGGTCTTGGTTAACTTTAGTCTGCAGACATGTCTGGTCTAGCGTTAGTCTGCAGGCAGGTCTGGTCCAACGTTGGTCTGTGGAGATGTCTATTTTGACATCAGTCTGCTGACAGGTCTGATCTAACAGGTCTGGTCTAATGTTATTCTGCTAAGAAGAAGAAGAACAACAACCTTTATTAGTCCCACGAGGGGAAATTCAATTTTTACACTCTGTTTGTTAACTTATACACGGTACGTGCAGACCCGAAACACACACATGCACATGCATCAATGGAGAGATGTCAGAGTGAGGGGGCTGCTCCTGACAAGCGCCCCGAGCAGTTGGGGGTTTTGTGCCTTGCTCAGGGGCACTTCGGCAGTGCCCAAGAGGTAAACTGGCACCTCTCCAGCTACCAGTTCACACTCATTTCTTGGTCCATGTCGGGACTTGACCGGTGACCCTCCGGTTCCCAAGCCAACTCCCTACAGACTGAGCTACTGCCGCCCCCAAGGTCTGAGAGAGGTCTAGTCTTACTTTAGTCTGCAGAGACGTCTGGTTTAACATTAGTCTGTTGACAGATCTAGTTTAATGTTAGTCAACTTTAGTGTGTGGTGAGGTCTGACCTAATGTTAGTTTACTGACAGGTCTAGTCTAACGTTAGTCTGCAGAGAGAGGTGTCAGTCTGTTCATGGACCTGTTGAATAGAAACCGAGAGCGACAGAGACACTGGCTAAATGCTTTATTTAAGACGAAATGAGTAGGTATTGTTTCAGCAAAAGTACACCATGAGAATGAGAGTTGGGACGAGTGTGAACTGTTGTTACGGTGAATGTGCTGAGTGGTTATTATGGGATGTACTGCTGTGTTTCCAGGGTGTTACGCTGATTTCCTGGCAGTGGACTTTGATGTGAAGACATACACAGCTCAGGCTATTCACCATGCTGTCATTGCTGAGCAGCTAGCCAAGCTGGCACAGGGCATCAGTCAGCTGGACAAGGAGCTGCACAGCCAGGTACAAGTGCAATGCAGCACACCACAACACAACACACCACACCACAACGCAACACAAAACAACACAAAACACCACAGCACAGCACAACACAAAACAACACAGCACAACACAATAGACCTTACCAAAACACACCTCACAGCACAGCACAACACAACACACCTCACCACACCCTCACCACACCCCACCACACCGCACTACACCAAAGTGCAACACAGTTGAAGTTATTTATACTTCAATTACTGCCCAAAGTGTGTCATATTGTTTTACACTGATTATATACCTTCCAGGCAGGTATTTGATTCAGCTCATTGTATTTCACGCTGGAAATGAAGCAGAAACCTGCTTGAAGCCACATTCCACAGGGAACACATTGGCAACCATAATATGGGCCTCATCCACATATATTTATACTCCTTCCTTCCAGGTTGTGGCCAGACATGAAGACTTACTCTCTCAGGCAACTGGGATAGAGTCCCTGGAAGGTAAAGAGCCACATTTATACTGTATATACCACCATTATAAGGGTAAGTGGAAGAAGATGGATGGATGGATGGATGGATGGATGTGAGAAGTGACCATTTTGAAAACTCTTCTTTGAGGGGTGCAATAAACCCAAATGTGAGATTCGGCTGTTGACAACTAGTGCATTCATGTTTTATGTTGCTGTTTCACTACATGCCAATTAGCCAGTAGCTTCAATTAATCTCTGTGCAAGGAACGGAATAGACTGTTACACTCAACAGCATTCTTGTTAATTTTATTTTGGTTGAAATCATGTTATAGTTGTCAAGTCAGTTTTATTCATATAGCTCAAAATGACAACTCACTTACAGTATTTGCCTCAAATGGCTTTGCAATGTGAACAGCATAGGATCTTCTGTCCTTTAGAGCCTCGCTTCCATCCTTTAAAGCCTTGCTTCCTTCCCTTAGAGCCTCGCTTCTGTCCTTTACTTCTGACTTTTAGAGCTTCTGTCCTTCCGGCCCTCTTACTTCTGTTCTTTAGGGCCTCGCTTCTGTCCTTTTAGACCCTTGATTCTGTCCCTTCAACCCTTGCTTCTGTACTTTAGAACCTCGCTTCTGGCCATTAGAAACTCACTTCTGTCATTTAAACTCACTTTTCTGTCCTTAAGGGTTTTGCTTCTGTCCTTTAGACCCTCACCTCTGTCCCTTAGACCCTCACCTCTGTCCCTTAGACCCTCGCCTCTGTCCTTTAGACCCTTGCCTCTGTCTTTTTGCGTGTCTGTCCTTTCAACCCTCGCTTCTGTCCTTTAGAACCTCACTTTTGTCCTTTAGACGCATCTTCTGTTCTTTAGACCCAAGCTTCTGTCATTTAGACCCGCGCTTCTGTCCTTTAGACCAGCTGTCCTTTAGACCATCACTTCTGTCTATAGACTCTGTCCATTAGACCATCTCTTCTTTAGAGCCTTGTTTCTGTCCTTTTAGACCATTGATTTGGATGAGGAAAACTTCCCCCCAGCAAAACCATCTGACAGAGACAAAATGGAAGAAACCTCAGGAAGAGCATCTTCCCTTTCCCAGGACAGACAGACATGGAAAAGATGTCATGTGTAGGATATCCAACATAATAAAATTACTACAGTAGTGATTAGAGGTCAACCAATATTTTTTTTTTTTTTTTTTATGGCTGATGCCAATTTATTGCAGAATCAGGACAGCCAATTGCCAATATATGATGCAGATTTTTTACTTTTTTTTTTTTTTTTTGGGACCAATATGTTTGGCTGATTTCATTTTTTCCCCCCTCGATCTGATAACATAACAGCTTAGTAATATCTTAATAATAACAACATTTCTCAGCTTCATTAAACATTTATTGAACACCTATGGTCTGTCTCTCCAATCTACAATTTGTCTGCACCACAAAAAAACTAAACTTTGTCAAACTTTTGGATGAAAAATAAAGTTTTACTGCACTTAGCAGCATTTATCACAAATGCAGAGGAGCTGAGTTTTTTTTTTTTTAATTCAGGATTTTTTCCCCACTCTTCTCTGTATTTTAGTGTGTACAATTTAGACAGAGACATGATGAGCTAGCCAGCTAGACGTTGATTAAGGTATCTACAGTTATGCTGTGCTTGTGTCACAGAGAGGCACACACACAGTGGACGAGGTGAGTAAGTGACTGGGTCTGGGCTGGGCCAGATCGTGGTGGCTGCGTGACCTGATGTTTTTCACTTTGGCGTCCATGTTAATGGGTTAGAGCTTCCACACCACCTGTGTGCGAGCTTTCACACCACCACACGCCCGCCCACGTCAGCTGCGTATCTTCGTCTCGCCTATTGTTGACGCAAGCCGCACGTTTCACGGCAGCAACAGACAGTGAAAGTGATCGTTTGACTGTATATTTACATCATATTAGCAACATAACTACACTTTCAAAGTCTAGACAGCTGTTGAATATGTCACGGACATGAAAATAGTCAAGCTGTATTTTTAAACACTTTTTTTTTCCCCCAAAAAAGATTTTGTTTGTTTTTCAATTGAATTGTACATGTTATAGGTCACATTAAAGGTGGAAAAAGTTCTGAAATGATTTATCATGGTCTTATTTTTTTACATCACAAAACCCTGGCATTTTAACAGGGGTATGGAGACTTTTTCTATCTACTGTAGGTGTGGTTTCTTAGTCAAGGTTCAACCACAGCAGTCTTAAAGCTAGTGGGAACAATGCCAGTCTAAAGAGATAATATTCAGCATTGCAGGTCCCAGAAATGACCAGAGATATTAAATGGGCTGGCGTGTAGGATCTGGTGGCATTTAGTAGTGAGGTTGCAGATTGCAACCACCTGAAACTTCTGCTGTTTGCCAAGCATGTTGGAGATTTATGATGACCGATGCAAAAATGTGAAAACGTGACTGTGGGGACCAACATGCACATTTTCTAATTGTTTGTCTTAGAAGTTTGACATTATGACAGTATGCTCATCATCAATGTGATAATGTTGAGAAACCAACTGTTAGGTCTCCCTTCCCAAAAGCGTAGGAATGCACATGGCATGAATTCTGAAATCATACTGATCTTTGAACAATATTGCCCAGCAGTGATAACTGGTAATTTGTATTTAATGTTTGAATCATTAGCTGCTAGCAGTGAGCTATTTTAACTGCCTTTACAGTTATTGTAGTTCTTGAGTTTTACCACAAGAGAGGGACAGTATTTTTCAGATGGTCTGGGAAGAAAGCAGCTGTCAAACTCGTGGTCTGAATTTACTGATAGGAGCATGGTTTTGTTGTTTTCAGGGGTCCTTCAGATGATGCAGACAAGGATCATAGCTCTGCAGGCAGCTGTTGACAGGTAAATCTGTTTTCCTGTGGCTTTAGTCAAAGTAGTTGCATGTATTGTCAACATTTACCCAGATATGATTGGCTTCAGTGCCTGCTGCTTGACATTCACACACCTGTTTATAACCACTGTCTCTATTCTTTGCTGCCATGGAATCACATGATCGTTCATTTGATTTGAGTCCATAGAACCCCCTGAAACCTTGGTTTCAAAATTACATTTTTTCTAAATATTATCAAATATTTAATGACTACATAAGCACAATAAAAGTAGAAGTTTTGACTGAAAAAATACCTGATTATTTTATGCTGTATTAAGAGAGTAACAAAAGCTCTCAACACATTTTGATTTAAATTTAACTTAAGATGCTTGACAACATAGCCCTGCCTACTTATTAGGGCAGCTGTGTCTCAGGAGGTAGAGTGGGTTGTCCCAACTCATCAGAAAGTTGGTGGTTTGATCCCCGGCTCCTCCTGTCCACATGTTGAAGTGTCCTTGAGCAAATTGCTGAACCCCAAATTGCTCCTTGAAGGCTGAGTCACTGGTGTGTGAATGAAAGAAAGAAAGAAAGAAAGAAAGAAAGATATTCCTTTATTAGTCCCACAGTGGGGAAATTCAGTTTTACACTCTGTTGTTCACACAGTACATATACATGTCAATGGAGAGATGTCAGAGTGATGGGGCTGCTCCTGACAAGCGCCCAAAGCAGTTGGGGGTTTGGTGCCTTGCTCAGGGGCACCTCGGCAGTGCCCAAGAGGTAAACTGGCACCTCTCCAGCAACCAGTTGGTCTTGGTCCATGGGGGATTTGAACCCGGGTCCTCCACATCCTAACCCAAGTCCTTACGGACTGAGCTACTGCCGCCCCTATGAGTATTTAGATTAGATCCTGATGGCCAGGTTCGCACCTTACATGGGAGCCTCTGCCATCAGTGTATGAATGTGTGTGCAAATGTGTGAATGCTGACATGTAGTGTAAAGAGCTTTGAGTGGTGAGAAGACTAGTGGTGATTTATCAGCAGTATAAAACCAATGATTTCTTGAAGATTTCTTGACTTGACAAAATCCTGAATAGGAAGTGAGGCCTCTGAGGTATCTAGTTTAAGTCTTACCCTAAATGGCTCACTGTTTTTTCCCCCACTGTTTCCTGCCCTGGTTGGGGATGAGTTCATGGAACTAAATTTTGGCATTGCTTGAGCGGCACTTCTTGAACAAACTAAGATGTAAAAATGAAACAATATTAAAGAACAATGAAGGATCACAATGCACCCAGTGGAGCAAACAAGATAACTGTGGTTCAGTATGTTGGACACAGCTTTAGTGGTGTAATTATGAAAAAATATCAGTAACAATAACATCACCACCTCTTCCATTGTTTTCTGTTCCACTTACATAATTTACTAAACAGCACTTGTTCAACCACTATGCTGACCCCGATCGGAGATTTAAATTAAATTTAAATCTGGTTGTAGGAAAAAAACTAGCACAGAAACTGGCCTTCTTAATTACTTATTGTTACCAGCTGATGCTGGCTCCCTGCTCTCTTTGTTCTTTTTTTCCATCTGCATGCTTACTGCAGATCTTAAGACATTTAAACCTCCACATTGTAGGAATCTTGTTGTTGCCACCTCAGCTTGGACAAACACATATTAAATCTATAGTTCAGATTGAACTGCACCTCAGATTAGACCGTGTCCGGGTCTGTGTGACCGTTCTGTCTGTGCTTCTTTTAAGTGTTTTATTATTATTATTATTATTATTATTATTATTATTATTATTATTATTATTATTATTATTATTATTGCTTCAATCTCCTGCAAAACAGCCTAACAGCATTAGTAATGCTTTATAACTGAAACAATAATGATTTGTTAAATTTAACTTTGGTTTGTGGCTCTTCTTTGTAAAAAACACAAGGAAGAGCCACAAACCAAAGACTCACAAGGCTTTTAAAAGTCCAGGTTATAAGAAGCCCCAGGTGACAGGTTGTGAGTTTCTGCAGTGAAAAAGGTCTCTATGATGATTTTATATGTACTTCTGCAGTTCTTAATGAAGCCATGTACATTTCTTCAGGATAAGGATGAAGATTGTTGACCCATACAACAAGATTGTGGCCAGGATCACTCAGCTTGCCAGATTGCAGGTAACTCCACCACACACTTCATGATGATGGTGTTATATTTACTTTTGTGCCGCTGTGTGAATCTGTCAGTTTCTTCTTTGAGATGACAGAAGAAACTGCGTGGCAGTTTTGCTAAAGAACATGATTTTACATTTGAGTCCAAGTTTTGCAAAACCCACAGAGAAATCAACACTGTAGGAGAGAGGTTCAGCATTTGCTTATGTGTAGGCAAGAGATTTGTTGTGTGTCCAAGCTTCTATGCGTACATGACCAAGCAACACGTGCATGCAGCTCAGTATGAACACTGGGCTATACTTCTCCTGTTAGTGCAGCTGAGGGAAATCATGACTGAATATTGATGAAACAGCAGTTGTGAAAAGGTCAGTGTGATTCTGAGGTCTGTCTCCAGGGCTAATGGCTTTGTGTCGCTCTGATTTTGTGTGTGTGCGCAAAATACCACTCTGCCTTGTCTGTGGCTCAAGCTTTCAGTATGAGTTGGATGTGACTCAGACATAGCTGATTAGTAATTAGAGAATCCGAGGCCTCTACCCCCCCCTTGTCTGCCTCACTTATACACATGGACAAAATTGTTGGTACCCTTGGGTTAATAAGATAAGATAAGATATTCCTTTATTAGTCCCACAGTAATAAAAGAAAAACTCACAATGGTCACAGAAATAACTTGAATCTGACAAAAGTAATAATTAGGGCTGTCAGTTTAACGCGTTAATTAGATTAATTAATTACGCTGCAAATTAAAGCGCTATAAAAATTAACGCAATTAATCATGAGTGGCAAGTCAATGCGCAAGCATTTTAAATTTGGCCCATTGAGTGACCCGTAGGCTGCAGTGGCACGTCACTTCGTACCTGCGCCACTTGTCAAAAGCAGGGTGACTGACAACAGAGAAGGACACAGGACACAGGAGAGCGAGTCAAGCCCACTCGGACCTTTCACTCGGACTCTGACTCGGACAAGGAGGAGCAGGGGCCTCTAGCCCGCTACAAAGCTGAGCCGTGCATTGGAATGCATGAGTGTCCACTGGAGTGGTGGGCAGCTCACGCAGGAGCTTATGAACAGCTGTCCTCTCCTCCTACCTGGCTACCGCTGCCACGTCTGTGCCATGTGAGAGACTCTTTTCACTCGCAGGTAACATCATTGAAAAGAAGGGCAGCCTGACACTCAGACAGTGTAAACAAGCTTGTTTGTCTGAGCAGCTGGCTCAAGGACACATAGAGTTGTCTGTTGTCAGTTCCTGTAACGTTAGCTGACCCTTTTAATGGAGATGCCTGTTGGCATCTTGCTATTGATGTTGCCTTATTTAGAGGCATGTTATACTATTCATTTTGAATTGCTGTATTGAGTCAGCTTTAGTATTCATTTTGATTGAGAGTCTGCTTATGTGCCTATTTGAGACTCAGCCTTATTTTATTTCTGAATTTTATTCATTTTATTTAACTGTATTTGTATTACATTTTTGAGAAATGCACCTGGCCTAATTGGTTTGCTGATGTGCTTGACCTTTTTTCGTTTGAATTTCATTTATAAAGCACACTTAACCAATAAAAATGTGGATTTCAGATCTTCTCTTCTTGGTGTATTCTATTGATTAGTCATGCACTACAATTTTGTAATGTCCTAGAATTCAAATTCTTTATTTGGGGGCCTTTAGCAGGTATGAGATTAAAATGCGATTAATTAGATTAATTAATTACAAATCCTGTAATTAATTAGATTAATTTTCTTAATCGCCTGACATCACTAGTAATAATAAATAAAAATTCTATGAAATTTAACCAATGAAAGTCAGACATTGCTTTTCAACCATTCTTCAACAGAATTGTTTAAAAAAAAATAAACTCATAAAACAGGCCTAGACAAAAATTATGGTACCCTTAACTTAATATTTTGTTGCACAACCTTTTGAGGCAATCACTGCAATCAAACGATTCCTGGAACTGTCAATGAGACTTCTCTCAGCAGGTAATTTGGCCCACTCCTCATGAGCAAACTGCTCCAGTTGTCTCAGGTTTGAATGGTGCCTTTTCCAGACGGCATGTTTCAGCTCCTTCCAAAGATGCTCAATAGGATTTAGGTCAGGGCTCATTGAGGGCCACTTTACACTAGTGCAATGTTTTCCTCTTAGCCATTCTTGGGTGTTTTTAGCTGTGTGTTTTGGGTCATTGTCCTGTTGCAAGACCCATGACCTGCGACTGAGACCAAGCTTTCTGACACTGGCCAGCGCATTTCTCTCTAGAATCCCTTGATAGTCTTGAGATCTCATTGTACCCTGCACAGATTCAAGACGCCCTGTGCCAGATGCAGCAAAGCAGCCCCAGAACATAACAGAGCCTCCTCCATGTTTCACAGTAGGGACAGTGTTCTTTTCTTGATATGCTTCATTTTTTCGTCTGTGAACATAGAGCTGATGTGCCTTGACAAAAAGTTCCATTTTTGTCTCATCTGTCCATAGGGCATTCTCCCAGAAGCTTTGTGGCTTGTCAATATGTAGTTTGGCAAATTCCAGTCTGGCTTTTATATGATTTGTTTTCAAATGGTATTCTCCTTGGTCATCTTTGCCATTAAGTCCACTTTGGCTCAAACAACGAAGGATGATGCGATCTGACACTGATTTTCCTTCAGCTTGAAGTTCCCCTTTAATCTCTTCAGAAGTTTTTCTGGGCTCTCTTGTTACCATTCGTATTATCCGTCTCTTTGATTTGTCATCAGTTTTCTTCCTGCGGCCATGTCAAGGGAGGTTGACTACAGTCCCATGGATCTTAAATTTCTGAATAATTTGTGCAACTGTAGTCACAGGAACATCAGGCTGCTTGGAGATGATCTTATAGCCATTACCTTCAACATGCTTGTCTAAAATTTTCTTTCTAATCTCCTGAGACAACTCTTTCCTTTGCTTCCTGCGGTCCATGTTGAGTGTGGTACACACCATGTCACCAAACAGCACAGACTACCTGTAGCCCTATATATATAGGCCCACTGACTGATTACAAGATTGTAGACACCAGTGACGCTAATTAGTGGACACGCCTTGGATTAACATTTGGTCACATTATTTTCAGTCTTTTCTAGGGGTACCATCATTTTTGTCCAGGCCCGTTTCATGAGTTTATTTTTTTTAATAATTCTGTTGAAGAATGGTTGAAAAGCAGTGTCTGACTTTCATTGGTTAAATTTCACAGAATTTTTATTTATTATTACTTTTGTCAAATTCAAGTTATTTCTGTGACCATTGTGAGTTTTTCTTTCTTTAACTGAAGGGTACCAACAGTTTTGCCCATGTGTGTAATAAACATGGACAAACCTTGTCTGGATATATCTGCATGGGAGAAAATGGAAAAAGAAAAGGAGAGAAAAAAATCCACAATTGACATGGTTCTGTTCCTTCTCTGTGCTTCTGCTGCATCACAACAGGTTGGCCTGGTTTCAATCACCGCCCTGATCAGTTCATTTGAAGTGAAACAAAATGGCAATTCAGTCGGATTATCTGGCTGTTAACAGGTGCCTTCAGATTTGTTGTTGTGGTAATTTTATTGTAAGGGGTGGCATTTTATAAAGTCAGCAAGAAGACCTTTCTAGCTCCAGTGTTGAATACTAAATGCTCCCACACGCTACTTGTCAAAAGGTTTAGTATAAGCAAAATAGCTTAAGAGACACAATGAGACTTATAGGAAATATAAGCTGACACTATGTTGACACCATTTCTGCTTTTAAATCCTGTCTTAAGGCACATTTTTACAGTCTTGCCTTTTTGCCAGAAAGCTAGTCTCATTTGTTCACATAATCCAGCACAGTTGTACATCAACCTACTGTAATTTGAAGTTTATTTTTACATTTTTGTGCTGTATTTTGCTGTTCTTGAGTTTTTCTTTTTATACTTGTAATTTATATTTTTTAATGCTGTGTGTGGAAAGCACTTTGTGCTCCCAGCTTTAAGGGCTATAGAAATAAAGTTATTATTATTGAATTTAGGCTGAGGCACACTGCTCATACCCAGAAAAAAACGCAACTCCTATTGGTTCAATTTTTTTCTATATATGAGAAGTTAGGACGCTCTGTTGAACACATTGTGTGAGATATGTGTGTGTTGTGTCAAAAATGTGACCATGGGAGTAGGTTAGAAAAGTGGTACTCTTTGCTGTCCTTTGTATTTTTGTCATTTAATGGAGCAGATGCTTGGCATTCCTGTCACTTTCAACCTTTTGCTGCCAAATGTGTAAGTCTGACTGATTCCATGGTAATATGACCAGAAATTATGATGTAAATCTCTTCAGAAGACTTTCATGGTCTTCTCCACTCTAGCTGTGAACCTTCCATCCAATACACACTAATGTAAAAAATCTGAGAAGGACATTTTTTACAAGGGATGGAGTTTCTAAAAAAAGTTTGAATGAATAGTTAAGAGTTCAAAATGCATGCAAATTAGGGGTGTCACGGTTTCGATTCTTAATCGGAAATTGATCGAAATTATCTTCCAATATCGACCATCAAAATTAAAATCAGGATTGGCTATTCTCTCAGTATTTTTTTTCTTTCTGCTCCCGTCTGCTACGTGTGCATCTCAAGGAAAAAACAGCAACACTTAAAAGATGACACAGCTACTCTTTACTACTACTTTGGGACACTGTGGCTACTGCCCATGTCAGAGAGACAACAGAATGAAGGTTGTGATATTGTAACCTCTGGGTCTATAGGAAGAGATGGAGCTCTCTCCTGGACTCTATGGGGAGGGAAAGGAGAGAGGGGCTCAGTATATCATTTATTCCCCAGCAGTCCAGGCCTATAGCAGCATAACTGGGGCCAGCCCTAACTACAAGCCTTATGAAAGAGGAAAGTCTTAAGCCTACTCTTATATGTGGAGAGGGTGTTTGCCTCCCAGACTGAAACTGGGATCTGTTTCCATAGAAGAGGAGCTTGATAGCTGAAGGCTCTGGCTCCCATTCTACTGTTGGAGACTCAAGGAACCTCAAGCAACCCTACATTCTGGGAAAGCAGTGCTCTAGTGGGGTAAAAGGATTTAAAAAGGCAACTCTCATGCCAAGCCAAACACCAAGGAATACAAGTGCAGTGTGAAAATTTAAAAACAGGCAGTGGAGAGGACAGCTGAACATGCGGAGGCAGAGCTTCATCCCTGAGCTTCAACCTAGACCTAGGGACAGTCAGAAGCAACAGGTCAGTAGATCAGAGTGTCCTTGATAAAATATGTGATTCTAAAAGTTTTGAGAGATAAGTTGGAGCTTGTCCATGTAATGATTTATATGTTAATAATAAAATCTTAAAATCAGTGCTAAAAGGAGCCAATGAAGAGAAGCCAGAACAGGGGAGATGTGCTCATGTTTACGTACCCGAGCAGTTGGGGGTTTGGTGCCTTGCTCAGGGGCACCTCGGCAATGCCCAAGAGGTAAACTGACACCTCTCCAGCTACCAGTTCACACTCAGTTCTTCGTTCCATGTCAGGACTTGAACCGGTGACCCTCCGGTTCCCAAGCCAACTCCCTACAGACTGAGCTACTGCCGCCCCATCATCCTGAAGAAGAAACAAAGCACTGGTCTACTGAGCAACAGACATCAAACTGGTAGGCCAAGGAAAACATCAGCAGTTGATGACAGAAACATTGTGAGAGCTGTGAAGAAAAACCCTAAAACAACTGTCAGTGACATAACCAACAACCTCCAGAGAGCAGGAGTGAAGGTATCACAATCCACCGTTCACAGAAGACTTCAGGAGCAAAAGTACAGAGGCTACACCACAAGATGATAACCACTCATTAGCAATAAGAATATGAAGGCCAGATTGGAATTAGCCAAAAAGTACAGAGACAAGACTCAAAAGTTCTGGGACCAGGTTTTATGGACTGATGAGACAAAGATGAACCTTTACCAATGTGTTAGAAAGGCTAATGTGTCGAGAAAGAAAGGATCTGCTTATGATCCCAAACACACCAGCTCATCTATGAGACACGGTGGAGGTGATATCATGGCTTGGGCTTGCAAGGCTTCTTCTGAGATGTGTCATTGCTCTTCATTGATGATGTAACACATGATGGCAGCAGCAAAATGAACTCAGACATCTACAGAAACATTTTTTCTGCCAATTTCAAGAGAGATGCAACCAAACTGATGAGGAGATGCTTCATCATGCAGCAAGACAATGACCCAAAACACACTGTCAGAAGAACCAAGGAGTTCTGACAGTGTCCAGTCTCGAAACAAACAACAACTGAAAGAGGCTGCGGTGAAAGCCTGGAAAAGTTTGGTGATGTCAGTGGGTCACAGGCTTGATGTAGATATTGCAGACAAAGGATTTACAACTAAATTTTATTTTATTTTATTTTTTTTATTTTAATCCATTTTAAGTCCATCTGTTCCTATACTTTTGCTCACTTAAAAATTTGGTAGTCAGTTACAAATGATGCTCTCTTGTTTTTTTTAATGCAATTTTTTATTGATTTGAATGGGTTGAACAATTTAACATAGTGAGACATTCCATAAGTAAAAATAAAATTAAATAGCTGTAGGATAAGGGAGATCCATGCAAGAAAGAGCATGACACAGGCAATAATCTCTACCCCCTAAAAAAAGGTAATATCTTGAAATAAATAGATAAATAAATATATAAATAAATAAACAATAAAGATAGGAATTAGACAGAGCAGGAAAGAATAAGAATCAAATGTCAAGGTTTTCAGACAGTGTAGTATAATTCCAAAAATCATCACAGACAGGTCCCTTAGCATGGTTTTCCATCCTCTCATTTATGGGGATTTAGTTGACTTCCAATATCTAAGTATTGTTCTAGCAGCTGTAAATTGCACCAGCTATAACAACCAAGAATTGTTCTCTTGACATGTAATGTACTTGAAGAAGTACATAAGAAGAAGAAGAAACTTGAAGATGGCGGTGTGCATGGGTGCAGTGGCCCCTCAAGGGATCAGCAAGAACGAAAGTTTTGGAAGTCTTGCCTGTCCTAGACATTCTATCTGCAGAACTACAGCCGAATGACTTTACTTAACATCGGGGTAAAACATGCTGCAAGAATTGCAGTGCTTGGTTGCGATCTGGACACACTACGCCAACATGGAATTCTATTGGAGACTACACTGGCAGCCACCCAAGAGAGAAGGAAGAGAAAGCATTGTAAGCGTAAACAAAAGAGGGGGAAGAGAGCCAGGATCCAAGCTAGGCTAAAAGCTAACTCCTCCAGACCAGCAGTACCGTCGCTCCTTCTTTCCAATGTCCGCTCCCTTAACAATAAGCTGGATGAGCTACGTATGCTAAGAGAAAGCCGCAGAGAGTGGAGAGACTGTTGTGTGTTTGCTTTCACAGAAACATGGCTACAGGGCACCCCAGCCACGGCCATCCAGTTGGAGGGGATGACATTGTTCCGAGCGGACAGAGGCAGCAAGCTCCGGTGTCAGGGAGATCAGATGGACATTGAGGAGTATGCTGAGGCAGTAACCAGGTACATCGCAAAGCAAAAACATTTTTCAACAGCATAAACCATGGATGACTACAGAGGTGCACTCGCTGCTGACAGCCCGAGATGCAGCTTTCAGGGCAGGGGACAAGACCGCTTTCCGTGCTGCCAGGGCTGCACTCTCAAAGGGGATCAAGGCCGCGAAACGCACCTATGCAGAGAAAATCCAGGGTCACCTCTGTGACGCAGGAAACACTAGATGTATGTGGCAGGGGGTCCAAGAGCTTACAGATTACAAGTCCAGGCTGGGGGTCGACGACAACGACGCATCTCTTCCAGACGGGCTCAACAATTTTTTTGTTTGTTTTGAAACACCAAACTCGACAACCAAATGGAGGGATGGTCTTTCTCCACCAGGTGTCGGACCAGTGCTCACCATCAGCGTAACAGACACATGGAAGACCCTAATAAGGGTCAAACCCCGGAAAGTTGCAGGCCCAGACAACATCCCGGGACGTGTGCTCAGAGACTGCGCTGGTAGATGTTCTGACATTTTCAACATCTCCCACAGTCAGGCCATCATTCCCAGTTGCTTCAAAACATCCACCATAATATCAGTGGCAAATAAACCAGTTGTATCCTGTCTGAATGACTACCGCCCCATCGCACTGACGGCAATTGTGATGAAGTGCTTTGAATGACTTGTCAAACCACACATCACAGCCAGCCTCCGTGCGTGCTTGCATTGTTGTGTGTATTTTAAGATACGATAAGATAAGATAGAACTTTATTCATCCCGAAGGAAATTCTTGTGCAAAAAGTACAAATCACAACACAAAATAACACAAGTGTATAGAGAAAAAAGTTAAAAATTAAGAACTAAAAATTGAGTAGTACTACTAGGAAGAAAAAAGTACTATTCTCATCAACAGTGCCTAGATGAGTATCAGTGTTGTACATTGTGGAGAGAATAACTATACTGTACATGATACGTAAAAAAATTTTGCACATTTAAGTTATTTTGATTCTGATTATTTGGATCCCTGAGAGAAATGCTGTCTCATTTAGCCTGCACTACTGTTGTGTGTACAGCTAATGGCAATAAAGTTGATTTGATTTGATACTTGTGATTTGTCTCCAAGTAAACACATTCTTGGGGATAATGGCAGCATCTTCCCCAGCCACTCACTATACTGTATGTCTAAGATTTTTTTTTTAGCTGCCTATGTCTTTTTGGCATTTCTAACAGAAGTTGTTGGGCGATATACCTACCCTATGTAATCTGATGTCCAATAGTACCTGTGTATTATCTTACATTGGGTGAATTTGCTTTTGGATTCCTTGACATGGTTACCGCTGTCTGACAAAATTTTTAACCACCCTTCTCCATCCAGTGCACGATGCTTAAAGGCATTCCACAGGCATTTTGAAGAAGTCCATAAGAGGATATCTTTCAATATGCTGAATCTTCTGAGCAAAACCGCTCCTAATCTGGAAATATTTCCAGAAATGTTCTTTTCCTGTAAGAGTGTTTCTCCTCATTAAATCTGGATTTGATATGAAGACACCATCTCCATATATGTTGCCAATATGACATAACCCATTAAGGTACCATTATTTTTCAAGTGTACTGATGTTTTCCAAATAACAATTGTTGGATTGTACCATATAGAGAAATATGGTTGTCTCATTACATTTTATGTAATCTAATCCAAACCTCTTTGACTGAGACAGGATAGGATTTGGGGAACCACATTGAGATTGGGATAATCTATCTATAGGAGTAAATGGAGACCATATCTCATTTTCAATAACAACCCAATCCAGTTTATCATCCATCCAGTGATTAGTTAATTTGGCAATTTCAAATAAAGTATGATATAGCCTCAGGTTTGGTAAACCCAGACCTCCTTTATCTTTTGGGTAACACATTTTATTCCATCTGATCCAAGGTTTCTTCCCTTCCCATAGAAATTATTTAACTATTGAGTCATATTGTTTAAAAATCTGAGGCGGTATAGTAACAGGCAACATCATAGCTATGTAATTTACCTGGGGTGCAACCATTTTAATAATGTTAATAATTCCCTATAATGTGAGTTTCAATTTTCCCCATTGGTCTAGGTTACTTTTAACTTTTTGTAGTAGGCACAAAATTCAGTGTAGGCATTTCCTCTATGTTCAAGCTTAATTTTATTCCCAATTATGACATGCCATTCAAGACCAACTTTAAGTTAAGACATGACACTGTGCTTGAATGACATGTACTTAAGATAGACATAGCCTCTGATTTCCTTCAGTTCATTTTATACCCTGATAATTTGTAATAAGACTGTATTGTCTTCATTAAGTGTGGTAAGAGTCCAGAGGGTTTTTGGTCAGTGTGAGAATGTTGTCCGCATAAATTAATATTTTATATTTTTTCTATCCAGCCACCCTTCACTCCCTTAACATCTCCCTTTACATCTGATCTAATGGCAGTGCCCAGCTCGAGTGCAATATTAAAAAATGAAGGGGAGAGTGGGCAACCCTGTGTAGTACCTCTAGTGAGGTCAAAAAGAGGTGAGATCATCCCATTGGTCATTATAGATGCCCTTGGGTACCTATATAATATTTTAATCCAATTAATAGTAGTTTCCCTTTGGTTTAGGTTGCCCTGTCTACTAAGTAACTTGCCTGTTTTCTCTACCTCCTCGTAGAAGGTTGTCCTGAGTCTGAATAAGGCATATTCAACTTTTTTATTATCAATTTCCTGCAGTTGAAACTTAAGTTTACATATGTCCTGATATAGTTTATCTGAAAAGTGTTTTGATAATTCAGTTTTCATGTTCTAATTTGATACTTAAGTTCTTGATTTTACACCTGTATCCTTTTTTATTTTTAGATTCCTGTCCTATGATTTTTTTTTCCCCAGATAAAAGCTTTAGATATTTCCATTCCATTGCCCTCTTGCCCGTGCTTCCTGAAAGGTTTAATCATGTAAGAGTGATGTGTTTAGCCTCCATCTACCTTTTCTTTCTTTTTCCGTGTTAATGTCAATACATTGCTCTATAGCAGCATGATCCAACAGGCCAATCGCATTTATCGTACACTCTGCTACTGATTCTACCATATTACTCAAGGTTAGGAAGACGTCAATTCTAGAATATGATTTCTGGCAGTGGAAAAAAAAAAAGGTATAATCCCTTTCCCCCTTGTATTAACCAGTCGCCAAATATCTATCAGCCCAAGGTCTTCACAAAGCATATGTAATGCAGCCCTGTCTTTTGTAATTACCGGTTCACTAAATGTACTCTCACCCAAATAGACATCCATCATTTGATTAAAATCCCCTGCTAAAATGATCTGACCCTCCATTTCCCCTAACACTTTGTTCACCTCATTAAAGAAATTGGAGTCTTTATTGGGTGCATAAATATTGCACAACACTATCTTTATCCCATTAATAAATGCCTCTATACAAAATATTATACCTTCACTGTCTTTAAATGATGTAGTCAAAACAAAATTTAGCTTTTTGTTTATAAAAATGCTAACCCCATTCCCCTTGCTCAAGAATGAACTGTGAGAGACATGCCCTGCCCATCAACGATCTAGATGTAAATATCAGGAAATAGAAGCTGGAAGCTCTTGTGTCATATTCATCTTTTGATGTCAAACCCAAATGTTTTCAGTGTACAGCAAAGCCAAAGGGATTGGCCACACTGTTCTAATAGTTCAGGAGGGACTGCATACAGTGAATAGAATTGGTCCAAGCACAGAACCTTGTGGAACTCCATGACTCACTTTGGTGTGCATAGAGCACTCATTGTTAACATGTACATTGGATGGAAAATGTCTACACATCCCTTTTGCCAGGTTTTTGTGATATAAGAATATGAGACCATTATAAATAATTTCATAACCAACAATTTTGTCCACGTGTGTATTGGTTGTTGTGTTCAGAATTAACCAATCACATTCAAACTCATGTTAAATAGTAGTCAGTACACACCTGCTATCAATTAATGTGACTCTGATTTACCCCAAATAAAGTTCAGCTGACATTTACTTAGTTGCATCCTACAGTAAAAACCATGGTCTGCAAAGAGCTTACAAAGCATCAGAGGGATCTCATTGTTGAATGATATCAATCAGGAGAAGGGTGCAAAAGAACTTCCACGGCATTAGATATACCATGGAACACAGTGACGACAGTCATCGATAAGTGGAGAAAATATGGCACAATGGCCCTCCAAAATTGATGAAAAGATGAGAAGAAAACTGGTAAAGGAGGCTGCCAAAATACCTACAGCAACATTAATGGACCTGCTATTCTTTATTATTTTCTATTATTGTCTGGGCTATGGGGTAGGGTGGCAAAATGGAAGAATTTTCTTACCAAGAAAAACATCCAAGCCAGGATACATTTTGCAAAAACATACATCCAGTCTCCAAAAAGCATGTGGGAAAATGTGTTATGGCCTGATAAGACCAAGGTTGAACCTTTTGGCCATAATTCCAAAAGGTATGTTTGGTGCAACAACACAGCTCATCACTACAAGAACACCATACCGACAGTGAAGCATGGTGGTGGCAGCATCATGCCTTGGGGCTATTGTTCTTCAACTGGAACTGGTGCTTTACTCAAGGTGGAGGGAATAATGAACAGTTCTAAATTTCAGTCAATTTTAGCACAAAACTGCCAGGCATCTGCTAGAGAGCTGAAGATGAAGAGGAATTTCCCAATGCATCCTCATTGCATCTTGATGTGCGTTCACACCTGTACTTAGAGCTGTCCACTTATCTGATCACGTGTTAATACCAGGTCTCAACAGGGCCAGAGAGAGAGAAGCCATTGCTAACTGCTAAGCTAAAGTACACGGTTAAACACTATTTGACATGGAGACGAAGCCTTCACACAAGAACGATGTGCACATGTCTATCCACTTTACACATCATGGCAGAGGATGGCAATGTTGGTCTCCTCACCATTTCGGTTTAGACTGAAATTACTCTGGCAACTATTGGATAGATTGTGGTGAAATATGGTCCACAGATTCATATCTACTGAGTGATGAAATGTAATAATTTAAAGTTACTCCTTGGCTTTTCATCTAGCACCATCATCAGGTCACAATGTTAATTTGTCTAGTACTTGATTTATGACCAAATATATGCTAAACTAATTACATTCCTATAAGCCTCAGCATACTTTGTCTTTACTGCTAAGTAGGAAATGTTAGCATGTTAACACAGTACACAAACTGGTGAACATGGTAAACATGACCTGCTAAAGCTTCATAGAGTTCACCTCTCAGTGACACCTCTGTTCCTCTTCTTCCTCCTCTTCTAAGCTCAGAACATTACACTGACCTTGTCCTTCCTGTCAGCCATTTCAGCTGCACTGTGCTGTCATTTTTTCCACATTTTAATTTCACGCCATCCTTTTTTAAATTGGTTATATGGTTATTACTCAAAAGACTTTGTGTTGCTTTCCATCATATGCAAGCTGCTTCTTGAGAAATACTTCTTTTACTTCTCTTTCCTATTTTGTGTGAATATATCCTCCCAGCATATACTTGTACAAGAATAGCTCCATGGTTACTTAGTAGTTGGCATAGCAACCATAAAGTGTAATATTTTGCTTTTCCTGGCTTTGAAAGTAAGTGCTACTGACCAAGATTACTGCATGTGCAATTACATAAGAACAATTCGTGTTATTTAGGAGATGTCCATCCATCCATCGTCAACCGCTTTTTCCCGTTAGGGGTCGCGGGAAAAAGCGGTTGACGACGAAAAAAAAAGCGGTCTTCACCCAATGCCAGCTGGAGCCAATCCGCTTTTTCCCGTTAGGGGTCGCGGGAAAAAGCGGTTGACGACGAAAAAAAAAGCGGTCTTCACCCAATGCCAGCTGGAGCCAATCCAGGCTGGCATTGGGTGAAGACGGGGTACACCCTGGACAGATCGCCAGTCCATCGCAGGGCACATAGAGAGAGATAACATAGAGACAGACAACCATTCCCGCTCACATTCACACCTACGGGCAATTTAGAGTCATCAATTAACCTAAACGGCATGTCTTTGGACTGTGGGAGGAAGCCGGAGTACCCGGAGAAAACCCACGGTTAAACAGGGAGAACAAGCAAACTCCACACAGAAGAGTCCCAAGCCGGAATCGAACCTGCAACCTTCTTGTTGGGAAGCAACAGCGCTAACCATTGCACCACCGTGCAGCCCATTTAGGAGATGTCTGTGACATTAAATTCTGACAGCTGTTGTCTGCTACTTTTATTGTTAGCCACTAATGATGCCCCCCCCCCCAACTTCCCACAATTAATACTGTTCTTAAGGCTGTTTTAACCTGTATTATCATTCAAGGGTCGTGGACCATATCTCAGGCTCTCTATATTGTGTTTGAGTTTGTTTTGAATTTATTTTATTTTAATTTAAAAGTTATTTTATTTAACTCTGCAAAAGATTTTACAAAAAAAATTTATTTGACAGTCTGCTGGGAAAAAGTGCATCTTTGAATTAGTTAGAAAATAAGACATGGATTGTATCTTCTACACAGAACATATTTGGAAAATGTAAATACTTTCATTAATTGTTTGAAGTTGAAGATTCTGAAATAACAGTGCTACTGTGTTGCAAGGAACCAAATTAGTAGTGATTCCTAAAAAAATCTGAAGTGTTTTTGGAGGAAGTAAATTTAATCAGTCAGAGAAGACAACCTGAGGTCTATTTAATGATGTTAATTTTAGTGGAATTCTTGCTTGTATATCTCACCATCTTCTTCCCTGCTCCAGTTGGCCTGTGACCTGCTGCGGAGGATCATTCGCATCTTGTACCTGAGCAAGAGGCTCCAGGGTCAGCTCCAGGGGGGCAGCAGGGAGATCACCAAGGCTGCACAGAGCCTCAATGAACTAGGTAAGGACATACATGCTTATTGACTATCCATAGATCACATCTGATTCTACAAAACTTCAATTGTTGTTGTTGTCCTCCCAATAAGCAACACTTGTGGGAGTACATTTTAGACACCAGTGCACATCTTTACAGACCACCTCCACCTGTCTTCATTTTGTCTTACTGATGTCGATATTGTAATTCTGTACATGTGGCATTAGGGATGTAATGATTAACTGATACATATGGGAAATTGATACAGTAGTCTTTGTGATATTGGGCTTTAAAAATACAATTGACTTGACCTGACCAGGCTCAGTTTTTTCTATTCACTGCTGAAATACAAACTTCACCCATGTTTGTAAGAAAGTTATTTAAAAACAGATCATTTAAACATACCAAGCCACATTTTACTGGCCTAAATTAACAGAGTACTTCTGGGCACAGGTGACCTGTAAAGCCAAATGTTTTATTTGAGTTTTTCCCAACACTGTCATAATATACAACATTTCAAAAGACCAAAAGCTTTTTTTTAGCTTTCCTTTATACTTTTAAAATGACATTGAAAATAACTGCAGTCTTGTCACACAGGGATTATTTTTTGTAGAGGTGGACTCAAGGCAAGATGTTTAGCTGTAGAAAATATATGCAGAGCAGCGGTAGGCTACACTACAGCCTCTAGTGTGACTGTTGTATTCCATAAGATCACAGGAAGAGGAGACTATACATCAGCTTCAGTGATGACAGGGTTGACCTTTAAATCACAGAATGGGGCCTGCTGTGTCAGCTGTAGTGTGAACACCATGCTGCTTTGGGATGGCTTAAACACTATCCAGATTTTCAACAAGACTTGAAAATAAACATACAAAAAAAATCAATTCAACGGCCTTATTTTAACCATATTTTAACCATATTTAACCAATTTTACAATGAAAGTGTACACACAACTCTGCAGCCAAAGCAGTTTCAGGAGCCATTTTAAAGTACAGACTGGATTTTGTTAGTGAACTTCCTCTGCCAGTTTTAGTTTAGCTTTAGCTTTTGTTGTGCTTTTGCTGAAGATCTGGAACAGTCTTTCATGTAGTATTAAGTCTGCAGGCACTGTTTGTTTGTGCATGTAAAGCTCACCTAAATCCCAGTTTTACTGAAACATCATGCCAGTGCTCTGTCATGTTACCAATGGGCTTCAATTATACTGTAGGCTCTGTAATGTCATTTCCTCTGGAAATCAGTTGAAATCCTTTAATTGAAGACTATAATTATTATTATTATTTATTTTTGATATTTTAGGTAATTTAAAATCCCTCCTGTGAAAGCCATTGCCAATTATAACTAATTATATAGATAAAACTTGAAAAAAATACACAAACAAATTTTCCTATTAAGGTCTTTGCTCATCTTTTAATAATACGGTGCGAAGATGGGTAGCTCCTCACAGCTTTACAATCTTACCATCATTTAAGTTTCACTATGCACACCATTGTGCACTAAATGCTCAGAACAAAGTGGAGAGGCACTGGAGTACACAATGTACAGACCCATGTGTTAACATTTTACTGCAAGGTCAGTGCACTGCAGCTCATTAGATTACTTTAAACTCACTAATAAAAACAATATAGAAATTTACCTGAACACTGAATAAGTTATAGTTCATCTCAAAATGAAAGTGCAGGCATTCTCATGCACAAGCTAAAGGTCTGAATACCAGTAATACACACTGAAGATGAATAAATTGGGGCAGTCCACTTCCAACAGCTCCAAAAGAAACTAATAGCACATCATGACCTGCAGTCGTAAGGCGGAGTTTGCATGTTCTTCAGGTGTTAGTGGGTTTTCTCTGGGTTCTCCGGTTTCTTCCCACAGTCCAAATACATGCTGGTTAGGTTCATTGTTGACTCTAAATGTCCCATGGGTGTGAATGTCAGTGTGAATGGTTGTGTCTCTATGTGTCAGCCTGTGATAGTCTGGCGACTTGTCCAGGGTGCACACCGCCTTCACCCAACGTCAGCTGTGACCCTGAATAGGATTAAGCTGTTACAGATAATGGATGGATGGATCGATCTTTCTGGCTATCTGTTAAGTATTCACTGGTGTTTTAACACTCGGTTGTTTCTTGAATTCCTGAAAAACATATCTAGGGCATGTGTCTTTGGCATATTTTGGCATTCCACTCTCTTCACTGGCTGCTTATTTGCTTCTACTGGCTGGCAGCCAGCCCAGCAGGAAACACCTTGTGTGAAGTGGATGTTGCTGCCCTCAGTTTTACAAGGGAGGTTGTTCAGAGGGGCCCAAATAAGGTAAACTTTTGGGTTAAGACAGTGAGCTGGAATTGGACAAATGCTGCTACTGAGAATAAACAAAAAAGTAAAAAAGTTTAGAAATTTGTGTTTGGTTGATTATTTCTCTGTTGCGACAATACTAATTGGCATTGTATTTTACATTGTTGGAAAGCCTGTTAATTTACCTTCACAATGATGTCCAACTTGTAAGAGTCATGCATTTGTGCGATTAGCATTGCAGCCAAAATTGTCTGCTAATAAACAGAGTATATTACTAAACTAATACTAATACTAATACTAATACTAAACAGTGTATTCTCCTGTTGGTATTGACTCTTGTTTTCACCTGTGTGCGTGGGGCATGTTGGATGCTCCGCCTTACTAAAGTGCTCATTTGGTGTCTGCTCCAAGCATCTGCATACCATGTTTGTCAAATCTGGAATAAAGCCCTGCGAAAGGGCAAGTTGAAGCTGGTGTTCCACAAAGCCAAGTTTTGCAGCATTATTTGGAGTCAGCCCTGGTACCATCTCCAAACTGAAGGCCAATTTCCGAGAAACCGGCGATATCAAAGACAGACCACAAAGTGGGCATCCCAGGACTCCCCAAAAAGACCGACTCATCACCCTGACTGCACGGCGGAACCAAAGGCTGTCTTCAAGAGATTTGCAGGCAAGATTTACACATTATGGCATACAGATCTCCGATCAAATGGTCAGGGACAAATTGCACAAAGCCAACCTCCGAGCTCGTAAGGCTACCAGGAAGCCTGCGATGACTGCCCTGTACCGTCAGGCCTGTTTTCACTGGCATTGACACCACAGACAATGGAACCTGAACTTGTGGAAGAATGTCATGTTCGGTGATGAGTCCACATTCTGTCTGCGGAAGTTGGATAGCAGTGTGGAGAACGCTATGCTGATTGTTGCCCTGATTGAGTAACAGCTTTTGGTGGGGGTAGTGTCATGGTGTGGTGCAAACTCACCCTCACTGGCAAAACAAAACTTGCCATCATTGAAGGCCATCTTAATGCAGGGAGGTATCTAGATGAGATTTGCAGCCAGTGGTGATCCAATATCTCTACAATCTGGGATCTAAATTCATCTTCCAAGATGACAATACTCGCCCCTGTAGAGCCAGGATTATCATAGACTACCTCCAGAATATGGAGTAGAGAGAATGGAATGGCCTGGCAAGAGTTCAGACCTCAACCCAATTTGAACACTTGTGGGATCAGCTTGGGCGTGCTGTATGTGTGAGAGTGACCAACACAACCTTGCTGGCTGACATGCAACAAATCCTGGTTTAGGAATGGAATGCCATCTCACAGCAATGTGTGACCGGGTTGGTGACCAGCATGAGGAGGAGGTGCAAGGCTTTTGTGGCTGGGAATGGATCTTCCACCAGTTCCAAAGCTCCTGACAGTGTATTAAGTGAAAAGTGAACACTGGCAGTGTATTAGAAAGTATAAAATTGCCAATATGTCTTGTTTGTTCCTTGTGACTGGCAGAGTGTTCAATCATCCAATCCACCAAACAATTCAAAACAAGAGTCAATACAGGAGAATGCACAAACAATTTTGGCAGGTTTCACTTGTTTAGTTTGAAATTTCAAAGGTTTGTTCATAACACTGAAATTCCAATTCTAAATCTACATTTGAAAGCAGCGTAGATTTTTTTCATGTCGTGTAAATTTTGTATAAAGTGTAACTTAACCCCCTGGTCTGAGCCTAACTCCACCCACTGCATAATTTTGGAAAATGCAAAAATGTGGGCTGGGAGGGTCTGTTGAAGAGCCAGGTGTGAGAGGCAGGAGTTGTTCAGTGACTGATTAGAGGGTGTTAACATTCTTTTTAAATATACATTTCACGACAGAGTCCCAATTAGTCCCAACTGGTTGACTCTCAACATTGGCAATGTGAGGTTCAGGGTTAATTTAAAACTAGGACAACTAGGGGCCGGTTCGCAATGGAAGCTGATTCTCTGTTTTCACTCCTAGCGTCTGGCCAATCACTATGTAAGGTGAGCATGATCATCAGGGTCTCTATTTTGGAACGTTACAGAAATTGTCAAACATTGTCATCCCATTTCCACTACTGGAGAGGTGAGGGGGAAGGGATAGTATGCACTGTTAGAAAATCTTATAAATACTTTGTCTCAATCATACATTATTGTCTAATCCCCTGCCCCAATATGGAAATACATCACATAAAGGACATAATGACCCCATTTCAATTATGCCCTTCTGATGAGGTTTATGATGAAGTCACAACAGTGATACACATTTCAACCACTTTTCTATTACCTATTCATCGTAGATTTTGTTTCATTCTCTTGATCAGGATTGTTGTGTCTAACAATGGCTGGACAGGTTTAGAGGACTGTACGACCTTCTGGTGTCAGCAGATAGAAAGTGATATTGATGCAATGAATGTCACTGCCGCCAGCTATCTGTTTCCCATACTACGCTTAGTTACAGTCACAAGGTTTTCAGCTTTCAGCAGCCTGTGCCTGATAGCCTGTGACCACTTCTCATCACACACACACACACACACACACACACACACACACACACACACACACACACACACACACACACACACACACACAAAGGCTTGCTCAAATTCCATTGGCTGCAAAGACCTTTTAAATGGGGTCAGTGTCCTCAGTATTCTCCAGCACAGCAACAACCTCTTAAAGGTGATACAGTGTCTGCTTCTGGTCTCTGCTGTGGCAGTCCATTGTTGTCCAACAATTCCAACAATTTCTCAAGTGAGCTTTGCTGCTTTGTTTTATGGTTCACACTGTGGGGTCTTAGAATAATGTAAGTGCAGTTTAAAGAGGGTCATCTGAAAAACATCTTAATTTCAGTGCTTTTTCCTTTCCCCAGCTTACCACAATTGGAAAATCTTTAATAAAATGCATAATATGGACTGTATTATATGGACTATAACTGAAATACACAAAATGATGTCCACATAGTTTTGGTCTGGGACGGAGGAGAGATATCAAAGTGTTTTCAAAAATATATGTATAGGTGTAGGCAGGGGCTTAGGTTGAACAATAGATTTAAAAGCTCACTACATGACAAATCAAACAGAACTGACCTCTGAGGAAAGTGAAAGAGAAATAAAATTTCACATGTCAATTATTTTACCTCCATTGGTCTGATCTGTTATATCCCTATATCCTATTTCACTTGGAGAAGCAAGAGAGCAGAGGGCTACTGACACATATTGTGCCTTTGGTTATTTATTATGAAAGTTGACAAACAATATCAAGGTATTCTATGAGTGCACATCAACATTTTTCTCATCTTATGCTGATCAGAGAACAATACGCACTGCTGTTGTAGAGTAATGAGTGAATTGTCCTTGATAGCACTCCACAGTATTCCCTAATAAGTAAGGGATAATGTACAGCGAGCCGGATATTGTTGTGAAAGAAACCTGCACTGGGGTGGACCCTGATGCTAAGTGAAGGTGTTTTTCATCACCCTGAAGGGGTCTCTTTTACAACACTGACCCACTAGCTGTACATTATCCCCCTTATTACACAGCTACTTACTGAAGAAATCAATAATTTCACACAAAGACGGTTTTCCAGATTCATGAGAACTGCGGCAATAGCAACGGTCTGTTATACATATTAACAGTCTGCTGCAAAGAAATTTAAGACTGTAGAATTCTGGGATTGACCAATCAGAATCAAGTATTCAACATAACCATGTAATAAATAGCAATAAGTTACCCTCTTCATGTGCCTATGACATCTATTTCGAGATATTTCTTTGTATTTTGGAAAAAAATCAATTGGAAAATGCAATTGAACTCATACACATTCAGCTGCTGGTAGTTTCACTTTGTACATATTTTTTTTCATGTTATGAAACTCTTCAGCTTTATCTGTGTTCATCTGATCTCAGGTAACATTCCTGAGATCATCATTTTAGTATGAATTTAGTAAGAAGCCCAAGATTCCTGTACTCCATTGTTAATGAGCGTGTGTTTAGCTTATTTAGACCTCATAGTTCTAATTCTTCCATGTTTTTTTCCCAAACATGTTTTTTCCCTGTCGTTCTCTCCATATCTCCCTCCAACACACCAGTTTTTAAAAATGTTTCTGCCATAGTCTGTTACTTTACTTTTATGAGTAGAATGTAGCCAATTCCCATTACTCCACATATTTGACATATTTACATTTAAGATAATCCCATTACTCTGCATCCTGCAAGCATAGACATTTTTGTCTGGCTTCAGTGTCCTCAAATGTGACCTTCTTGTTTCTCCTGGGGTCAATCCACGAGTTATGAATGACTACATTGTTTGGTGTAGGGTCAGCTTCTACTACAGACACCACCCTCTTCTTCATCTTGCTTTTCAAAACCTTTTGGAACTTCTGTCGAGTGAAGGCGTAGAGGAGTGGGTGAAAGATAGTGGTTCCATAGGCCATCACCAGGAAGCCCAAGCGGAGACGAACAGTTAAATCACTGGGCCCAGTGCTGAGAATGATGGTGTTGAGCACAGTTATTGGAGTCCAGCAAAGTAAGAATGTGGAGATGATGAGAAGAGACATCCTGAAGACTCGTTTCTGCCTCTCCCGTCTTTCCCGATGACGCTTTACTGCTCGTCTTAGAGCAATAATGACTGACACGGATGCCCGCATGCCCAAAGGTGTATTCCCACCTGTTCTGACTCCTGTGCTGCTCTGTGAAACATCAGTTGACTCTGCTTGTGTCGCATTGCTCAAAGAGATGCTTTTGCTCTTTTGCTTCTTTTTAGGTAGGTTTTGCTGAAAACGCGTTCCAATGCGGATATTAAGTGCCTGAAGGATCTTGTAGTAAGTCACTAGCATTACCACAGCTGTAAAAAAGAATATAGGGATCTGTGCTAGCAGATGATAGTATAATCCCAGCTCTGTGTAATACTCGTTTGTATGTGCAACTGTGACCACTGCAGTCTGGTTCACAAGTTCTGAACCAGAGTTGAAGAAGAAGCCTACTTCCATGAAGGGAACCAGGAAACTGAAAAAGGATAGAGCCCAGATGGATCCCAACAGAGCTACAGCTCGGCCCATTGTTAGCATGCGGTTTGCTGGCCGCACTGAGATGTCATAGCGATCAACAGTGATTGCTAGTACATTAGCAGCAGTAGCTACACTTGCGAAGGAGACACAGGCCTCGTGGAAACAGCAGATTATGGCTGCGTCTGCCTCCAAAGGAAGTAACACCACCACCGTTGTCAGTGGGATGCAGCATACACACACCTGGAAACAAGACAGGAATTCAAGTCACATCCCAAATGCTTTATGCATCTTTTCTTATCTAATTCTTTGTTTAGCACCAGAAAAACTAGAACACACTTTGTAATGATCGCAATGTGATGTGATTCATAAGGGTATAATATTGTGGCAAGTATATATTATAGATATTATATGTCATGAATCCTAACAGAATGGAGGTTGTTGTAGCAGCATGGCTTCATTTAATGAATAGAATTAATGTTTATTTTCAGCCTCATTTTGTTGAAGTTTACTGTATGTAAGTAAATGCAAATGTAAGTAAATGTAATAGAAATATGAAATTAATTTGCAGGATATATTATCTACAGTCCCCTCCAAAACTACTGGAACAGTGAGGCCAATTCTTTTATTTTTTTACAATTTTTAATGTACTTTTTTTTTTTTTTTTTACATTTTACAACCAGGCTCGGTAGTGAATATTAGGCTATACTATTTGTAGAATTAGAAAAAAGAAAATATGGAGCAGGTAGAGGGGTGTAATCAAGAAACAAAACAAAAGTCATACATTTACAAGAAAAAGATACATATACACTTTTTCTTTCATGATCTTAATGTGTTCTTTTATGAACAACAACAGTACAAATGTCATAGAAGTTACGGCAGAGTAGAGATTAACAAAATCTATCTTTGATTTGTGTGTGTGTTTTTTTTTTTTTTTTAGCACAGCTAACACTTAAAACAAACACTGAAAAATGTTACTTTGAACACACTATGTTACCATAGTTACACATAGTTACACATTGACACTTTTAATGGTCAGTGTAAAGGGGAAGTAACACAGAAAAGGCACATAACATAACTGCTTGTGTTGAACCACAGAGTATGGTGAATTATGTCCTTAGTGTTTTGGGGAGAGGGACGTCTGGGATATCCTGCTTAGCCTGCTGCCCCCGCCACCTTGCCTGGATAAACACATGAGAGCGGATGGATGGAGAGTCTACTACAATACATAATGTATATAATTCTACTACTACTACTACTACTAATAATAATAACAATATTAATAATATATTTTGCACTCTGCGGCTCGTTACTACAGTGTTTGATGATGGCATAAGTGGGATAAGGTTGATCCAACCTTTCAAAGTGAAACTGTGGTTCCTAAATACCCCACTATTTTTCATTATTATGGTTTTGTATTCCTCTATTTTCCAAGATTAAATTTGCTTCTGACAATTTTCGAGGCAAGAAATCAACTGTATAGATCGAAAGTAATTTTTAGCACTCAATAGTGTCTCAGTATCCAACCACTCAATGTTAACTCCCTCTTAGCTAAAAAAGTTAGATATTAATAGAGGTCAGGACTCACCAACACATCCACCACATGCAGGTTCATGGTAATGATGTTGGAAACGGAGCTAATGAGATTCTGTTTCATACAGTAGAGGACAAGCACAGTGAGGTTGGAGCTCAAGCCCAAAATTATCTCCAAAAGCAGGAAGCCTGTCAGAGAAACCTACAAAAAATTGAAAGGCATTAGTGGAACATTCAGTGTTTTTTTTATTCCTAATAATGCATGATCATAATAATGCGGAAGATTTTAATAAACAAAATCCAAATTCCCAACCCATTAATGAATGAGACTGTTCCCGGTTTTCCTGAAAAAAGATCTCTGTGGATTGACTTGTTAGTAAGAAAATATCATGCTGTTATGTCACTTTGATTGAAAAAGCCACCTGAAATATGAAGCTGCAGCATTACCTGGAAGCTGATGGGGTAGATGGCTTCATCTGAGGTCATGTCAAGGTCATAGGGGTCAGCAGTGTCAAGCACTGTCATGTTGCTCATGGTTGCTGCAGAGATCCATACAAGCATTATTCTGGTGGGAGGAAGAGGCCTGGAGAGCATCAGAAAGGTTTATTCAGTAAACATTAAAAGCATATCAAATTCTACCAGATCTTTTTTTTTCCAACCAGTGATTTAACTGTCACCAGACAAGTGAACTTGCAGCTGGTGCTGCCTTTTCCTTTTATGGAAGAATGAATTGTAAATATACAATATTAGGGTTAGGGTTACGAGTTGCAGTAGGCTCTGATAATATGGCATTCACCTCTCTTGACACTGATGCTCCAGAATAGTTTAGTATCTGTGTTTTGTTCGTTTTTTTGTAATTTGATTGAAGTCTACTCTAAGTACATGCGCGCACACACACACACACACACACACACACACACACACACACTAATTGTTGAGCTACACTTTGTCAAATCATCACAAATGTCATCTGGCAAAGAACTACATAGCATTTTAGCTGACATATGCTTAATTTGTAAGGGATAATTGGAATATGTTTTGAATTGGAAAAAGTTGGTATCATTGTATCAATGGGATTTTAGGTTTGAAGGGTGACTTTCAGAATGCTGAATTACAATTTTGAAAACATGTTTGTAGATAAAATTTGTGTCAGACCCCTGAGGTTTTAGAGAAAAACATTACATCATCTTGTTTGAAAACATTAAAATTGATTATCCAGGATACTTAGTAATTTTAACTCATGTTGAAACTGCACAGGGGACAAAACTCAGAGAGTTGTGTATTTTTCATGTATATACAACAAACACTACTTTCTTCACTGAATGATCAGAAGTCTTGTACCATTACTGATATTAGTATGTGCTTTCAAATGCAAGTGCTACTGTATATTGTCAATATTGGGTCGTGAGAGACATACAAATGGGCAGTTTGTGTAGGGGCATACTGGTTTTAACACCAGACAAGGTAAGTTATGGTGGAGTATACAAGTCCAGGATGTTTCAAACAGCGTATAATTGAACATCATCAAACAGCATCTGAAATCTCCTCCTACCGCACTTTTCTGATGCTGACATGTTAAACAGAATTTCAAATTTTGTGAAACAGACAATCCCATAAGCACACCCCCTTCATGCAGTGATTGACCAGATGTACAGAGGTGAGAAAACATGCAAGACTTGAACTTCTCCCAAGTTCTTTTGTCACTTTTCATGTGTACAACACAAGTGAAACACAGTTTAAGGCAAGTGTTTCTTTTGGTTTAGGTTTGTTTCTAGCATACTGACACCTTAAACCAAAAATTACAGGGATGGGAGTTCATCTTTATTTTTCATCACTGTCTTAGAAACCTTACAGGATTACCAATTAGAAGAATCTAACAAGTAAGCAAGCTAATTGAGAGTCCTGGTTTGCTGGCTGAGTCTAAACAAACCAAATACAAGAATACTAGAATATATATTCTATGGACCTTGCTCTTCTAAGGTTTGGACTAGAAACAACTGATTGTAAGAGTAATATCCATCTTGAACTCACCGCTCCCTCCCAGCAGTGTCCTCTCCAGCTCAGCAGCAGTTGAAGTGCCCACAAGGAACTTGGTGGAGCTTGTCAAACCATCCCACCACCATCGATCTTTATTTCATCTACCTGATTTACAGCATTCGCTCTGTGAACATATCAAAATTTGATGGACAATGAAAAGTCTTCTGTGAGCTTTAGCTTTGGGGATACTGGCTTCATTCAGGCAAAGGGAAAAATCTGTTTGTGAAACAGAAAAGATTACACACCCACCCCTCATTGGGCAGCATGTGGTTTGCAACATCAGTGCGGTGCACTAAGATCAATGCTTTCTTTCATGCATAGCTCTGTCTCATCATTGTCCGTTGTGCTTGGACTGTTGCCTCCAGTCTCATCCCCGCTTGAAAATGATGCCAGTCCCACAACAATTCTCCTATCTCCACTTCTCTCCACTTTTCAGGTATCTTCCATACTCGTCCCAATATAATCCACAGCACTTTATGCCATCAGGTTTGAAATTTCAAATTTTAGCAAAGAGTGAAAGTAGTTGAGAGTAGAGAGAGTAGACAGTAGAGATGACAGGGAAGGTTCCAAGAGAAATACAATCTTGTGTCGTTGAACCCTTCACATCCCTGTCATCCAAAAGGAGGCAGAGTTGCACAAAATGTCAGAGACCTGGATGTAGGTCATATAGAGTCCTCCTGATCCTTTGACTCTTTTCATTCACAGTCTTCTTATACCTTCTTTATTCCTAACAGACTGCCAGAGAGGAATTGAGAATGATGTCATGTCCCATCCCATCATTGTTATCATCTTCCCTTGCGTTCCTCCTCAATCACATTCCATCTCTGATTCTGGAAAAAGAACAGATGAGAGATTTCAGTAAATGAAGAGTTGGAAGAAGGAAATTTATCACATTGAAATCAGATCTTTTCCCCCTGTTCTGCATGTTGCATCATGTCTCTCACCCAATTTCAACTATTTTTTTCGTCCCCTGACAGATAGCTTGCTCTTTCTGTGCTAATTGGATGCCTGTCTCTGTGTTTGCACTCATGTTTGTGTGTGCGTGCCAAATGAGTGTTTAATCAGTTTGATGCCTTGCCTTTTATATTTGATGGTTCTTGTCATGTGTTGTTCTGCAAATGGGCACTGAAAACTGTGAACGGGTTCTCTGCAGACTGTCTTAGTGTATGAAATGATATGCTGATAAACTGTCACAACAATGGGCCGCACATTGTCTCAGTCACTTCTAAGCCAGATCATGACTTAGCTGGATTGTCTTTTTAAAATTTGTACTTGTCTTTGAGCATCAGTGGCTAGTGCTATCAAGTACTGAAAACTGGCGTTAAAGGTCTGGTCAATGTCAGAGTCATATTTGCTTATTTTTTGAGAAAAGAATAGATAGATCAGATAGTTCCTGATATACAGTAGATCACAATTTGACCATTCTATTTAGGCAATGTGTTCTTGAGATTAGACAACATGTGAGACCTAAATGAAAAAAAAAAAACAGTTGTGCCAAAAAATAGATTTCTCAAAATATAGTATCAAAAGTATTGTTTCAGTACTAGTACCCAACAGAAGGAATGCTTTATAATCTAGGAACAAATTACATATTACAGTATGTAGTATTAATTGTAATATCTGTGACTAAAGTGATGTTATATGGTATGCATGTCTGTATTTACACATGTATATGTGTCCTTATACTATATGCTACAGCAAGCAATTGCTCAATTTAGGAGGTGTATTTCCTAACTTGTGACTTGTGGTGAGTAGTTTTATAATATGTGTAATCAGTTTTGCCATTGCCACGGACAATATTGAATACAATCTGTACTGTATATTCACTTCATATCTTCATTGCTAAACTTAAACTGTCATCTGCTCAGACTGCTCTCTCTCTCGTCTGCTCACACCACATTCACCGTCACGCTCTCACTCCACTACACACTCCCTATGGCATACACACTACGTACTGGCTGGGCAATTCTCCAAATGAGCGATATGCTACTCTTGCAAGACAGGAAATGATAATATAGAGAATTGGCTTTTAATTTTCAGATTATTAACACTTCTGCATCAATACAATCTTTCAAGAGGAAATTGCGACACATCAAAGAATTGATTATTCCCCACCTCTAATTCTAAATCAATACTATTTGGGTTCAGCTGTTGTTAGGCTACAGAGTCTTGGGCTTTTATTTTAGCAACATTTATTTGAAGGTTTTTTAGCACTTGCTGCCAGCATGAAGTTTTGATTTACAGAACCAGAGTATGAACAAACGATACTTTACACATGGCACATCGTAAACACAGGACAATCCACCATGACCTGTGAAGTTATTGCTGGAATTATTTTTTTGATACCCACATTTCTTGTTCTTGTTGTGGAAAAAATATGTTTATTTTAGCCCTATAGAAGCTTATCTAACTTATAATAATACTGTAATGAGACAAAATGCAGAATATTTTACCAATATACTATTATAACATATGTTAGAATTTGTAGTAACCTTAATCAGTTCCCAACAATTTCATTAACCGGGTAATTATTTGTCATTTATTTAGCAAAAATGCCAAGCAGATATTGATTTCAGCCACTTGAATGTGAGGATTTGCCCACTTCTCTGTATTACATCATTGTAAATTAAATATCTATGGGTTGCAATTTCAAAATGACACCATGGGCCCTGGCAATATGTGATAGGTGTTTTTCAATGTTTTACCTTTTTTAGACTAAGTAATTGATCAATTAAACTGAAAAGTAATCAACAATGGAAGCAGTTGTTAGGTGCAGCCCCATGTTTGCTCTCAGCTTTCACAGTCTTGCAATCTTCTAGACCAGTTTATCTGTATTTTTCATTACATTAAACATCTGTCCTGTAGGTTGTTTCATTCTAAGAACAAATTCTAATTTAGTTTTTTGTTGTATGAACTTGTCTACAGCAGGAGAGCTCATTTCTTTGGGAGGTGGTGAACTGAGCTTATCTTGTGAAGACCCATATTCATTGGTATTTGACAGCCACTCTTTTTATCTAATTATTCTCCACTCAAAATAGTCACTGCTTAAAAATCATGACTCACAGGTTCAACAATGTGTCAGCAGGCTGTGTTGATTTTACAGTGCCTCGTGCTACACATTTACATTGCCTTGCCTGATAACAGTGTTCGTACATGACTGTGCAGTATGTTAGTTTACCTCTAGATAAAGACCAGTCCTCAGTGATCCTTGGGTCTGTTGGAGTGCTTTCCTTTCCTGTAGTCTCAATCCACAATGGTAGTTTAGAGTCCACAGGTGATAACCCTGAGTGAATGAGGTATAATTTTGTAGTCCATCGTTCAAGGATGCTTGTTAGTTAGTCCCATCAGGATGGAAATGTTACTGGTAGAAAGCATGCAGCCACGGAGTCTGGAGGTAGCAAGAGAGATATCGATGCTGCCGATCTGCCTGTGTTTTTCTCTGCTGTGCTTCTTTTTGTGTACGTCTGTCTCTCTGTCCTGCTTTCTGCCTCTCTCTGTCTGCCTCCAGTAGCCCTTCCTACTCCCCCCCTTCTTCCCTCTGAAATCGTCTCCTTTTCTTTTCCCCCTTTACACCTCTGCTCTTGACTAACTCAACTCACAAAGCAGATGTAACGCTCTTATCATATTTCTTTACTCACTGTTTCTTTGTTTACATTATCTTTCTTTGCCTTTTGTGTTGCCTGTAGTAAATGGGGAAAGGTCTCCAGCATGCAGGGACAACAGAGCATAGATCTTTTTTTAATCTTTGCATCCTCGTTTCTTTCTCTTTTTCTCTTTCTCCTTTGTGTTTGCCCTCATTAAAGAGCCTAGGTAGGAAGCTGTGGCCATGACAATACTAATGGCAGCATCCTTCCTCTTAGGACTTTGGCCACTCCTCCGCTGTTTGTGTTTGCATAGTACCTGCCGGATGGTATATGCTTAATTGTCTCAGTCTTGGAGCAGTCACTGTATTGCCCTCATTGCCTGGTGAACATATATGGAAGGTAGCTAGTGAATGGACTAATTAGGGCTTCTAGGCATTGGCATGGCAACAACAGCACCGCCGGTCATGACCAATGCGAACACAGACTGATAGATCAGAATTCAAATCAGGGCCTGTCTGCTGTCTTATGGGACACACTCTCCATTGATAATAGAAAAACTGATTTTTCACATCTCCCCCGGTCTTAGTATCTCAGCTCTTCATCTCTCACTCTACATATGTTTATTCAAGGAGTGTAAGCAGAGATGATGGTGTCCAGTCCAACTCTTTTACTGACATGCACATTCACTGGGAGGCATGTTTTCCCCCAGATACAAGTTTTAGTGAGAGAGAGAGAGAGAGAGAGAGAGAGAGAGAGAGAGAGAGAGAGAGAGAGAGAGAGAGAGAGAGAGAGAGAGAGAGAGAGAGAGAGAGAGAGAGAGAGAGAGAGAGAGAGAGAGAGAGAGAGAGAGAGAAGACAGACAGCAGAGTTGTGGATAGGGGAAGGCAAACATAACCATGATATGTGAGTGAGGCAGAGATGGAAAAAGATGAGACAGCTCAGAGACCAAAAGCAAAAAAGACAGTTACAGACAATTTTTCTCAGCAAACATGAGCATGCATGCGAGAGAAGGAGAGATGGAAAGAAATGGACACAGACTAGTCCCCACTAGTCTGATGTCAGACTGTACTCTAGTCAGACTGTAGCATTCGAACTGATGAAGCCACTTGGATAAGGGGCGAAATGTCTTCAGAGACAAATCTAAGTCCAGTTGCCATCGATTCAATTGTTGCCAGAATGAATATGACCTAGATGAATGAGAACATTCACAGACTTATACCTAAACAAAATAATACAATGTACACCTTCTGAATTCAAGTTTCTCGCTTACACTGAACTAAGACAGGCTTAGATGTCTTGTTAAAGTGATAAACTTTAAGATTTCAGTCCTTGTTGATTTGGCAACACCCTGATTACTGGTGGTTACAGCAAATGCTGTTTAATACTATAGTACTCAGAATACTGAGGGCAGCAAACCAAACTATTTTTGTTTTAATGAAATATAAAATAATCTGCCTTTTTCCATCATTCTGTGAGCAACTATGGTTTGATTTTATGCTGTTCATGGCATGAGTCTGCAGACAGCAAAAGTGAAAATAGTTTGTTACCTTGCTGAGAAGTTCAGAAGTTCATCATCCTATCACCTGCAGCTCTTCACCCGACAACTCACTGTGTCTGCTACTTCTTGTTCCATTTTTTCCTGCAATATTTCTACTGAAAATGACCACTGACTTGTTTTTTAGATGCAGTTTTGATGAATGATAGCGGACAGTGTCAAACGCACTGGAAAACACATTGCATTTCCCATGACTACTTCACAACTACTACTACTACTACTACTACTACTTGGGGGCGGCAGTAGCTCAGTCTGTAGGGAGTTGGCTTGGGAACCGGAGGGTCACCGGTTCAAGTCCCGACATGGACCAAGAACTGAGTGTGAACTGGTAGCTGGAGAGGTGCCAGTTTACCTCTTGGGCACTGCCG